>JAQQTO010000056.1:27658500-28869500 GCA_029884595.1 Ormosia semicastrata
CTTCTATGAGGAGGAATTTGATTTCAGTTTCTGTTTTGGATAATTGTGGATACTCTTTCCATTTTAGTAATGCAAAAGTTTCTTTATATTATGATTCTGCTCTTATTGGTTCTAGAGTCTTGTCTAATGGTCTATACATGTTGGATGTTGATTCTCTTTCTGTTAATCAACGAGATTCAGATATCAATAATGTTGTTGGGAACAAGCATGGTAGAGTTGCTGAAAACTCTGCTATGTTGTGGCACAAACGTTTAGGACACATCTCTAATGAGAGAATGGAAAGGTTGATCAAGGAGAATATTCTTCATAATCTGGACTTCTCTGATTTTGATACTTGTGTTGATTGTATAAAAGGAAAACTTACAGCTGGAGCTAGGAAGAGTGGGGTTACCAGAAGTGAAGGAATGCTACAATTAATTCATACAGATATTTGTAGATCCATTACTCCTATTGCTATGGGTGGTTTTAGGTACTTTATTACCTTTATTGATGACTTCTCTAGATACGGGTGGATTGATTTGCTGCATGAGAAATCTAATTCTTTAGATACTTTTAAAGCATTCAAAGTTGCTATTGAATTGAAATTTAGTAAGCAGATCAAATGTGTGAGGTCTGATAGAGGTGGTGGGTATTATGGCAAGTATGGTGAAATTGGTAGAAATGTTGGACCTTTTGCTAGTTTCTTACAAGACTGTGGTATTGAGACATAATACACCATGCTTGGCACTTCGTAACAAAATAGAATTGCAGAGAGGCGAAACCGTACTCTTATGGATATAGTGATATATATGCTTAGTCATTCTACTCTTCTAGAATTCTTGTGGAGAGATGCCTTGAAGACTGTTGCTTATATATTGAATCATGTGCCAAGTAAATCTATACTACAGACTCTATATGAGCTTATGACAAGCAAACGATCTACCTTGAGGCATTTTCGTGTTTGGGGTTGTAGGGTAGAAGTGAGACCTTATAACTCACATTTAAAGAAGCTTGATCCCAAAACCATTAGTAGTTTCTTCAATGGCTATTGCATTGGCTCAAGGGGTTCTAGGTTCTATTATCCTTCTCATACTACTAGAGTTATTGAATCCGATCAGGATGTCTATTTTGAAGGGGACTTAGAACATGGTGAAACTCAGGAGTCGCATATTGTTAATTTCAGTGAGGAGCATGTTATTGTTCCTATTCCTATTGATCCCTTTCCAAGGATAATGTTCTCTTCTTTGATCTATAATGATGATGTTATTGATTCTGTTGATAATGTCAATATCCCTCAATAAGTCAAAAATAATATACAAATTCCTGATGTTATTGTGACTCCACTGAGAAGATCTGAGCGGGTTCCTATATCCACTGAGTCTACTAGATTCAGGGATTATGTTGTGTACTTACAGGAGCATGAGTTCAATTCAGTTGAGGATTCTGATTCTATTTCCTTTCAAGAGACCATGGTTAGTCCTGATAGTGCACAATGGCTAGTGGCTATGGAGGATGAGTTGGCTTCTATGAAAAAAGAATAATGTTTGGGAATTGGTAGAGTTGCCTATTAGTTGTAAAACTGTTGGTTATAAATGGGTCTTTAAGACCAAACGTGATGCTAGAGGTAAAATTGAGAGGTATAAGGCCAGACTTATTACTAAGGTATATAACTAGAAAGAAGACATTGATTATAAGGAGACTTTCTCACCAGTCTCCACTAAATATTCTTTTCGTGTTGTGATGGCCTTGGTTGCTCATTTTGATTTGGAGTTTCATCAAATGGATGTTAAGACCACATTCCTAAATGGTGATTTGTATGAGGATGTGTATATGGATCAACCTGATGGTTTTGTTGAAGATGGTAAAGATCATATGGTATGCAAATTGAGAAGATCCATTTATGGATTGAAACAAGCTTCCAAGGAATGATATTTGAAATTTAATTATATTGTTGGCTCTCTTGGTTTTAAAGAAAATACTGTTGACCAATGCATTTATATGAAGTATAGTGGGATCAGATTCATCATTCTTGTTTTATATGTTGATGATATATTGTTGGCTAGTAATAATATTATTTTTCTAAATGAGACTAAGCAGATGTTGACAGCACATTTTGATATGAAAGATTTTGGTAATGTCTCTTTTGTATTGGGTATTGATATTTACCGTGATAGATCTTGTGGTATTCTTGACTTGTCTCAGAAAGTTTATATTGAAAGGATTTTGAATAGATTTAATATGAAATCTTTTAATCCTTATACTGCACTTATTCAGAAGGGTGAAAGACTCTCTAATACCCAGTGTCCTCAAAATGATAAAGATGTTGCTGAAATGGAGAAAGTCTTATATGCTTCCGTTGTTGGCAGCCTTATGTATGTTCAAGTTTGTACACGTCCTGATATTGCTTTTGTTGTTAGTGTACTTAGGAGATACTTGAGCAAACCTGGTGTGGCTCATTGGCAGACTGCAAAACGAGTTATGAGGTATCTATAGGGTACTAAAGATTATATACTCACCTATAGGAGGTTAGACTGCCTTGAGGTGATAGGTTATACTGATTTTGATTATGGTGGTTGTCCAGATGACCACAAGTTTACATCAAGGTATATATTTATGTTGATAGGAGGAGTTGTTTCTTGGAAGAGTGTTAAACAAACACTTATAACTACTTCTATTATGCAGGCAGAGTATACAGCTTGTTATGAGGCTACGAGTCAAGTGGTATGGTTGAAAAATTTAATTGCTGAATTTCATATTGTGGAGAATATTTTCAGGCCTCTTACTATTTATTATGATAACTCTGTCGTAGTGTGTTTCTCTTAAATTAATAAAAACTCTAAACGCTTAAAGCATTTTGATACAAAATTCATGTTTGTTAGAGAGAAGATTAAGGAGTTTTAGACTTGTGTCGAGCATATCCCTACAGAACTTATGACTGCAGACCCACCAACGAAAGGTTTAGCTATTAAAGTTTTTGTTGATCATGTAACCTGTATGAGTCTAATGAGGTCTTTTGATGTTTTGGATTAGTGAGAGTTTGTTTTGTAATTTTATTATGACCTCATTTTATGTCTCGAGACCTTAGACAATTATATTGTTATTATTATCATTGCTATATAATATTGTTATCGTTATTATCTGCGCAGTTTTGTTTATTCATGATATAGCATATCGTGGAGACATTTTGGACCCAGTCTCATTTTGTTGTTGTGTTGAGATGTTTGTTAAATCTCAGAAAATATTTTGGGCGGATGCTTGGAGCCATTTTGTTAGGAAATGTACTTTGATCACATATTGACATGCAATTTTGGATGTACTTTCCTATTACTCATATACCACATTTTGATAGGTCATCGAGATATGAGTATCTTGCATGTATGATATTAGTACTCCTTCAAGTATGATTTTCTGCATTGTTGAGATGCTTGTATTCTCATTTTAGACCAGTTGTTGAGAATGCTGGCTCGATTTTGACATCATGTGGTGGCCACTTATTGTTTGATTAATCTAGAAAATTGTTTTCTTATTAAAGTAATGTAATATGACCTGTGCTGTTCAAGTGGGAGAATGTTAGAATTTTTTTATTTATGGATTAGCATAAATCATATTATAATTTTATAAAACCCAGATTAATTGAATGTCAAAATTATTAGAGTATTTTGTTTAGCCCAAATTGTGATCAGTATTGTTAATGGGCCTATTATTGTTAAAGTACTGCTCATATATCTGGATTTTGTTTCATGGGTCCTGTATATGGGTTTGTCATAGTGGGTAGATTTAACCTATTTTAATTGTTCTATATATACAGGGAGAGATCACTATTCTTAATCACTCTAGTGCGAACAGTTGTCTCATTGATACTGACGTGTGAGCAACTACTGTGGGATAGGAATAGTATTTCTCCCTCATCGAGATCACTTTTCAGGATTTCAACAATGACTTCATCATAAGCGCCTTTTTAAGATAACCCTAAAACTCTTTATATGTATTGATATGTCATAAATATTGAGATTAATAGATCCAATAAATTTCTATCAGACTTCTTACAAGGTCTTTATATATCAGCACAAACCCTGGGCTAGGTTAAGCAGAAACAAGTGGGGGGAAAAAAGTTAACAAAAAACAAACACTTGATACACTCTTAACTTCACGGATAGGATTGGCACGTGCACACCCGGATGGCCCTTACTCAAAACACTTATTAGTGGATCCCAGTCACATGAGGTCTTCTAGTTTTCTATGGCTCATCAATGATCATGATCCCCAAAATGGACCCTCAACTGGACAGATCTCCTACCCAAATATAAGTATTTTAGAAGGATTTTGCATGTTGTTGACCTATTTTTCACATGGTTCCTGATCCAACTCATTTCACATTAACCGACAACTGAAATCACCACAACACCCTTGGCAACCATGGAAGTGTGCTAGTTACCTGTGGGGACAGCATGGAAACTGAGAAAAATACTTTTATTATAGCTATAGAGGCAATGGATCTATATCTGTAGTGTTCCAGGATGTAGCAATTGGCTTATTTGGGGAGCTGCTTCTATGCTTCTTCTTACACAAGCAAGTCTTACCTAATTACATGGCTCAGGGACCCAAACATACTCTTGAAAATGGTAGTTAGTACAGAAAATATATAATGACAGTGAGTTTGGGCTGTCCAAAAGCTTAGCTATTTTTAATATGGGACCATAATATTTATTGAAAGCAACTTATCAAAGACAGACATGAAGAGATCTACATTTCATTTTGTTACTTTCTTCTAATTAAGTTGTTGACACTATCCACCATGTTATCTTACTAAGTGTTTTGAATGAGATGTGGAAGACAGGCAAATGGCTTAGAAACTTCTTGACAGGAGGGAAGAAAGACAAGGAAAAATGTGCAACCAACCTGAGTTTGTCAAATGGCACTGAAAATCCAACTACTCCAATCTCCACAACCCCAAAGGAGAAAAGAAGATGGAGTTTCCGGAGATCATCAGCCACAGCAGCAGCTTCTAAGGAATTGAATTTTGCAGAATCATCAAGTGTCACTGCTTCAGTGACAGTGCAAATTGCCACAGATGCTCAGAATGAGCAGAGGAAGCATGCCATGGCTGCGGCTGCTGCCACAGCAGCTGCAGCTGATGCTGCAGTGGCAGCTGCACAGGCTGCAGCTGCTGTGATCCGCTTGACTTCTGGTTCCAATGGAACAGCAACAAGTATTGAAGAGGCAGCAGCCATTAAAATTCAATCTGTCTTTCGGTCGTACTTGGTATGTGACTTTTAAATGAGCAGCTAGTTTTCATTTTCATTTTCAAGGGAATGGTACTGGTATGTATGTGAATGTGTGCAAAAATATGAATTATTTTAATGTTTGTGTAACAGGCAAGAAAAGCACTGTGTGCTCTTAGAGGATTAGTGAAGTTGCAGGCACTAGTAAGAGGTCACTTGGTGAGAAAACAGGCCATGGAGACACTAAGATGCATGCAGGCTTTGGTCATAGCTCAAGCCAGAGCTCATGCTCAGAGGGCTCGAATGGAGTCAGAAGGAAAGCCTAATCAAAAGCAATCAACTTACAGAAAGACCACAGATGACAATATATTCAGGCATACGTATAATGTGAGTTCAATAACTGCTTCCAACTACCTTTCAAATTGTAGAATGATGGTTGAAATTTTAAATAAAATTTTCTGATTTGCTGTCCACATAGATGATGGTGAATTATCTGCGGAATGGTAAGCATTGTTTCATTGTAGAGTCTTTTCAGTCTGATATAGAAACTTTCTAGGGAAAGAAAATGATAAATTTCATTTTGAATTCATTGGTCGACCATTCTATTAAGACACATTATAATTGAAAACTGACTTGGTACTATTCAATTCATTAAAAAAAATTGCTTCTTTTGTGTGACTTTCCAGCAAAAGCAAGAGAAAAAATATGGTGACTTTGAAAACTATACATTATTTAGTGTGGCCAAATGAAAAGAAAAAGAAAAGCAAAACAAAACAAAAAGGAAAATGACATTTTTCTATTCATTGATATAGAATGTGATTTTTGTTCATCTAGGAAATGGACAGAGGCTTGGAAGAGAACATCAAGATTGTGGAGATGGATGTTTGTGAATCGAAATTTAACTCTACAAACAGAACCAGCAGTGCAAATCATGGACATTGCGAATTGTTTGAGCATAGATATTCTACATATTATTCATCAAATGGTTCATATTCAAAGGAAGACAGTTACAAGTTATCAGCTGCACCATCAGCATTGACAGAGTTAAGTCCAAGAGCCTGCAGTGGGCATTTTGAGGACTGTTCCTTTAGTACAGCACAGAACAGCCCCCATTACTACTCTACTGTGTCAAGAGCTGAGGACTCAAAGCTTCCTTTTGCTTTCCCTAGGTCACCCTATGCAGAGTCCATGTCCTATGACTACCCATTATTCCCAAATTACATGGCTAACACAGAATCATCAAGGGCCAAACTCAGATCACTTAGTGCACCAAAGCAAAGGCCAGACTCATATGAGAGGCAACTGAGTCGGCAAAGAGCTTCGGTGGAAGGAAGAAATGTTCCAAGGCCAGTGAGGATGCAAAGGTCATCTTCACATGTGGGTTCCACTGCCCAAAACTACCAATATCCATGGTCAATAAAGCTTGACAGGTCCACAGTTTCACTCAATGACAGCGAGTGTGGCTCAACAAGTACAGTGCTCACAAACACTAATTACTGCAGATCTCTTGTTGCATATGATGTGAGTGCATACCATTCCCATACAACAAGTCTTTATCATACATCTGAATGAAAAAGAAAAATAATAATTCAAAGGAATCATGTTTAAAAATAACAAAATAGGATAAATCACTTAGTTTAGTAGTGTTATTAGTTCTGATCACGTTTTATCATTGCTTGTTTTGGCTGCAGCCTCACGGACATAGGTGTTGACAATGAACCTTCCACTACAACAAAGGGTACTGTTTTACAGGAACTCCAAAAATTTACAGTTGGGGACTTATGAATTCTTCTTCTCCGTTTAGATTTCAAAACAAATAACAAACTGCTTTTACAGATCCAAAGTCCTTGCAAGGATTTAATTGAAGTCCAGCTTCAGTAGAATTTCTTCTTCTATTCATTGTCTTGTGCCATGTCTGTGGATTACATTGTGAGGAAGCATTTCAATGGTTTATGAACTGTGTATAAATTTTACCAAGTGGGATATTTCATAAATGTATCTCTCACAATGCTACTTTTTGACTAAGGAGACTTGAGGAATGATTTTTATTAGAGGTGCAAGAGAAAACATATCACCAGATAATCTAGAATTTGAAATGCAAACAAGAGAATATAATGCTAACCTAAATACAGGATAAGCTAAGGATGGTGAAACAATGATAATGATAACTAACTTACCCAAACTTTATCCCCCTCGATCTATGTGAGCTTAGGAAGTACACTCAAATTGTTCCTGAATGACAAAAATTTTATCTGAAGAAAAAGCTTCTGTTAGAGTTGAAGACCATGAGTAGCTTCCTTTTTAAATAACAGATTATCAGTTTGACTATTTGGAAGATGTTATTCTCTAGTGAGGATATGCCTGGTCTGGTGATAGTCAAGTACTGGAGTGCACCAACCAAGCTTCTGTAAGAGGTGGGATCTTGAAGTAGTTGTAGATGTTTGTTAGAGTGTTAGAAATATAAAATCATTCATGTGCCTTCACCTAACAGCTTTAGCTTTTGGGAGAGATGGTTCATGATAATGTTGAAGCAGAATTTTGTGTTGTAGACTACAATGAGAGTCTTTACAGGCTTGAATACACAAGATCACTTCAGTTTAAAATATCTTACATGTGTTTGGAATGATTAAGAGAAGATCAATCTGAAACACCTAAGTAGTACTGAACAGGCAACAGGACTGTGATCCTTGATAAGATAAGGAACTCCAACTTGAGTCTGTGAACCATGTAATTAAGAAGATTCATAGAAGATGGTGTCCATACAACAACACACACAGAAAATAAGTAAAGCTGTCTCACGATTGTGATGAAAAACAAACATGGTTGGATAGGCATAGACTATATCACAAACAATAAATAAGTAAAGTGGTGAACATCTGTTTGAGAACATATAAAGCTTTGTTTGGTTTGCATGCATAATCAGGATAGATGGAGATGGGGTCTATGAATCCAAGAGGCTTTTTCATGTATATCATCTCTTGGAGAATCCCAATCGGAAAAAGCATTATTAATACGTTTGATCATGTCCTCACCGTGTTGATTGTAACTTTGTACAATAAGTACTGGCTTGAACCTTTGTATAATGCAATCTCTTTTCAATTTGAAGCAATAAACCCAATTTGATTCCACTATGGTTAGGTTAGACGGCATAGTTAATCTTTTCAATTTTTAATTTTTCCGAGTTACAAAGGAGGTTGGTTAGGTTAGACGGCATAGTTAATCTTTTCAATTTTTAATTTTTCCGAGTTACAAAGGAGGTATAAAATTTGATGTGAAGAAGGAAATAGTAAGCAAAAGTGAAGGCAAATCGGCTTTAATAAGATTCAACCCTTTTTGAAGATAAAAATGAAGGCTTTTGAATGAATTTTTTGAGAAGTGCTTATTCAGCTAACAAGGGGCACAGGTCTCTATTAAATGTTCCTTTAACTCATTTCATCACTTTGGATCTCAAATTTTCAAAAGCCCATCGATTGATGCTAGATAGATTATTTTCTTTATAATTTATTCTGTACAAGTACGGGTTAAATGAATTAATGTGAGCATAATCATCATTGTACCAAAAAAATGAATTATGGTGAGTAGGCTCACCGTTCACAAGCCACAGGGTCTTCATAAGGGAGACCCCAAACAACAGTGACTAATATCATTTAATTCAACCTCTATTGTCATTACCAAACTTCCCATCAATTGCCATCCTTCTTTTCTTCTTTGTTTCACTGTTTCCAAATGCATCCCAACATGAACCAAACATCTTTAGTCTATCATTTTTTCAGATTGCACCTAAAATTAACTCCTTATTTATACGGAAAATTTACAGCCAAGGAACTATTCACACAAATTATATTAAAATACCAAATAACCATAACCACTTTGAGGGGCTAGCACCTTCCAATGATTTATCAAATTAACCACTTTTTAAGTGTGGTATAGTTTACCTGAATACATTGACTACAGAAAGGGCATATTGTAAGCTTCTACCGCCATCACAAAATTCATGGTGTATAAACAAGAAAAAAGCTATGCCTCCATAGCACAATTACAATAGAGGTATGTATAAAACGAGGTAAGACTAGATGTGATCAGACGATGAAAATTGTGCAAATATGAGGTGATATGAATAGAAGTATGTGTGGTTAAAATTACTCTATAAACAAGGAATTTTTGACCAATTTGAAGTTTTTGACAAATTTGGAAAATAATTTGTGGCCTGCCTATGTGGCAAAAACCACTCCAAACCATTAAATAGTTTGAAAGTAACCCCCAAGTGGTAATTACTTTCCAAATTAACCCCAAATCGGTCAAAAACTAGAAAGCACGGACACGCCATTTTACTGGCGTGTCCACCTGTCGGACACGTGTCCGACATAAACACACTTCAACACACACACGACACGCGTATCTCACGTGTCCGAGTCTGTCAAATTAAAAAAATTATTATTTTTTGACTCGAACACGACTCAAATATGACTATGACACGTCTCAAATACACTGCAGACACATATTAAACACAGTCTATTAAAATTAAAAAAAAATTACTGTGTGATAGTGTATTAATATCACAACTCACAAACCCAATATCACCTGACCCACTCTCAGGAAAAATCTTCTATTCTTCCTCAATACATTGTGTTCACTGTGCACTAATGGTTCAAGTTTCAAGTGAATTTCACTCTGGTCTGGTGGTTCAATTTTCAATTATTATTGATTTTTTTTTAGTTATAAACGAAAATATTTGTATTATCATTGAGGAGTTGAGTTTGAAATATTTATAATCAAAATATTATATATATATATATATATATATATATATATATATATATATATATATCGTGTCCGTGCCGTGTCTGTGTCTTAAAATTTTTGAATTTAGTGTATCCCTGTGTCCCTGTCCGTGTCGTGTCCCGTGTCCGTGTCTGTTTCCGTTTCCGTTTCCGTTTCCGTTTCCGTTTCCGTTTCCGTTTCCGTGCTTCGGTCAAAAAGCCTACAAACAAAAGCAGATACAGAAATAAATTGTTCATCTAACTTGAGCATTATCAGCCAAATTCAATATCCATCTCTCAACTACAGAGAATACAGATAGAACATCTATACCAACTACTTCCAGACGTCTTAGGCTTGGCAATATAGAAGTGTCAAATCTGGAATATACAAACTAAAGCCAAGGTCTCCAAATCACCAGAATAGATGAAAAGCAATCATGCAATAAAAACATTGCCAAAAATGCAACTCCTTGAAGGCTTGGATAACTTAAAAAAAAAAAAAATCAGAAGGGATCTAACAAAAATATGAAGCACATCTTGCTAGCATTTGTCACATTCCACGAAGACAACAAAACATGGCTACCAAATTTTGTCTGTATTCGTTGGACATGCAAACCTTCTGTGAGCCTGTCATTTATCTCATGAAATATAAGCCAAACACTAGTAAAGTACTAAGAATTGGGCAGCTTTTCTTTAAATAAGCGTGGAAGAACTTCATGAACACCAATGTCCAAAACCTCTGGGTCCCTGAAAATATCAAATATAAACTAGCTTCAAATCTCAAACAAAGTTCATATAACACCAAAAGTTGAGTACAAGGAATGCCTGATGGCAAACATTTAAAGTATACAGCAAAGTTTTCATATGATTCTAAGGAGAAATTAGATGAATAAAACCAACCTAGCAAGCTTCCTCATTAAGTACATGATGATCCTAGAATTATTGCAGAAGCAATTGAGGTCTGCTCTTAAGTCCTAAACTTTGAATTTTTTCCACTAACTTTGGCCATGACACAACTGCATGTTCTAATTCATGCTCTAATAGGGCGCAGGTTTTAATATTTTTCTGGCGGGGTGGGTTTGGGTTTTAATCCCTAAGGGTGCAAGATGGGGTCGGGTTGAGCAAAAGCCCGCCTTATTGCCAAGCCTACCCAATCCCTCAATATATCTGTAATAGAAACCCCTTTAAAAGGACCATGTGCTTTACACCATATGAAGCCAAACGCCTAATCTTATTCCAAAGCAGCTGCTTATTTGGAGAGATTCAAAAAATGCGGATGCTCCACCCAAATGCACCAAAGCATAGCAAATATTGCACATTGCCACATAAAATTGACTTCTTTACTTCTACCATAAAATCCTTTGAACAGGCATTAAACAAAATTCAGGTGATAAACCCAATTTATGTTGTTGATATCAACAATCACTGCATGAAATGACTCCTGTTGACTGACGGCTTATAATATTTTCCTTGGGGTTTCCCGAAGAGAAGCTCTTATTATAGATGCAAAGCGTTCCCAAGTGAATCAATATTTCGATTCTAAGTAGAAAAGAAACGGGTATATTGTGCATCATGAAGCAGAAGTGTGTAATAAAACTTTTATTCTATTCATATAGTATCTTTTTACAAGATTTTGTAGGTGAATATGATACTTCCACTTCATGCACATCAAAAGATTAATAAGATATATGCTTCGTTTTGAAAATAAGAAAATTGTTAAATCAGCAAATAAATTTTCCAGAGGAATCTTCCCCTTATGGATATTTCCCCCGATGGAAGTACATTATGGCAATTTATGACTTTCTGATCACACCAAACAAAGCTTGATCAGGGGAAAATCTTTCAAATTTCTAAACTAGATGATTTTGCAGGAGCATGTACGTTCCTTCTTCTAGGTCAAGCAAACGATGCTTAAAATCATTACATCTAAAAAATGACAGATAAAATCATCCCCCAACTGCCCTTCCAACAACCCCCCCCTTTTAAAAAAAAAAAACAAAAAAGAAAAAGAAGAGTAACTAAGTAAATTTGTTTAGCATAATTTCCCAACTTTAGCATTTGGAATAGAAATTAGAAAGATAATTAAGCTGATTATAGAAACCAAAGATAATTAAGCTGATTATAGAAACCATTACTACAAGCAGCTATTCTTGCAATATTACCTGCCATAAATTACAAAAATTATATTCAGTAAATAAATGCATGCAAGAGAGGGTGGGAGAGAAACCTGCACAATGTTTGTCCCTTTTCATTGGAACTGGGAATAAACCACAGCTTTCGCAGTGAAGGTGACTCAAATTGAACAAAGAAACCATCATTTTGCACATGTCTCCACTTTCTTGATCCTTGGCCTTTCCAGACCTGCAGACATAGAGCGTCATTTAAGAGATTCTATAGTGATTCAGACCTTGCATTTCTATCTGAACACAATTAACCTTAAAAAAATATGGAACCCAGTTTGTAGAGCTGATCCGGTGAACAGGAACATTGACCAGATAGCCCGTTCTTCCCATGTTCAAAAGAATAGTGGATAAAATGTAGGTGATATATTAACCCATCCCCGCCCCCAAAAAAAGCTAATCAATCAGATTGAAAGAACTAAAGGAAGAGGAGCATGAGTGAATTAAACTGGAAACTTGAACTCATTCATAAGCCATTTTTCTTTAGAAAAAGAAATATTACTGACAAGGAAGTAATAATGTAAAAAAAAAGAGGACAGCACGTTCTCAGAAAGTATTAAAAAAAAGAAGAAAAAAAAAGACCTTTGTTTTGATTTCTTTAATTTATTTATTTATTTTACCCATACACTCTTTATGAGCTACTATATTAATTTTTGTTTCCATGCAAGGAGCCAGTCAGTAACCTAAAACCCTTAATCCTACTAAGACCAGGTCAGGCTTGAGAAGTTTCTAACCATCTATTTTTTCGAAGTGCAAATTTAAAGGAATTGACGCCACTTGAGTCATTAGCCTAGTGGCACTAAAAAGCCTTTGTAGGCAGAGGACCTAATTTCAACCAAGGTAGGAAACATTTCCCCTCAGCCCCCTTTCACCAGCCCCCAGCCCAACAGTACGTAGTGTATCAAAAGAAATTTAAAGGAATCAAAGGCCACAATTAGGGACCTCTTCCTATTTTATTTTCAAGTAGCATTACACTACTAAATTCACAACACACCTATGCACATGAAAGCATTTGAGTTAGCTGCACTCACACTGGGCCCACCTAAACTGTAACTTTATAACTTAAAACATTTTTTGTACATCCAAATTTTACCATTTCTCTTTCATTTCTAGTTGAAAATTTGACCTGCCTCAAAAGTAGGGCCTACAATAAAATTTGCCAATTAACTGTGGAATTTTTCACCCACCTACATTTTCTGCATTCACCCCTCACATTTAATGCATTAAGAGATCAAGAGTTACCTGTGGATAAGCAATGATGTTTTTGGGAGCCACTAAGCAGGCAGCTCTGGAGAAAGATTCCTCAGCATACTGCCTAAGAAATGAAAAGCAGTTGCTGTGTGTATGTGGCGATTCAAAGGCCTGGCAAACCAGACGAGACAAAAGTAAAAAAGATTAAAAACCAGAATATCATATAGGGAACTTTATTAAGTTAATAATCATACGAGCCAACAACAGAGACCAACCAAATATGCATGCATAGTAAGCCAATAGTCTATAAATCAGAAATCCAAGCACATAAAGAAAGGAAACCACAATAAAAAACCAAGTGATCCCACGATGAAAATTATATGGAGAATTAATAGGAGAATATATACCTTATCAATATTCACAACTGGGGCATACTTATCGGTCTGTGTCTTTTCCTTATCAAGAAGAAAGTAAACTCTAGCATCCACTGAAGAACTTTCGTGCCATGTTTTGACAGCTGTCTCCATAGTTTCAACTAGGAATAAGAACACGTCTTTCCAGCATTCTTCAGATCCATACTTTTCAGACTGCACAGGGGAATCCATTTCAATCCTCACTCGGGAAATTTTAAAAATGATGCATAAGTATATGGACATGTAAATTCCTTAACCACCTTATAAATATCAATAACAAGGCGCCCAAAGTTTAAGGATGCAGACAAAACAAAATATCTCAGAAACCAAAATACAGAAAAAGGAATACAATATACTTCTATTAATTGGGATTTTATTGTTATTAGGGGACTTATCAGTAATAACCCATCATCAGAACCAGAAGGTACTGACTGGCCTGTCACTGGAATCTTGAAGCTTCCACACGCATCTTCCTTCAGTACAAGACTCCCATGCGCATCACATGTGAGCACGCTCTCCTGCTTTCAGCCAGACTCCAAGCCGTTTAAGCTATCTTAAAGCTGATCTTTTTGAGACAATCTGCTTTGAGTGAGCCATTTTCTGAGCCAGGCGAGCCAGAGTCCATTTTCGTCCTTTTTTTCACATTCTGGGTACCCTTTCCAAGGATTTCTGATGTTCTGAGTTCTCTTTTCAGTTTTCTTTTTCCTGTTTTGAGACTTTTTGTGGCTCTTTCTATGAATTGGAGTCTTTTGTGTTGAATTTGGATGAATATATGCACTGTTGAGTTTTGAAGTGGTTGATATCTTATGGCTTGTTGCCATATAAATAGCAACGTTATACCTACACAGGTAGGAGTTTAAGGGCTCTCAATAGCAACGAAGGTAAGACCTGGAACTCACCAAGGAAGAGCATGGGATCACAATGACTGGCAGTGTGGATATTATCCTGCATTAAGAAGATGCCATTGCTAAGGGAACAAGAGTCTGAGCTCATGCTACCAGCCTGCATTCCGTAAGGAGAGGTAATATGGTTCCAATTTCTACTAACAAGATAGCTATTATGATCAAACTCTATAACAAGCATGTTGCATTCAATTCTCACCAAGCTTCTAGCAATCATGATCAAACTCCGTTCAAATTTGAATAAGGCAAATCTCAAGTTGAGACATTTTGGGATAGGTAAAATCAGATAGATCAGAATTTCAGATTTTCACATAACTTTGATGAAGCACTTAGGCTACTTAAGTGCATGGTCTAATATGTGAAGAATGGTTTTAAGACTGGTGCTCATCACTAAAAATGAATATTATTTCTGAGTAAGACATTAACGAATATGTGTGCCAAAAGCAAGTTATACTAGTGAGCATTCAATTGAATCTGAAGATAACTTTGTCGTTGTGGAACCATTAGATTGTCCTTTAGTATTGTTGACAATGGTAATGTAATCAATGATTGATTCTGACTATCTTTCTGAAATTGATTAAGTTGAGCAGTTGCAATCTTTGCAGGAAGAAAAGGAGGAAAAGGTAGAATTGGAATTTGATAAAAATAAAGATCAAGTTCAAGGATGCTCAAATTGAAGATGTTGATGTGGAGCCTATGGAGGTTCAACCAACTTTTGCCTGCCTTCACTTTGATGTTGTTATACAAGAAGAAGTTTAAAATCCAAAGCTGTTACTCTTAATGTTTCTTCCACCACCACCAGTTGCTCACCTTGAAGCTTTCAATTGGAGTTTTCTGCTAGTGGCACACCTCAAAAGTTGAGGACAATATTTTAACAACCAAGGGAATGATGGAGGAATAGAAATAGTAGTAGGGTGTGAATTAGGAATCGAATTGGAGGGATATATTTCTATTAATTGGGGTTTTATTGTTATATAGGTATTTATTTGTTAGTAATTTGGGTGCTATTGAGGTATTTTTAATAAATTTGGGTATTTTAGTAATTTTGGATAGCTTGATTATCAAGCTGGGTTAGCCTATAAAAGGGTACCTATGTACTGAATTTCATACATAGACTTGATTTAAGAATAGAAATTGTTTCTAAACTTCTTTTTCTCCCTCCTCAATGTACTTGTTCCCCTTTTCTTCTCTATTTCTCCCTCCTTTTTGTCTCTCCCTAAAATTTTTCTTCACTTCCGTTTCTAACTTACCCTTTTTACATCACATATATTAATTAATGCAATAGAAAATCTACCATAAAGCACATGCTCATTGAGCACTCCAGGAATAGAACAGGAATACAAGTATACTAACCATTTCAGGTTTCAATGAATCTAAATGTTTGGCCATGTCAACATTAGATCTCATATTCTCCACTTCTTGAGCTCGCTTGCTATCCTTCACAAGTTGGTTTATCTTCTTTATCTTTTTTGATACTTCTTGACTTTGTGGGTTATACTGCAAAGCTATCTGAAATGCAGCTAAGGCCTACAAATATTCACCACACAAGTAGATGCATTAGGATAAAAACCCAAAACCTTAGCAGTTTACCTAGCGTCCAATCAAATGTTAAGAGAGGCAGTTGTGTACATACATCATCATATCGTTTCATGGCCTCCAATATGCTTCCCTTCCTGAAATATCCCTGGAAGTGTATTCAAGCAGCATCGCAGAAAAATTTATTACAAGGGTTCAAACACTACTAATATTAAGAAAAAAATTAATGGACATTTACCTTTTCCCATTGGGGTTTCAATTTAATTGTCATCTCAGCATCATCAAGAGCTTTATTAAGCTTATCCAATTGCAGCAATGCTGCAGCACGATTACTGGCAGACAATATGGCACAGAAAATACTTCAGGGAAAGATGTTTATGCATTCAGTGCATGTAACATACCAAACCAATAACTTCTGAATATTAAAGTATCAACTAGTGGTCTGTGTAGAGAAGGCAAAAGGAACCCACAGGAACTTGCACTTTAAACTATGGCTAAGCTGATCCTCTACTTCTGTGTCAGTTTTTTTTTATTTTTTAATAGAATACTAAGTCAGTACAATAAATAAGGGTCACGTACCTTCAAGGCATAAGTCTCAACTTGGTCAAAGACTTGGAGGAGGCTTGGCTATAAATAAGACTAATGACCTTGTTAATTAGGAGATCAAAAATTGCAAAGCAAAGGGCTATTCAGATTATGAGAGGGTGTACAAGGGATTTTGGTATTGGATTTGGGATAACTCACCAGTATTTTTCTAGTACTTCTTATCTCTCGGGCTTTGTTTGGTATCAGTTTAAATTTTATGGGATGAAAAGTTAAAGGGTAATATTTAATGGTATAAAAATTCAGACTCTAAAATTTATTTAGCTCATTGTGTTTGGTTTAAATGGTGGCTGATGATCAAAAGTTCCAGGAGGAAAGGTGAAATATGAAAAGCCAGTCAAAATTGACAACAACCACCAACAGCACAGGCTGGGTCAACAGAAACCTCTTCAAACCAAGAACAAGTTGGTGATGGTGTGACACAGTGACAAAGCTCAACTGCGAAGGATTTTGCCAAAATTGGTCAACCCAAGAGGAGCTTGATCTACTTGAACCTTGAACCCTCCAAGAATGGTTGATATCCAAATATCCATCATTAAGCAATGAGAAAGAGTCTGATTGAGTGCTCTACGAAGCCTTTGAGCACTTTACCACTGATTTTCTTAAAAGCATTGCATTTTCTTCAATCAACAAACTCAAAAACCATGGATGCTGCAGAAGCCATCACTGTCACCATTGCCATTCCAGGCGCAGCACACCCATCGTCAACTTAAGAGAGAGAGAGAGAGAGAAATCCAGAAAGCATTTGAAAGAGAAAGTGTCCGTGAAGGGAAATTTTATCCCAGCTGGAGCTGCAGTAAATTTTACCCCCCAAAATTGGGGGAAACGTTTACTCCCGAAAACTTTCTGACTTTTTGTCAGTGATAAACCAAACATACTTTTTTTCATTAAAATTTATTCCCTCAAAGTGTTACCTCATGTTACCCCCGTACCAAAGGTAGCCTCCTAGTGAAGTGGTTTTATCCTCTAGGTGGATGAAGCATTAAGCATAGATTTTCCAAACCACGTTAATTCTTGTGCCTATGCACTCATCTTATTACCCGTTAATTTCCTTTTTCATTGTTTTTTATGATCTGTTCGATTCACTGGTTGGTCAATGACTTTTAAGGCTTTCGCCACCATGCTCTTTCACTGCAAATCCAGTCTTTTTTTCCCAACAACTGGTATCAAAGCTCGCTTGAGCTTTGTACAATCCAGTAAAAATGTTTCACACAAAGTCGAATAATCTAACGGTTTTACAGCAGAGAAATTTGATGGAAACAGGAGCTACTTTTCCTACTTTAAGAGTAACAACCTAAGTGCCACATTGATCCAATTTCAACCCATTACCCCATGCCCTTGCCCTTCCCAAATTGCCACTAAAACTCCAATTATGAAGCTCTGCAATAAACTGGTAACAAAACTTGACACTTCACAGTCCATAACAATTGAAAAATCCATCCAATCTAAAACAAAATTCAGAGGATAAAATTAAAAGAAAAATAAGATAGCCACTTCAGATTTAGTTTTCAGAACAAGGACACAGAATAAAAGAGAAGAAAACAGAAAGCCCGGATCGAGAAAATCACAATGCAGAGGCAAAAGAGGATTAAAAACATAAAATGCAACCCAATAAGCAAGAGCACTATTCATTTATCCCAGAAGAAAACAAATAAATAACAATACCCAAAATAAAAAGATGTGATTTTGAGAAACCCCATGATTGAAAGATGGAAAATTTGCAAGAAAATAAAAAAGGGTAGATAGTGAGTGGCATGGTACCTATAGAGAGTGGGGTTTGAAGGGTCCTGCTTGATGGCTTGAGTGTAGAGTGCAGCAGCTTTCAGATACTTGCCTGACTTGAAAAACTCGTTGCCCTGATCCTTCAGTGACGTCTCCGAAGCTGTGGCACTCGACCCTCCTGCTCCTTCTCTTTCCGCCATTGATGTTCTTCTCTACTCACCTCCTGCAAATGTTTGGCGCTTTTTTTTTTTTTGTTCTTCTTTTTCTTTTTACCTTGAAATTTGTTATTCCAGTTGCAAGTGTTTGTAGGGTTTATGAAGATGTTTGCTCCTTTCAACCTTTTTCTTTTGAGTTCTGGAAGCTTTAAATAAAAATAAAAATAATAATAATAATAACAAATGTATATATTATGTGAATAATTTGAGTTAGTAGGGAATTATTATTATGTAGCATTCCAACATTAGACCACAAACGAAGTAAGAAATAAGAAGAAATGCAAACATTTTTTTTTAGTAAAAAATACTTTTTATCTTTTTATACTTTCAAGTTTTTTTTGTCCTACTAGTTTTATTTTGGTGCAAATATTTTTTCAAAACTTATTAAATCAGATGAATATCTAAAATATATGACATTTTTCATGTAAAAAAAATGTATATGTGACATTTCTTAATTACAACTTGCTTATAATGCTTGTTTCCAAATTAAATTCTCTTCTTATAAAAGTCTTGCATGCTATTTCATTTTCCATCTTCACTGTATCAAATAAATAATTTTATAAGATTAAAAAATAAGGTAAAATACAAATCAGCCATCTATCGTATAAATCTTTTTCAACTTATTTGATCTATTTGTGATTTTGAAAATGTTTTTTTACTCCTAATGTTGACACTGTGTATCCTTGACGTCGTATTCCTACCCTCTTTTTATACAGTTTGTCAATCTAAATGTCAAAGAAAAAAAAGCAACAAAAAGGAGTAAGAAAAAAACGTGGCATATGGAGAGAGAAGAAACAAAACATATTTATGATCTTCCATTCATCTTCATAACCTAGCATATAAAGAGAGTGAAAAACAAAGCAATCTTTCTTGAAGTCTTGTTCAGCTTCCATTTTAGTTGTTCATCCCTACAAATTAGAATAAGTTTTCCTTTTTTCTCCTGTTTCTTTCCTTTTGTAGTTGTTAATTGTTGTTAGTTCCTTCCTAGAGCTGGTGAGACCATACATATAAATATCACATTCTTTTTCCACTTTTAATTGGATTGAGCATCGTCTTCTTAGTATTTTGCTATTTTAGACTCATTCATGTCTCAAAATATTTTGTACTTACTTCCTCTTACTCTTGATGTTCTCTAAAATAATTTAGTTCCTTCCTACTCTTATTATTAGATTTTGCTACACCTTCTACCAGACACCTTCTTGGTATAGTTGAAGGTGACTTGCCAATTTTAGGAGGGTCAAAGAATGCTTGAACTTGCTATGTATTGTTAGTCCATTGAATATGACTTTTTCATGTGTCTCACCCACTAAAATTGCATAGTATTTGCAAAATAGATTATTCGAGGATTGTTTTGGTGGGCGAGAACCTAAGGAAATATGACTTAATAAGGCTAAGAATGTGTCCTTATTCCACTAGTTCCAGGATGGGAATTAGAGATTGAGAAGGTGATTAAGAAAGTTGAGCCACTGTAAATTAAGGAACTAAACAAATAATTTGCTCGCAGCAAAGTAGATAAGAGATTCAAAATTGAAGTAGATAGGAGACATTTCCATTATTCAAAATTTGTGAATAAATAAAGCTATGATTCAAAATTTGTCTCCTATCTATTTCAATTATGAATCACTATTAAAAGACAACTAAGAACTTGTCTCTACATTCTTTGTTTATTTTTTCCTTTTGGGGAGGGGGGGTGGGGTATGTTGAAGTTTTGCAAGAGATTTTCAACCATTTGTAGCCTATGGGGAAGGTGAAGAGGAAGGAGTTTTTTTTGGGTAGAAAAGCTCATGAGGTGGACTACTTGTTGGTTCTTTCTCTTGGACAAAAGAGGACAATTGAAACTAAAAATATAATTTAATTTACTATAGTTCCAATATAACACAAATAAAGAAGAAATTGGGTATAAAAATGACCTCTACATATGGTGAGATCTTTTGCAACTAGGTTGTAATTAAGCTTATACTGTTGATAACTGTACTGGTAGAAGTTAATAACAAATGAATTCGGTTGATAACATGGCAGCATGGCAGGTGTGTGCAGCAACCCATAAAATTTTGTGTTGGCTGTTGTTGTGCTTATATTGATAGACATGTTAGAATAGTACAGTGGTAATTTGTGCATATAGTTAAATTTTCTGTCAGAGATTGTAATAATGAATATTTTGTTGATAATTACTTGCGCAATAGTTGATGAAATACAAGATATGTGGTAACATGATAGTATTTTGTGCAGGTGTTTGCAACAACCAAGAAACAGAGTTGATGGAGGATTCAAACAATGTTTATACTTGTGGTGATGTTGATGATGTTGATATATTGAATGGTGATTCTGCAAGTTGGGAGCTAGCAACAGGGATGTCGTTTCCTTTTGAAGACGATGTGAAATTGTTTTATGAAAAAAATGCTTCTAGAAAGGATTTTGGATGGAGGATAAGAAATTCAAAAGAAAGGAACTGATGGGCAGTTAAATCACTTGATACTAGCATGCTCATGAGAGGGAAATCATGTCTCAAACATACCAAGTACGGTGAAGACACTTCCAACTAGAGTGGGAATTTGTGAGGCAAAGATTACAACTAAGTTGGAATAAGATGGACTATGATACATCAAAAAAGTTGTACATGAACACTCACGAGCTTAGCCCTACAAAGGGAAGGTTGTTCAAGGTTAATAAGAACATCAACATACATGTGAAGAGAACAATCCAAATCAATGATGATGCAAGAGTGAGGGTTAACAAGACATATCAATCTTTTATCGCAGATGAGGGAGGGTGTGAGAATTTATTATTTGTTGAACAAGATGTCAGGAATTATATTCACAAGGAAAGACATGCAATTGGCAAGGAAGGTGATGGTAAGCTTTGATAAGCTATTTTTGTAGGATGCATGAGTAGAATATTAATTTCTTTTACGATATAAATTTGGATGATGATTTTCATGTAAAGAATGTATTCTAGGCATATGCTAGAAGTAGAGCTACATATGAATCCTTTCGAGATGTTATGAATTTTGATACAACATATTTGACAAATAAATATGATATGCCTTTTGCTGCATTTGTCAGTGTAAATCACCATGGTCAATCTTTGTTAGGATGTGGTCAACTTTCAGCTGAAGATACAGAATCATTTGTTTAGTTTTTTCAATCTTGGCTTCGTTTCATGTTAAGAAAGTCGTCTGCTGGTATTGTTACTAACCATAGGTGGTGCTTATGAGTTAGTCTTCCCGACTACTCACCATAGGTGGTGCTTATGGCATATAATTAAAAAAAAATCCTTAAGAAGCTTAAAGGATATACTAATTATAATAAGATCAAGTGTGCAATGAAAGTAGCAGTTTATATACACTAACAAATGATGAATTTGAAGACAAGTTGTGTTCTTTTATCAAAGAATTTGACCTTGAACAAAATGTATGGTTGAGTGGGTTGTACAAGGAGCGGCGTAGATGGGTGCCAATTTTCTTGAAGAAATATTTTTGGGCAGAGATATCAACAACACAACAAAATGAGAGCTTACATGCTTTTTTATGGATATATCAATTGAACACGTTTGCAACAATTTGTAAAGCAATATGATAATGCCCTCTATAGTAAGGTAGAGAAAGAATTTAAAGCTGATTTTTGATCAATGGACATGACAATTCATTGCAGGTCAAACTCGACAATTGAAAAGCAAATCCAAGGTGAATACACTCATGCCAATTTTAGTAAAGTTCAATATGAATTTAGATTTAAAAAAATGAATTGTGGTGCATCCCTCAAGTCTATGGAGGGTACAATTGCTACTTATCATGTGTTGGAGGAGATGTTAGTTGGAGACTAAACAAAGGAATGCATCTTTGAGGTTGTATTTAATTGTAACAATCACGATGTCAGCTGCCAATGCTTATTGTTTGAGTTTAGGGGTATTATGTGTAGGCATTTGCTTTGTGTGCTTACCCAAGAAAAGGTTAAACAAGTGTCATAAAAGTATATTTTGACAAGATGGAGCAAAAAAATGAAATGGAAGCATTCATATGTTAAGAGCAGCTATGATGTGACAGAGTTGAAACCACAAATAGAAAGGTTTGACAAATTGTGCAAGCATTTCTATGAGGTTTCTACAGTAGCTACGGAGTTTGAAGATGCGACTAATGTGCTCCACCATAGACTTGATGAATTTAAAGGCAATTTGCAGTCCATGGTTGCTTCTAAGCATAATATTCATACAAGTTCCAAGGGTGATGACCATCCAAGCAACTTTACTAAGGACACTAAAAATTTGATAACTAAAATTCATAATCCATTATGTGTCATGCGTAAAGGTTAACCTCCATCAAAGAGAAAAATGTCAACTATTGAAAAAGTTATGCGGAAGTGTAGAAAATGAACCAAGCAAAGTGGTGATAAGTTGATAATTGAGGTTTGTGCATTTTTAATTGTGTATTATTTTATGTGTTTCTCCAAACACTACAAATCTAACACCAATGCTTACCTTTTATTGTTGTGTCCAAATATGCAAGAATGCATTGATGGAATGGTGGGTCAGCAGAGTCGAAGCAACTTGTGTAGATACTCCTATGTAGAGTTTGCGACTGGTGGGGACTTGGATGATGCAAGTACCATGGTGTGTGTACACACTAAGATTGTGTTAAATTTGTAACCATTGTTGGATTTATGTCTTGTGGGTTAAATTTGTTGCCATAGTTGGATATTCATTGTGTTAAGTGTTAAAGATTGTAACCATGGTATGACTTATGTGTTGGTTGTCATTGTGTCTACATTGGTTAAATTTGTAAGTGATTGTACTATGATTGATTGGATGTAGTTTTTTGTAATTAGATTGTAACAATTATAACATTGTTGATAATTTCTATTATAACAGTTGATAACAATTTGAATATGCTGGTAACTTGGCAGTAGAATGTGATGTTTAGGGGTTAGGTACTTATTGATATTTTTTGTGTTCTTCCGTAACAGCACAGGGATGTTAATCTCAAAACAAATGTTGTAGTACACAATTTTGAATATAATTATTGGGTTTCGTGGTTAACAGACATTGATTTATGTCATTACTTGATTCCTTTAACCATGTTCTATGTCCAAGTATACAGACATGCAAACTATGTGCCATTTATTAATAGTGATTTTAATTAAGTTATTGATATGCTTTTCTCCAAGTTGGTGTTGATATATCCTACACAAATTTAATGATCATGGGTAACACAACCCTAGTCCATATGTATTCTGGGAGACCTTCATATACAGCTGCAGATTCGTGATAATTTTATAATTTTGATAAATTACTTATGGTAGTTTATATGGGATTTTTGTGGTGCAGTGACTTTTTGTTTTGTGATAGTGTCACGCATAAGTGTGGTGACATGTTGTATATAGATGCATATATTTTTTTGCTAGTTGGTATTTGAGCCGTGTGACTTTACTAGTGACATAGGCCTGAACCAAGAGAAGTATAGAATGAGAACTTTTGTGCAAAGATATGAAAATTATTAGTTCGACTGTTGTTAATATGGTGGGGTTTAATTTTATATGTCATGTCTGAAACTAATTAGTTTGTTGGTGGTGAAGGTTGATGGGATACATATGTATTTACCACTTTTGTATAATAGAAGCTGACAGCACAATCCAATTTTTGTTTTTTTGACTGAAGATATATTGTGCGAAGATATTTAAGGACAATGTACATGTGGGAAAGTGTGAAAAGTGAGCATTAATAGTGGACAGGTTTGGAGTATTAACTGGATATGTGTTTTGTTTGTATATAATAGTGGAATTACTATATAGCAAATGTTTCTTAAATACTTATGTTTGGTTTAGGGTTACTTGAGTATTGGCTTAAATTTCAACAAATGCTTAGTTCCAACCACAAATTATATAAGTATTGGTTTCTATTTAGTTATCGTTGCCTTCCAAAGGTTAAGTTAGGGAGTAAATGACTAATTCACGACATAGGAAGTGGTATTCACCACCTATTTATATAGGGTTCACCATTTAATTATAAATCATGTGCATTACAATTGTTGCTAAGTGCGTGTTTTAGATAACTGTGAAAACTAGATTATTTTAATAATCGATTATTGTATAAAAACTTTTTATTATAATTAATTATAAGAAAAAAGTTTTATGCTTAGATATTTTAGCTGAAAAATGATTTTAAGCTAATCTGTTTTGTTTAGATGGTATAAAAAAGAATCACTTTTATGCATTAAATTACCAAAAATAGGTATAGAATAATTAAAAAAATTATTTAATTGATTTAAAAAATTATTTGATTGAGAACAAAATGATATTTACATATTACTATTGAGAATAATCCCAACAACTTTTTTAAATAATGTCCAAATTTTAGCTAGATTTTCAACAGCTTTTTCTAAATCAAAAAAAGTTGTTGCTTTTTTGCATCAAGAAACCCAAACATATCAACTAAAATACCCAACAGCTTTTTTGCTCAAAAAAGCTATTGCACGACAAAAATAATCTATACCAAACACCCTCTAAGTGTGGAACCATGACAAAATTAGTGATGATTCCTATCTTTCATTTGGGAAACTATAACTTCAACCCCCTGAGTATGTGAGTGCTTTCTATAGGCCAAGTTAGGGAGTGAATGACCAATTCACCACATAAGAAGTAGTATTAACCATTTATTTACACATAGTTCACAACTTAATTATAAATCGAGTGCATAACAATTGTTGCTCAGAAGTGATTCCTGTCATTCATTTGGGGAACAATACTTTCAATCCCCTAAGTATGTGAGTGCTTTCCATAGGCTAAGGTAGGGAGTGGATGGCCACTTCACCACATAGAAAGTAGTATTCACCACTTATTTACACATGGTTCACAACTTAATTATGAATCATGTGCATTATAATTGTTGCTGAGTGTGGAACCATGGCAAAATATGTGGTGGTTCTTGTCTTTCATCTAGGGAACTCTAATTTCAACCCACTGAGTATATGAATGTCTGCCATACACCAAGTTAGGGAATGGATGACTAGTTCATCACATAGGAAGTAAGATTCATCACTTATTTATACATGGTTCACCACTTAATTATAAATTATCGGAATAACTATTGTTGCTAATTGAGGAATTATGGCAAAATAAGTGGTAATTTGATAGCAATAAATTTTATGCATTTTATTAGTCATCTCACCAAGTTTCTTAAGATTCAATTTGACTTAATTAAGTTAGTTTTGTCACATTTTATGATATTGGACCTAATTGGATCATTGAAGGAATTATTACATGAATTGACCTTAATTTGTTTATTTGGCCGTGTTTAGTATTTTGGCTATAATCTGAGTTTCAAATATCTTATTGGTGTGATTTTTGTCTTATAAGAAGGCTAAAACAAATCTCTACAAGTTTCATGAAACTTTATGAGCTGAATCATATATTTGAATAATTTAAATTGAAGTTGAAGTAAGAGCCAAAATGTTGATCTGCATACTCATTAGCCCATATCTTGAGTTATAGGAGTTCAATGGATGTCAAACCAGGCCAAATGAAAGCTAAGACACAAAGCTACAACTCGTATGAAGACTCCTAAGCTAAACTATGTCGTTTTAGGCATGCAATTGAAGGTGGAAAACAGAGATGAGTTGGGCCACTTAATTAAGCATAACTTGAACTTTAGGCCTCTAAATGACATGGTGTTTGTGCCCAATGATTCCTAATTGACCCAACTTTGTACAAATAGAATTTTAATCATGTAAGGTCAAATTAGGAGTTAGTTTTTAGGAGCTACAATAGTAGAATGTGAACTATCCTTTCAGTCAGCACTTTTTACTTTCTCTCTAGATCTCTCTTCCTCTCTCTTCTCTCTAGGTTTTCTCTTCTTTTTTTGAGTTCTTCCCTCCATGAGCTAGAGCCTTTAATAAATCCTAGGGATTGACATCTTGATGATTAATTTTGAGATTCTATTTTAATTGTTGTACATTCAATTATTAATCAAATTTCTTTCCTTCCTCTCTTTGCTTAATTCTGATTGAATTGCTTAATTTGATTAGAATTTTCATATGATAATTGCATAATTACCATGTGTTAATGGAGGATTGCAGAGACTAAATAAGGCATCAAAGGTATTTGATGAATTATTTAGCTTGGTTAGATCTTGGTTTTAGGTTAATTCGGGTTTTAGATGGATACTTAATTTATCCAACCTTGATTAATTGAATTTTGCATGCTTATCTAGTAAAGGATTCTTGGATCATCTTGAGGCTTCTTGATGTGATCTAAGACCAATGATTTAGTTGATGGTTGAATGGATTTATAGTGATCAAGGGTGGATTAAAATCAAGATTGGTTAATTCCTTTGGGTTAGTTGTTTTCCTAATTCTATTTACTCCTTTTAATTGCTTTCTGTTGTTTAATCTTACAAACCCTCCCCCCTATTTATTAACTTCTTAATTTGATTTTGTGATCATAATCAGAGTGATCTAAGGGCTCGACATGGTGTTATCTTATACTGCAAGTAATTTGGATAAATCGGTTATAAATTGATATAATTTTGTAGCCTCAGCAGTTATCATGATTCTTGTCTTTCATTGGGGGAGCTATAATTTCTACTCCATGAGTTTGTGAGTGCCTTCCAAAGGCCAAGTCAGGGAGTGGATGACCAATTCACCCTATAAGAAGTAGTATTCACCACTTATTACACAAGGTTCACCACTTAATTATGAATTATGTGCATTATAATTTGCTAAGTGTGGAACAATGGAAAAATAAGAGGTTATTCTTGCCTTTCATTTGAGGAACTATAATTTCAATCCCTGTGTATGTGAGTGCTTGCCAAAGGCCAAGTAAGGGAATGGATAACCAATTCACAATATAGGAAGTAATATTCACCACTAATTTTTACACAAAGTTCACCACTTAATTATGAATTTTGTATGTAACTATTTTGCTAAGTGTAGAGCCATGGCAAAGGAAATGGTGATTCTTGTCTTTCATTGAGGGAACTATGATTTTATCCCTTGAGTTTGTGAGTGCCTTCCATAGGTCAAGTTAAGGAGTAGATGCCCAATTTATCCCAAAAGAAGTAATATTCATCACTTATTTGTACATGGTTCACCACTTAATTATGACTTATGAGCATTACAAATGTTGCTAAGTGTGGAATCATGACAAAATAAGTGTAAACCCTACCTTTCATTCAGGGAACTATAATTTCAACCCCCTGAGTATTTGAGTGCCTTCCATAGGCCAAGTTAGAGAGTAGATGACTAATTTGCCATATAAGAAATAATATTTGTCACTTATCAACACAGGGTTCTCCATTTAATTATGAATTGTGTCTATTACAATTGTTGCTAAGTGTGGAGCTATGGCAAAATAAGTGGTGATTTGATGCGAGATTAAAGGTTGCAAACTCAAGTGCAGGTTATCTCAAGTAATAAATTCTCGGTAAGTCCGAGGTCGAACCACAGAGACTTGATGAAGAAAAATTAATTAAAGTAAAGTAAATATTTTGTTATAACAATAAAAATAATAAATAAAATTGTTCACAAGTAAAAAGGAATTGCTTGGGTTAGGAGATCCACTCTTGGCAAATAAATTAAGGACAATATTAATTCTTTTATAACTCAATTAGAATCTACACATAACGGAGGTTCCAATCGGAAAATACAACGTTCAAAGTTCATTAAAAATTATATACGTAATTATATTATGATTTCTTTAATCATCTATTAACACCACCACTCATAAATGGGATCAAGCATGCATTGATTGAGTTTGATTATGTTTTGTAAGTTTGGACTCAAATTGGACTTAATTGAATTTTTCAGCATAATTTACGTCTTGTGTTATTTCTGTATTTGGGCTATATCTTAAGATGTAGGTGGTCAAATGAGGTGAATCTGATGGCATTTTTAAAATAAGAGAGAGCTCTATAACTTTTAAGAAGACCTCAAAGGCCCAATCACACGAGTAGATAACTCAAATTGGGGTTGAAGCAAGAACTAGAGTGCTGTTCCTGATAGCTTGACCTATGTGTACTGTTCATGCCATTTTTCGAGTTAGAGGTTGTCCAATGGGCTGAAATTTTGATGCTAAATTGTTGAGACCTATATCTACAACTTTCATGTTGAACACTTTTCCAGAATCTAACGCCTAATAGGTGATATTGGGCTTGCAAGTCAGAACAGAGGAGCTATGACTGGGCCTGAGTAGTGTGTAGTAATTTGAATGTATCTAGAGTTATAGAAATGATATTAGACTCAAACTAAAGCCATTTGAAAACTAAGAGCAAGACCTACAACTTTGATGAAGATCATATTTGCTTATTCTAACGCAGTCAATGACTTCAGAGCTAAATGATTTCAGAGACAAGAAATCTCCATAATTTTTCACTCACCAAAAGTCATTTGGCATTTTTCACTCATTTTCCACTCATCCACTCACTAATGACTCAGCCCCCTTGTCATTTTGTATCTCTAATCCTCTATAAAAGGAGGCCTTGGCAAATCATTGAAGGTGTTAGGTGTTAGGTACTAAAATGATGCTAGTTTGTTACTAAGTTTTCTTGTAGTAATTTTCCTTTGTTCTAAATTGAAGTCATGTTCTTCTTCTTCTTCTTCTTCTCTCTTTTTTTCTTCTTATCTATGAGTAACTAAGTTTCATTTTACTTGGGTGAAAGAGTGAAGCTCTTGGTAATGAAATAAGGTTAGATTAATTTCTCTTTCGTGCTTAAATGATATATTTTCAAGTGGTTATTATACGTATTATATTTTATTTCCAATTAATTTAAAAACTCTCCTTATAAAGTGGAGTTCTTGATTTGTTGTAGACAAGATTTTGGCACAATGAATGCTTTAACCCATTTACAAGTGGTGGTGCTAGAAACTCTCTTTATAAAGTGGAGATCTTGATTTGTTGTAGACAAGATTTTGACACAATGAATGCTTGATCCCATTTATGAGTGAGGGTGTTAATAGATGATTAAAGGAATCATAAGATAATTACGTATATAATTTTTAATGAACTTTGAATGTTGTATTTTTTGATTTGAACCTCCATTATATGTGGATTCTAATTGAGTTATAAAAGAATTAATCTTGTCCTTAATTTATTTACCAAGAGTGGATCTCCTAACTCAAACAATTCCTTTTTACTTGTGAACAATTTTATTTATCATCTTTATTGTTGTTACAAAATATTTACTTTACTTTAATTAATTTTTCTTCAAGTCTCTGTGGTTCGACCTCAGACTCACTGAGAATTTATTACTTGAGATAACCTGCACTTGGGTTTGTAACTTTTAATCACGCATCAAGTTTTTGGCGCCATTGCCGGGGACTTGATTTGAAGAACAAATTTCTGGTGTAAATATTTTGTATATATATTCTACTCTTTTAATTTTTTTCTTTGTACTTACTAATGTACTAACTTAGTGGGGGAAACTCTCCCTAATCTCTCTGTTATTTTTAATCATTAATGAAATAATCTTTCTTTTTCTCTTCTTTCTCACCGGAGCAAAAAATTGGCTCTGCCGATTCTCTGGTTTTCATATTTTAAATTTACTTTCTCCACTTTATTTTCTACATTTTAATTTCTATACAGTGGGGGTAATTCTCCCTTTTATTTTTTGTACATATTAACTTAGTGGGGGTAACTCTCTCTTTTATTTTTTTTTACGTACTTTACTTTTTGTATTTTATTACTAACTTACTAATTATCTAACTGTTTACTTTATCAGCTACCTAACTTTTTAATTTACTTGCTTCTAACATTTTAATTTATCTGCATACTAACTTTTTTAATTTTACCTGCTTATTAACTTATTTGGTGGTTGGTTTATACCACACCTTTGTTAAGTTTCTTGTTTATGCTTAATTGGTATCGTGATTTAAATTCTGGTCGTTTGGTTAGAGTTAATCCAGGTACTTTACATATGGACTTGTTTGAATCACAATCACACACATCAAACACAATGGCTGAAAATGAAAGTGTGCATGATGAACATGAAAATCAACCGTTGTGAACCATGCGTGAGTATTTGCAACCATCTCGAAATTCTAATCCATCATATTTTATCTTTCCACTCAATGCTAACAATTTTAGATTCAAGTCAGGTATGATTTCTTTACTTCCTAATTTTCATGGTTTAGAATCTGAAAGCCCATATTTACATCTAAAAGAATTTAAGGAAGTATGTACCGCTTTTCATGATCAAACTTGCACTGAAGAGATTGTTAAGCTTAAATTATTTCCTTTTTCTTTAAAAGATAAAGCAAAAGCTTGGCTTAACACTTTGAAACCAAGATCAATTGGCACATGGCAAGAAATGCAAGGTGAGCTTTTAAAGAAATTTTTTTCAATACATAAAATCAATGCTTTGAAAAGACAAATTCAAATTTTTTTCCAAAATTCAGATGAAGCATATTTTCAAAGTTGGGAACATTTTAAAGATTTGTTGAATCCTTACCCACATCATGGTTTTGAAAAATGGCGCATTATAAGCTTCTTTTATGAAGGGTTAACACCCGAAACTAAACAATTTGTGGAAATAATGTGCAATGGTGAGTTTCTTGATAAAAAACTTGAAGAAGCTTTAGACTATTTAGACCATTTGGCTGAAAATTCACAATCTTGGGATGATACTAATCCTTCTGAAAATTCAATTAAATCTAACCTTGCAAATGCTAGTAAAGCAAAATATTACCTTAGTCAAGAAGAAGATCTAAATGCAAGGTTTGCCAGTTTAGGTAGAAAGATTGAAGCTATGGAATCAGGGAAAGTGAAAGAAATTAAATCTGTGCAAAATGAAGAAATTTGTAACATTTGTGATGAATTGGGACACTAAACAAATGAATGTCCAAAAAATTCTATTTTTAAAGAAGTTGTGCATGAGCAAGTAAATGCAATGAACAATTTTAAAAAGTCATTCACTTCTTCTTTTTCAGATACATACAATCCAAGATGGAGAAATCACCCGAACTTCAGTTGGAGGACCAGGCACAATTCATGCAACCACCACCTCCTCAAGCACAACAGGGCTCTCAAAATTTTCAAGGATATGCACCTTTTGTCCCATCATACAGGAATAACCTTGAAGAAACATTGCATGCATTCATGGAAAAGCAAGATGTCATTATTAATCAAAACACTCAAGCCATGATTGACATAAAAGACACTCTTGCTAAACTTTCTTCTGCACTCACCATTCACGAGAAAGGAAAATTTCTTTTTCAACCTCAACTATATCCAAAAGATCGGTACAGTCTAAATGAGGGTAGTCCATAAAACCAACAAATAGATCAAGTCAAGTCAGTGATAACCCTTAGGAATGGAAATGTTGTTGAAGAAAGTAAGGAGATAAAGAGCCAAGTGTCCAAAGTGATGAACTCCTTGAGTGTGAATGAGCTAGAGGATGTGGAAAAGAATCAAGATAGTAGTGATGCTGAGCTACCCAAGGAACCTGAGGTGACAAAAAGTCTTGTTAAGCCAAAAAATGATGACGAGGGCCACCAGACATACATGATTGACTCAATCATGGATAGGGGAGTTTCTACAACCTATGATTTTGATCCCCTTGAGAATTTTATTGTCAATTTTGAGTTTGATTCTATTAGTAATCCCTCTGATGTAGTTGATATTTCTACTATTTTTGATAAAACTCAAGATCATGACACTCAAGCATGGCAACCAAAGTTTAAGGAGTTCCTTAAGAAAGGTTGGAGCATTATTGATAAAAAAAGGTGTTCGTCCCTTAGTCTGTTCTTATAAAATTAATTTGGAAGAAAGTAAATAGTCAGCGGTTGAAGCTATAACTTGAGTTGAAGGATCCAGATGTAGCAGAGACTTTGGTAGACGATCCTGTCTACCAAAGCTGAGGTAAGTTTTTAATATTTCGTGTTTTTATTGAGTCGGCTTAAGTGCCTCCCAAATTTCGGAGCCTTTGTATGGGGATGTAAAGAGTGTCGGCCAACAAAAAAAAATTATAAAACAAAAGAATCCAAAAAAAAATGTTTGCATGCTTGTTTGTTTCATTTTATTTCATTTTTTTTGTCATTGCTAACCATCGTCAAGATGTAGTTATTCTCTTCTCATCTAAGCATTTCAAGTATGTGAATTCTCCCCATTACTTTGTTTAATTTTGTCCCAATAATTTTTTTAATGTATATTGATGATTATTTCTTCAGTCTTGATTTAATTGTTAACATTGAGGACCATGTTGTGATCTGGTTGGAGGGAAGGATAGTTGTGTAAAAAAAAACTAATTTTTTTTAAAGAAGTGTGTGTATTAATATTTTTGTTATGTTTATATATTTGTCAGTAATTTACTAAACCAGTTAAGGATGGCAGAGTAAGGAGTAAATTTTACTATTCAGACGCATCTTAGTTGGGGTAGACAACTAGTTTGTATAGAAGTAGCAATTCAAATTCAGGGAAATTTGCATGATTGAATAAATTGTCTTCTTTCTTAAAATTCACATGCTTGGTTATGAATGTTGAATTGGTGGACTGAGAATGATAGAATTATGCCTTGTGAGATTTTGAGCCTATTGATGAATGGATTGAACATTTGTACTATTCTCTTCTTTCTTGTGTGAATTTCACTCATGAAATTGTTGCTCTAGAACTTGCTTTGATTCTTTTTGAGACTATATTTTCATATGCATACATAAATATGATTGAGACATTTTTCTTGAAATAGCTACTTTAATCAAATAGCTAGCCTTACTTAGCAGCATATTGTCTCAATATGATATCAAGCACTCTTATGACTTATTGGAAATTCTCTAATTCCTGCCAATGTAAAGCATTGAAAATGGCCTATTTCCCCTTGCTTAACCCCTTTGAGCTTATTTGACCATTATTTGTTTCGAACTCATTATATGCCTTAAATGAAAAATAATGTTCTTACCTAACCTTAAGGAATAAGAGAACATTAGCTTTGTCATTCGATGAGTTCTTGAACAAGTGTGGGGGTGTGCCTGCAGAATGGTTAAAAAAATGTATATATGATATTTTTTTTGGTAAAAAAAAAAAGAAAGAAAAAAATCAAAAATAAAAAAATGTAAAAAGAAAAAGAGGGTCAACAAGGCAATAAAGGAAAGGAAAAGAATATTTAAAGATAATTTGTATTAGGTGGAGTTGGGATGAACTTTTATGCTTGTTAATTGAACTCAGCTTTCATGTTCTTTTATTCTCTTTGGTATTTAATTTATCATATCCATATTACATTCTCCTTTACCTTGACCTTATTACAACTTTAAATAAAGTCCTCATGATTTGTGTGTGCATGTGTTCTGAGTAGTGGGGAAGTAGAAGATAAGTAAGCTTATGGTAGTGCAATTTTCATGGGTTGAATTGAGTGAAATACCTACCTTTTAAATACTTGAGGGATTGAGAGTGAATCTTGTGAAGATCTATCATTCTTGACTCATGCTTTTTAATTGAAATTTCTTTGCTTGTTAGTTTGAGATGTGAAGATATGTTACCTCATGAATGTTTTGATTACTTGAATGATTGATTGCTCTTCATTTTTAAATATTATTAGAAATTAAGTCTTTTAGAGTGTTTAACTTTTGAGTCTGTTTCATTTTTTTTTAGTTTTGGTCTTGTGTGTTTTGCCCAAAAGTGCAAAAAGTTAAGTGTAGGAGAATTTGATGATCACATATTTGATATATTAATAAGCTTTCATTTTTAGTTATTTACACTCTCCATGTACTTAATTGATCGAGTTTGATTATGTTTTGTAAGTTTGGACTCAAATTGGACTTAATTGAATTTTTCAGCATAATTTACGTCTTACGTTATTTCTGTATTTGGGCTATATCTTGGGATGTAGGTGGTCAAATGAGGTGAATCTGATGGCATTTTAAAAATAAGAGAGAGCTCTATAACTTTCATGAAGACCTCAAAGGCCCAATCACACGAGTAGATAACTCAAATTGGGGTTGAAATAAGAACTAGAGTGCTGTTCCTGACAGCTTGACCTATGTGTACTGTTCATGCCATTTTTCGGGCTAGAGGTTGTCAAATGAGCTGAAATTTTGATGCTGAATATGGGAGACCTATATCGACAACTTTCATGTTGAACACTTTTCCAGAATCTGAGACCTAATGGGTGATATTGGGCTTGCAAGTCAGAACAGAGGAGCTATGACTGGGCCTCAGTAGTGTGCAGTAATTTGAACGTATCTGGAGTTATAAAAATGATAGTGGACTCAAACTAAAGCCATTTGACAACTAAGATCCAGGCCTACAACTTTGATGAAGATCATATTTGCTCATTCTGATGCATTCATTGACTTCAGAGCTAAATGATTTCAGAGATAAGGAATCTCCATAATTTTTCACTCACCAAAAGTCATTTGGCATTTTCCACTCATCCACTCACTAATGACTCAGCCCGCTTGTCATTTTGTATCTCTAATCCTCTATAAAAGAGGGCCTTGGCAAATCATTGAAGGTGTTAGGTACCAAAATGATGCTAGTTTGTTACTAAGTTTTCTTGTAGTAATTTTCCTTTGTTCTAAATTGAAATCATGTTCTTCTTCTTCTTCTTCTCTCTTTCTTTCTTCTTATCTATGAGTAACTAAGTTTTATTTTGCTTGGGTGGAAGAGTGAAGCTCTTGGTAATGAAATAAGGTTAGATTAATTTCTCTCTTGTGCTTAAATGATATATTTTCAAGTGGTTATTATACGTATTATATTTTATTTCTAATTAATTAAAAAACCCTCCTTGTAAGGTGGAGTTCTTGATTTGTTGTAAACAATATTTTGGCACAATGAATGCTTTAACTCTTTTACAAGTGGTGGTGCTAGAAACTCTCCTTATAAAGTGGAGATCTTGATTTGTTGTAGATAAGATTTTGACACAATGAATGATTGATCCCATTTATGAGTGGAGGTGTTAATAGATGATTAAAGGAATCATAATATAATTATGTATATAATTTTTAATGAACTTTGAACGTTGTATTTTTCGATTGGAACCTCCATTATGTGTGGATTCTAATTGAGTTATAAAAGAATTAATCTTGTCCTTAATTTATTTACCAAGGGTGGATCTCCTAACCCAAGCAATTCTTTTTTACTTGTGCACAATTTTATTTATCATCTTTATTATTGTAACAAAATATTTACTTTACTTTAATTAATTTTTCTTCATCAAGTTTCTGTGGTTCGACCTCGGACTCACCGAGAATTTTGTATTTTGTAAAAATACAAAATACAATACGTATAATGACTGCTTGAAAAATATATCATTTAAGAAAAGTCCATTAAAATAATATACGTAATTATATTATGTTTACTTTAATTATTACCACCACTTGTAAATGGGTTAAAGCATTCACTATGTCAAAATCTTGTCTATAATAAATCAAGAACTCCTCTTTACAAGGGTAGTTTTTAAATTATCAGAAACAAAATATAATACGTATAATAATTACTAAAAAGATAAATCATTAAAGCATAAGAGAGGAATAAATCTAACCTTATTTTATTACCAAGAGCTTCACACTTTAACCCAAATAAACTGAAACTTATTTACACATAAACTAAAAGAAAGAAAAAAAGAAAAAGAGAGAGAAAGAAAATTGGAAGGAGACTGAGGAGAGAGGCTGGGCACTACCCAAAGCCCTCTCCCCAGCGTCTTCCCCCAAATGAATTCTGTTTTCCATTTGAAATGCAAATGCCTATTTATAGGCAAAGTTTGGTTACTGTGCAATTACATAGTAACCAAACTTAGTGATTAAGTCTGTTATGTAATCAATGACATATTTTATTTTCTTTTATTTTCTTTTTTTAAATAATAATTGAGCAAATGCACAACCGTGCGTCCAGTCATTTTTTTATTTTTGAGAGGAGTGGTCTTCATGAAAGTTGTAGGCATGGATATTTGCTTTAAAATAACTTTGGTTTGAGTCCAAAATCATGCCTAGAACTCAAGATATGGTCAAATTACTGCATACTATTTAGGCCCGATTTCAGCTCCTCTGTTTTGATTTCAAAGCTCAATATCACATCCAAGGAGTCCGATTTGAGTTTTGTGTTCTTCATGAAATTCGTAGGGAATTGTCTTAGCTTTCCTACAAGACCAAAATCATATCAATCAGATATTTGCAACTCAAGTTATAGCCAATTTACTAAATACTTCCAAAGAGATAATTAAGACTAATTTATGTAATAATTTATTTAATTATCCAATTCGGCTAAAAATCATAAAATGTATCAAAATCAACTTAATTAAACCTAATTGAACCTTAAGAAGCCTAGTGAGAGGATTACAAAATGTATAAAATACAATGTTATCATGATTCCTATATTTCATTTGGAGAAATATAATTTCAACTTCTTGAGTATGTGAGTGCCTTCCATAAGCCAAGTTAATGACCAACTCGTCACATAGGAAGTAGTATTAACTACTTATTTATATATGGTTCACTTAATTATGAATCGTGTACATTACAATTTTGCTAAGTGTGGAAACATTACAAAATATCTGGTGATTTCTGCCTTTCATTTAGGGAACTATAATTTTAACCTTTGAGTATGTGAGTGCTTTCCATATGACAAGTTAGGGGTTGGATGACCAATTCATCACATAGGAAGTAGTATTCACCATTTATTTACACATGATTCACCACTTAATTATGAATTATGTGCTTAACTAATGTTGCTAAGTGTGAAGCCATGACAAAGTAAGTGGTGATTCCTGTCTTTCATTGAGGGAACTATAATTTCAACCCCTTGAGGTTTTGAGTTCCTTCCATTGGCCAATATAAAGAGTGGATGACCAATATATTCCATTAGAAGTAGTATTCACCACATATTTATATGGGGTTCACCACTTAATTATGAATCGTGTGTATTACAATTATTGTCAAGTGTGGAACCATTATAATATAAGTGGTGATTCTTGTCTTTCATTTGGGAAACTATAATTTTAACCCTATGAGTATGTGAGTGCCTATCATAGGCCAAGGTAGGGCATTGATGACCAATTCACCACATAGGAAGTAGTATTCACTACTTATTTACACTTAGTTGTTACTAAGTGTGGAACCATGACAAAATAAGTGCTTATTTCTGTCTTTTATATGGGGAACTATAAATTCAACCCCCTGAGTTTGTGAGTGTTTTCCATAGGCCACGTTAGTAAGTGGATGACCAATTAACCATAAAAAAAAGAGTATTCACCACTTATTTATACAGGGTTAACCACTTAATTATGAATCATGTACATTACAATTGTTGCTAACATATGGAACAATGACAAAATAAGTAGTGATTCTTGTCTTTCATATGAGAAACTATAATCTCAACCCCCTTCGTATGTGAGTGCCTTCCATAGACAAAGTTAGGGAGTGGATGACTAATTCACCACATAGGAAGTAGTATTCACCATATATTTACACATGATTTACCACTTAATTATGAATCGAGTGCATTACAATTGTTGCTAAGTGTGGAACCATGGCAAAATAAGTGGTGATTCTTATCTTTCATTTAAGGAACTATAATTTCATGCCCTTGAGTATGTGAGTTCCTTCCATAGGTTAAGTTATGGAGTAGATGACCAATTCACCACATAGGAAGTAGTATTCACCACTTATTTACATTGGGTTCACTACTTAATTATGACTCGTGTGTATTATTATTGTTGTTAATTGTGAAACCATGAAAAAATAAGTTGTGATTCCTTTCTTTCATTAGGAGAACTATAATTTTAACCCTCTAAGTATGTGAGTTCCTTCATAGGCCAAGTTAGGGAGTGGATGACTAATTCACCACTTAGGAAGTAGTATTCACCACTTATTTACATAAGGTTCACCACTTAATTATGAATCGTGTGCACTACAATTGTTGCTGAGTGTAAAACCATGGTAAAATAAGTGTTGATTCTTGTCTTTTATTTGGGAACTATAAGTTCAACCCATTGAGTATGTAAGTGCCTTCCTTAACCAAGTTCAGGAGTGGATGACCAATTCACCACATAGGAAGTAATATTCACCACTTATTTACAAATGGTTCACTAGTTAATTTTGAATTGTGTGAATTGCAATTGTTGCTAAGTGTGGAACCATGCCAAAATAAGTGGTGATTCTTGTCTTTCATTTGGGGAACTATAATTTCAACCCTTTGAGTATTTGAGTACCTTCCACAGGCCAAGTTAGGAAGTGGATGATCAATTCACCATATGGGAAGTAGTATTCATCACTTATTTACACATGATTCACCACTTAATTATGAATCAAGTGCACTTCAATTGTTGCTAAGTGTGGAACCATGACAAAAGTAGCGGTGATTCCTATCTTTCATTAGGGGGACTATAATTCAACTCCTTAAGTATGCGAATGCCTTTCATAGGCCAAGTTAGGGAGTGGATGACCAGTTCAGCACATAGAAAGTAGTATTCACCACTTATTTATATTGACTTAACCACTTAATTATGACCCGATCTAACTTATTTAACAAGCAAACTCATGTTAAACCTTTTTAAAAACCCTATTTAGTTAAAAGGGACGAGTTTCATGCTTTTGAAAAAGCTTTTTAAGCTGGATTAATATATATATATATTGTTTTTAATAAAAATGTTCTAAAATTGTGGTTTCCTCACCCTCATAACTCTTAAGTCACACAATGTAGCAGCAGCCACCCTCCTCACCCTTAAACGACAGCCACCTCCCATCAGTCACACTCATCCTTTTTGGTGTTGATAGAGAAGATGCATTCAAGCATAGCCATTTGGCAGTGAGCCCATTTCTCCTAGCATCACAGTTATCCCATATAGCATATTCCTCTTCGTCCATGCTCCGCTGTCACCTTTCGTACTTTACAGCTTATCCTAGTGGCGAGCACTCATCAATTCACACAGTTTTGCGATTTACCCACTTCGCATGTTCCTTGCTTTATAGGATGACAACCAAGGTTAGTCTTTTTTGGTTAGTCATTTTCAATTCTCTAGTTCAGCATCTCTTTAAGTATACTAAGATGGGATTGTCCCTCCAATTCACTATAACTTCTATCATTAAGAAAGTGTATAACATAAAACACAAAGATAAGACTTAAATTTTGAATTCGAAAATGAAAAACCCAACTCTCACTAAATAGTTTACCATTTATATAATCAGTTGAATATATATATATATATGGAGTGTATCCGGTGAGAAGAGTGTTTATTATAAAAGGCGAGATAAGTGAATCTTGACCATTGAATTTTATATGATTGGTTAAGATTAGAACATAAAAGCATGTGACTTTTTTAAGTAGTCACATGACTTTTAAGTAACTTTTAATCTTGACCATCTATGTATGGTTGTATGGTCAAGATTTACTCCTTTCATCATCTTATAATAAAAATATCTCTCACTAGATATGTTCCCCTCCCCCCACACACACATATTATATGGTAACTAGCCATACATATTTGAATATAAAAGAAATTTCAACTTTGCTTTGCATCTAAGTGACCACACTTAATTACTTTGGTTGTTATAAAGCATGTTTCTGGTTTTCTACTTCATGGTCTTTTGTGCCAACTCTACGGTGGGTTTTGGGTCTTCAAAATTTTTTTTATTGAGTTTTATGTGTTAACACTACATAGCCATGGGCTACTATGAGCATGTCTGCTACATGTTGGTAACTATTATTGATTTGTTGATAATTAACATTATAAGAGTTGGTATCATAGCACTATATGCTGGTAACAAGATAGAACTTGCATATTTTGTCTTCCCTTTTATTAGTCAATGTACTGTTGTCCAATATGTTCCTAACTGTTATATTTTAACTTTTTTCCTTTTATATAATTATGTTGTTGTATTTTATCTAAGTTAGTTTTACAATTGTGTAGGAGTATCAAGTCAATCTAGTATGGATAGAGCAAGAAAAAAGTAGAAGACTGAAAATTTTGAATCTCCTAAGGTACTGAAATTTAGGCACATGTTGTTCATAAACTATGTTTATGTATTATTGGTTGTGCACCTACTTAAAAGCATCAATTTGTGCTTTTTTTTTGTTAATGGTGAATCCGTATGTTGGTATAATATTCAGGTTTGACTAAAGCACTATTACCAACCAAGGAGGCCACTCAAACTAAATAAGAATTTGTCACCATAGCAAAAGGAATGAGTTATCGCTATATCATTCAAGTGGCTTTTTGATATTCCGTAAAATTTTGAACTATGCTATTCATTGTTGTGGGAATTAGCATCTAGATGTCTAGATAGAAATCGAGGCTTTATAGTTCAGGATAAGGTGGTGTCATTTACACCATCCAATGTTTGTTTAACCCTTGGCCTACGAGTTATAAGGCAACTTTGTCCAATTCACGAAGGCGTTTAGCCTCATACTAGGTCATTGTTTAGGTGGGGAACCTTTAACAATTAACAAAGTTATTGAAAAGCTAGATGGGGAGGAGTATAAGGCGGATGGGGTCGATAATTATACTCACATTTATGTGCTGCTTGCATTTGGCGAGTTCTATTTCCCCACTACCTCTCGGCATCATACAGTCTATGGTGATTTCATTCCATTTTTAGATGACCTCGATCATGTTGATGATTACTGCTAGGGTGTAGCAATATACAAATTTTGTGCGAAGGGGTTGAACCAAGCATAAGATAAGTTGAAGGTGAGTAAAAATTTGTGAGAGGCGTCATTGATTGGATGTGTTGTTGTTTTACAAGTAATTCTTAATGTTGTTGTACATGGTAGAATGGCATTATAGACATACATCTTTGAAGACCCATTAGGTTTAACTTGATTCTTCCTATACCCAGTACATAGGTCAAATTTTTTTATACTGTACTTCAAATTAAAGGCATTAATCACCATATTTGGTTGTATAAACCTTGCATGCAACTTCTTTTCTTGACTTTTTATAAGTCCTCTACTTTAATGAATGGAGCATCACTTGTGTTCGTAAGGATTATGGTGTATTTTATTGACTGAAACCTTCCAGCGTTACAAATTCATATTATTATTTTGATCTGGATAGTATTTAAAAATAATGTTTATGTACTTTTGATTATTGAACTCTTGTATGTTTCATGGTTTGTTGGTGGTAAATCTTAACTAGGGACATCAATTTTTTATTTTCAAGGTTTGGGCATTGGAGCACTGAGATGTTGTTTGCTTGAGGAAGGGCACAACTGCTGATGCATTCAAACGATCTAAGGTAAGGATGGTTATGCTATGGTATAACATTTAAATGGATTGTCCTGGTTCAACCTCGTTGTCACCCAATGCTTTTTTTTTTCCAAATTACTGAGGAGTTTGACCATGTCAAACGAGGAGCTGGAGGAGGACTTGGTTCGAGATGCATTTAAGGATGCACGAGCTTCATACGCCAATGCCCGACACAACAATGTTCATATGGATGCAGATATGGATGAACAGAGGTAGGAGGGGGCCGACCTTCAACAATGTGATGCTAGGATTAGGGATTTGGCTCATGAGAATGAAGAATTTCGTCAGCGTATTCAACATTTGGAGACAAAGTTGCAATTGATTAAAGACTTATTGCGTCATCACAATTTCATGCTACCAAAAGCTAATAAGTTTGAGAGTGGGGCACCTTTCACTCTAGAAGTGGCATCTCTTATTGGATGTATGATAACTCCATAGAATGCAGTTATTTATGCCTGATCTCTGTGCTAGAATGAATGTTGAGTCCTTGTTTAAATGCATATTTGGAGGATTTTGTGCTTATATTTGTCATATTCTGATTCTAAGCCATTCTAATGTATTATTATGCAAAACTGTGTTTAATTGTCATTGATTAAGTAGATATATATTTGTTACTGATTTGATGTTTTCTCTATGTTAGGAAGGGCTCCAAACAAGGTCAAATATGGAGCAATTGAGCTTAAAGAGGAAGAGGAAACCAAATTAGGCATTTTAGTGGTCACCGCCACGGCGTAAGGTGTTGTGCGCCGCGGCGCTGAGAGGCATTTTCAACATGCCATACTTGGACCCGAGGTAAGAGGGCCGCGACCCAGATGAAGTGGGTGCCGCGGCGTATATAGACCGACCGTGTGGGGGCCGCGGCTGGCGTATATGGGGGCTGCGGCGCTGAGCGGCCAGCTGATCCTATAAATAGATTTTATGCATTTTTCTCTCTGTTCTGGCCATTTTGGCCATTTCTATTTTTTGTTCTTTATAATTTTCTTAGTTTAGATTAGTTTTAGGTAGTTTTAGGTTAGTTAGCTTGGCTAGATCTTCATTGCTGGTGGATTGGGGTCAAGGATCAAAGGATTGAAGAAGGATTCAAGCTTCAGAAACAAATCAATGAGCTTCCTTTTCTCTTTTCCCTTTCTTTTTTCTCTTCCTTATCTATTGTATAGCTAAGCTTTGTTTAGGAATACTTTGGATCCATTTATATATATTAATGATGTGTTCTTCTCTGAGTTTGTGTGGATGTTTGGTTTTGTTCAATCATTATCTGTGTGTAATGCTTGCTGTTGGCTGATCACTAATTGCATGATCCTAATATTTGTAAATGAACTAGACATAGGGATTTGTGAGTATGGATATGGTATGATTGATACATGTTCGGTGAGTTTAATTGGCTTGGATGAGTTAATTCGCTAACTGGATAGAAATATACCTATTAGTCATAGTGTGTGATTGAGAATAAATCGTTCATGAGTGGAAGTTGAGCTGACTCTCAAGGAAACTTAGTGAGTTAGGCAATTGAAACCGGGGTTGATTGACTTAGACATAGGCTTTTGACTACATCAGATTCTCAAGCTAACCTAATTAATGCATTTGTGTTTATGAGGAGGATTGCATGTTGTTGGTAGATGTAGGGGGTGAAGGAGGATTTCTTGAAACCTAACCGCTTTTATGTTTATTGCTTTTGTAGATTAGGTTTAGTTTAGTTTATTGCTTTTGTTATTTTTATGTCATTGACTAGAATTGATTAAGTTATTGGTTGGTACTTAGCTTTATAACGTAATTTCCTCGTGGGAACGAACTTTTACTCTGTATCTGTATTACTTGAGCGATCCGTGCACTTGCGGAAGCAATCAAGTTTTTGGCATCGTTGCTGGGGATAATTTTTTTTATATTGCTAATATCAACAATGAGTTTGATTAGTTCTAATTCAAGTTGCATATAAGTTGTATATAACCTTTGTTTCGTTTCTATTTTGTTTTAGTTTCAAATAAGAAGCCGGGTGATTTCATTCATACGAGACCCTTGAAGGAATTCGCAACTCCTGGAAAGGATAACCCTTGGATCAAGTTCTTGAGGACTACTCATTCGCAGCACTTCAATTTTGGTGACAAAGTTCTGCTGGGACTATAACTCAGGCCCTTCGTGGGAGGGAACCCCATGTTTATGTTTATTTTATTATTTTTACTTTATGTATAAATACATAGTATGTTGTGTTGTGTATGTTTGTATATAGATGTTCATGTTTTGTTAATATGTTTTAGTTAGTATGTTAGTATGTTAGTATGTTAGTTATGTTAATTTTTGTTGTTAGTTTTTTTTTTTTAAGTTTTTAAGTTTGTTTTAGATTGTAAATAGGTTATTATGTTGTTTTTGTGTTTTATTATGTGTGTGTTGTACATTTTTGTGATTTAGCTTTTTAAATAAGTTTTGTTGTAGCTAGAGACCCATATGAGCCAATTTAAGCAGCAAAACTGTGTTTGCTGCTAAATTTAGTAGCTTAGGTAGCTGCGCCGCGACGCTAGGTAGTGCGTGCCGCAGCGCAGGGGGCATTTTTTCTGCAGAATTCTGCAGCTTTTTATGAGCGCCGCGGCCCAAGCGTGTGGGCACCGCGGCTCTGAACCCCTATTTTTGTTTTTGTTTTTTTTCTCTCTATTTTTTAGTATTTAATAATGCTCAGTACTAGTCTCAGGTTCCCTATAGACCATGTTCTTTAAGGATACATTTCATCTTAGGTTTGGGGGAGTATCTTTACATGTTTTATTACCTTTGAGCTTAATGTTAACATGTATTAGTATTTTGAATGTGCAGTGGTTTTAGTCATTATATTTTCATGATTATATCTTGTTTTGACTATCATTGATGTGCTGTTGACAAGATTTTCAATTTTCACTGTTTGTAAATGCTGATAAGCATGCTTGAATTGAAAGTTGAATCTAATTGAATGCATGACATGTTGCAAGAATGTTGGTGTTGTTTTTTGTTGTTCATGATATGAAAGGTTGCTATTTGCCCCCTTTTCAGTGAAACCTTATGTGATCTGATGCCTATGAAACAATTTAGTCGCTTTTGATGCATGATTTACATTTCACTTAGATGCAAGTATAACTTTGAAAATGATAAGAGTGCATATTTTGAGAATGTTTATGGATGTACATGTAGAGTTTTGATTATCCTAGAAATTATTTTTGAACTCTCTTGAGGCGAAATCCTAGGTTATGCATGATTGAGGAGATGATTATAGGGCATTATTTGGATCGATTGAGTCTTAAAAAGCTTACCCTGATATGATGATATCCTTAGGTCCCATTTTGAAGCCTTATACTATTTGGCCTTATTTATTTTTCATAACCATTGTGTTCATTAACCTGTTACCCATTCAAATGTATGTGAAAGCATGTCATTTTCTTCCTACCTTCATTATTTATTGAGTTCATGGTATGCTATTTCCTGAAATGAGTCTGATGATTAGGGGTTAATGAATATTCAATTCAAAATGAGCCTAAAGGAACCAGATGCAAAACAAGGAAAAGAAAAAGCAATGCTTTGCAAAATAAAGTAAATCAAAAGTAAAAACAAAAACAAAAAGAAAAGCAAAGCAAAAGAAAAGTAAAGTTTGAAAAGCATCAAAAAATAGTTCTGGTAACTCACTTTTGAATACTCTGCTAATTTCAGTTAATGACTCAAGTTTTGAAGTAGTATGTTGTGTTTCTTAATATTTGTATTATATCCTTTCCTTTCATTTCTGTTACCCATACCATTGGCCTAACATTACAAGCTATAAAGTCCCTTTTGATCCTCAATCTTGTGTGATTTACATTAATGGAGAGAGAGTTAATTTATAATCTTGTGGATTCTGTGAATCATATGCATGTATGCTTGTAAACTTATCTGAATATGTATAACTTAATTAGGATAAGTTTATCTTGCATGTTTGTGATAAATGTGAATTGCATGAAGAGTTTTCTGGATTGATAGCATGATAAGGATTATGTTTGTGTGGAGTTGTTTATGGGGCATTTACACTTTTTGAGGATTGATGCAGTCATTACACACTAGTATTTATTTTTAAATGAAAAAGAAGATTGAAAATAAAATTTGCTGAATGAAAGTTGTTTTGAATTATAAAATGATTTACTTAGTTCTATTGTGTTTTGCTCGAGGACTAATAAAATGTAGGTTTGGGGGTGTGATAACTCCATATAATGCAGTTATTTGTGCTCAATCTCTGTACTAGAATGAATGTTGAGTCCTTGTTTAAATGCATATTTGGAGGGTTTTGTGCTTATATTTGTCATATTCTGATTCTAAGCCTTTCTGATGTATTATTGTGCAAAACTGTGTTTAATTGTCATTAATTAAGTAGATTTATATTTGTTACTGATTTAGTGTTTTTTCTATATTAGGAAGGGCTCCAAACAAGGTCAAATATGGAGTAATTGAGCTTAAAGAGGAAGAGAAAGCCAAATTAGGCATTTCAGTGGTCACCGTCGCGGCGCAAGGTGTTGCGCGCCGCGACGCTGAGAGGCATTTTCAGCATGCCATACTTGGACCCTAGGCAAGAGGGCTGTGGCCCAGATGAAGTGGGCGCCGCAGCGTATGTAAACCGACTGTGTGGGTGCCGCGACGCGAGTATGTGGGGGCCGCGAAGCTGAGCGGCCAACTGAGCCTATAAATAGATTTTATGCATTTTTCTCTCTATTCTGACCATTTTGGCCATTTCCATTTTCTGTTCTTTGTAGTTTTCTTAGTTTAGATTAGTTTTAGGTTAGTTAGCTTGGCTAGATCTTCATTGCTGGTGGATTGGAGTCAAGGATCAAAGGATTGAAGGAGGATTCAAGCTTCAGAGACAAATCAATAAGCTTCCTTTTCTCTTTTCCCTTTCTCTCTTCTCTTCCTTATCTATTGTATAGTTAAGCTTTGTTTAGGAATACTTTGGATCCGTTTATATATATTAATGATGTGTTCTTCTTTGAGTTTGTGTGGATGTTTGGTTTTGTTCAATCATTATCTGTGTGTAATGCTTGCTGTTGGCTGATCACTAATTGCATGATCCTAATATTTGCAAATGAACTAGACATAGGGATTTGTGAGTATGGATATAGTATGATTGATACATGTTCGGTGAGTTCAATTGGCTTGGATGAGTTGATTCGCTAACTGGATAGAAATATACCTATTAGCCATGTATAGTGTGTGATTAAGAATAGATCGTTCATGAGTGGAAGTTGAGTTGACTCTCAAGAAAACTTAGTGAGTTGGGCAATTGAAATCAGGGTTGATTGACCTAGACATAGGCTTTTGACTACATCAGATTCTCAAGCTAACCTAATCAATGCATTTGTGTTTATGAGTAGGATTGCATGTTGTTGGTAGATGTAGGGAGTGAAGGATGATTTCTTGAAACCTAACCGCTTTTATGTTTATTGCTTTTGTAGATTAGGTTTAGTTTAGTTTATTGCTTTTCTTATTTTTATGTCCTTGACTAGAATTGATTAAGCTATTGGTTGGTACTTAACTTTATAACGTAATATCCTCGTGGAAACGAACTTTTACTCTGTATCTGTATTACTTGAGCGATCCGTGCACTTGCGGAAACAATCAATGTATTGGGGCACAAGTGTATCTATTAGTGAACGATGTCCAACTAATGTAACAAGTTAGTCATTCCATATTAACTTAAAGGCTTGTGTATAATATTTTAAATGTGTTGTAGTAACTGAATCGAATACTAAACATTTAAATTGTTACACTTTCATGACTTTTTTTTCATTATGAGGTGCAACATTCTAATCCTTATTGTATTAAACATTTGATCGTGAAGATATATTACATCAACCTAATATACTATCGATGGGCGTTGATCAATTAGGGAATGTACCGTACTAATGTAGCAGTTCTTTAAGTTATCAAATTGACACGCCTTTCACTTTGCAAGTGCATGATATGGATGAAAGTCGTCGTGTCCCAATTGTCGCTGCTTAGGAAGGTCTATCAACTGATATATTAGGTTCTCCCTTTCATAGGATTAGAATGATATTATCACCATAATATATTGTAACTTTTATGTATTAGCTAATGTGATTAGATCCAACATACAAGGTGACACTTTAAATATTTATTATTATTATTATTATTATTATTAGATTGAGGTGCGTTGTAACACCCTATAATCTGCTTCCCTATAGTATGTCTATATCTTAGGAGGAGTAATTTTAAGATTTATGGATTTGATAATTATTATTGTCGCAAATGACTCAACTTTGAATGGATTGGATTCCTTGAAAGTAGGATATTCAGGGAAGAAACAAATTATGTTTGTCATACTGAAATACTATAGAATTAATTTTAGGTTTAGGGCTCCTAATTACTATAGACAAGATTGCACAGGTATAAATAAATAAGACTTGGAGTCCTAGATGAATTATTAAAAATCAAATGGTCCAAAAAAAAAAAATTGTTCCTATAGTGAGTTCTGCTTGGACATTAACTATCACAAATTTGTTCCCTAACTTATTGTTTAGAAAATTACGATGCAATCTATTTTAGGTGCAATTGAATTTTGTAACATCCTCTTAATTTCCTATGCTTCTTACATTTGAAAGGGTTGTGTCTTAGCTTTTAGATGCCACTATAATCATGTGAAAATGAAGTCTAAAATTAATATCTACAACTTCAAATGCATGCTATAGGAATATAGCCTTAGCAGAAATCTAACCTGATTTGGTGATAAGGGTGGAACCAAAGTAGTTAACTCAAAATTTTTACATTTTACCTTAATGTTGTTTTAAATCAGAAATTATAATATGACCAACCCCATCTTGTTTGGATTCCTATTATTCAAACTCTGAACCCTTTAGTACAATATGCTCAAAATAGATCAAAAGAAAAACATATTCATTATTCGTTATTAGCTTTCCTTGGTAGAGTATTTTTTTGTTTTGTTTGGTTACTAGTAACTAGTACCTAATCCTTTGCCTTTGTTTAGTAATATGTTGAACCCATGATTTTTTTTAATCCCATGATTTACAATTTTAAACTATTTTGTATGCATAAGAGATAACAAAATATTACTGAATAATCATTATTTATTTACTCAAGTTTATTCTTCTGTTAAAGGAATACTATAATTTAAAATGTAAGATCTTAACATGTTTATGACTTTTCATGCTATCAGGTGCAAATGAAATTACCATTAAAATTGTCCGAACTTAACTTGAGTTAGCAAACCCCAATGAGGAGACCTTGTCTGACTTGTACAAATGAAGAAGGAGGAATCTAAGGAAGCTAACTGCTGGTGCGGCCACTAAAACTCCTTATACCATGAGGATTGTCACAAAGGGGAAAAGAAGATAATGATAAATTGGCAACCGGTTGTGCCCAAGTAATGCCTGGATGTAGTTTTGAATACTTGGGCCGGTGCTAATTGATGAACAACCTCATTGGCGAATAGGGTATTATATTGACTATTGAAATCATTGATGTGATCTTGCTGTTGATCCCCCTATAGAGGGTGGATATAAGCCTTAGATGGTGTTAGATTAAAGTACATGATAACAGTTGTAATGTTTACTTCTTTAGACTTCAACTAACGTCTTTCTCAATTCATTCTAATGTACTTCATCTTTTAATTTTGTCCACCTTACTAATTTGGAGGGAAAATATTGGAATCTACAAGTTTTTTTTGTTTGTATTTGCATTTATTCTTTTTGTATCTTATAGGGGAAGGTCTAGTAGTGCGCCAGATAAATCCCTATATGTGACCAGACTTTCAATTTGTGTTAAAAAACATGATCATGAATTATGGATTGTAGGAAACATAACTGGTGATCCTTTTGTGCCATATGGTGAACACTTGTCTTAACTAAGCAATTGGGGTAATCAAAAATTGATTTAGGGAGTAGAGGAGAAAATTCATGTGTTAGCTAATGCAAATCACTATTTAGTTCATCAACACTAGTTTACCTAATAGTAAGACAAGCAATATTAGAGGCCTGTGTTATACAAACATACATTACACGATGCTAGTGTACATAATCCCTAATCTTCATTAGAGTTCGACAAGTACTCATCCCTTTCAATGATTGCCTCTCCTCTAAGGTCATTAAGCTCCTCCCATTTGCTTCGGAAAAGTTTTCATACATCCTCAACATCCCATATCATGCCCTGCGTAACAACATAAAGTTATTCTTAATCCTTATGTGCAATAGAGCTTGCTCCTTAACTGACATCTCAGAGCTTCCCTTCCACGTTTGCTTAGCAAACAACTATGGAATAGCTGCCTGTAGGATCCTTAAATCAGTTTGTAGAAAATGAGACTCTGTCAGTCAGTAGAACCATTCCTTTTTAATAGCTTCCCATTCTCCATCTTCAACTCTTTGATTCCCATATCTCTAATCAAAATCGTATAGTCTAGATCTATACTTATTCATTTTACTTTGTATTATGGTTCTTAAGAGCTTTCTAACTGAATCATGGTTTTAAATTGCGGTTGCGGTCGCGGTTGCGATTGCGGGCATTGCGGCTGTTGCGATGCGGATTGCGGTCGTTGCAGTGTGATTTTTTTTAAGCTTGCACAAAAATATCGTGTCTGATGCGGTCCGATGCGGTCTGATGCGGTCGTGATGCGGTCCGATGCGGCTCGATGCGGTCCTGATGCGGCCGCAACACGGATTTTTTTTGTGATTTCTTATCACACCGCAATTGTGGTGTGATGCGGTTGCGGCAGTGGCCGCAACCGCAATATTGCAGCCGCATCAGGTGATGCGGTCCGCAATTTAAAACTATGAGCTGAATGAAAAGCATATAAACTAAGCGATAAGTTCATGACGAGTGGGACAAGGCTAAATATCCTCTTCCTCACACTATTCACACCTAAAGAAATTAAGTGATGAACATTGTGTAAGTATGTGGTGAATCATGTACATTTTGTGGTGAATATGAATATTTGCTTGTCTTGACAAGTGTGGAAACAACAAAGCCAATAATTCATTTGCTACTGTTCATCCATGAAAAACTATTGTGTTGAACCTTGTGCAAGTATATGATGAATCGTGCACATTACGTGGTGAATATGCATTTCTCCATTTAATTACCACCAAAACCAAGTGAGGGCATCAGAGTGTAGGCATACCCCCTGCTATTGACAGGCAAGATTCGTCACAGCGAAGCTCGTAATTCAATTGCTACTATTAACCTATGATTAAATTAAGTGGTGATTCGTGCACATTATGTGGTGAATCGTTCACATTATGTGGTGAATATGAATTTATGCTTATCCTGGCAAGTGTGGAAACAACAAAGCTGATAATTCAATTACTACTGTTCACTCGTGAAGAACTAATGTGTTGAACCTTGTGTAAGTATGTGGTGAATCGTGCACATTATGTGGTGAATATGCATTTCTCCATTTACTTACCACTAAAAGCACGTGAGGGCATCATAGTGCAGGCCTACCCGTCGAATATGATGTGAGGATCTTAGATACAAGTGCCTCTTTATAAATGGGTTATGAACTCACTACTAACTCAATAGTGGGTTAGCCGATTGTTTGCGTATTTTCTATGGAGCACACACCTATATTGAGTTCAGACTAACTTTAAGCATTGATTTAGCTCTATCTGACATGGATGACATTGAAATCTGTTGCTATACACCTCGTATTGTTATATTTTACACTTCTTCGAAAATGTTTGATTGTATGGGTTGAGTTTGGGCATTAGAAAAGATAGATTTAAGTATTGCGTGTGCCTGCGAGAACGCTTCTCTATGGTCAACTTAAGCGAGTATTGTAAATAGTGGGACTATCGGGTCAAGGAGGCTAATAAATTGAAAGTAGAGCTTCATGTGCGTGACTTGAAGGCCCCAAAGCAGCATTCCCTGACTGTAGTGAGGAATACGAATGAGTCTTTGGAGAAAGTGGTCAATATGATCTGACACGAGAACAACCAGATGCAAATTAAACTCAACAGGTATAAGGATGACGAGTTTGCATGTAACACGGAGTATAGACGTTCTCACCAGATTCCATCAAAAGTGGAATTCTAGGCACTAGAGCATATGCTTGCTTGAGTACAGTATTGATGGAGACTTGACAGATGAAGACTAGTCAGATTAAGGTAAGTAAATTTCATTTCTTGCTCCATTGGGTTAGAATTGTAATAAATGTAGATCTCAGTGTTTGTTGTGGTGAAATATAACCTAAAGTGACTTTGCCTATAAAATGCTAGGTTAGAAGTTCATATTAAAGTCACCTTTCCAATGCAACCTTGACTATATAGGTTTTAAAAATCATTATTTCCTTCTGATCACAGGTTACTACTTCCTTGAATGATGTGAAAAAAATTTTATTGATCAAGAGGAAGAAATAAGTCATGGGTCAAATTTGGACTTGATAATCCAAAGCATTCCAAAACCCATGTGCAATTCCCTTTCTCCTTACAAATACAAATAACGTCAATAGTTGCAACGTCCACTCTACGTTTTAGCGTGGCCTCTGCACTTATTAAAGACTTAAAAAACAATACCAAAGATGATGCAAAATGTTAGTATCTCCAACTACAGATTGGAACATATGGTTATAATCAACTACTAATTTGTCTAACTTTTGAATAAGTCAGTGGTAAATAATTATAGCAGCTGAATACAACCAATATTTTTCAATCCCACCCCACTATGACAAAGCTATTAGCAAACAACATTTATGACTGTTATGAGAAAGTAAAATAGAAAACAAATTTACACACTAAAATAAATTATTGTACACAAATTTAACCTGATTCCGTGCCTACCGAAAGTATATTTAAGTTTGATACATTTGAATGGCTTGAAATTAAATTTCTATATGTATAAAAAAATGATTTCAAATTATACTAATTTTCAGACACTATTGACAATAATTCTACTCCATCCTCTCCCACCAGTGTAAACACCGATTATGTAGTTCATGTTTTTCCTTCTCCAGTGTTGTCTTGGCTGTCATTTGTTTAGTGTGCCCCTAAGTTTCCTCGTTGCCTTTGCATGCTCAATAACTCACCTTTACGTACATGCATACAACATTCTTCTAATTTATTGCACTGAGATGAGTCTGTGTTGAAGGTCTACGTTTGACAATAGCTGAATGAGCAATTCCTGTTCATGGAGGATGGAACTTAGATGAGAGTTATCTTCACAAGAGGCTTGTCCATGGTGATTGATGAATTCGAGCATATCCTCAGTATTGATAGAGTTGTTTTGGATGTGAGTAAATCTCACTTTCTCCTATCAAAAGTATTTATTGCCTTCATTTGGGCATTTAGATTGTTCGCACGGGCTTATCCTTATATTCCACAAATGATACACAGTTGGCAAGGTTTGGGAGATCATCAACATTGTTGTGTAAGACCAACCACCTCACTTAATTATGAAGCAACAGTGGGATTTGATGTTTATGTAGTGGAGTAATGATGGTGAATATGTGGATTTGTCGAGATCAATGAGGAGTGCCTGTTGTGCGACTAACACGAATTGTAGTTTCGTTGGCTCCTTTCACTGCCTAGTGATTTATTGGGCTAAATACATCTCAACAAACCCTAGTATGGAACCCAATATAAAGTTCTAGATGTTGACTATGAACTTTATATTGGTTTGCATATTAGGGTTTGTTGCAATGTATTTAGCCCCAGTAAATCAAGCAATGAAAGGCACCAACGAAACTACAATTCGTGCTAGTTGCATAATAGTAGGTCCTCATTTATCTTGACAAGTTTGGATCTACATGAACATTACTCCACTAGAGATACAATAGAGGCTACTATTGCTTCCTTAGCTAAGTTAGGTAGTTGATTATACACAATAAATATGATAATATCTAGGACTTTGCCAACTATGAACCATTTGTGGCATAGAAGGATTAGCCTATAGGAAATTTTGTTTGTCTAAACGAATGTAATAAATCCTTTCGATCGTAGCAGATAGTGAGATTTACTCACGTCTAGGACGATTATGTCAAGACAGAGAATTTGCTCAAACTCATAGACTCATAGTGGACAAGACCATTGTGAAGATGACTTATTGTCGCAACTGGGGTCGCAACTGGATAAAGGAAAAAAAAGAAAGAATTTTGGGAATTTCGAGAGTCGCCATGTCCAAATTTTATTTGAGTTGGGAAAACATTTGAAAAACCCCATTTTTAAAGAAAATAAAAAGGTTTGTGGAAACCAGGTTAGGTTTGTGACTCTATTTATACTCAGGGAAGGACAATAACTTAATCCTACTATATCCCTGACACATCCGTCCTAAGACGTGTTACCAAGTGGCTTCAAAATTCATGAAGGGGGTGAATTAAGTTTTTTTTTAAAAAATGTAAACAAACCCCTTTTGATTTTTATTCAAGCTATTTTCTTATGTAGTGAATGGATTTATGACAACAAAAAGATCTCACACAAGTTTTAAAAAAAGTGAATGAGTAAATGATGCAACAATTAGTATGCAAATTCAATAAACAAGCTTGAAAGCAAAGAGATAAGGGTAAAGAAGAGTGCAAATAAGATTTATACTGGTTCAATCACCCTTGTGATCTACGTCCAGTCCCTAGGATCATCCACCCAGGAGTTTTCACTATTATTCAAGCTTCAATAAGTACTTGAGAAAGTCTTTCAAGCTTTAAGCCCTTCTTACACTTCAAGAATCATCAACTTTTATGTGTAGCAACCTCTTTGTTTCCTAAAGGGATCCTCTACCCTCTCAAGTGTTTACAATAAAAATTAAAAGGAATGAACTCTCTTAAATAACATATTATACAAATTGAAGCACTATAAAACTCTCAAAAATATCTCAAAGGCTTTAAAAATAAAGCAAGATTGTTAAAAGGATTAAAACTCGAATTTAATACTTGAAAATAGGTTATTGGATGTTCAAGAGTTAGCATTAAGTGTATTGTTATTATTATTATTATTATTATTATTATTATTATTTATTATTATTATTATTACTATTATTATTATTATTATTATTACACAAGTAAAATAAAAATATGACCACACAAAATTAGGTGTTGACACTTATAAATGAATGTCATGATCCATGAAAAAGCAATTGCACATTGAACTATTGCCCGTTATTGACCTTCAATAAATAGACTCATCTTGGTGCAATTAAATAGAAGGATGTTGGAGTGCAAGCACATACGTAAAGGTTTAGAGCTGAGCACGTAAAGGCATGGAGGAAACTCATTAGACATATACATCCTAAGCAAATGACAGTCAGTTCACAAAGCAACACTTATAAAGGTAATTTAGTCTTAGTAGTATAAGCAGAAAGGTTAATATCTTCAGTGTTTGAATAATTAAATTTGATTAAAATTATCCATAAAAAAATTATTTAAAATATAACTATTATAGCAATGTTATTACTTAAATATATCATTTGATTAAACTATGTAATAGTTTCTATACATAAATCATCAAACTAGTCTTATTTTATAATTATGTTAATAAATTTTTAAATTTTCAATTACGTAACTAAGTGTTGAACATAGGCAATCTAAGTGTTGATCCAAATAATTAATTTGGTGACACTAATTTCTACTCTGTACATGTGGGCTACTAAATTATGCCAAATCAAGGAGTAAGGATTAAATCATCACTTAACTAATACTAATGACCACATATTTACTCAGGGGCCACTACATACTTGATTTGAGTCAAAATAAAAGACTGGTAAGTATTGAACATAGGCAATCTAAGTGTTGATTCAGATAATTGATTTGGTGAACGCTAATTTCTACTGAGTATGTGTGTGCTACTAGCTACTTGCTTATGCCAAGTCAAGGAGCAGGGATCGAATCACCACTTATCCACTCAAGGGTCACCACATACTTGATTTGTGTCAAAATAGAGGACTGGTAAGTGTTGAACATAGACAATCTAAGTGTTTTCCCACATAATTGATTTGGTGAATGCTAATTTCTACCTAGCATATCTATGCTACTAGCTTATGCCAAGTCAGGAAGTATGGAACGAATCAATACTTAGCTAATGCTAATCACCACTTATTTACTCAAGGATCACCACAGACTTGATTTGTGTCAAAATAGAGGACCAGTAAGTGTTGAACATAGGCAATTTAAGTGTTGATCCACATAATTGATTTGGTGAACGTTAATTTCAACTCAGTATGTGTGTGCTACTAACTTGTGCCAAGTCAGGGAGCAGGGATCGAATCACCACTTAGCTAATGTTAATCACCACTTATGTACTCAAAGGTCACCACAAACTTGATTTGTGTCAAAATAAAGGACTGGTAAGTGTTGAGCATAGACAATCTAAGTGTTGATCCACATAATTGATTTGATGAACGGTAATTTCTACTAAGTATTTGTATGCTACTAGCTTATGTGATGTCAGGAAGTAGGGATAGAATCATCACTTTGCTAATGCTAATCACCACTTATTTACTCAAGGGTCACCATATACTTGATTTGTGCGAAAATAGAGGATCGTTAAGTGTTGAACATAGGTGATCTAAGAGTTAATCCACATAATTGATTTGGTGAACGCTAATTTCTACTCAGTATGTGTGTGCTACTAGCTTTTGCCAAGCCAGGGGATAGGGATTGAATCACCATTTAACTAATACTAATCACCACTTATTTACTCGAATACTTGATAAATGTTAGTTTAATTTTTTTTAACAAAAGTCGTATTCCCGTACTATACCCATGTCGTATATGATACCCGTACCCGTATCCATGCATCATAGCTTGTGCTCTATACTTATTATTCTGGTGCAACACCCAGCCACATATTATGTCACACTGAATGTTAGCTACCTTAACCTGGGGCATTGTTTATGAATAGTTAGATACCACCATGGATTGTTATTCATAGATGATAACTGAAAATAAAATCCTAACCAAAGACCACATGGGCATGGTAAAGTCTCTTGGGTAAGTTGTGACTCTATCCCATATCTTCATATACTTTAATATATATGTCGCAATCATGACTTTGTTGATAAAATAGAAAAAAAACACCAACACGTAAGGTCAAATAAATATGGTTGTTTATCAAGATCAATAAATACGATGTATACAATTTGAAACATGGAAGCAGTCGTACTCACCAACTGTGTTATCTAGGTAAGTCAATTGCAACAATCTGCAAAGAAGCTTATTTTTTGCTCAAGGTTAGATCCAGCATGAGCAAGAGTTCCTCCAATCGAACCTTCTACAAATTGAAAGTAAAGTTCTAAGTAACAAAATACACACAAGCTAAGTGACGGTGTCTTAATAGTAAATGTATGATTATTAATATGATACTGTCAACTTATCCAACACAGCTTTCTCTCCAACATGGTGGCTACCCAATGAATCCAAGATATGTAACTTTTTACTTTTCAGATCCAAAGCATAACAATACCAGCGAGCCTCAAACAAAACAAGAAGGAAAATATGCAACAACAAATATAGGAAACTTCAATCACTAACCAACATGCTACTTTAGAAGGTACTCACTACAAACAAAATAGTCTCTTACCAAGATACACTTGGTGTTGTCATATCCTATTGCAGGATCCTGAAAGCACTTAGTGACACTTTGCCAGGCCTTATGGTGACGTTTCTTGAATGGCTCCATTCCACGTATCAACTCTATCTATATTCATAGACAATCAAAGATCAATTAAGGTGGCATTTTCGATGGTGATGGACTTCTAACATATTTAAGTGTTTGTACTCACCATGAACATATGACTAAATATATAACGAGTCATAGTATTACTTTGTGCCTACTGAGTTCCCACAAAAAAGCTAGATCCAAACAAAATGACCTGAATATAAGACAACCATGTGCAGTGAAATCAGGTTTAGTAAGGGAGACGATATAAAGTGTGTAACAACCTAATTAATGTTCCTGTTTATTACCATAGTGTCCACACATTATCCTAGTTTCATGCAACCTACATCTTGATGGGTAAAAAACTGTCCATACATATTTACCAACACCCTAAACCAAAATCAAAAACAAGTTATTTAAAGACACACCATCAATGTCAACTTGGATAAACAGTAGTAATTAATGCACACACATGGGTAGTTGAAAATCATACTCTCCAAAGTCATCATTGTCACCAATTTTCTTTGGCACTTTGATGTAGTACTTGAACAAATTTTTCAGCAAATTGTCTCAGTCCGTAATAGCGGTGCGTGGTGATTCAGGATGGTCGCTCACATCCAAAAGGTCACAATGACCATTATCCATATTATCTCCATCACCTAATGCGCCACCATCACCCTCACCCTCTTTATCAGCTACATCTTCACACACGTCATCATTACATGGGTCCTCAGGTATGTCTAATGGTGGACGACTGTGAAAATGGTTCAAATTATAATGGCCTACCAATAATGCATCATCTAATGGCCTCAAAACTAATTGGTAAACATTCTTCATGACATACTGGGTGACCTGCATAGCATAAATTTAGTTATATGTTAAATGCATTTTCCTAAATATCATATGAACCAAGAGTGTTGAAAAAAATAAAGCTTGTCACGAATGTTATGCTTCAAAGCATCATGCAACCATATAGGATCAAATGAATCCTCAATGTGGTATAGAAGACCCCCAACATCCAATGCAAAATCAACACGAGTATGAATGATGTGTTAATCCATAAACAAACACTTAGGCAATAAAATGAGTTTAGAAATGAATTTACCTAATTTAATTTAAAAATATTTATCAGTGGATAGAAAGAAATTCATTTTCCATTATTTCTACTAATCCCACCGTCAACCCCCAACTAACTCTGTCACCTTCTCCTTTATTTGAATTATAGATTTCTTGTGCATCTTTTTTCTACACAATCCTACTACCATATGAGGAGAGATGGAGAGATCATCAATAGAGAAAGAGAAATAAAAAGTGGAAGTGAGGAGAAGTCAGGGACAATTCAGTGAGGGGCTGAACACTTATATGTTGAAGTGGCTGCATACCTACTCATTCTTCTTCTCTTCTCTAATACAACTTTACACAGCTATATTCTTCCACACTTGAACTAAAGGATGCTCCACCAACAAGGATAAGGATCCAATCATTTGCTTGTGAAAATATAGTCTCTACCAAAACACAAGCAATTTTAGTTCAAGATAAACCGGCCACAAAAAATTTTGTTGCCATAATTAAAACATTCACAACTAAACCTTCCCCATGCATAGTTGGGGTTTTAAACCCTTAATATCATTAGAAGTTGAACTTAAGAGAAAAGCGGTAAGTGCTCTAACAAGTATTGACTTAGAGTACCTAAGTGATGATTTTGTAACATACCATTAGGAAGTACATGCACATGCCTATGGTCTTCTTTTATTTGGCCTCTTCTTGTATGTTGTGCTCTCTTTCACAAGCCAATCAAAGACAAACTTATTCTAGTTGTACTTGGCCACTCTGTCTATTTTCAGAATTACAGGCAACAACCTCAGACTAGGAGCATTCTTTGAGGTTCAGCAATTCTTTGAGGTTCAGTACACGAATATAAATAAGATGTACAACATAAAGGCTCTCTTAAACCTATCACTGACTATGTCAAATGCAATGATTTTCTCTAGGTTGACGTTGCTTATTCCATCGAACTCCTTTAAATCAGTCTTTTCCGATTCAGCGAGAGTGGATGGAATGAGCAAACCTGTAACATCCATAAGAAATTAATCTTGACATAATGAACAAGTATCAAAATGATGATATAAATGGTCCACACATCTATAACAAAATAAGAACTATAAACATAATGATTCATTCATAGTATTATGAAACATGATTGTTCAATCAAATTAAGATTCATTGCATCTACTCCTTTAGTTAGGAAATAAATAGGTGGTTATATGAGTATTATCTATGACTTAGGACTATAGCATACTGGAGTTTGGGGTATTTTAATTGAAAGTATTGTACTAGTAAAGTAGGAATTAGGGTGATTCCTTATGTTGTAATATTATGAGTGAAACACTAAGGTAAGAACTTATTTGTATGAGGCCAAACCCATTTAAGAAAGTTTGTGTAAAGAGGTCTGAATCATCCTATTATACTCTTTTGAAATTGGTTGTTTCTTAAAATTTATTGAAAAGTAGTTATTAGTTCCCTCAAGTAGATAGCAAACAACCCTTAAAAGTACTCTTAATTCACCAACAACATGTTCAATCAGAAATGCACAAAAGAGTATAATATTCTACTCTAAGTAATTGTTTGTTCCTTAATAATCTCTTTTGCAAGAAAATTTAATTCATTTTTTATACGCATGCTTAAATTACCAATTAAGAGTAATACTAATATTTCCTCCACTAAATCATAAACGGCCATTTATTTCAGCTATTCCGAAAAAGCCAAAAATGACCCCCATCGAGTAATTTTGTTTTTTTAATTATCTAAAGGATCTCTAAGTAAATATTTAAAAATGATTCTTATCAAGGGGTTGGAGGAAAATCAATTCAAGATCACCTAAAAGAGGTTGTGTTTAATTCTTTCATTCAATTTCTCTTAAATTCTATTTTCTAATCTTTAGAATTCCTATAACAAACACCATAATAACAAATAAACTGACATTTTATAAACTAAAACCATAACTTGTATATAACAATAAGCAGGAGGTTACAATACTAGAGTAAGGTAGACCTTACACTACATCAGCAAAGCTCAATAGGGTCATTGCACCTCTGACGCACATACATAGACAATGAAGGTCTAAGCTCTTGACCAATTTCAAGCACAAAACCCTAATAAGCATAATGCATTCAACATATAATAATGCACCAAACCAATATCTGTAATGGCATGGACTTGACGCTATCAGCTTTGCACAAATCAGCTACAAATACTTTGGAGAGCACCTACTTTGAAATGCTGCATGCATTTTGTTTACAAAGCATCAATTCCTTCACATATGTGGCACAAAAACTGGATAGCGCAAAAAAGGTATAAATTCAATGATTTTTTTTATTAATAAATGATTCCTTAGAAAAAAAATAATAGCTAGCTAACTTACAACTCTATATTTTGAAACACCATCAATTTTGGAAGATCCAACCCTCGATGCATGTATTTATGAATTAAATGCATCTTTTCTTGATGCTATTAACTTCCTCTATGAACAGAGAACATTCTTCTCATTCTAAACCAAAACACGCGCATAAGTAACGTAATAATACATTGCAAACAACAATTATGCGAAATTAATAATCTTATGCAACATATACCTCAACCATATCCTTTTTGCTAGATTTCTTCTTATGTCCAGCAAGGTACTCATTCTTGCACAAGTTCATCTATGTTGGAAATTAAGATGAAAACAAATTCTTGAAAATGGTGATAAGTATACCTTATACACCTATATAATAAAATTTCAAGCGAGTTCAAAGTCCTTAGTAATGAAAGTGCAAACACACTTGATTTCATTAATAGTAGAAGGTAAACAAAGGATTAGATAAATTATCTTGGGGTAAATGTATTTAATGAGGGTCTTAGTATATTAAAGGGAGCAGAGAAATTATAAACTAAAATTATAATACAGAACAAATATGAGAAGGTGGTTAATTAATTAAATTAACTAGGGGTTAGTAAAATGGAAAAACAAAGGCAAAATAGACTTTTTGGTTCCTTATTTTTATTTATTTTTTCAATTTGGTCCCATATCATTTTTTTAATCAATTTGATCCTTTATTTTGCAAATCATTTTCAATCTAGTCCCTCTGTTAGGGTTCCATTATCCCCTAACAGAAATGTTGATGTGTCACCAATTGGTAATACCACATCACTGCCATGTCATATCCACATCATTGCCACATCATAGCCACGTCATCACTATTAGTGATATGTCATCACTTCCATTAAGAGGGTGACAGAACCCTAACAGAAGGACCACATTGAAAATAATTTGTAAGATAAGGGACTAAATTGACATAAAAAATGATATAAGACCAATTTGAAAAAAGAAATAAACATAAGGGACTAAAAATACCCTTTTTGCCAAAAACAAATTGATAACGATTAGTTCGTCATAACATTGGATGTAAATTTTAAGGGTTAGTGACAGAGGTTTTTCCTACCCTAATTACCTATGTGCAAACAAAAATTTACCTAATCAAGTCAAGGCCACTAATGCAAGTGTCCTCCTCAGCTATAACACTGGCTGGATCACTATGTTCACTTTCCTTGCTTGTTTCATCTACTAAGAATCAAAGGTAAATTGGAAAATTAATCATTTGTACCCATGAATAAGCATGATGTAAAGATAAAAGAGAAACAACAAATTTCTACCATTATATCATTCCGACCTTCACTAAATTGGTGAGGATCAAATTCCTCATCCTCGTCTGATTCTCTCCTAACTTGTTTCCAACATGATCCTATCAAATCATAAGATGGTGATAATACATATAAATAATCAACAACATGATATTATGAAGTATTTTGTTCTATTATGAAAGAAACCATAAATCTTTAGAACAATGCTTAGGGCCTATATACCATATTGTGAAGTAAAAGGAATGCATTGCGTTGTTGTCGCCCCTTTCTTCTGTCTAGTCATTGCATAAAAATAGTCAAACACATGGTGACAATGTTAGTACAAACATGCACATTGGACACAAACATCATGTGAATGAGAAAAGGTTGAAGCACCATTTATCATACTGACATACCTTGTCTACTAATTGAAGCATCCTTTCTCCTCGGTCCCTTGTTCACAAACTAATAATTTACTGTAAGAAATTCAATAAAGTGCAATTCATAAAAGTCAATCTATGTTGTCAGTGTTTTATCCAAGTTCAACAAGGGTACTATGCCCTGCTTTGGCAGAATATGAACTAATCAAGTATCACCACTGTGCCATACTTTTGACGGTCTTATTGAATGAATTCTATACATGGATTTTTATGTAACAATCTTAACATATAGAGGATAATGTCACCATAATTTTGTGCCAAACCAACAAGCATAAGTTAGTTATTAAATTCTCAAAACTTACTATATAGTTTAGAGATTTCGCATAATGCCAATGATTTTACTGATGCTGACAACCTAAAAACTTAGTTGGATAGCTCTGTTTGTAATAGCTAAAAATCGTGAAACTAGTGGCAATTGAAAGCAAAGGTATAGGGTATCAATTAATGTAAAAATCAAAAATTATAAAATTACTTATTGGTACTAGTTTTCGTGCAAAGATGCCACTAATTGTGCATATTTGGGTACCTGACAACCTATAATTCTCGCTTCATAACTTGGGCCATAGTGATCTAAATCACTTGCTAATTTTTACATTTTAAAGTTAAGAAGTAAGGCTTATAATAATATAAAGCTCATAATTTTTAAATGTAGCATTAGAGAGATAAAACTTAAGACAATAAAGGACCTATGATTATATAATCTCTTGTATCATCCCTTTAGAGAAATATATCATATAAGTTTTACACAAAACACAAATAAAGGTAGATAGAAAAATAAAGGGAGAAGAACAAATCAGTATGTTATAGTTTTAGCTTGAGAAGGATATTGGATGCTCAATCTTCTTGACCATATTAAACAATTTCATTATCACTTAATTATGCACTACATGAATTCAAGGTCAAACCTTTCTTCACTCCTCTTCCTGTCCCATCTCTTCCCCTTACCTTATAAAACTCCCAAACATACTATAAATGTCAACATAGGAATTCACAACAAAGTAACACCATTTTGAAAGAGCCATTAATCAAGAAGAAACAAACAGTCAAGCTGGGAAAAAATAAAATGAGATTTCATTTGTTAAGGAATAAATTACTAACTCAATTACTTTGTTAGTGTAACCTACTAAACAAAAGGTATCAATATGGGTCAGTCCACCCCATTCAGCCTTTGCCCACATGGGCTAGGGCCAAAAGGCCCATAGGACCAAAAACCCACAAGGACAAAAGACCCTTTTGGCCATAAAACCCACAAGGCCATGTGGGCCAGGGACAACCCACTACAAAAAAATTGAATTTAAGCCTCCTATTAAATGGGCTGGCCCTAGCCCACCCCATGGGCCAACCCACTTTTTTCTAAAAAAAAATTACCTTTGCATTATCTTAACCAAAAAAGAAAAAGATGCAAAACCTATGGACTATTTTTAGCATGTAAATATGCAAGACCTGATAAATTTTAAGAAATTAGCACTTCAGCAGTTTTACTTCCTGCATAAATGATAACTAGTAGTTCCTTCCAGCCAGGCATGTAGAGCCTTCTTCATATCTTTAATTAATATACAAAGACATTCCTAGATCATGCTTGACATTGTGTGTTAGGATCAAACTAAGAAAAATAGATAGAAAAGGAAAGGAAAAAAATTTGGTAATGTGGTTTAAAATAGTCACAAAAATTAGATAATGCCAAAAACCCACTTTAGCAAGTTACATTGCAATGGGAAAAACTAAGCTATGAGTACCAAATAATGTTTGTAAAAAAATGAATTATATCACACAATAACCCCCTCCCTCCCAACCAAATTCAATACCTTTCTCTCTCCAATGTCACACTAGTACATTAAAGGAATAATTTAAGAAATTGAATTAAGACTTTGACTTTTCAAAATAAAAAACAATCAAAGAGATAATGACTTTTCCATATTGGTTTATTTACCAAAAGATCTTTTAAATGATGACCTAAATAGTTATTTTTCACTACTAGTTTTGAATGCATTGAGCAATGGGGCAGATATTTTGCCTTTGGTAGATTCCAAATTGGAAGGTGAAGTCAATGTGGAAGAGCTGTCTAGAGCATGCAAGGTTTTTCCAATCCATTGCAGAAGCTTGCATGAAAGTAATTGACATTTATGGTACATCGAGTACACTACCTACAATCTTCATCTTTCAAGCTCCTGTAAGTTTTTCTATCACTTATTATTATTCCATATTATTAAGTGGAATCATTTGGTCTTTAATTACTCATAAGCCAAAACTCATTAAACTTCTATTTACACTCTTCAGCAGTTTAACTATTGATGGCATCAAGCTTGCATTTGATAAATTTTGTATGATTCATATATGTTGACCGTTATACTGTTAATGAAGACAAACATTACAATGAATACATCGGCCATCAGAATGAAACTAAGCAATGAAAATTAAAGTTACATATTCTCAAATGCGAACATTATGATTGATAAATTTGTTCATATTGTTAGAAATATAAATAGGGAGATAAATATTGGTAATTTATGTATATTTCTGAATGAATGAATACAGAAGGGCAAACCTCTATTTATAAAAGAAGGTTGTTCTACAAAAAAGAAAAATAATAAAATATAATTATGTACTAAATCATTTTAACTATGTACTAAATCAATTATAATCATCCCTAAAATCAATCGCAATCAATCATAATTTCAATTATAATTAATCACGCTAACATCCCCCCTCAAACTCAAGTGGGTGTAGAAGAAACAAACTTGAGTTTAGAAATTAGAGTGCGAAATCGGCTAAGATGATGATTGAGTCTGGAATCTAGAGTCTAGATCAAAATCTAGAGTCTACAATGGGAACAAAGTCTGAAATGGAATCCTACCATCAGAACGAAGTTTAGAATCCAGGACAGAGTCTAAAATGGAGTCCTGCTGTAATACCCTAGAAAATCATGTTAGGCTTGTATATGGTTACAGAGGTAGCCTAATACTTACTTAACATGTATGTGTAATTTTGTGACTTTCTGAGCATATTTAGGCACTTTGTTGTAACGCTATGTGAGAAATATAGCCGTTATTTGCTCCAAAAGTAGCTTAAATTGCTTAGTTAATGAAAATAAATGTGAAGAGTTTGTTTCTAAGTCACAAATGTGGGAACTGTACTACAATTAAAGTTTAAGAATTTTCAGAGTTAGTTTGGCATTTTAAAGCATATTGGTTGTGTGTTTTAGTGCTGGATTGACCCACAGCTGATATGGAAACATTAGTTTTTGGTGAAACAAGATTTTTAATGAATCTCAGAATTTATTTTAAATTTGTTGGAAGCTAAAAAATCAGATTTGGTGAAATCTAGGTGTTCTTAGTAGATCAGAGTTTTGGTACTTATTCAAGAGAAGTCAAATTAGACTTTCCTTGTTAAATATCCCATGGTTGGATATTTGAGAAGTAGAAAAGAGAAGTGAAAACATAGAGGAGAAGGAAGAAAAGAGAAAAGGAGAAAGAGAACCAAAGAGGAGAAGAAAAGAAAGGAAAGAGACTAAAGAGGAAGATCAACAATCAAGGAAGACGAATCAAGTGGAGGTTGACTTCATCTTCAAGATTTTGAGGTAGGGGGAAATCTATTTTTGATGCTTGTTTTCATTCTTTTCTTTTGGTTCAAGAAAAGCTTGAAGAGGAATGATGGTTTGAGAGGTGACTTAAGGAGTTATAAGTTGAATCTTGATGTGGTTAATATGGTTGAGTTAAAAACTGAATTGTGGATGTGTTTAGATGAATTTTTTTATCATTTGGAGCCTTAATTCCCACTTTAGGTTATTATTGGGGGTTTAGGTCAAGTTTGAGAATTTGATTCATAGGTGTTGAATTAAGTGAAATTGAAGTGATTTAAGAGTTGTTATGTGTAGTTGGATCTTGTTAGAGGTCAAAAATCACTTAAAAATGGATTTCGAGTGATTGGAAGAGGGTTTAGTTCCAATGGAATAGTACCTATATCTACAGAATTATGCAGATTCTGAGTTCTATTATTGACGCCGCAACATTGGACTTTGAACGCCGCAACGTTGGGAAGAACAGGGGACTCACGCCGCGATGTTGAATGTGAATGCCGCAACGTTGGTAGTTTTTCCAGCCAGTACTTGAACCCGAGGCTTGGGCGCCACAACGTGGAACAGGGGACACCGTGACGTTGGTGCCAGAGAACAACTATGAGTTGTGTTTGATGCTTTGGATCATTCCAGTGGCATAGTTTTCTTCTTTTATGCTTCTTAATAAGTGTTGAGACACTAGTAGGAGTATTTAATGAAGTGTGAACGTGATGAATGATATAGATTCGTAGTGCTAATTATGTGGGATAATTAAGCATGATTATACATAAATATTGTGTATTTAGATGAAAAGAGAAAATGAACTTGTAATGCATATAAACCAATTGTGAAACTAGTTATGAGAAGTAATTAGTAATTATTTTGCATGAAATGTTTGTGGAGCATATTGAGGTGTGTAATATCTTATCTATGTGATTGTTGAATCATATTGATTTATGATACTAATTATAAATGTTTAATTAGTAATGATGATATACTTGATTGTATGTGATGCCTTATTAAAAAGTGTGAGCCTCGTAGATATGGGTGATTACTTTTCGAAAAGTACGAGCCCCGTAGATGTGGGTGAGCCCCGTAGATGTGGGTGATCTATATTTAGGCAAGGTGGATTGTATCCTTTCTATTATAGAATTTTGGGGATGGATTTCCTCGTGTATTATCGATAACTGTGTAGTTGATGGACTTCACTACCCAGGGGGAAATAGATTTTCTCTGTGATAATGATGTGGTTGGATGGACTTCCAGTGCTTGTTCAAGGTTATGGTTGTGACTTTCATTACTTTGTTCAAGTTACATGCACTCACGACATTACCATGGAATTATGTATTCCTGAATATGGTATCATGCATTATTCATTTCCATACTTAGGAATTTGCATAGACATAAACAGTAGACATAACTTGACATAACATGGCAATTGTATGAGCAGTTGCTTTCATAACATTAATCATGCATTGCAATTGTATGGGCGATTGCGAGTCTCTAAGATGGAGATGTTGATGTTGCTTCTGTGATTGAAGTGTTAACATGATAATTATAAATATTATTTGTTTGTGCGTATATATGTATATATGTTGGTATTGGAATACTTCTACTAAGATATGTTTTCTCACCCCGATTGTGTTGCCATATAAATTCAGGTGCGAGTTTTCGAAAGGGAAGAAGAAAATGTATGAGGATTAGCATAGTATAGATGTTGTTTTGAGCTGAACTTATATATGTTTTATATTTGCTTAGTTGTTTAAAGTTATGTATAACAGTATGCTTTTGAGGTTGTGATGTATATATATAACTTTTGCTATCGTGACTCTCCGTATTTACTCATTGTGTATGAATGATATGTGTTAGACGTTGATGTATATTAGTAGTAGCAGGGTCAATATTGAGTTATTCATTTATATGACGATATATTTGGGTAGCAAATATTGGGCTGTTACACTTGTCATCATAACAAAATTTGGAATCTAGGACGAAATCTGAAACGGAGTCCTACCATCAGAATGAAGTCTGGAATCTAGGATAAAGTTTAAAATGGAGTTTGGCATCATAACAAAGTCTGGAATCTAAGACAGAGTCTAAAATAGAGTCTGGCAGTGGTGTCTGAATGGAGCGAATAATGGTGGTCTAGAGCAGTGTCTGGAAGGAGCGAACAACGGAAAAAGTCTGGGTTTGATGATGATTAGTAACGATTCTAACGAGTTCCACAAACTCTATATAGGGAAAAGGAAAAACTCTCATCAAGGTAGGCACCATGGCTTTGATACCATGTTAGAAATATAAATAAGAAGATAAATATTGGTAATTTGTGTATATTTCTGAATGAATGAATATAGAAAGGGTAGCATCTATTTATAAAAGAAGGTTGTTGTATAGAAAAGAAAAAATAATAAAATATAATTATGTACTAAATCAATATCATTTTATACTAAATTAATTACAATCATCCCTAAATTCAATTGTAATTAATCATAATCTCAATTATAATTAATCACGCTAACACATATACACTAAAGTATTAGTTCGATAAAGCCTCTTTTGGTTTACCAAACTTTTAGTCATCAAAGAAAATTTTATAACCAACACAACCAAAAATATAAATAGAATGCAAGCATATAGCAAAATTTTTCCTCAAAAAATAGAAAAAAAATTCTAACTTTTATGAATTCCCTTTCACCGGATTTGGTTCTGATAATCATCCATATTTGCATATGATGGAATGTTTAAAGTGAAAAAGCAGAGGTAATAGAATGACCCAACAGTGACATACTTGTGATGTAGGGGTGTAGGGCATTCGATGGATAGCGAATGACAGACAGTGGATTATGAGCAAGATTGGGTGAGCATAGAGAGGCCATCTTCAAATAAGGGTGAAGAGGGAATAAAGAAATAAAAAAAAGGAAAAGCGGGGCATTCCGATGGAACGGTAGCATAGAATGCCCATCAAGCACTCAAGGAAGATGAAGATGAACAAGACAAGAGCAAGCTTTGGGCAAGCGTGGTTAGGGTTTCTTCAACTTGGGGCGAGGAGGGAATAATTGGAACAAAATGAATAAGACAGGAGCATTTTGGCGGATGGCGGCACGAAATGCCTGTCGAGGACTCGCAGAAGATGAAGATGAGCAGGACAAGAGTGAGCTTTAGGTGAGCATGATTGGGGTTTCTTCAAATTATGGTGAGAAGGGAAGACTAGGAACAAAACGGGCGTCGTTTTAATTTTGTAACAACTCCTATATTCTTACACCATTTTTTTAACACCACTTTCAACACCTGATTAATGATGTACAAATTCATGGTTAATCACGTGTATTAGTTAGTTAATGAGTAAATTCAAGTTTCAACCCCTAAACTATAAATTTACTCATTAACTAACCAATACATGAGATTAACTACGAATTTGTATATCATTAACTAAATGTTAAAAATGGTGTTGAAAAAGTGATGTAAGATGATATTTTTTCATTTTGTAAATGAGCTTATACTTGGGTGAATCGTATATTCATATGGTGTAAAGCTTTAGGTGTCAAAAAGAGTGGTACAAATAGCGAGATTCTTGTGATTTTATCATTGAATCTCTTTCAATTATGATTTGAAATGAAAAATGAAAATCATACGAGAAGGTATATGCACATCACTTGTATTATCTGTGTCTAACTTTTTTTTAGCACAAACAAAGCAGCATGTAATCATTCCTATTTTCTTCTCTTCCAAATTTTCTGATAAAGCCTTCTTATTCCTTTATTTGAATTTTTCTTTATGTACTTTAACTCACATAACATGCAACTCCTTTATTCAATGGTGGAACTTACCTCAAAATTTTAGGGGGGCAAAAGTTGAACTATTGTATTGGATAACCAACACATTTCCTTATAATCATTCAAAATAATTACTTAAATGAAATCTAAATGCAAGAGTTAATTGGGATAAAGTGAACAATTTTAAATGAAAATAAATAAATATAATAGAGTTGAATTTTCGTATGGATTGCAGGAAATCAAAAATAGTTTACTTGCATTCCTATTTTTTTTTTTTGGTATTGTGATCAAGTGTTGTCCAAGTCAGTTTACTTGCATTCTATTTGATAACTAAAGGTGTTGGATTAGGTTGTTGGTGGAATCAAATATTTGAAAAGAGATTATAAATAAGGAGAAATTTATTATAAGATAAGACACACGGTAATTTATGTGGTTGCATGAGAAAAATTATAATTAGATAAGAAACATTGTAAGGCTGTAATACATTGGATAATCATGGATAAATAGTAACTTCTTTTTTTCACCATCTCATCGCCATTCATCATTGAAAACATTATTATTTTTTAATTTCAGTGGAAATCAAGTCAATCCCTTTGTCACTTCTAATATCTCTATTCAAAAATTTGAATACATGAATCTTCACTCACATATTTGGGGGCAGCTGCCCCTTTTGCCAATTCCTTGGTTGCCTTTACTCACCTTTCCATTAACTCCTTCTACAAAGAGAAATGAAAGGATAACCTTGCTTTTGGAATAAGGTTCAAAAGTCATGTTATTTATTTGTTAAGAAACCCACTCCCGAAACACTAGATAATTTGTTGTTTCCAAATTATTAAACATCTTGAGCCAGCCAATGATTTAGTGTTGCTTCCATGGGATGGTTTATGTAAGTTTTCTAATTACATGACAAATTTTGGAGAATCATATCAACTCATTTTACATATGGTTGTTGATCTTTGTAAAACTTGGAGGTTGTTTAGTTGGAAGTACAACATGTTATCACCTTCTAAAAAATTAATGGGTCAATTCTTATGCGTAACTCTTTGATGCTATACTGCTGGCCTCTTGCTAGGGCTAATTCACTAATAAATTAGGAATTTGAAATTTATTACACACGTAATTTATGAAGTACTAAAATTATTGTTACCTCATAAAAGCTTATGTGGCTGTGCTTAGGACTAAGGATTTGGGATTTGTGGGTTGTGCAAAGAGGCTATACTATTCAAGACTAGGCCTATCCTACTAACCTGACTCAATCTGAAGCCTATTTGAATATGTTTGGCTTCTAGAAATTAGAGTTGATGTATTTTTGGGTCAAGCTCGAGTCATAATTTGGGTTGTCTCAACCTAGCCTAGTGTCACAAATTTTTTTAAAACTTATCATTTATTATCATTAATTATAAATAATAAAATTTATTGACTTGAATTAATAACTTTTGCATAACATGATAATATATTTATATTGATGCTATTTCTTTCGAAAATATATATTGTAAAACATGCCTTAGTTTTAGTTTTGTACTTCTAAAATTTTATGATTTAACTATGCATAATGTTCATATTTATACCTTTTGTCTAACATCGGGTTAGCACAGTTCTGGCCTTATCGTTAGTCAAGCCATGACCGGGCCGAGTTCAGATCCAAATATTTGTCTCGATCAAAATATCGGGTTTGGATCGAGCCACACTAAACCCGTCCCCATGAACACCCCATATGCTACACTTGGGAGTGTGTAGCTTATGAGTTTAGTTGTTGCGTGAAGTTGAAGGAAAAGGTGGCGAGGAGTACGCAAGGGTATGGAGTCAACTAGGATACTAAGTTTTGTAAAATAATATTTAACACTTGAGTTGCTTTTGTAGGGAGTTTTGGGTTTAAAGTTTTAGAGGAGTTTGTAGGATCACACTTTCTGTGATAGTTTAGTGTTAAGGTGCAATGAGCACACATTTGATGACCTCAATTGTGCACACTTGGTCAAAGCATAATCAACATAAAATATTAATGTCCTACATTGCATTTGTAGATGTAGTATTTCCTTTTCAAGTGTCTTAAAGAACATGATCTCGACCTCCGACAAAATATAATCTATAACCAAACCATGTATAGTGAGAGACTTTCAAGAAATGGATGAGTGAATTTTTAGATTTGCTATGTTAATGGATTACCTTCAAACAAGAGCTACAATATAATCCTTTAAGCAAGCCCATGTTTTTTAGCAGTATAATAGAGTTTTTAGGGGATTACCTTCAAGCGAAAGCTCCAAAATGTATTTAAAAAAAGAAAAAAGTCATGTGCTGTGCACCTCTGTTAACCTTTTTTATTTTAATATATGAAGTAACAATTTCAACATGAGCCATACTATAGCCAATATAATGACAAAAAAAAATACTTCAAGGAGTTAGTTGATAAAGATGACAATTGATGAACTTATGAAAAACATGTTTTTCCTAAACAAAATCTTGCTTTTATCACCATCCAACCCTTTGATTGAGCTTTATTCTAAACATTTTAGCTAGTTTAGTAGAAGTAATATCTTTCTTTTGTTAATGAAAACTAAAACCATTTCTTTTAATCATGTTTTATTGTGTTAAGTGAGGTGTTCATTGCATGTTAAATGTGTTCCTATAAATAACTAACTAAGAGAGAAGATGAGATTCTTGAACAAGAAGCAAGAAGCAAAAAGGAAGATTATGATGTTGAGCGATTAATCTCCCACTTTTGGCCAATTAATCGCCCAAGCCCAGCATTCTAAGTCAAATGTGCGATTAATTGCCCACTTTTGGCCGAGTGATTGGCCATGAAGAAAAACACACTGCCTACCATTGATTAATCAATCAAAAAAATAGGCAATTAATCGGTCAAAGAAAAATTGACATATGTTAAGGCTGCATATATAAAAGAAAGGAGAGGGATCTTAGGGGAGCAAGTAGCACTTGGTGTAACACCCCAAATTTTCTAACTATTTAACAGTAATAACAGAATTCTACTATTTAGTGATTTCTGTGTATTGTAAAATTATTTTGAGTATTCCGTAAATATATTTGATCATTTTGTGTGATTTACTCCGTGTCAGGAAAATAATAATTTTCGGGCCGAGAAAAATCTACAGTAATTTATTTATTACTGTTGATTCTTAATTTTTTTTGCTAATATGATTTGATTTTCATAAGTTTTATAATTTTTATGATTTTGTGGAATATTATGAGATTTTTATCTTTTTTTGATTATTTTAATATTATTCTTGAGCTGTCGTGGGCTTAGGGGGCTATATGTGGGCCCAGGCGGGGCCGAAAAGTGAAATTTTTTCTGGTACCAGAAAATTCTGTACTGTCAAGACGGGGACGGAGGATCTTACTAAACCCAAAATCAGAAATAGTTTTAAAATTTTCTTTTACTAAGTTTTGTACTGTATTTAATTATCAAGCAATAAAAACTACAATTAACTGTGTTCATAGGGTAATAGCAGATAAAAATAAATATTATACTGCTTAGTCAACATTAGTGGTTATAACGACTTTATGACGGACCAATAGGAAGCAAGCTTATTGTTGAAGCCTTTGGATATCTACCATTGATTTAATCAAGGATGGAGATTTGGTCTTACAAAGTGGCTATGATCATTTGTAACCCCTGGATGTAAAGTATGGAGATGAGATCTTGACCTTTCATTTTGGAGATACATCTAATGGTTAGGATTTCAAGGACAAGGATCCAATAGTCTAGATTTGGTCTTATCAATATAGAAGTTATACTTAGAAGCTACATTAATATAAACCATTGATCTAATCAAAGGCTAACAATGCCCAAAATGGTGGCTAGTTAAAATTGCCACTTATTGAGTGTACAAGAGGGGGGGACGGTTTTTGAAAGCTTAAGGCCATAGGGAATTTCAAGACCACTTCATTATTCATCTTTGTCTTCTCCAAAATCCTAAAACTTTTACAAAAATTTTCTCTCCTTTCTCTTCATGCGTGTTTCGGCCAAGACACCCAAATTGCCTTCCATCACTCTATAATTTTAACCAACCACATATCTTGCATCCTTACATCAATCCAAGAACCTTCGTAGTTAAGTCCAAGCTCTAAATCTTTCATCTTCAAGGACTTTCTTCAAGATCAAGTTCTAGGTTTTTGAGGTGAAGTGTAAGGAAACTTCACTACTTGTCTTATTTTCATGTTCTATGCCATGTTTGATCTATGGTTCTCCTTGTTCAAGCTTAATATGCTAATAAACTTGTGTTTTATTTTGTGTTTAAGAAGCTTTTAGAGGTGAATCACTTACTCAAGGAGTAAACCAAGGAGTTTGGGAGGTTCTTCAAGAGGTAAGAGGGAGATCTATCTCATTAACCAAGTATGGTGGTGAGAGATGAATTTTGTATTTGATGGATGGTGAATCCATGTGAGGATTCATATCCTTGGTTGTGTAATTATGTGTGGGTGTTTATGTGCTTTAAATTATTTATTTGTGTTTTCATGCTTAATGTGATTTTTATTGCTTAAAGGTATGATTGATTATATGATATGATGAGTATATACATGTATGCATGATTTGATGATGAAAGGAAAATAAATTTTTGGTTCCAATGACCATAAAGATTTCGGCCTCAACACCTCAAAATAGGTGATTCCAAACTAAAATTTTCATGAATAGTAAAATTGAATGATTAGAAAGGGAAGGAAAAAGAAAAGATGGATTGGTTTCAAATACCTAGTGTTCACAGTTTTTGGAGGAATTTTAATGGTTTTGTTTGTGTAAAACCATGAATGGAAATATAGTTGATTTAGTACAAAGATGAAAGAAATGAAAACAAAGTGTTTTGTCACTTGAAAAATAGAATTTTGGTATATGAATGGAAAAGAGAGGTTGAAGGTGTTTGAACCTCAATTTATTTTAAAGAAGACTGATTTTTAGAATTGTTTTGAGAATTAAGGAGAATACGTTAATAACTTGAAATTTACTGACGTATAGCTCACCCTCTGAGTTTTGAAGCGCGTTAAGAAATTTTGAGCCGTAATATCTCAAGTAACTATAAGAAATATTTTTTTTTTGAAAAATAGTAGAAATACTGATTTTTAGAGGGACTATATTAAAAATATTCTTTAAAAATAGACTTTATTGTAAATATTATTTAATGAATGACTATTTTGAAAATATTATTTGAAGAAGGGCTATTATGTAATTATTATTTTATGGAAGGACTAATATGCAAATAATGAAAATAAGGTTGAAATGAAATTTTTGGAAGGTTGAAAAATCAATATGTGATTTCAAAATGTGATAGAAATGTTATGCGATTGAGAAAATGCGAAAATATGATTACGCGATGAAAATACAGTAAAGATACTGTTGGACCAATGTGTGAACTCTAAATATGAGATAATGAATTTGAACTGAGAATGGTGCATTGTACATGCATTGGGAAGGTCCGATGGACTGGATAAAGCTAATTGCCTAGGAGAGAATACACCTCTTGAGTGGGTGCGATATGCGTAGCGTAAGTCACTTGTTGACCTTAGGGGCATTGGGGTGCGGGTTGCCTACAATGGGCAGTTGGTAGCTCTTCTGTACCGTGAGTTTGACCGATGCAACACACCGATGATCCTGACCGAGACATTATTCTTAATCAAGATCTGATAAAGGCTGTAGTGTATATGCTAGATGTGCAAATACATATAAGAATTGTAGCAGATGGTCTGAGGCATGTTGGTAAAGATAGATCTTTTCGATCACTCTCTTCGACTTGAGTTTTAGCTCCATGGAGTAGGAAATTGAGTCTATGTGCACATGCATAATTATTGAGTATTGATATCGGTGTGATATTTGAACAGTTGAATATTTGAAAAATATTGAGGGCATTATCATAATTATTGTTTATTACATCTGTTGTGATGATAAATAATGTAGATGGCATAATTGTAATTATGGTATGATGTATCTGTGTGGTATATTATATGTGTTATCTCCATGCTATCATATTGGTATTGGCGTAGGTGATCTCACCTCTTTGTATGCCTACTTTGTACTGTATTTATATAATTAAAGACATTGAGCAAGGAATTGAACAAGAAGGCGAAAAGGAGTAGATTCCTGTGGAGGAAGCTGAATTTTGAGAAGATGGCGATGCCCAGTTTCATAGGATATATGAGGTTGCAGTTTCATGGAGGACCTGAAGCGTGGCATGTTGACCTAGATAGAGCGTGCATTTACTATATTGGAGACTTGAATATTACCCTAAGTAGGCTTTATCGAGGGAACCCTTATTTCAGTGTAAATATTAATGTACACCTAGAATTTCCGTTGTCTATTAGGCAGTACTAGGTGTTGGTTGTGGCTTCTGATTACTCAAGAAGAGGGGGTTGAATTGAGTATTACAGGTTTTTGAAACTTTTTCCCTTTTTGCAAAAACTGATTCTTTTCTTTAATCAAAGAAAGAGATTTTGTCAACCAACAAACCAAAATGTATTTTTGCAAGATGTATTACAATCAAGAATTGAAATTTATAAAGAAATATTCGTAATAAGATTGATTTCAGATTAAAACATGATCATCAACAAATCAAATCATACAAGCATCCCTAACATATTGCTTAATTCATACATTCAATAGTAAAGTAAATAAAGAATTAAGGGATAGAGAAAATTGCAAACCAAGATTTATTCTTGTTCAGCTACCTCCTCTGGTAACCTACATCTAGTCCCCACACCACTGTGAGATTTATCCACTATAGAAAATTAATATATAAGATTCTTTACAAAAGCTTCACTTCTTGGTTCCTTCTACCTAAATGACAGCTTTTCAGTCAAAGTAATCTTGCAAAACCCACAAGAATTCCTTCTATTCTTGCACAGCACCAAGAGTCCCTTCTACTCTTGATCTAACTAGCGAGAGAACCTTCTCTCTTATCTCTCTTTTACAAACTATGAAAAGATTGAATCAGATTTCAAGAAATCAGACATTACAAATTGAATTTCTAGAGAAAAAATACTCTATTTTTCTTCAATGAAAAGCTCTATGAATTTTGAGTGTATAATTTCGTATATTAAATCAAGTGTTGTTGAAAAAGTGTTTGCCAATATCCTTATATAGGTATATCTCAAAATAGATTAGTTGAATACACTTTACAAATCAGTTGAGCTCATAACAGACTTAACAGAAAATTTCTGTTATTGGTCAATCGATGTGTACACAGATGTATTAACAAGATTTCACTTTTATAACATGTATACATCGATTGCCTAATCGATTGTTATCTTGGATGTTCTTGATCTTGAAAGATACACACATGAATATATCGATGTGGTTCTTCAAAAACACTTTAAATTTTAGCCCAGAAGATTATACATCAATTAACTAATCGATTGTATAGTTATTTTAAAACGTTCTTTCTTCTGTTTTGTCTTATACATCGATGTATCAATAGATGTATTAAAGTAAAATGTTTTTGTTTTGACTTATACATAGATGTACTAATCGATGTATATATATGTCAATTGCATTCTAGCCTCTGTTTTATTTATAAATCGATGTATATATGCAAACGTGCATATTGATCAAGTAAGTCCAGAATCAATCGATGTATACATAGATATATAACATTTATACATAGATGTACACATAGGTTTTCATCAAAAGTTAGTTAATTAACTGAAAGTACATTGATGTACACATAGATGTACAAACTTATTAATTAACCTTGTTCATTCTTAGTCCATTTATTCTTTTGAAAAATCATTTTTACTTATTTGAGAGAGCTTAATCAAAGAATTAAACTGAGTCTTTTCTTTACAACATGTTCCTAATGATCTTCATTGTATTTCTTCTTCATGATGCTTCTTCTTCAAGTAATCCTTCTTGATCCTTGCATTGACTTTACTTGCTCCTTTAAATCTCATTGAAAAATTCAAGCTTGACAAGCAGTTAGTGACTCAAAATAATAATCATATTAAGTTTAGTCATTAATCAAAACATATTAAGGTCATTTATCCACAAACTCCCCTTTTTTGATTGATGACAAACTTACCATACATAACATGTTTAACATTTAATATATCAGAGTAATTAAAATGTATATCAGAGTAATATTTCCATTTACTCTCCCTGTCTAATTGACAGTTCTTTAATATGTAAACATGTATAGGATCATTGCATCATTATTTTTATATTTTAGATCATTAGTTTAAGTTGATTTAGTATGTATGTAGTATATTTGTATGGTACCTATTTCTCCCCCTTTGTCATTATCAAAAAATATATATAAAGGAGAATCAAAGTACAAAAGTAAATAAAACAAAGTACATTCTTAAAATTCAATCATTCATTTATATACATCATTCATTCAGTCATATTAACATGTTCAAAACAAGTCATACAGTCATTTATCATCATCATTGTTCAAAACAGAATTGAAAATAGTTTAATGAATATCAAAAGCAACATTACAGACACACTTAAGGCATCCTAAGACTTAAATATCTTCATTGGTTCTAGGTTCTTCTATGTGTTGTGAAGCTTGACTTGCTTGCCCTTCAGGATTAACTTCCTCTTCTGGTGCAGCAGCAGCAGCAGCTCTTGCTATGTTTACTACATCTTCAGAAGTAGGATGAACTTCTGGAGGTGCAGTGATAGAAATGCCTAGATGTTGATGTAGAGTGGCCATTTGGCCTTCCAAAGTATTGAGTCTAATACTCAAGTAATCAATAGATTGTTTTTGCATCATATGATGTTTTGTTTGCCTAGCCTCAAAGCCTTCAAACATTTGTATTAACTTGTCCATTTTGCTATTCAGCTCTGAATTTTCCTCAGTAGCTCTTGTTGGTTCTTCACCAGCTATTCTGACCCATTCTCCATCTACTTTAGCAAGCTTCATCTTGCTAATTGTTCCTTCACCAAATTTGTGAGTTACCTTTGTGGCATCAAATTTCTCTTCATTTTCCAGAGAAACACCAAAATGTTCCAACAAACACACCACCAATCCAGGATATGGTAAGGTAGCTCCACTAATTTTACAGTCCAACATGTGTCTAGCAATTATGTAGCTCCAATTTAGTTGCTTCTTTTATAGCATAGCCCAGAGCATTAAGATGTCATTGTTCTGCACCACAGTATGATTTCCTGATCTTGGTAGCAGTATCCTACTTAGCACATATTACAGGAACCTATGCTGAATGAGCATTGAACTAATATTAATCAGTCTCCCTTCTGGTGCATTTTCAATTAGAAGCACATTGTTTGTTTCTTCCCTATCAAAGGTCTTAATCCAAATGCTGTTTGTTCCAGTACCAGCAAAATTACTTCCTTTGTAATCTAATCCAGTAAATTGAGCAAATTCTTCAATAGTCATCTCAATTTTAGTGTTCTTTACTTCAGCAGAGAATCCTTCATTGTCTATTTCATATGTACAATAAAATGCTTTGATCAATGTAGGGTAGATGTCATTCTTAATCTGTAGAAATTGAATCAAATTGTACTATTCTAAAATTTTATGAAAAGTAAATTCATGAGCTTCAAAATAATTGAAATCTACAGTTCTAGCTTCATGAGTATCTCTGTGCTTAAAATTGTTCTTATAAAGCATAATGTGCTCTTCATCAGAGAAATACCTCCTGAGAAGTTCAATCTCAGTAACTCTTTCATCATCTTCTTCTTCTTCCTCTGTCCTCTTTCTTTTCTTTTGGACAGTTTTCTTTTTGGGTGTGTCCTTCACCACATTCTTCTTCTTTTCTTGTTTCATAGGTGTTGGTCTTGAAGATTCAGCAACCTTCTTTCCTTTGTCTTGTGTTTTCTTCTTCAAGCTTTTGATTTGAAGCTTGTCAATTCTTTAAGAAGGCTGAGCTTTCTCAGTCCTTTTTCTTTTAGGACGAACAGGGGTTGCTGTAGGTGATACACGTTGAGGGGTAGAGGATTGAGTTGAGGAGGAAGATGTAGAGTTAAAGGGAATAAGAGTATAGGGTTGAGGTTGCTTCACACGAGCCATTGGAGACGTTCACGAGCTCTACTAGGGTTTTGATTTTCTGAAAGTTTAGTTTAGACGAGTGAAGATTTTGGAGGGAAGTTGAAATTAATAAACCCAGAACAATCAATCGATTTCCCAATCAATGTATTAAGGGGTTTTTACCTCCAATACACATGCTAATCGATGTACTTAGCATCAGGATTTTAATTTTAAATCATATACATTGATGTGTCAATCAATGTATAAGCTAAGTCAGAGAGTACCAAATTTTAAAACTTCAACGCAATCGATGTGTGAATCGATGTATAAGCAATGTCAGAGAGTCCAGCAATTGTAGCATACATTTAATTGATGTATAAATCAATGTATAGAGTAAGTCAGTGAGTTCTAAATTTTGGATTTATCATACAATCAATGTTACAATCGATGTATACATAGGGTCAGTTTTTTAAAACCATTCTAATCGATGTGTCAATCGATGCATAATCTCTTACAGTAAGTAGTGTATTTAAGATTAGTTATTCAATCGATGTGTAAATTGATTTCTATCATATACTGGACCTATTTAATTAAAAGTAATCGATTGTACAATCGATTAATAAAATTTCTTGTACTTATTTTATCACAATAATCGATTATCTAATCGATGTATAATGACTTCCAGAGAGTCATGTATACAGTTCATACTTATATCAATCGATTGTATAACATCAAACATCAAAATGTCACACATTTAACATTCAAAACATCAAGCATAGGTAGGATCAATTATTCCTAACTCTCTTTTTATGTAGAAAAAGCTTTCTTTAGCCAATGGTTTAGTGAAAATATCAGCTAATAGTTTAGATGTATCAATATATTCAATGATTATATCTCCACTTTGAATGTGATCCCTTATGAAATGATGTCTTATCTCAATGTGTTTGGTTCTGGAATGCATTATAGGATTCTTAGTAAGATTTATAGCACTAGTATTATCACATTTGATTAGTACTTTCTCTAAGAGAACACCATAATCAATAAGTTATTGTTTCATCCATAGGATTTGTGCACAACAACTTCCTACTACAACATATTCTGCTTTAGCAATTGATAAAGCCACACTTGTTTGTTTCTTACTAAACCAAGAAACTAATGAGTTTCCTAGAAGGTGGCAGGTTCCACTAGTATTTTTCCTATCTAACTTGCATCCAGCAAAGTCAGAATCAGAATATCCTACTAAGTTACACGTTGATCATTTAGGATACCATAATCCTATTTCTTTGGTTCCTAACAAGTATTTCATGATTCTTTTTAAAGTAGTTAAGTGTGATTCCTTAGGATTGGATTGATATCTAGCACACATACAAACACTGAACATTATATCAGGTCTACTAACAGTTAAATAAAGTAAGGAACCAATTATACCTCTGTACTTGGAAACATCTACTGATTTACTTTTCTCATCTTTGTCCAAGTAACATGATGGACTCATTGGAGTAGCCATTTCCTTTGCATTCTCCATTCCAAACTTCTTCAATAGTTCTTTGCAGTACTTAGTTTGGCTTATAAAAGCCCCATCATTACATTGTTTGATTTGTAGTCCATGGAAGAATGTAAGCTCTCCCATCATAGACATTTTAAACTCATTTTGCATTAATTTGGCAAATTCCTTACACAAAGATTCATTCGTAGCACCAAATATAATATCATCAATATAAATTTGAATAAGTAGTATGTTTTGTGCTTGTCTTTTAGTGAAAAGTGTTGTGTCAACTTTTTCTCTTGTAAATCCCTTTTGAAGTAAGAAATTACTTAACCTTTCATACCAAGCTCTTGGAGCTTGTTTAAGTCCATACAAGGCTTTAGTGAGTTTATACACATGATTAGGAAATTCATTTATTTCAAATCTAAGGGGTTGACCAACATAAATTTCTTCTTGTATATATTCATTTAGGAATGCACTCTTAACATCCATTTGATACAATTTAAAATTCATAATACATGCATATGCTAACAACATTCTAATAGCCTCTAATCTAGCCACAGGTGCATATGTTTCATCATAGTCAATTCCTTCTTGTTGATTATAGCTTTTGGCTACTAATCTTGCTTTATTTCTTATTATGATACCATTTTCATCAAGCTTATTCTTAAACACCCATTTTGTATTAATTATTTGTTTGTCCTTGGGTTTAGGAACAAGTTTCCAAACTTTATTTCTTTCAAACTGATTAAGTTCTTCTTGCATTACCATAATCTAGTTTTTATCAACAATTGCTTCATCTATAGTTTTAAGTTCAACTTGTGATACAAAAGCCATATTATTGCATGCATTTCTTAAGGAATGTCTAGTGGTTACCCCTTTGGATATTTCACCAATTATGTTGTTCAGAGGGTGATTTCTTGCAGTTTTCCATTCTTTAGGTAGATCTTCATGTTGAGAATCTTCTGGAATTTCCACTGCTTCATCCACATTGGCATTGTCCTATTTTTCTTCAAGTTGAATCTCTTCTAAAACTTCTGCAACATCATCAACAGATTCATTTCCCAACCTTTTGGGGTTAGTTTCATCAAATGTAACATGTACAGATTCTTCAATTGTTTGTGTTCTTTTATTAAAAATTCTAAAAGCTTTACTAGATGATGAATAGCCTAGAAAGATTCATTCATCAGCTTTAGGATCAAACTTACCTAGATTGTTCTTTCTATTATTTAGTACAAAACATTTACAACCAAAAACATGAAAATGTGAAACATTTGGTTTTCTACCTTTATAGAGTTCATATGGAGTCTTTTTCAAAATTGGTCTAATCAAGACTCTGTTCATTAAATAGCAAGCTGTGTTTACAGCATCTGCCCAAAAATATTTTGGCATGTTTGAGTCATTCAACATAGTTCTTGCTATTTCTTCTAAGGATCTGTTTTTCCTTTTCACAACTCCATTTTGTTGTGGAGTTCTTGGAGCAGAGAAATTATGTTGAATTCCTAACTCTTCACAGAAATTATCAAATTCTTCATTTTGAAATTCTCCACCATGATCACTCCTTATGACAGTTATTTTCATGTCTTTTTCACTTTGTACTAACTTAGCCATTTTCTTAAAGGCTGTAAAAGCTTTATTTTTATGTGCTAAGAAGAAAGTCCATGTAAATCTAGAGTAATCATCAACTATGACTAATGCATACAAATTTCCTCCAAAACTTTTAGTCCTAGAGGGTCCAAATAAATCCATGTGCAGTAGTTGTAAAGGTCTTTCAGTTGAAATTGTATTCTTAGCCTTAAAAGATACTTTAGTTTACTTGCCCTTTTGGCATGCATCACATAAACCATCTTTTGAGAATTTAGTTTTAGGAAGTCTAATTACCAATTCTTTAGAAATGAGTTTGTTTAGTTGATCCATATGAATATGTCCTATTCTTCTATGTCATAGCCAATTTTCCTCTTCCTTAGATATCAAACAACATACATCACTAGTAGAAATGCTTTCTAAGTCTATCATGTATATGTTATTCAATCTATTACCTATCAGCTTTGCATTACTATCATGCATATTTTCTATAATGCAACTACTAGAGTTAAAGAATACTTTATAACCTTTATCACATAGTTGACTAATGCTTAGTAGATTATACTTGAGCCCTTCCACATATAGTACACTTTCTATCTTGGTAGTTATGCTTCTTCCAATTATTCCAACTCCTAAGATCCTTGCTTTATTGTTAATACCATAGGTGACACTTCCACCTTGTTTAGGAGTGAAGGATGAGAACTTAGTGATATCTCTAGTCATATGTTTGGAGCAGCCACTATCAAGATACCAATTTGAACTTTTGGCTCTCAAACACACCTACAAAACAGATTTAAGCATTTCTCTTAGGTACCCATATTTTGTTAGGTCCTGTAGTGTTAGTCATAACATATGTTCCCTTGGGAACCCAAATTTGTTTAACACTAATCCTTGAAGGATTTCTAAGATAGCATGTAGAAGTTGTATGTCCTTTTCTTGCACAATAGAAACATTTAACAAAAGGAGTAGTAGAGGATTTATGTGTAACAAAGAGTTTCTTAAAAGCCTTTCCATGTATTGCTAGTTTATAGCCTATTCCAGCTTTGCCATATACTCCTTTTTGCTATCTTAGCATGGCATTTAGATTATCTCTTCCCATAACAAATTTAGATAAAGTGGTTTCCAGTTTTTCAACTTCTTTTTCCAAAATTTTGTAATTAGAACATATAGAACTAGATGTACTTAGCTTAATGTTCTTAGCTTCTAATTCTTTAATTTTAATTTGAAAAGATGCATATTCACTACATTGTTTAGCAATGACTTTCCTAGATGACATTAATTGCTTAGCAATTTTCAGATATTCACTATGTAATTCATCAAAAGCATCTTGTATTTCATCATAGGTAGGGGGATTTAATTTACCTCATCTTCATTGTCACTTTGATAGTTAGTCATGAGACAAAGATTGGTCTCTTCTTCCTCAGAATGTTAAGAGGAATCCATATCATTTTCTTCTCAAACTATGTATGCTCTTCTTAGCTTTCTATTCTTCTTGTCCTTGGACTCATGATTATAGTGCTTGTCCTTCTTTTGAAGTTTAGGACACTCATTTTTGTAATGTCCAGGTCTGCCACATTCATAGCACTTCACATTTGATGTTGAACTTTCAGCTTTTGAAGTGTTCTTCTTGGAAAAGAAATTTGAGGTCATTTTGTTGAAGGTTTTCTTCTTTTTGAGGAATATTTTGAATTTTCTTACTAGTAATCCCATATCCTCTTCAGATTCGTCTTCATCTTCAACTTCTTCATCTTCATCACTATCAAGACTTTCTATGGAGACAATTGCTTTAAGTGATAAGCCTCTTTTCTTCTTCTCTTTCTCTTCAGGATCATTTAATCTATGCAACTTCATCTCATGTTCTTTGAGTTTGCCAAATATTATAGCAATATTCATGGTTTCCAAGTCCTTTGATTCAACTATAGCAGTAATCTTTGGTTGCTATTCTCTTGTCAAACATCTCATGATCTTGTTGATTTGTTATTCATCTAAAATGCTCTTTCCAAGTCCATTCAGCTAATTCACAATGTGAGTGAACCTTCTTTGCATATCATTGATGTCTTTACCATTCTTCATATGAAATAGTTCATACTCGTGCATGAGTGAGTTCATTCTCGCTCTCTTTACATCACTGGTTCCTTTATGAGTAATTTGCAGCGTATCCTACATTTGCTTGACTGTCTTACAATTTGAAACCCTAAAAAATTCATCATAACTCAAGGCAGCAATTATAATATTTTTAGCTTTAGCATTATAACCTACTTTCTTTTTGTCCTCATCATCCTAATCACTTCTTAGTTTTTCTTTCTTGTTGCCATTTGCATCAAGAGAGTGAGGAATGTATGGGCCATTCTTAATAGCATCTAAGACATCAATGCCACTAGCCTCAAGAAATATTAACATCCTTTCTTTCCAATACATATAGGCAGTGTCATTGAAAGCAGGGGGTCTTCCCAAGGAAGCCCCTTCTCCCAAGATATCATTTGAAGCCATCCTCTTAAGTTGTTAAGCTTTACATAAAAGTGAAAGCTTTGGTACCACTTGTTGGTTGTGGCTTCTGATTACTCAAGAAGGGGGGTTGAATTGAGTATTATAAGTTTTTGAAACTTTTTCCCTTTTTGCAAAAACTGATTCTTTTCTTTAATCAAAGAAAGAGATTTTGTCAACCAACAAACTAAAATGTATTTTTGTAAGATGTATTGCAATCAAGAATTGAAATTTATAAAGAAATATTAACAATAAGATTGATTTCAGATTAAAACATGATCATTAACAAATCAAATCATACAAGCACCCCTAACATATTGCTTAATTCATACATTCAATAGTAAAGCAAATAAAGAGTTAAGAGATAGAGAAAATTACAAACCAAAATTTATCCTGGTTCAGCTACCTTATCTGGTAACCTACATCCAGTCCCCACACCACTGTGAGATTTATCCACTATAGAAAATCAATATACAAGATTCTTTACAAAAGCTTCACTTCTTAGTTCCTTCTACCCAAATGACAACTTTTCAGTCAAAGCAATCTTGCAAAACACACAAGAATTTCTTCTATTCTTGCACAGCACCAAGAGTCCCTTCTACTCTTGATCTAACCAGTGAGAGAACCTTCTCTCTTATCTCTCTTTTACAAACTATGAAAAGATTGAATCAGATTCTAAGAAATCAGATATTACAAATTGAATTTCTAGAGAAAAAATACTTTGTTTTTCTTCAATGAAAGCTCTCTGAATTTTGAGTGTATGATTTTGTATATTGAATCAATTATTGTTGAAAAAGTGTTTGCCAATGTCCTTATATAGGTATATCTCAAAATAGATTAGTTGAATACATTACAAATCAGTTGAGATCATAACAGACTTAACAGAAAAATTTTGTTACTGGTCAATCGATGTGTACACAGATGTATTAACAAGATTTCACTTTTATAACATGTGTACATCGATTGCCTAATCGATTGTTATCTTGGATGTTCTTGATCTTGAAAGATATACACATGAATACATCGATGTTGTTCTTCAAAAACACTTTAAATTTCAGCCCAGAAGATTATATATCGATTAACTAATCGATTGTATAGTTATTTTAAAACGTTCTTTCTTCTGTTTTGGCTTATACATCGATGTATCAATAGATGTATTCAAGTAAAATGCTTCTGTTTTGACTTATACATAAATGTACTAATCGATGTATATATATGTCAAATGCATTCTAGCCTCTGTTTTATTTATACATCGATGTACCAATCGATGTATATATGCAAACGTGCATATTGATCTAGTAAGTCCAGAATCAATCGATGTATACATAGATGTATAACATTTATAATAGATGTACACATAGGTTTTCATCAAAAGTTAGTTAATTAACTGAAAGTACATTGATGTACACATAGATGTACAAACTTATTAATTAACCTTATTCATTCTTAGTCCATTTTATTCTTTTGAAAAACCATTTTTACTTATTTGAGAGAGCTTAATAAAAAATTAAACTGAGTCTTTTCTTTACAACGTGTTCTTAATGATCTTCATTGTATTGCTTCTTCATGACGCTTCTTCTTCAAGTAATCCTTCTTGATCCTTGCATTGACTTTACTTGCTCCTTTAAATCTCATTGAAAAATTTAAGCTTAGCAAGCAGTTAGTGACTCAAAATAATAATCATATTAAGTTTAGTCATTAATCAAAACATATTAGGGTCATTTATCCATACTGGGGAACTTACTACATACTCCTAGTGAGATTAGTATCTTGTTGTCTGCACGGACACCTGTCCGTAGGACTTTGCATCAAGTCGGATTCCTACCTGCTGAGGAGGACCCGTCTGAGGGTTCTGCTGTTTAGTAATACTTGGGCAGTATGCTAGTTTTAAATAATATTCATATACTTTGAGAACCTGGTCTGTAAATATTTAAGTATGACAGTACTAAGACTTGTATATATATAATGTAAATTATTTGTGATGATGTTATAATATTTTTATTTTTTGCTAAGTTTATCTTATTGATATTAAGAAATTTTACAACTCGTATTTACATTACAAAGCATATTTTATAATGAAGGGGTAATTTGGTAATTAAGTAACATAAATGTGATACCCTATGGTGGGTGTTATAGTAGTTGGTATTAGAGCCCAAGTTAGAGTCTTTTTGGGTTTGTGGTTAGGTCTGTCTTGTTTAAATTGTGTGATTCTCTGTATTTGTTTTCTGAAAGAAAACAATATTGCTTGAAGATTGACTTTCACTCTTCTTTGTGTTGTTTAGTTTGATTTGAGAAAACGTAATGGCTAGACGAGGAAGAGGATGCGTGAATACTAGAGCAGGATTTGGAAATGTTGGCAACGATAACTAAAACATGGCTGCAGCTGTAGTAGCAATGCAACGGATGGCTGATGTCATTGTGCAACAAAACCAAAGAGCAGTTGAGGATGCTCAAAGTTTATCAGAATTTCATAGAAACAATCCACCGAAGTTTAATGGAGAATTTGACCCAGAGAAAGCTGATCTGTGGATCAAAGAATTAGAAAAGGTATTTGAAGGTATGGGTTGTACTGATGAGCGGAAGCTTACTTTTGTAACTTTTGTATTAGTAGGAGATGGAGAAGCTTGGTGGACAAGAGCCCGAAGATTGATTCAAGCTGAGGGAAGAGTTGTGATGTGGTAGCTCTTTAAGCAGAAATTTTTGGGGAAGTATTTTTTGGCTAGTGTTCGTCATGCTAAGGAGATGGAATTTCTTAGTTTGAGGCAAGGGGTGATGTCCATAAGTGAATATGCTGCAAAATTTGAAAGCTTGTCTAAGTTTTCGAGGTATTTTAAGATGCACCCGGATGAGGAATGGAAGTGCAGAAAGTTTAAAGAGGGGTTGAGATTTGACATTAAGCGAGCTGTAACAACCTTGGATATTGACCAGTTTCCAGTATTATTGGATAAATGTCAAAAAGTTGAAGAAATTTATCGTCAACGTGAGGCAAGGAATAGGAACTTTGGACCTACACGGTTCCAAAGAGGAAAGGGTAGCGGTGGCAACCGTTATCTGTAGAAATCATATACCAAATTGGCAGGAGGTCAAAATCGACAACAATCTTTTAGAGGAAGTTCTGGTGGTAGTAAGGCGAGTCAAGCTGGAACCTCTACACTTAAATGCTTCAAGTGTGGGAAAGATCATCTCACCAAAGATTGTCAACATAAAGGAGTTATCTATTATAGATGTGGAAAGCCTAGACATTTCTCCAGAGAATGTGATCAGTTGAAGGCGAAACCATCGGTGAGGAGTGTTTGTACTGCAAGGCCGTATGCGGGTGGTCGTATGTATACCATGAATGGGGAAGAAGCCACAAAATCTGAGGACTTGATTATGGAGAAGTGTGCCATCAAAGGTAATCTTTTAACAGTGTTATATGATTCAAGAGCAACACATTCTTTCATTGCGTATGATTGTGTGGAGCATTTGGGATTGACTATGACTACATTACCTTATGATTTGAGTGTTATTACTCGTACTGATAAGCCTGTGATAACTACAAAAGTATGTTTGAACTGCCCTGTATGTTTTAGGGATAGAATCTTTTATGTGGACTTGATTTGTTTGCCTCTTTCCGAGATTAATGTAATCTTAGGAATGGATTGGTTGTCTTCTAACCATATCTTGATAGACTGTTCCAGTAAGACGTTAGTTTTTCCTGAGGTTAAGGATTCTAGATTCCTAACGGCTACTCAAGTAGAAGCTTGTTTGAAGGAAGGAGATCAGTGGTACTTATTGATATCTTCTTTGGAGGTTCAATGTGAAGATGTCTTGAAGGATATTTTTGTAGTTAATGAATTTTCTGAGGTATTTCCTGAAGATATACCTAGACTACCGCCGGAAAGAGAAATTGAGTTTTCTATTGATTTAGTACCTGGAGCTGGACCTATATCTATGGCGCCTTACAGGATGTCGCCAGTAGAGTTGGCAGAGCTTAAGAAACAACTGGAGGATTTATTGGAAAAGTAATTTATGAGACCAAGTGTCTCACCATGGGGAGCTCCAGTATTGTTGGTAAAGAAGAAGGATAGGACTTCTCGTCTATGTGTAGACTACCAACAGTTGAACAAGATTACGATTAAGAATAAATATCCACTTCCAAGAATCGATGATCTGATGGATCAATTGCGAGGAGCCGCAATATTTTCCAAGATTGACTTACATTCTGGATATCACCAGATACGTGTGAAAGAGGAGGATATTCCCAAAACTGCATTTCAGACACGTTATGGGCATTATGAATATCAAGTGATGCAGTTTGGTGTGACTAATGCACTTGCCATATTCATGGACTTTATGAACAGGATTTTTCATTCATACTTGGATAAGTTTGTTGTTATCTTTATTGATGACATTTTGATCTATTCTCAAAGTCAGGAGGAACATACTGAGCATCTCAGAGTGGTTCTCCAGATTCTGAAGGAGAATAAGTTGTATGCCAAGTTGTCCAAATGTGAATTTTGGTTAAGTGAAGTTCAATTTTTGGGACACGTCATATCAGAGGAAGGAATTAAAGTTAATGCTTCAAAAGTGGAAACAATTATTGAATGGGAAAGGTCGAAGACTGTATCAAAGATCCGTAGTTTTATTGGATTAGCCGGATACTATCCACAGTTTATTGAGGGGTTTTCGAAGATAGCAAGACCTCTTACCCAACTTACACGAAAGAATCAACCGTTTGTATGGACTGATGCATGAGAAGAAAGTTTCCAAGAGTTGAAAAGACGACTAACTACTTCATTGGTTTTGATTCTACCTGATCTGAATAAACCTTTCGAAGTATATTATGATGCTTTGTACCAAGGATTAGATTATGTGCTTATGCAGAACCATAAGGTTGTGGCATATACGTCAAGGCAGTTGAAAATGCATGAGAGGAATTATCCAACTCATGATTTGGAGTTGGAAGCTGTAGTGTTTGCGTTGAAAGTATGGAGACATTTTCTTTATGGGGCAATATTCACTGTTTAGTGATCATAAAAGTTTGAAGTATCTGTTTGACCAAAAAGAGTTAAATATGAGACAAAGGCGTTGGCTAGAGTTTCTGAAGGACTATGACTTTCAGTTACAGTATCATCCTGGAAAGGCGACTATTGTAGCAGATGCTTTAAATAGGAAAATGCTTAGTGCTTTTGTTATGATGATTAAGGAGAAGGAACTGATAGAAGAATTTTGGGATATGCGTTTGTCTGTGAAATTGACACCAGGGAAGATGTGTTTAAACATGATCACCATTTCAAATGATTTAATGGATAGAATACGAGGAGGACAAAACAGTGACCAGTATTTGTAAGAAGCAAAGGAAGCAAGGAGTCAAGGAGCAGTATTGGATTTAGCGAAGGTGCTGATGGAATTCTGAAGTTTAAAGGAAGAGTTTATGTGCCAAACGATCCAGAACTTAGGAAATTGATTTTGGACGAAGCCCATAGGAGTAAGTTGAGTATGCATCCAGGAGCCACAAAGATGTATCAAGATTTGAAACAGCTATATTAGTGGCAAGGAATGAAGAAGGATGTCGCTAAATATGTATCATCCTGCTTGGTTTGTCAGAAGGTTAAGGTGGAACACCAAAAACCATCGGGAATGTTACAACCTTTGCCTATTCCTAAATTGAAATGGGATGATATAGCAATTGATTTCGTAATAAGACAACCAAAGACTCGAAAAGGTCACGATTCTATCTGGGTAATTGTTGATCGGCTTACAAAGTTGGCACACTTTTTGCCGATTAATATTAAGTACCCAATGGAAAAGTTGGCCCAAGTTTACACCAATGAAATTGTTAGACTTCATGGTGTACCATCCAGTATTATTTCAGATCAAGATCCACGATTTACATCGAGATTTTGGAATAGTTTGCAAGAAGCGATGTGAACAAAGCTATGTCTAAGGTCTGCTTACCATCCACAAACAGATGGTCAGTTAGAAAGGATGATTCAGTCATTGGAAGACTTGTTGAGAGCTTGTGTTCTAGAATAAACTGGTTGTTGGGATGAATTTTTGCCATTGATAGAGTTTTCATTCGAGCATAGGGATGGCAATATGAGGCATTATATGGGAGACAATGCAGAACGCCGTTATATTGGTATCATGATGGTGAAAGTGCGGTTGTAGGGCCAGAATTTGTACAATAGACAACTGAGAAAGTGAAGATGATTCAAGATAAGATGAGGACAACTCAGACTCGATAAAAGAGCTATGCTGATAAAAGACGAAGATCGCTTGAGTTTGAAGAAGACGACCATGTGTTTCTACGTGTGACACCTATGACTGGAGTTGGACGAGTGATTAAGTCAAGGAAACTCACTCCAAAGTTTATCGGGCCGTATCAGATACTTCGTCGGGTAGGTCCAGTAGCTTATCAGATAGCATTACCACCTTTACTATCAAATCTTCATAATGTATTTCACGTATCACAACTATAGAAATATATTTCTAATCCTACTCATGTTATAGAATCAGACACCATACAACTGAAGGAAAATTTAACCTATGAAACGTTTCCAGTCAAGATTGAAGATCAAAGGACAAAGCAACTTCAAGGTAAGGAAATTGCATTGGTTAAAGTAGTTTGGAACGATGTAAGCGGTAAAGCTACATGGGAGTTGGAAGATAAGATAAAAGAGCAATATCCATATTTATTTTGAGGGTGTGAAATCAAGTTTCGAGGACGAAACTTCTTTTTAAAGGGGGAGAGTTGTAACACCGCAAATTTTTTGACCATTTAACAGTAATAACAGAATTTTACTGTTTAGTGATTTCTGTGTACTGTAAAATTATTTTGAGTATTCCGTGAATATATTTGATCGTTTTGTGTGATTTATTCCGTGTCAAGAAAATAATAATTTTTGGTCCAGGAAAAATCTACAGTAATTTATTTATTATTGTTGATTCTTAATTCTTTTTACTAATTTGATTTGATTTTCATAAGTTTTATAATTTTTATGATTTTGTGGATTATTATGAGATTTTTATATTTTTTAATTATTTTAATATTATTCTTGTGCTATTGTGGGCCCAGAGGACTGTATGTGGGCCAGGCGAGGCAAAAAAGTGAAATTTTTTTTGGAGCCAGAAAATTCTGTACTGTTAAGACGGGGATGGGGGATCTTACTAAACCCGAAACTAGAAACAGTTTTGGAAATTTTCTTTTACTGTGTTTTGTACTGTATTTAATTATCGGGCAATAAAAACTACAAAATGTGTTCATAGGGTAATAGCAGATAAAAATAAATATTATACTGCTTAGTCGATATTAGTGGTTATGACGACTTTATGACAGACCATATAGGAAGTAAGCTTAATATTGAAGCCTTTGGATATCCACCATTGATTTAATCAAGGATGGAGATTTGGTCTTACAAAGTGGCTATGACCATTTGTAACCCTTGGATGTAAAGTATGAAGAGGAGATCTTGACCCTTCATTTTGGAGATACATCTAATGGCTAGGATTTCAAGGAGAAAGCTCCAATGGTCTAGATTTGGTCTTATCAATATAGAAGCTATACTTAGAAGTTACATTAATATAAACCATTGATCTAATCAAAGGCTAACAATGCCCAAAATGGTGGCTAGCGAAAATTGCCACTCATTGAGTGTACAAGAGGGGGGGGCGATTTTTGAAGGCTTAAGGCCATAGGGAATTTCAAGACCACTTCATTATTCATCTTTGTCTTCTCCAAAATGCTAAAGCTTTTACAAAGATTTTCTCTCATTTCTCTTTATGTGTGTTTCGGCCAAGGCACCCAAATTGCCTTCCATCACTCTATAATTTTAACTAACCACATATCTTGCATCCTTACATCAAACCAAGAACCTTTGTAGTTAAGTCCAAGCTCTAAATCTTTCATCTTCAAGGACTTTCTTTAAGATCAAGTTCTAGGTTTTTGAGATGAAGTGTAAGGAAACTTCACTACTTGTCTTATTTTCATGTTCTAAGCCATGTTTGATCCATGGTTCTCCTTGTTCAAGCTTAATATGCTAATAAACTTGTGTTTTATTTTGTGTTTAAGAAGCTTTTAGTGGTGAATCACTTCTTCAAGGAGCAAACCAAGGAGCTTGGGAGGTTCTTCAAGAGGTAAGAGGGAGATCTATCTCACCAACCAAGTATGGTGGTGAGAGATAAATTTTGTATTTGATGGATGGTGAATCCATGTGAGGATTCATATCCTTGGTTGTGTAATTATGTGTGGGTGTTTATGTGCTTTAAATTATTTATTTGTGTTTGCATGCTTAATGTGATTTTTATTGCTTAAAGGTATGCTTGATTATATGATATGATGAATATATACATATATGCATGATTTGATGATCAAAGGAAAATAAATTTTTGGTTCCAATGACCATGAGAATTTCGGCCTTAACACCTCAAAATAGGTGTTTCTAAACTAAAATTTTCATGAATGGTAAAATTGAATGATTAGAAAAAAAAGAAAAAAGAAAAGATGGATTGGTTTCAAAGACCTAGTGTTCACAGTTTTTGGAGGAATTTTAATGGTTTTGTTTGTGTAAAACCATGAATGGAAATATAATTGATTTAATACAAGGATTAAAGAAATGAAAACAAAGTGTTTTGTCACTTGAAAAATGGAATTTTCGTATATGAATGGAAAAGAGAGGTTGAAAGTGTTTGAACCTCAATTTATTTTAAAGAGGACTGATTTTTAGAATTATTTGGAGAATTAAGGAGAATACATTGATAACTTAAAATTTACTGACGTATAGCTCACCCTCTGGGTTTTGAAGCGCGTTAAGAAATTTTGAGCCGTAATATCTCAAGTAACTATAAGAAATGGAATTTTTTGGAAAATAGTAGAAATAATGATTTTTAGAGGGACTATATTGAAAATATTAATTTTTAGAGGGACTATATTAAAAATATTCTTTAAAAATAGACTTTATTGTAAATATTATTTAATGAAGGACTATTTTGGAAACATTATTTGAAGAAGGGCTATTATGTAATTATTATTTTATGGAAGGACTAATATGCAAATAATGAAAATAAAGTTGAAATGAAATTTTTGGAAGGTTAAAAAATCAATATGTGATTTCAAAATGTGATAGAAATGTTACGCGATTGAGAAAATGCGAAAATATGATTACGCGATGAAAATATAGTAAAGATACTATTGGACCAATGTGTGAACCCTAAATATGAGATGATGAATTTGAACTGAGAATGGTGCATTGTACATGCATTGGGAAGGTCCGATGGACTGGATAAAACTAATTGCCTAGGAGAGAATACACCTCTTGAGTGGGTGCGATATGCGTAGCGTAAGTCACTTGTTGACCTTAGGGGCATTGGGGTGCGGGTTGCCTACAATGGGTAGTTGATAGCTCTTTTGTACTGTGGGTTTGACCGAAGCAACACACCGATGATCCTGACTGAGACATTATTCTTAATCAAGATCTGATAAAGGTTGTAGTGTATATGCTAGATGTGCAAATACATATAAGAATTGTAGCACGTGGTCTGAGGCATGTTGGTACAGACAGATCTTTTCGATCACTCTCTTCGACCTGAGTTTTAGCTCCATGGAGTAGGAAATTGAGTCTATGTGCACATGCATAATTATTAAGTATTGATATCGGTGTGATATTTGAACAGTTGAATATTTGGAAAATATTAAGGGCATTATCGTAATTATTATTTATTACATCTGTTGTGATGATAAATAATGTAGATGACATAATTGTAATTATAGTATGATGTATCTGTGTGGTATATTATATGTGTTATCTCCATGCTATCATATTGGTATTGGCGTAGGTGATCTCACCTCTTTGTATGCCTACTTTGTACTGTATTTATATAATTAAAGACGTTGAGCAAGGAACTAAACAAGAAGGCAAAGAGGAGCAGATTCCTGTGGAGGAAGCTGAATTCTGAGAAGATGGCGATGCCCAGTTTCATAGGATATATGAGGTTGCAGTTTCGTGGAGGACCAGAAGCGTGACATGTTGACCTAGATAGAGCGTGTATTTACTATATAGGAGATTTGAAGATTACCCTAAGTAGGCTTTATCGAAGGAACCCTTATTTCAGTGTAAATATTAATGTACACTTAGAATTTTCGTTGTCCATTAGGCAGTACTGGGGAACTTACTACCGTACTCCTAGTGAAATTAGTATTGTGTCGTCTGCACAGACATCTGTCCGTAGGACTTTGCGTCAAGTCAGATTCCTACCTGCTGAGGAATCTGAGAAGGACCCGTCTGAGGGTTCTGCTATTTAGTTATACTTGGGCAGTATGCTAGTTTTAAATAATGTTCATATACTTTGAAAACCTGGTGTATAAATATTTAAGTATGACAGTACTAAGACTTGTATATATATGATGTAAATTATTTTTGATGATGTTGTAATATTTTTATTTTTCGCTAAGTTTATCTTATTGATATTAAGAAATTTTACAACTCGTATTTACATTACAAAGCATATTTTATAATGAAGGGGTAATTTGGTAATTAAGTAACATAAATGTGATACCCTACGGTGGGTGTTACACTTGGAGGCACTTTTAAGCCTAAAAGAGATGGGGAGTCATCCCACCTTGAAAAGGAAGAGGTTTCTTTAACTTTCTCTTGATTCTTCTATGGAGTTTGCTTCCCTTCTTTGTTTTTCTTCCATTTTCTTCATATGTAACTAAACCTCTTAGTAAGGGTGATGATAGATCTTGTCTTTGGATGATGTAAACTCGTTTTTATGCTCAATCCTAGTTTATATTTGATGATTCATGTGTTTATTTCTTGTCTTAATGCTTTTATTAACTTAGCCAATCTTGATTTAATCTTAGGATTAATGTATGATTTGGAAAAATTGTGCATGAGTTTGGAACTTGAAATAAACACCATAATCTCTACAACATCTAGGAATAGGTGTTATGGGTTATGTGACTTTACATATGATTCCTTTGCTTGTGGTAAAGCCTTCTCTAATTAGGGTTAGACTAAGGGATTAGTTAACTCTAATTAGTTTGAAGAGGATTAATATACTAAGGAATTAGATATTGGTTAATTTTAGGAATTTGGTCATAAATCTTGAAATATAATTTGATTAAGCTAGATTTTGTGCTTGCATAAAAAAAAGATCAAGTGAAATCGAAACATTAACATTTTAATCCCTTTGTTTTTCACCCCTTCCTCTTACAAGTCAAATTTGTTCTTGTTAATTGTAGTAATTTCTTATTTGTTTTATTGCTCTTAACTTTGCATGAAGTTATTTATGTTTAAGCTTTTAGAGCTTTCTTTTACTCTAATCTATCATCGCCTAGATAGTATTAATTTAGTGAATTTGGTACTTGACACATATAATCCCTAAGGAATGATACTCATTCACTCATTATATTACTTTTGCGATTTGGTATACTTGCCAAGTTGAGCAGCAAGTTTTTGGCACTGTTTTCTGGGGATTATTTGTTTGTCAATATCAAGAAGTAGCTAGAAAGATACTAATCTAGGCATTTATTTCTTTCTTTGGTTAATCTTTTTTTTTGTTGTGTTTCTTTTTTTCATTCTATTTGTTTTTGTTTATGCGAGGTATCGTTGACCCGAAGTCTTTGCTTTTCGACTCAGAAATAGAAAAAATAGCAAGAGAGAATTGAAAAAAGACTAAGACAAAGAAGAAAATTAAGGAAGAAGCTAAGGCTGAAGGGAATAGACAACTTATTCGTAGAACTTTGGGCGAGTACTTTACACCCAATGTTCTAGGGAACATGTCAAGTGTAGTTATTCCCCCTGTTGAAGCCAACAACTTTGAGCTTAAACCAGCCCTTATCCATCTTGTTCAACAGGAGCAATTCGGTGGAAACAATTATGAAGACTCTAATTTGCATATCTCCAACTTCATACACCTGTGTAAAAAGTATCAAAATCAATGAGGCAACTGAAAATTCTACCAGACTCAGGCTTTTCAGACATTCTGTAAGGGACAAGGTGAATGCTTGGTTGTAATCATTATCTGATGGGAGCATAGCTACATTCGATGATTTGGCTAACAAGTTCCTAGCTCGATTCTTTCCTCTATCTAGATATATGAAGATTGTGGGTGAAATCTCTTGTTTCTCACAAAAGGAAGCAGAATCTTTATATGAAGTATGAGAAAGATATAAGGAGATGTTGAGAAAATTCCTGAATCATGGGTTTGATAAGTTCTAACGAATGCAAATCTTCTACAACAACCTAAACCCTTCCACAAGGTACATGGTTGATGCATCGGCTGGAGTTGGACAAATGTCTAGCGGAAGGTCTGTAATGAAGCGAGGTGTGATGGAGTTGGACACTTTGGATGCAATTCTTACCCAAAACAAGACATTGTCTCAACAATTAGCCAACCTGACTAAACAATTTGGTAATATGCAAGTGGGTATATTGAATTCTCAACCTCTCATGTATGATTTTTGTGGTGGTAACCATCTGAATGGTATGTGTGAAGTAAGTGATCCCAACTAAGTGGGGCAAGAGCAAGTTAACTATATAGGAGCTCCTTCAAGACCCTAATTCAATCCTTACTCCAACACCTATTATTTGAGGTGGAAAAATCATCCTAATTTTTCACGAAACAATCAAGGCATGCAAAGACCTTTAGCCCTACCTTACTAGCAACTATCATCATCTTCCTTTTCTCAAACCCATTAAGACAAACCATCCAACCTAGAAAACATTGTTGAAAAGTTCACTCAAAGCACCACCAATTTTATGCAAGAGACGAAATCAAATTTCAAGAACCAAGAGGCATCTATCCAAAGCATAGAGTCACAAATTGGGTAGCTCTCAAGACAATTTGCTGAAAAATCACAAAGCACATTGCCTAGTGACACAATGACAAATCCAAAGGAGCATTGCAAGGAATCACCATAAGATGTGGCAAGGTGATTGAACCACACCCAAAGAAAGACAAACCTAATGAAGTTGTAGTCATCAAAGCATGAACAAGTGGATAGTGAGCCTAATGAGGAAGAGAAGCCCATAAATGAAAGTCCTAGAAGAAAGAAAAAGAAGAAAGATCTAGATTGGGACAAACCTTATGAGACATATTCCTATGTGAAGGTCTCATATCCCCAAAGGTTGAAGAAACAAGAACAAGAAAAGAATTTTACAAGGTTTTTGGATGTCTTCACGAAATTGCAAATCAACATCCCCTTTGCAGAGGCACTCGAACAAATGCCTTCCTATGCCAAATTCATGAAGGAGTTGTTATCCAAGAAGAGGAAGTTGAAAGAGGATGAGACAATCATGTTTATTGAAGAATGTAGTGCCATAATTCAAAAGAAGCTGCCACAAAAGCTGAAAGATTCAGGAAGTTTTAGCATTTTGTGTACTATTGACAATGTGACCATTGGTAAAACTCTATGTGACCTAGGAGCTAGCATAAATCTAATACCATTGTTAATCCTTCACAAACTTGGCATTGGAGAGGTTAAACCTACAATGATTTCACTTCAACTAGCAGACTGGTCAATCAAGTACCGATATGGAATTGTTGAAGATGTGCTTGTGAAGGTAGATAAGTTCATTTTTTCAGTTGAATTTTCGGTGTTGGACATAGAAGAAAATGCCAACACTCCTCTCATACAAGGGAGCCCATTCTTGGCTACCAGGAGAGCTCTTATAGATGTTCAATAAGGTGAATTAATGTTTAGGCAATGAAGCATCCGATGGAGAGAGAACAATGTTTTTGGTTAAATATGATTGACTCTTTAGTTACAAATGTTTTGAGACAAAGTAATCCAAAACTTCCTTTTGAGGTAGCTATTGTAAAGTCCAAGACCTTAGATAAAGATGGCAATGAAGATTTGGAAGTGAAGAAATGCATTGAGGATTTAGAGGTTTTACCAATCCTCTCTCATTCAAATGAACTTAAAGAAGAGTTGAAAATGAGTGAAGATGTAGTTGAAATGCCACCCAAACTTGAATTGAAGTGGCTAACCTATATTCTCAAGTATGCATTCTTTGGTGACAATAAGACTTTTCTTGTGATTATCAATGCAACCTTGAGTGAAGTTGAAGAATAACAGCTCTTGAGAGTGTTGAGAGAAAATAAATCAGCTAGTGGATGGACTATTAGGGATCTCAAAGGCATAAGTCCTGCTGTGTGCATGCATAAAACTCTCATTAAAGACAATTACAAACTGGCGGTCTAACCTCAAAGAAGATTAAATCCAACTATAAAGGAAGTGGTGAGGAAATAAGTGATGAAACTCTATGATGCATGAATCATCTATTCTATCTCTGATAGCCCTTGGGTGAGCCCCGTCTAAGTGGTTCCAAAGAATGGTGGAATGACGGTGATGGTAAATAAGAATAATCAACTTATTCCTACTAGAACCGTCACTGGGTGGAGGATGTGCATAAACTACCAAAAACTCAATGATGTAATCAGGAAGGATAATTTTCCCTAGCCTTCACTGATCAAATGTAAGAGAGACTGCCAGGCCATGCATATTATTGCTTCTTGGATGGATACTCGGGTTACAATCAAATTGTAGTGGCCCTAGAAGATTAAGAGAAGATCATCTTTACTTGTCCTTATGAGATTTTTGCTTTCCAAAGGATGCTTTTTGGATTGTGCAATGCCCTAACAACTTTTCAAAGGTGTATGCTTTCCATTTTCTTTGATATGATTGAAAGATTCATTGAAGTTTTTATGAATGATTTCTCTATTTTTGGTTCCTCATATGATGCATGTTTATCTAATCTTTCTTTGGTTTTGAAAAGGTGTCAAGAAACTAACTTGGTTTCAAATTGAGAAAAATGACATTTTATGGTTCAAGAATGTATTGTTCTTGGACACTGGATCTCCTCTCAAGGTATTGAAGTAGACCAAGCAAAAGTGGAGATAATTAAGAAGCTACCTCCTCCAACAAATACCAAAGGGATAAGGAGTTTTCTTAGACATTTTGGTTTTGTTAGAAGATTTATTAAGGATTTTTCAAAAATTATTAAACCTCTGTGCAACTTATTGGTTAAGGATTTACCTTTCGCATGTGATGATGCTTGTTTGGATACTTTTAATACTTTGAAAGAAAAACTTGTTTCTGCCCCCATAATTGTTGCACCTAATTGAACTTTGCTATTTGAGCCTATGTGTGATGCTACCAATTATGCTATAGGAAAAATAAAGTCATGCATGCCATTTATTATGCAAGTAGAGTTTTGAATGAGGCACAAATTAAATATGCCACAACTGAAAAAGAATTACTTGTTGTGGTGTTTACTTTTGACAAGTTTCACTCTTACTTAGTGGGATCAAAAGTGATTATGTATACTAATCATTCAGCTCTTAAATATCTTTTTAGCAAAACAAGAGGTAAAGCCTCATCTAATTAGGTAGATTTTGTTGTTGCAGGAGTTTGATTTAGAGATCAAAGATAAGAAAGGAACCGAGAATATAGTTACTGACTACTTGTTAAGAATAGTACAAGAAGATGACCAAGAGGATCAACACATGCTAATTAAAAAGGAATTCCTAGATAAGCATTTATTGGCTATTCATAGTCTTCCATGGTTTGCTAATTTGGCCAACTACAAGGCAGCCAAAATTGTTCCAATGGAATTGACATGGCAACAAAGAAAGAAGTTCTTACATAATGCAAAGTTCTTCGTTTGGGATGAAGCATATCTTTTTAGAAGGTATGTGAATGGTGTTTTGAGAAGATGTGTCCCAGAAGGAGAGTTTGAGAATATTTTGTGGCATTGCCATGGATCCAACTATGGAGAACACTTTAATGGAATAAGAATAGCTGCCAAAGTGCTACAAAGTAGGTTCTATTGACTAACTTTATTCAAGGATGCAAGAGCCTTTGTTGAGAGATGTGATAGATGCCAGATAGTTGGAAACATCTCAAGAAAGAATGAAATACCCCTAAATAATATTCTTGAAGTTGAACTGTTTAATGTTTGGGGAATATATTTCATGAGGTCATTTTCTTCTTCACTTTCCAATCTCTACATTTTGGTAGCTGTAGATTACGTTTCCAAGTGGGTAGAAGCAGTCCCCTTGAAAATTAATGATGCACTATAGTTATTAGGTTTTTGAAGAAGAATATTTTTGTAAGATTTGGTGTCCCAAGAGCCTTAATCAGTAATGGTGGAACTTATTTTTGTAATAACCAACTTGAACCAGTGTTGTCCAAGTATGAGGTCTCATACAAAATTGCCACTCTATACCATCCATAAACTAGTGTGCAAGTGGAAGTGTCAAACCGGGAGCTAAAGAGAATTTTGCAGAAAATGGTCAGCACATCAAGGAAGGATTAGTCTACAAAGATAGATGATGCCTTATGGGCTTACAAGACTGCCTTCAAGACCCAATTGGTATATCTCCATACTAGTTGGTGTATAGAAAATCATGTCACCTTCTTGTGGAGTTGGAACACAAAGCATTTTGGGCAACTAAGTTCTTGAATTTCAATTCAAAAGAAGCGGGTGAGAAAATGCTACTTCAATTAAATGAATTGGATGAGCTTCGCCTCTAAGCGTATGATAGTGCTCAGTTGTATAAAGAGAGAACAAAACAATGGCACGATAAAATGATTACTTTGAAGAGTTTTGAGCTAAGTCAACAAGTGCTTCTTTTCAATTCATGGTTGAAGTTGTTTCTGGACAAGTTAAAGTCAAGGTGGTCTAGACCTTTTGTGATAAAGGAAGTGTCTCCATTTGGAGCAATAGAACTCATGGAACCTGCATCCGGAAGAAGCTTCAAGGTGAATGGACGTAAGTTAAAGCACTATTTTGGAGGAGAAGTTGATAGGCAAAAATCTTCTTTGCCTTTAAATCAACCCACCTAAACTTGAAGGAAGTCAAGCTAAAGACTATAAACAAGCGCTTCTTGAGAGGTAAACCAAGTTTATTATATTCTTTTGTCATATCCTTTTATTTTGATCTTAATTTAGTTTACTTGTAGTAGATACTTCTGCTTATTATAGTTAATTATATGTTAGATTGAGAAAAATTTACGTTTATGTTAGTAGCTACTCAATTACATACCTTTGGTGTTTGTTGTTTTTATTTGATCATTAAAGGTTAGTTTGGTTGTTCACTCTTTTGGCATTATGGTATGCTCATTTGCTTTAGTAGCTTTTGTTAGATTATCCTATTGCTGCTGGTCTTAGTTTATTGCTTGAAAATATGAGGTTTTGAGACATGAAAGTTAGGGGTTTTGGGAGAAAGTTAGTTGAAAATTGATTTAGAAGCCATTGCTTGTGGGATTCTTCCCTTTAAAGTTGAGTTTTTGGTGAAAATTTTGTGTTGAAAATATAGTTAGGTTTGAAAAAAATTTAGTGGTTTGTAAGGGGTTTTTTTTAAAGGTAAATTCCCTACCAATAGGTGATTAACTGCCTAAGTTTACAATGCTTCATTGCTGGACATTAGCAAAAACATTGTGTTTTTGCTGTCATGGATCGATTAATCAGTCTCTTTCTAATTGATTAGTCACATGATGCTCCCCAATTCTACCAAAGACTGATTAATCAGTCATATTTCTACTGACGAATAGCAAACCAGTAACACTTGCTACAATGGATCGATTAATTAGTTTCTTCTCCACTGATTGGTCTCGCAAGCTTTCCTAATTCTGGTTGTGACTGATTAATCAGACACTTTATCACCGACTAATCGTGTGTAGTGTGCCAACCACTTAAGTAAGGTTTTCAGCCTCACTTTCTCATTCTTCCCCAATTCTTTCCTCTCAAATCCCTAACCTTTTTCTTTAACCTTCAACCCAAATCCCTCTCACTTAGTCTCCATCCACCCAAACACCAACCCAACCTTATTCCTCCATCAAAACTGCACCTAACCCTCACCTTCATCTTCTCCAATTTGTTGGAAACTCCATTGAAGGACCCATTGGTCAACTAGGCTTGAAATTTGGGAAAAAACTAGGAAGACTCAATTATATGCACTCCCAACCTTCAATCCTCTTTTGTTTAGGTATGAACTCCATTTCTTTCATGTTTGAGGTTAGGATTTTGCTTTGAGAATTGTGGAATACCTATTTAGGGAATTTGAACTTTTTGGGTTTTTGGGGTGTTGTAGAGTAGCTTGTGCTTGGTAACATGACTTTGAAGAAATGCTTGGAAAAATGCTCATGATGATTGAATATGAATTGGATGGGTTATTGTGGATAAGTTTGTATGCTTTATTTGTTAAATTTTCTTGTGGTTTTGGAATGATTGAAGGGTTTCTAAGGAGTAGAGTTTGAATATTTGAAAAAATTTGTTTTGCTTCCATGAATGAATTATTTAAGATAGTTTGTCCTTGATTTAACATAGTAAGTGTCTTGACAAATTGTTTGAATACTTGATAGGTGTGTTAGGTTTTGAAGTTTGTTCTAATAAGACCCTTACTTGGTTATGTTATCCTTGTTGTTTTGAAGTGAAGCATTAGTTGATTTGAATATGTTGATATGAGAGTGGAATCTTTGAGGTTATAAGACTTATTGACTTGTTATCCTAGTTAGAGAAAAGCTTGAAAAGTTATTCACATGGTTGATCTTTAATTTGGAAAAATACAAGTTAGGACTCTTGACCATGTCAATTTGCTCACAACATTCTTGCATAATATGCTTTGTGAATAGTTGCTCTCTCTTTTATGCTCAAACTCTTTCTTACAGTGTGGTATGTTGGATATGTTGAGTTGAGTATTAATTTACTTGTTGTGGTTCTTCTTTTGTGTAGCAGTATCTCTCTCTCAAATAGCCCCTAACAAGAAGCGAAAAGAGACAGGGGAATCTAGCTCTAGAAGAGCTAATTTTGATGAGCAGCATTTCCATACTCCTAAGCACGAGGAGAGGTACAAGATGATTATGAGAAAGAACAGCACCATTCGAGAAAGAGGGATTGATTTAAAAGGCGAGAGGTATCGCATTATCAATGATTAAATAAGGAGGAGAAAATGGGAAATTTTTTGTGCAGTGCCTCAACCAAGCTATCCAACTTTAGTCAAGGAGTTCTACAAGAACAATTTTAATGAAAAGAGGAAGAAAGGACTCTCTCTGATGTATGCTAAAAGATTCATAACTTATGTGAAAAACGCGAATTATGGTTCAATAAGGATGTATTGAATAATTTGCTTGGTATTGGAGCTGATGTAGAATGGGCTGGGTATTATAACTACATGAGGTTAATGAATCAAGAGCTGGATTATGAGAAAATACTTCGAGAGCTATGTAGAGAGGGTGCTGCTTGGGTATATGCTGTTAATGATGTGCCCAAGCATCTAAAGAAGAGCGACTTGAAGGCCATCCCAAAGGCCTAGTGTACCTTCCTATAAGCGACCCTGCTACCATGCTCGCACACACTTGAGGTGACTGTGAATAGGGCCCTTTTTAATTTATGCCATTGTGACCAATTTGCCAATGGATGCAGGTGAAGTAATCACATCCCACATCCACGAATTAGCCCATGTTGACATAGCTAAGTTGACATACCCCTCCATCATCACAAAACTTTGTTTGAAGGAATTCATTCCACTTAAGAATGATGTAGAAGAAAAAGCAACCCCATGGGTAGGCTCGGTAATGCTTGAGTCATATTTTTTAGAAGAACATGCACCACTCTAGAACCAGCCCATACAAGCTCCTACTAGACAAAAGAAACAACTTCTAGTAAAAACGAGGGTGGGCAACTTAGATAGAGAGGTGAAAGAATGCAAAGATATACTGAAACATCTTACTTCCTTCATGTATAGAGTCGAGGGTATGATTTGCAACCTAATTAGACAATTGAAGTTGGACCTTGATTCACTGGGCAGGCTACCTATGTATGTTTCAAGAGAAGAAGAAGATGAAGAAGAGGGAGATGAGGAAGATTCTTGAAGTAGCAAACATGTTACTTTTAGGATTATGTCTTTTATGTCTTTTTTTTATTACTCTAGAACTTCTTTTAATTTCAATATTTTGAGTTAATTTGATGTTTAACTTTGTGTTTAAATTGCATATATTTTGATTTTGAATGCTTAAATGTTTATTTCCCTTGGAAAATGCCGAGACTTGATGACTCTGATTTGATATACTTTTGTAAACATGTTTGTTCCAAAAGTTTGGCAACTCTGGGCTAGTTGAAAGAAATTGACGAAAGCTAAAATGAGCATGAAAGTATTGAGCAACAATAAGGGGAATTTCTCAACTTTTGTCTTTATTTCTTTTTATGTTTTTTGTTTCTTACTTTGTGATTTATTTTCTGAGTTGGATCACCATTCTTGGGACTATCTAAATATATAATATGTTGAATTTAGCTCTTTTTACACCAAGTTACAATCTAAGTTAGCAATTCATAAATTTTATTGAGCCCATTTTAAGTGGATTAGTATCTAGTTTTTGTGCACTATTTCTTGATTTGGCTATACATGTTTTTAAAGGTTAGGTTAGTTATTTAAACTTTGAATAAAATTTAGCAAGTCTCAAGTGATAGCCTCTAGTCAACTAAATTTCTAAACAAAGCTCAATAAAGGGAGAAGTTTGGCAATGGATTGAGAGGGTGATATGTAGATTAGGTGCACAGTCACCACTTTAACTTCTAGCCATACAATTCTCAAATAAATAAAAGTTAGTGAAAAATTAAGGATGTGATGTGTGGATTAGGTGCATAGTCATAATTTTAACTCACAGCCCATTGGTTCCTTAGTTAAAATTGTGTAGTGATGGATTGAGGGGGGTGATGTGTGGATTTGGTGCTCAATCACAACTTCAAAACCAAAGCACTTGGTTACACTTAAAAAAAAAATTCTTGAGAGTATTTGTTCATTTTTTTTTTAGAAAATAGAATAGGCTAAAAACTTATTAAGTACTTATTTTTATTTAAAGTCTTTATAACCATACCTTCTTTTAAATCCACGTTGGTCCTTTTAAGAATTGCACAAACTTGTATACCTTTGCACTTAATAATGTCCATCACAATTGGATATTCTCCATCTTGGATTGTCCCTTGGTGTTTAGTTTGAGCTAAGTTTAGCAAGCCTTATCAATTCCTTTAGAAGTTGGTTGAATTAACTTTGTTGGTTGAATTTTGTCTTAGATTTATTGTTTTCTACTTATTTTACTTGAGGACAAGCAAAATCTTAGGTTTGGGGAGTGATGAACTTATGAAAAGCATGTTTTTTTAAAAATAAAAATAAAACCTTGCTTTTATCACCATCCAACCTTTTGATTGAGCTTCATTCTAAAGTTTTTAGCTAGTTTAATAGAAGTAATATCTTTCTTTTGTTAATGAAAACTAAAATCATTTCTTTTAATTATGTTTTTTTGTGTTAAGTAAGGTGTTCATTGTATGTTAAATGTGTTCTTATAGATGACTAACCAAGGGAGAAGATAGGATGCTTGAATAAGGAGCAAGAAGCAAAAAGGAAGATTCTGATGTTGAGTGATTAATCTCTCACTTTTGGTTGATTAATCGCCTAAGCCCAGCATTCTAAGTCAAACGCGCTATTAATCATCCACTTTTGGCTGATTGGTCACCCATGAAGAAAAACACATTGCTTACCACCGATTAATCGGTCAAAAAATAGTAATTAATTGGTCAAAGAAAAACTGACACAAGCTAGGGTTACATAAATAAAGGAAATGAGAGGGATCTTGGGGGAGCAAGCAGCACTTGGAGGTGCCTTTCACCCTAGAAGAAAGGAGGAGTCATATCACCTTGAAAAGGAGGAGATTTCTTCAATTTTCTCTTGATTCTTCCATTGAGTTTGCTTCTCTTCTTTGTTTTTCTTCCATTTTCTTCATGTGTAACTAAACCTCTTAGTTAAGGTGATGATGGATATTGTCTTTGGATGATGTAAACTCATTTTTATTCTTAATCCAAGTTTATATTTGATGATTCAAGGGTTCATTTCTTATCTTAATGCTTTTCTTGACTTAGAGAATCTTGATTTGATCTTAGGATTTATATATGATTTGGAAAAATTGTGCATGAGCTTGGAGCTTGAAATAAACATCATAATCTCTGCAACATCTAGGAATAGGTGTTGTGGGTTGTGTGACTTTACTTGTAATTCTTTTACTTATGGTAAAGCTTTCTCTAATTAGGGTTATATTAAGGGATTAATTAACTCTAACTAGTTTGAAAATGATTAATATATCAAGGAATTGGATATTGGTTAAATTTAGGAATTTGGTCATGAATCTTGAAATATAATTTGATTAAGCTAGATTTTGAGTTTGCATCGAAAAATATAAAGTGAAATCTAAACCCTAACATTCTAATCCCTTTGTTTTTCATCATTTCCTCTTACAAGTCAAATTTGTTCTTGTTAATTGTAATAATTTCTTGTTAGTTTCATTACTCTTAGCTTTGCATGAAGTTGTTTCTGTTTAAGCTATTAGAGTTTTCTTTGACTCCAATCTATGATTGCCTAGATAGTATTAATTTAGTGAATGTGGTACTTGGCATGTATAATCCATAAGGAATGATACTCACTCACTCATTATATTACTTTTGTGATTTGGTATACTTACCAAGTTGAGCAACAACAGCTAATAGGATGGACCCCTTAAGTTTAGGTCCATCTATGGACTTGTTAATCTAAACAAGATGAGAAGAAAAATAGATGAATGGTAGTGATTAATTACCTGCTAATTGATTAATTACCACCAAAGTCACCACCTCCATCATCGCCCCTGTCTTGGACTCACTAGCCACAGTGCTACGAATCACCACCGGCAACAACCCACCAAGCGCCTGCTCGTTTGACCCAAGGTCTGAGATTAAGTTCAAAAAGAATGGAGGGATGGTTGGCTAGATCAATTTCTTTGCATGGTTGATCTATGGATTTTGTTGGTTGTTTTGGTGTATTTTGGTGTTCTTGTTATTGGTTGATGGATATAAACTTAGATTAGAACTTGATTTGAGCTTCCATGTTGGTTCTCAACACAAAGACACAAACCCAAAGTCAAATGATGAGAATAGGTCCAACAACAAACCCCAGCTACGAGATTGAGAGCCACTGTTCTAGCAGAACTAAAACTTGACACAAACCTGAAGCATAATTGCAGTTCTTGTGAGTTGTAACCTCTCTCTTAACAGAATTATATTGGTGTTCTTGTTGTTGTTAGTTCTCGTAGCTGAGGTTGTGTGTTGAATGAATGTTGAAAAGTTCTTCTCACCTCTTAGATGGGTGGTAGCTAGAACGGTGGGTCTGGGTGGTATTTGGCGGCAATGCAGCAACGCATCTGGCGATGGAGTTGGTGCAATGAGTTTTACACAACAAAGTTGCTACCGGTGTGTGAGGATAGAAGCAGTGGTGCTTCTAGGATTCCAGCATGGAAGGGACTTAACTACAATAATACATTCTAGTGGGACTTCTTGGCAAAACAAACATTGGGCCATTTTGATAAAATAGAAAACTTGCTATTATTGGTGTTTTTAAAGGTGCATGGATGGACCCAAACTTAAAAGGTCCACCATAAAAGCCATCGATAAAGACCTATACAACAAGGAGCGATTTGTGTTTTACCCATATGTGTGCGTGTATGAGAGAGAGAGGGGGAGAGAGAGATTAAAAGTAACATAATATAAACACCATAACCTATAATGCAACTTGAACCTAACATGTAATATTTTATATTACCATAATCACAATGTAAGAACAAATTCAAATGGAACCATAAAGGATTTTTCTATTTTTCTCTTTTATTTATCTTCGTATCTTTCCCTTGATTGTTCTTTTTTCAAGCATATATAGTACTTTTTGATGAATCTGATCTTGTTAGTTGGTAACTTTATATCTCCTTTTTATTTTGGAGTTTGAATTTTTGTGCCTACTTCAACTTAGGTAGGGTAGTTTGCGGTGACCTTGGTCATGCTGGATAACTCCACAGTCTAGTCATAGGGTAGAGATACCTATAAAGGCGCTCCAACACAGTCCTAAGTTAATAAGAGAGTGAGATATAGGTGAGTGTTTAGGTTAAAAAAACATAACTTGTGTATGGTTGAGATACCCCTTATAAAGGTTGTGGTGGGGACACTTTGCCTCTACCCAAGCATTATGGTGCAGATTGCACCCTAACCATAATTGCCATGGCACTGAGTGAGAATTCTGTTATATGCTTAGCCAATCTTTTGATGATAGGTGTCTTATGCTTCAATAAGCATATCTTCTCTAATAGTAAGGCGATCAGGTCACATGCCTTAATTCAAGTGGTAGGGCATTGTACTTGGCTCAATAGGTTCCATACAGTTCATTTTTCTTTATTCAATTGTTGATATTACAAATCAGTAGCTTAGAGTGGCAAAGTGTGCTGACCCACCCTGACTTGCAATAAGTTAGCCAAAAACAAGGGGCGGGTTAACCCGTTTTTGGAATATGGGTTGAGAATATCAACCACCCCATTTTGCGGTGGATTAGTGGATTAGACGGGTCAACCTGACAAAAAAATGAACAAAAAAGACAGGAGTTGACTCACCTAACCCGCCACTATAATTGGCAATTGACAATGGTTTTGATGATTACAAACAAGAAGATGCTTGCAAGATCAAGTCCAAGAACCTTCAAGACAAGTTATAGGACTTAGATCTTTTGTAAATGTAAAAAGGATTTACACTTAAGCTCTAAATCTATTTTTCAAAAACCTAAGATTGTACTCATTGAATCAAAGTGTTTCGAAGTTGTTAAAATGTTTTTAAAATCATGAGAAATTGCTTTTAAGTGCTTGGAAGTTTGTTGGAATAATTGGAGGCATTTGACTTAAAATGACTAAGTTTTTTAAAGTTGTTTGAAGCCAAATAATCAATTATTGGTTTGCCATAATCGATTATCTGGGTTCAACAATCTGTTTTGGGTTTCTAAAGGCAATAGTCGATTATGGAGTTACTATAATCGATTAGAAAAAAATCAAAATGCCATGGTTTTAAATCTTTCAAGAAATAATCGATTATTATAGGGCAATAATCGATTATTGAGTTTAAAAGTCATTGTGTGCCTCTTTGTTTAAATTCCAATAATTGATTATCCTTCGTGAATAATTGATTATTGAGTTCCAGAATCATATTTCTTTTGTGCTATCTCGATGATAATCGATTATGGGGTTCCAATAATCGATTATTTGGGTTTCTAAATATAGTAATAAATGGTTAGTAACTCACATTAAATGCTACCAACCACCTCCAATGGCTCTTTAATAGAGGAAAATCAATATGAAAAAGCTTGTTGATTATTTATTATGAACTTTAACAGCCTTCAATCTTATTACTCTATTTTGAGCTAAAAGTGTAATCATACTTCTACCTATTGAGCTTCAATTTGTATAATCCACTCTTGTGAGAGTTTTCATTCATTTATTCATCAGATTTTCTTTGTAAGAGGGTGAGGTATCCCTTAAGAGAGAAAATGGTAATGTATCCCTTGTAGTGAGGCGTAAACACAAAGGGTGAGGTATCCCAAATGTATTGTGAGTGCTTTTGATTGTAAAGGTTGCAAGCACTTGTTGAAACTTGAAGTTTAGTAGATAAATCTTGGGTGAATCACTTGATGACTGGATATAGGTCATACGAAGTGGCTAAACAAGGATAAATCTTGAGTTTACTTCTCTTATTCCATCTCATTTACATTTGTGCTTTGCTTATTGTATACTTTCTTGAATACATTACATCTTTCCTAGTTTATTGGTGTGAGAAATGTTCATTCTCATTTATCTATTCATCTCTAATAATTAATAGCTTCAGCAAAAATTGATAAACAAGTGTTTCTGGAAAAGTTTATAAAAATCTTTTACAAACTCAACTCACCCCTCTCTTGAGTTTGAAGCCACTTGGTAACAAGTGGTATCAGAGCTCAACTTTTGTGTAAAGAGCTTAACAGCTTCAAGAGAAGATAACTTCTTCAATTCCTTTTTCATCGGAGGGTACTTTTATCAACAGACCTCCCTTTTTCAATAGTGATGGTTATGCATATTGGAAAGAATGAATGAATATTTTTATTAAAGCTATTGATTTAGATGCGTGGGATGCTATAGAAAATGGTCATTTTATTCGTACACATGTTGTTAATAGTGTAAGAGTTAATAAAATTAGAAATGAATGAACTAATGAAAATAAAAGAAATGTTCAATACAATTTGAGGGCTAAAAATATCATCACTATAGCTTTGGGGTATAATGAATTCTTTAGGATCTCAAATTATAAAACAGCCCAAGAGATGTGGAACACTTTGCAAGTCACCTATGAAAGTACTAGTGAAGTGAAGAGATCATCATGAATATGAGCTCTTTAGAATGAACTAAGGTGAAAGCATTCAAGAAATGCAAAAAAGGTTCACTCATATTGTTAACCATCTTGTTTCATTGGGGAAAATATTTTCTAATGAAGATCTTATTAACAAAGTGTTGAGATGTTTAAATAGACATTGGCAACCAAAGGTGACGGCTATTGCATAATTAAAGAATCTCTCTACCATAACCCTAGCCACACTCTTTGGAAAGCTTCAAGAGTATGAATTGGAGTTGAATAGAGTATCCTATCTACCAAAAGAAAGTGGAGAAGTTTGAGAAAAGGCCTTCAAAGGACAAGAAAGGAATGAGAGCCTATATAGCATAGGATGACAATAACATGGACTCAACGGATAGCTCCGACAATTAGGAAGCTCACCTTTGTCTAATGAGTAGAGGAAAAGAGGTAGATGAAGATGACATAGAGGTAATATCCTCAAACCTTGACTCTTCCCCTTCCTATAATGAATTTCAAGATGCTTTTGAAGAATAGCATGATGAATCTATGAGACTTGCTAAACTTGTTTCCTCATCAAAGAAAACTATTTCCTCTTTATAAAACAAAATTTCTATCTTAAACAAGGAAATCAAGGAACTTAAGATTAAAAATGAAACTCTTGGATTGATTGATGCCAGTTCTTCATGCATGACTTGCTCTTCTCATGAAAATGCATTTACATCCTCTTCTTGCTCTTTATGTAAATTTTTTGAGAAAGTGATTGAGAATTTGAAAAATACTCTTTCTAAATTTACCTTTGAAAAGGACAATTTGAACATATTGCTTGGGAAACAAAGATGTATTTTTGAAAAGGCCAGTTTGGGATATAATCCCGAAAACTAACAAAAACTCTATAAGAACTTCTTTATTCCATCAAGTAGTGCTTTCATAAAATGTTTTTATTGTGGCAAGAAAGGACATAGTGCATCAACATGTAATGCAAGGAAGAGCAACAACAAAGTAGGGACTAAGATGGTTTGGGTCCCCAAGGGCACTTTGCCCAAAACTAGCACACAACTACCCAAGAAAATTTGGGTACCAAAGTTTAAAAATTAAATGTGTGTTGTAGGTGTGCTTGAAGGCTAAGAGCTCACATTGGTATCTTGACAGTGGTTGCTCCAAGCACATGATCGGAGATGACTCTAAGTTCTCTTTCATAGTCCCCAAGAAGCATAGACATGTAACCTATGGAGATAATAACAAAGGAAAGATTCTTGGTGTTAGCAAAGTTAGTAAAATTCCTTCTTCCTCTATTGATAATGTTTTGCTTGTTGAAGGACTTAAACATAAATTGCTTAGCATTAGTCAATTATGTGACAAACGGAATATATGATATTTGATTCAAATTATTGCATAATTGAAAGAGTAGATGACAAGCAAGTTAAGTTTGTTAGTCATAAAGTAAATAACATATACATGATTAGTCATGATAATATATCCTCAAATGATGCAAAATGTGTTATAAGTAAAGAAGACATGGCTTTGACATAGAAGAATTGCACACATTCACATGGATCAATTGAATATGTTGGTCTCTAAGGAGCTAGTAATTGGACTACCTAAGCTTAAATTTGAAAAAGATAAATTATCTAATGCATTTCAAAAGGGAAAACAAGTAAAAGTCTCTTTTAAAGCAAAAAATATTATTTCAACCTCTAGACCTTTATAACTTTTGTACATAGATCTTTTTGAACCCTCAAGAACTATGAGCTTTGGTGGGAATTACTATGCACTTGTGATTGTAGATTGATGCAAATTAAAAGTTTCAAACAAGTCTACAAACTTGATGCGGGATTAATTGTTTCATTGCGAACCCAAGTGCAGGTTGTCTCAAATAATAAATTTCTCGGGAGTCCGAGGTCGACCCACAGGGAATTGTTGAAGATTAATTAATGTGAAGTAAATATTTTGTTACTACGATAAAAATTATTTACTTGGGTTAAAAGATCCACTTTTGGTAAATAAAGTAAAGGTAAGATTAATTTCTTTTATAACTCAATTAGAATCCTCATAACATGGAGATTCCAATCGAAAAATACAACGTTAAAAGTCCAATTAAAATAATATACGTAATTATATTATGTTTCTGAAAAATATTACCACCACTTATAAGTGGGTTAAAGCATTCATTGTGCTAATATTTTGTCTACAACAAATCAAGAACTCCATTTTATAAGGAGAGTTTCTAACACCACCACTTGTAAATGGGTTAAAGTATTCATTGTACCAATCTCTTATCTACAACAAATCAAGAACTCCACTTTACAAGGAGGGTTGCTAAATTGATTGGAAAAAAAATACAATACGTATAATGATCACTTGAAAATATATCATTTAAGCATAAGAGAGAAATTAATCTAACATTATTTCATTACCAAGAGTTTCACTCTTTCACCCAAGCAAAATGAAACTTAGTTACTCATAGATAAGAAGAAAGAAAGAGAGAAGAAGAAGAAAAAGAACATGACTTTAATTTAGAACAAAGAAAAATTACTACAAGAAAACCTAGTAATAAACTAGCATCATTTTGGTACCTAACACCTAACACCCTTAATGATCTATCAAGACTCCCTTTTATAGAGGATTAGAGATACAAAATAACAAGGGAGCTGAGTCATTAGTGAGTGGATGAGTGGAAAATGAGTAGAAAATGCCAAATGACTTTTGGTGAGTGGAAAATTATGGAGATTCCTTGTCTCCGAAATTATTTAGCTCTTAAGTCATTGAATGCATTAGAATGAGCAAATGTGATCTTCATTAAAGTTGTAGGGCTTGATCTTGACTTTTAAATGGATTTAGTTTGAGTCCAATATCATTTCTATAACTCTAGATACATTCAAATTACTGTACACTACTCAGGCTTAGTCACAGCTCCTCTATTCTGACTTGCAAGCCCAATATCACCCATTAAGCCTCAGATTCTGGAAAAGTGTTCAATATGAAAGTTGTAGATATAGGTCTCAGCTAATTATCATCAAAATTTCAATCCATTTGACAACCTCTAGCTCTAAATGTGGCATGAATAGTACACATAGATCAAGCTGTTAGGAACAGCACTCTAGTTCTTGCTTCAACCCCAATTTGAGTTATCTACTCGTATGATTAGGCCTTTAAGGTATTCATAAAAGTTATAGAGCCTCTATTATATTTCAAATGTCACTATAATCACCTCAAACATCCACCTACAGCCCAAGATATGACCCAAATACAGAAATAGTGTAAGACGTAAATCATGTTGAAAAATTCAATTAAATCCAATTTGAGTTCAAACTTACAAAACATAACCAAACTCAATCAATTAAGTGCATGGAGAGTGTAAATGACTAAAAATGAAGGTTTATTAATGTATCAAATATGTGATCATCAAATTCTCCCACACTTAACTTTTTGCACTCTTGGGCAAAACACACAAGACTAAAAAAAAAAACGAAACAGACTCAAAAGTTAAACACTCTAAAAGACTCAATTTCTAATAATATTTAAAAATGAAAAGCAATCAATCATTCAAGTAATAAAAACATTCATGAGGTAACATATCTTCACATCTCAAACCAACAAGTAAGGAAACTTCAATTGAACATCATGAGTCAAGAATGATAGATCTTCACAAGATTCACTCTCAATCCCTCAAGTGTTTAAAAGGTAAGTATTTCACTCAATTCAACCTATGAAAATTGCACTACCATAAGCTTGCTTATCTTCTACTTCTCCACTACTCAGAACACATGCACATACAAATCATGAGGACTTTATTCAAGGTTGTAATGGGGTCAAGGTAAAGGAGAAGGTAATATAGATATGACAAGTTAAATACCAAAGAGAATAAAAGAACATGAAAGCTGAGTTCAATTGACAAGCATGAAAGTTTATCCCAACTCCACCTAATACAAATTCTCTTTACATATTATTTTTCTTTCCTTTATTGCCTTGTTGACCCCTTTTTTCTTTTTATATTTTTTTATTTTTGATTTTTTTTATTTTTTTTACAAAAAGAACATCATATATACTTTTTTTTAATCATTCTGCACACACACCCCCACACTTGTTCAAGAACTCATCCAATGACAAAGCTAATGTTCTCTTATTCCCTAAGGCTAAGTAAGAACATGTTTTTTTTTCATCTAAGGCACAAAATGAGTTTAAAACAAAGAATGGTCAAATAAGCTCAAAGGGGTTAAGCAAGGGGAAATATGTCATTTCCAAAGCTTTACATTAGTAGGAATCAGAGAATTTCCAAGAAGTCATAAAAGTGGTGATATCATATTGAGACAATATACTGCTAAGTAAGGCTGACTATTTGATTAAAGTAGCTATTTCAAGAAAAATGCATCAATCATATTTATGTATGCATATGAAAATGTAGTCTAAAAAAGAATCAAAGCAAGTTCTAGAATAACAATTCCATGAGTGAAATTCACACAAGAAAGAAGAGGATGGTACAAATGTTCAATCCATTCATCAATAGGCTCAAAATCTCACAAGGCATAATTCTATCATTCTCAGTTCACCAATTCAACATCCATAACCAAGCATGTGATTTTTAAGAAAGAAGATAATTAACTCAATCATGCAAATTTTCCTGAATTTGAATTGCTACTGGTGTGGTGTGGAATGTGATTAAATATAATATCAAAAACAGTTGCTAAGTTCCACCAAAAATATAAAAACCTTGCAACCAGTTGTAGTAAGCAAGGGTCGATCCACAGAGAACCAATTCAATTAACACTATTAATCCAATTCCTAAATTAAACTCGGTGAACAATAAAAGCATTAAAAAGTAAAAGGGGTTTTGTTGATTAAAGCGAAAAGAGAAATTGAACTAAAATCAAAGCAAGTAAACACAAACTGAATTATCAAATTAAAGATATTGGTTAAGAGATAGAATCCACCACTAGATTTATATGATTATGCTAACTTACATACCCTTTATACCAACATGATCAATTATGTTCTTATGTGATTGTGAGATAAATCCCATGTCTTCCTTAAGTTTCACTCAATTCAGCAACCGCTCAAATCAAACCCTAACCATTAGTTATTTGTAAAGCAACCGCTCTTACACCTACCTAATGATTGCATTAAGAATTAGAAAACCAAACACACTAAGATCTAATCACACACCAGGATTAAATTACTTAGAACATATATTTCACTAATCATACCACCGCAACGCGGCAAGCATAGCAATCCTAGTTTTACCACTCTCGAAGTTTGGCAAGAATATAAAAACCTTTATATTGATTTAAGAACAGAAACATATGAATAAAAACATAATTGTATTGATATAAAGAATTATGCAAGAGTCACATAATCAAAACTAGAGTTTCATCTTCCCTTAACCAATCAAAGAGTTTAGCCACACATGGCAAATTCAAAATCACAATAAAAGTTAAAGGAAAACATTGTTCAGAACAGAAGAAGAAAAGAAAAACTAAAAATCAAACTAGTTTCCAAGGCTTGAGAATGATTGATCTTTGATCGCTCGAATCCGAGTCTCCAATCTTCAATCGAATCCTCCTCTTTCTTGGTCTTCGTGTTTTCTTAGTCTCCTTGACGACTCTCCCTGTCCAGACTTCTTTAAAGGGCTCTAAGTCACCCTATTTATAGGTTTTGGAACCTAATTTAACATTAAAGCACGAACTTAACCTCCTGGTGCGACGACACGGGCCGTGTCCTTCTACACGGCCCAACCCGTGTCTGATTCTGGAGCTAATTTTTCAGCTATTCCAAGGTCAGAAGGGAACACGGCCTACCCCGTGTTAATTGACACGGGCCGTGTTTTCGGTCAAGGCCTGATATTGGCTCTTCCTCGTGAAGTCAGAGGAGTACACTGCCTTCCCCGTGTCATTTGACACGGGCCGTGTTGTTCAAATTCTTCAAATCTTCAAACTCAGAATAGGACACGGCCTACCCGTGTCAATTGACACGGGCCGTGTTATTCAATATAATCAAGGTCGGCCTTGATTCTTCGTGCATACCCTTCTCCCTTTGCTTCTAGGGGTTGATACTTGATTCCTTTAAAGTCCTTCAACTCTCTTCTCAATAGTTCAAAACCAATGGACTCCATCACTCATGAATCTCCCGAAAATCACAACACGTTTATGAGTGTTTATAATCACATTTTAGCAAAGTTTCACAATAAACATCCAAAGATAATTCTAAATCGAAACTTAGCTAAATGTTAACAATTAAACTCATATGGAATCCAATTAGATCAAACAAAGAACATTAAAAAGCTGAAATTATTATCAGATCAAATACCCCCACACTTATCCTTTTGCACTCTGGGCAAAAACATAAAATCAAGCACATGCTTCCCAAAAAGTAATGAAAGTCTTGAACAATGAGCAAAGATCTACACACATCAATCTTTTAAAGGAATCTAAGTATTCAGGAATTTTCTCTCTCAGCAATCCAAATCCGCAAGACAGGTCAATCCAAAATCAGGGTTAAGCCAACATGATAAATCCTCACAGATGTACTCTCTTTCACTCAAGTATTTTGGCTTGTATTCACTCTCAACCAACTCATGAAAACATGCCTTATCATAGGCTTGACAAGCCTCTACTTCTCCATCACCTAAATCACATGCACGCAAAGATCAAAAGGTCTTTGATCAGGTTGTAATGGGGTCAAGGTCAAGGTAAGATATATCAAGGATAAATCAAGTTAAACCATCGGAAATAGAAGAGCATAGGGAAATATAAAGATCAAACATTTTTACACAATTACCCCGGCACTTTTCAATCCATCTTCATCTTTCGCTTGATTTTCTCTTTTCAACAACCAATCTTTTCTTTTCTTTTCTTTTTCTTCTTCTTCTTCTTTTTTTCTTCTTTTTTTTTTTTATGAATAAAACATTGTAATCACCCCCACACTTATTCAAACACAATTCCCAACATAATTATTAAGCTCTTCTACTCCCTAAGGTAGGGTAGCAATGGTTTTTCATTATTAGGCTTGTATTGAGCTATAATAAAAAGAAAGGATATCATCAGCTCAAAGGGTGAAACAATGGATCAAAATACCAGGATAGCTATTTGGCCAGTGGCTAAAAGAAAGAAATGCCTTTATCATCTCAAAAATGTGCGGTGATCATTTTGACTTAAAAGAGAGTCAAATCAAGTTCGAAAAACATATAATCACAAGTGGAATCACACGACAAAGAAGAAGTGACTTAAAATTAGTCATTCATATTAAGGCCCAAAAAAAACTCACTAGGTCCAAATTTATCAAATTCTCAAAACCCTTTCAATTTTAAAAACCTCTCAGTGCAAATTTAGAAGCAAGAAAGTCAACTCCTTTAGGCTTAAAAACCTGTCCAATTAAAAATCAATCACTTGCTCATTGCTCAACATACTCTAAAAACCAGTTAGAAAAAACATGCACCACCAGATATGCAATGAGGCTCAAACCCAACTTCCCCCCACACTTAAAACAGACAGTGTCCTCAATGTCAAAGCAACAACAGATAAAATGAAACCAAGTAAATAAACAAAGTATATGCGAAGAAAGGAATTCTGCCATCATGAAACTCAGTTCAATACAAAAGAGTAACAATAGTAATCAGAACAATGTACAATAGGCAATGCAGCATAAGTAGGCTTCTGTAACAAAGCAAAATCAACCCAACCAATTCTACCTAAAAGAGCAAACACCTCATCATACAATCCTATGGCCCTAAGAGTATCGACATCTAAAAAATGAGTGGGAACCACTACCTTTCTATCGATAGGATGAATAGGCACCTGAGGGGGTGAGGGCTCACGTGGGGGTGAGGGAGGACCAGAGCACGTACGGAGCCGGCGCGATGGGGATGGAGCGAGCGGGACGCGGCAGTGGTTTTGACACGCTTCTTAGGCCCCATTATCGGAGGAAACGAGAAAAATGAAGAATGTGGAATGTGAAATCGAGAAAAGGGATGGAGAGGAGAGAAGTGGCGCGAGAGATGGTGGATAGGAGGGAGAGGAGTTGCGCAGAGATGGTGGAAATTGATATAAATCAAAGGGGATGATGGAATGTGGTGGAAATTTGAGGGTAGTGAAGGTAATGGTGAAGATTGGAAGGGAATGGGTGTGAGGGGCGCAGAAGGAAGAAGAAAAGAGGAATTTGGGGCAAGAAACCCTAACTCGGGGTTTAAATGGCCCACCGTGCAGTACACGGGCCGTGTCATATGACACGGCCCGCCCCGTGTCTACTACTGTCTCGATAGGAAGGCGGGCAACGAGTACACGGGCCGTGTCATGGGACATGGCCAACCCCGTCTTCTTGCTCTGGAAAACAAGGGTTCTGGTGTCCATACAACACGGGCCGTGTCATAGGACACGGCCACACCCGTGTACTGCTCTGGAAGATTACCAAACGTGCTTACCTCGAAAACACGGGCCGTGTCATATGACACGGCCCATCCCGTGTGAATTTCTGCAATAATGGGATTGCTGTGATAGGGACACGGGCCGTGTCATGGGACACGGCCCACCCCGTGTACTTTGCTGACTTACAAGAAGCACTCTAAATTCTCCTCAAAACCGCAAACACTTAGCAAACCAGGAACTCAAGCAATCAAACTAAAAACTGAGCGAATCAAAACACATAGCAGCAAGGAAACAGATATCAGTAAGCAAGTAACACTTAAAAATAAGCTAAACTAAAAAGCTAAACAACGCAAAACAGAAAGGGAAAAGAAAGCAAATCTGATTGGGTTGCCTCCCAAAGAGCGCTTGGTTTATTGTCCTCAGCCAGACATTGTGATGCTCCTCATTATGCTTCATAAGACGGATGGAGAAGAGGCATGTCTTCAACCTCTGCATTCTCCGGAAGTTCGTGGTAAGGCTTGAGACGGTGCCCATTAACCTTGAATGCCTTGCCAGAGGCCTCGTTCATGATCTCCACTGCACCAGAAGGAAAAACAGTAGTTACTACAAATGGGCCAATCCATTTAGAACGTAATTTACACGGAAATAATTTGAGTCCGGATTGGTATAGCAACACTTTTTGGCCTTGGTGGAAACTTTTCCTTGAGATCATTTGATCATGAAATGCTTTGGTTTTGGCCTTGTAAATGAAGGCACTCTCAAAGGCTTCATTCCTCAATTCTTCCAACTCCCGAATTTGGAGTTTCTCTCGTTTGCAAAGACACCTTCCAAGTGCAAGTTAACTTGCACGATAGCCCGATAAGACCGGTGTTCTAGCTCCACCGGCAAGTGACAGGGCTTCCCATAAACCAATCGGAATGGGGACATGCCAATAGGGGTCTTGTATGCGGTCCGATAAGCCCCTGAGCATCGACAAGTCTAGTACTCCAATCCTTGCGCGTAGGATTCACACGTTTTTCGAGGATGGACTTGATCTCCGATTGGATACCTCGTCGGCTATTAGTCCGAGGATGATAAGGAGTAGAGATCCAGGTGCACCACACCATATTTTTTCTAGGGCTTCAAAAATTCTTTGCAAAAATGTGTTCCTTGATCACTAATGATGGCTCTTGGAGTGCCAAACCTGGAAAAAATAAAGGACCTCACAAAATCCACAACAGTTTTAGAATCATCAGATTTGGTGGCTTTAGCTTCCACCCATTTGGAAACATAGTCCACGGCTAAAAGAATATAGGAGAAACCAAAAGAAGGAGGAAACGGCCCCATGAAGTCAATGCCCCAAACATCAAAAACTTCCACAAAGATTATGGGAGTTTGAGGCATTTGATTTCGTGGACCAATATTACCTGTTCTCTGACAGCGGTCACATGACTTACAGAAATCATAAGCATCTTTAAAGATGGTAGGCGAGTAGAAACCATTGTCAAGCACTTTGTTGGCTGTCCTCTTCATACCAAAATGTCCTCCACGGGCATAAGTATGGCAAAAAGATAGAACGGAGTGAGTCTCGAATCCGGATACATCTCCGAATCACTTGATCCGCGCAATGCTTCCAAAGGTAAGGATCATCCCAAATGTAGTACTTGCAATCACTCCTCACTTTATCTCGCCGTGCTTTGTTCGAACTGCCCGAGAAAGTCCTTGGTGGCTAAGTAATTGGCAATATCGCATACCACGGAATAGTGGTCGCGATAGCCATTAAGTGCTCATCAGGAAAGCTTTACGGTATAGGTAAGTCTCTCTCTTGATCACCAATCTGCTCAAATGGTCCGCCACCAAGTTTTCGCTCCCCTTTTTGTCTTTAATTTCCAAGTCAAACTCTTGGAGCAACAGAATCCATCGGAGCAATCTTGGCTTCGCTTCCTTCTTTGCCAGTAGATACTTCAATGCTGCATGATCAGAAAAAATAATTACTTTAGAGCCAATTAAATATGATCGAAATTTCTCTAAAGCAAAAACAACAGCAAGAAGTTCTTTCTCAGTTGTAGAGTAATTCAGTTGAGCATCATTTAGGGTCCTTGATGCATAGTAAATAGCATAAGGAATCCTATCAACTCGTTGTCCTAAGACAGCCCCTACCGCAAAGTCACTAGCATCACACATTAATTCGAATGGAAGCTCCCAATTCGGTGGCCTAATGATAGGTGCCTCAGTCATCAACTCCTTAAGTGTGGTGAAAGCCTTCATACACTTCTCATTAAATTGAAATGACACATCTTTTTGGAGAAGTGTGCGAGAGGTGTCTTGATATCTTGGAGAAATCCTTGATGAAGCGCGATAGAAACCTGCATGACCAAGAAAAGAACGAATATCCCGCACACTTGTGGGCGGGGTAAAACGCACAAGCTCTACCTTAGCTTTATCAACTTCAATGCCCCTAGCAGAGATTACATGACCTAACACAATACCTTCTTCTACCATGAAATGGCATTTTTCCCAATTTAAAACCAGGTTAGTGTCAATGCATCTCTTTAAAACCAAAGTTAAATGTTCCAAACATTTTTCAAAGCCATTCCCAAATACACTAAAATCATCCATGAAGACCTCAATGATGTTTTCTATGTAATCGAAAAAAGACTCACCATACATCTACGAAAGGTCCCCTGGTGCATTACATAGTCCAAAAGGCATTCGCAGTAAGCAAAGGTGCCAAAAGGACAAGTGAAAGTGGTCTTGTGTCCGATCTTCCGAGCAATAGCAATCTGGTTATAACACGAAAACCCATCTAAGAAACAATAATGAGAATGACCAACTAACCTTTCTAACATTTGATCAATAAAAGGTAAAGGAAAGTGGTCTTTTACGTGGCGGCATTCAATTTTCTATAGTCTATACAAACACGCCACCCTGTCTCGTAATCTAGTGGGAATAAGCTCATTATCAGCATTTCTTACCACAGTAATGCCAGATTTCTTTGGTACTACCTGGACCGGGCTTACCCACTTACTGTCAGAAATGGGGTAGATAACCCCCACACTTAGGAGCTTCAGTATCTCCTTCTTCACAACATCCATCATTGGGGGATTCAACCTCCTCTGTGGTTCTCTCACTGGTTTAGCCCCCTCCTCCATTAAGATTCGATGCATGCAAATGGAGGGGCTAATACCTCTGATGTCCGCAATAGTCCACCCAATGGCTGTCTTGTGTTCTTTCAACACAGAAATCAAGCTCTCCTCTTGCTCTTTGGTGAGGGATTTAGCAATTATTACAGGAAGTGTCTCCTTCTCGCCCAGGAAAATATATTTCAGATGGGAGGGTAGTTCCTTCAACTCTAGCTCTGGTGCCTGCACAACAGAAGGTTTGGGTACATCAGTAGTAAAAGGTAATTCAACATATGATACCTCATGCCCTTCTGAGGTGGAAGAGAGTATGTAAGGCTGCCACCACTTCATCAACCTCCTCGCTCCGGCCATCCTTTTTGAATCGAAAATCTAAACCGCGAGTCATAATCGTATCAAGAACATCAAATGGATTAGACTCAAAAATAGTAGAAATTAAAGATTCAAAATTATCAAAAGAATCAATAACACAAGCAGAATGGACATCACTCGGGTATCTCATGGCAGAAGATGTTGAATCTAATCAACTCGCCATCAAATTCCATAGTCAATGTTCCCGAATGCACATCAATTTTAGTTCGGGCAGTCTTGAGGAAAGGCCTCCCCAACAGAATGGGGGCAGAGTTGGGAGATTTGTCTTCCTCCATATCCAGCACATAGAAATCTGCTGGAAACACCAGCTCATTGACCTGCACCAAAACATCCTCAACAACCCCCTTAGGGTATGCATTAGACCTGTCTGCCAGTTGAATGATAACTCCAGTAGGTTCTAAAGGTCCTAGATGTAAAGATGCATAAATAGAAAAAGGCATAACATTAATGGATGCACCTAAATCTAGCATGGCCCTCTCAAACCTGGCATTACCGATGGTGCAAGGTATAGTGAATGTGCCAGATCCTTACATTTAGTTGGGAGTTTCTTATTAAAAACAAAACATTAGCTCCCACTTGGACCCGTTCATTACCTTTCAACTTCCTTTTGTTAGTGCATAACTCTTTTAAGAATTTAGCATACCTAGGCACTTGCTTTATGGCATCTAACGGAGGAATGTTGACTTCAACTTTCCTAAAAGTCTCTAAGATCTCTTTATCCGCTTCTTCTTTCTTGTTTTTAACCAACACCTTTCGGAAAAGGGGCCTTAGTGACATATTTAGGACATGGGTCGAAACACTTACCTTAGGGGTCTTAGAATTGAGCCCCTCCTCATCTACCTCCTTCGAATTGTGAGCTTTATCTTCGGATGTGGGTCCGTCAAGTGTCTTCCCACCGCGCAAAGTGACAAACACTAGCATTTTCTCTTGGGTTCACTTCGGCATTTGCGAGGAAGTTTCCTGAAGTCTGACTCGCACCTTGTTTATCTCAGCAGCCAATTGTCCCACTTGGTTCTGCAAAGTACTGATAGTGGCCCTTGTTTCTTGCTGAAACTGAATATTGCTGGTGGCCATTTGCCTCACTAGATCTTCCAACGAAGGCTCAGGTTGTCTAGGGGCCTGAACTTGAGGTTGCCTTGGAGGAAAGGGTGCTTGCCTTTGCTGAAACCCTGGAGGACCATAGGCTTGGGGTGGCGCTTGAGCTTGAGGCTGTTTTGCATAGCTAAAGTTGGGATGATCTCTCCACCCCGAATTATATGTGTTGGAGTAGGGGTTGTAGTTCTTAGATGGAGCAGAAAATCCCCCCACTGCCTTGGCTTCTTCATTTGAGTCTTCTTGCAAAGTGGGACACATATCAGTGGGATGTCCTGAAGAGCAACAAATCCCACATGCCTGTACTGGTGCCTTCCCAGTGTCCATCAACTTCTGAATCATGGCAGTCAACTGTGTCATTTGATTCGAGACTAGTAGTGTCGCCTCTTTAATCGCTCTCTCACTGTATCATTCCGAGTAAAGAATTGTTGAGTGTTTGCAGCCATTCTAGATATCGATTTACGGCTTCTCGAGGAGTCTTATCAACCAAGGCTCCTCCACCGGCAAAGATCAATCATGTTGCGGTCCATTCTAGCAAACCTTCATAGAAATCTTGTATCGAAGTTGTTCACTAATTTGGTGCTGAGGGCAGCTAGCACACAATCTCTTGAATCTCTCCCAAGACTCATGAAGTGATTCCCCATGTCTTTGTTGGATGCCGCAAATTTCTTTTCGATTGTTGCGGCCTTTGATGCAGGAAGTATCTGTCTAGGAAAGCCCGAGCCATATCTGCCATGTCCGATTGATCCAGGGCGGCAAGTAGTACAACCACTCCTTTGCAGTCCTTTAGGGAAAACGAAAAGCTCTCACTTGACTTGCTCCATGAAATTCCCAGCAGCTTCATGCTAGAACACACAACATGAATTTCCTTCGGATGCTTGTTAGGGTCCTCTCCGCTAGTCCATTAAAAGATGGTAACAGATGAATCGGTCAGATTTCAATTCAAATGCCTCTTCATTCTCGGGAATTTCTATGCACGAGAGGTTGTTGGTCTAAGTCCTAGGAGCACCCAACATCCTTAATGTGTTTTCTCGCCATCACTTCTTCTTGGTGGCTCGGATATCTCGGATGCAGAGTGGAGAGTTCTATGTGACGGCGGCTTCAACGTCGGCAGTGTAAATCGTGAGTGATTTGTTCAAAGTAATGCCTTAAGTTTCGCAATTGCTCGTTTACCTCGATCACCGGACATGAACACTGCAAGATAGTTGAAGAGAACAAATAAAACTATTAAAAATTAAAATAGAAAACAGAGAGAAAAGTAGGAAACAAATTAATAGCGCGATTGAAAAAATTGGTTCCCCGGCAACGGCGCCAAAATTTGGTGTGGTGTGGAATGTGATTAAATATAATATCAAAACAGGTTGCTAAGTTCCACCAAAAATATAAAAACCTTGCAACCAGTTGTAGTAAGCAAGGGTCGATCCACAGAGAACCAATTCAATTAACACTATTAATCCAATTCCTAAATTAAACTCTGGTGAACAATAAAACAGTAAAAAGTAAAAGGGGGTTTTGTTGATTAAAACTGAAAAGAGAAATTGAACTAAAATCAAAACAGTAAACACAAACTGAATTATCAAATTAAAGATATTGGTTAAGAGATAGAATCCACCACTAGATTTATATGATTATGCTAACTTACATACCCTTTATACCAACATGATCAATTATGTTCTTATGTGATTGTGAGATAAATCCCATGTCTTCCTTAAGTTTCACTCAATTTAAAGAACCGCTCAAATCAAACCCTAACCATTAGTTATTTGTAAAGCAACCGCTCTTACACCTACCTAATGATTGCATTAAGAATTAGAAAACCAAACACACTAAGATCTAATCACACAGGGATTAAATTACTTAGAACATATATTTCACTAATCATACCACCGCAACCGCGCATAGCAATCCTAGTTTTACCACTCTCGAAGTTTGGCAAGAATATAAAAACCTTTATATTGATTTAAGAACAGAAACATATGAATAAAAACATAATTGTATTGATATAAAGAATTATGCAAGAGTCACATAATCAAAACTAGAGTTTCATCTTCCCTTAACCAATCAAAGAGTTTAGCCACACATGGCAAATTCAAAATCACAATAAAAGTTAAAGGAAAACATTGTTCAGAACAGAAGAAGAAAAGAAAAACTAAAAATCAAACTAGTTTCCAAGGCTTGAGAATGATTGATCTTTGATCGCTCAATCCGAGTCTCCAATCTTCAATCGAATCCTCCTCTTTCTTGGTCTTCGTGTTTTCTTAGTCTCCTTGACGACTCTCCTGTCCAGACTTCTTTAAAGGGCTCTAAGTCACCCTATTTATAGGTTTTGGAACCTAATTTAACATTAAAGCACGAACTTAACCTCCTGGTGCGACGACACGGGCCGTGTCCTTCTACACGGCCCAACCCGTGTCGATTCTGGAGCTAATTTTTCAGCTATTCCAAGGTCGGAAGGAACACGGCCTACCCCGTGTTAATTGACACGGCCGTGTTTTCGGTCAAGGCACGATATTGGCTCTTCCTCGTGAAGTCGAGGAGACACTCTTGCCTTCCCGTGTCATTTGACACGGGCCGTGTTGTTCAAATTCTTCAAATCTTCAAACTCGAGAATAGGACACGGCCTACCCGTGTCAATTGACACGGGCCGTGTTATTCAATATAATCAAGGTCGCCTTGATTCTTCGTGCATACCCTTCTCCCTTTGCTTCTAGGGGTTGATACTGATTCCTTTAAAGTCCTTCAACTCTCTTCTCAATAGTTCAAAACCAATGGACTCCATCACTCATGAATCTCCTGAAAATCACAACACGTTTATGAGTGTTTATAATCACATTTTAGCAAAGTTTCACAATAAACATCCAAAGATAATTCTAAATCAGAAACTTAGCTAAATGTTAACAATTAAACTCATATGGAATCCAATTAGATCAAACAAAGAACATTAAAAAGCTGAAATTATTATCAGATCAGCTACTTCCACACAAACTAGTTATCTACCCCAACTAAGATGCGTCTCAAGAGTAAAATTTACTCCTTACTCTGCCATCCTTAACTGCTTTAGTAAGTTACTGACAAACATATAAACACAACAAATATATTAATACACACACTTCCTAATTTTTTTTTATTTTTTTTTACACAACTATCATTCCCCCCAACCAGATCACAACATTGTCCTCAATGTCAAAGATAGATAGGTAAAGGATAGAAGATAGTACCTGTTATTATAATTATTGAAAAGAGAAACCTCACACAAATTTAAACAAAAATAAAGTACGATAAATAAAACCAAAGCTTGTAATTATTTAAATAGTTAAAGTGTCTTGGCTGGCTTTCTTTTTATTTTGTTTCCCTTACCGCTTCCTTCGGACCAATCTATCTGAGCTGTTACTAGATCAGGTTCATAAACAAAAGCTTCTAATTTATCATTCAACTCATCAACAGCAAAAGCAGAGATAAGGAGTCGCCTTGTAGAAGGTGTGACAAATTTCTGTTCCACAGCATAGTCAACAAAAGATAACAATTTATCAAAGAAATTATTAACATTCAACAAACCTATGGGTTTATGGTGGATGTTCAGTTGGGCCCAAGAGACAATTTGAAAGACTTCTTCCAAAGTACCAAAACCACCAGGTAAGGCAATGAATGCATCAGAGTTTTCAAGCATTGCCTTCATTCGTCCTTGCATAGATGATACTTGAATTTCTAGTCCAATTGTCTTTCCAACGATGTTCCTTCGAGTTAAAGGTTCAGGAATGACACCTAAAACTTGACTACCTCTTACAAATGCAAAAAGTGATACAACCCCCATTAACCCAAGGCAACCTCCCTCATATACTACACGAATGTTCCTCGCAGCAAGTGTTCTACCAACAGTGCTTGCTGCGTTTACAAATTCTAAACTCTTCCTATAACTTATCCCACAAAATACACAGATACTGGAAAATCTACGAACAAAAGAAGAAGCTCCCTCCATTTTTATATTCACTATTTCTTTGAATAATTATGAGTTGCAGGAAAGTGAAGAAAATGAAGTGTTTAAATAGGAAAGAGAATAAAAAAAGTAATAATAGCTCCTATATGGGTAGGTTGGCTGTTGTCAGAAAACTTTGAAATTAAGAAACACAGTTTTTTTTTTGCTTTTTTGTTTTTTGTTTTTGTTTTTTGACTTCAAGAAAACTATTAGGGTAAAGAAGTCTAGAAACCCCTGAAGGATCCCATCCAAAGGATTGTCTGTCCAAAACCAAAATACAACAAATTTATATAAAAATAAAATAATAATAACAAATGATGATATACCTTTATGTACAGGATTCATGGCATATCTTTATACTATTCGTCATAAGTACAGTAATACCAAGACGGCTCAGCCAATCTAGGCATTCTTCTCCCTCCCGCTTGTGGGATATCCTAGCCTATGCATCGTCCCTCTAGTTAAAGAGAGAAAATCTAAATACGACGACCAGTGACCACAGCCAGTGAGAGGTCGCTGAAGAGCCTATGGCATTAAATCACAGGATCCAGCTCAGAGGCATTGTCACGCGAGAATGCAAACACGGGACGCTTCTTTCTATCCATCAGCAAGCATAGCCTACGGTTAAAACCTGGGAATACTTGCGCGGCTCTCTATAGAGCATGGCACACGAACCTTATTTACGGACCGGCGTGCGATGGTCCACCTGAGTCAATGACGGGGCTGCCGCTGGCAGGGGCTCCTAATCTATTTGAAGACCAAGTACAACCGAAGTTTCGCCCTTATTTTATTCTTTTTTATTTTTCATTATTTTTCTTTTTTCCTTTTTTTTTTCTTCTTTTTTTGTTTTTTATTTTTGAAGATGTACAATATAATATATACATGTTGTTGTGATTATGGCTCACATCTTCTTCTGGTTTCACGTCCAGAAACGGCTTAAATGCCTTCTATGAGTCGAGGATAAGCTTCCCATCCAATTTTCTTATAAATTAGCAAACAGGGTCTTTTTGAGTCAGATTCGCAAGACTATAACGCTCTTGCTCGTCCTTGAAGAGATTCCATAAACTAAGAAGTTCACGCTGCACAACTCCACAAGAATGCATCTCAAGAGTCAATAAGATATTATTTAATGACTCCTTACTCAGTCCATTCTTAATGAAGAATATTTTATTTTCTCGATTTACGAAAACTATTCCCAAAGAACGACATCGCGTGTTACAATTCCATCGTGCACACTTGTAACAAACTTGCATTCTTTTTGCTCTTCTCCTTTTTGAAAATGAACTTTTACCGAGACCAGGCATGTATGGGACAAATGAATCTGAAGATTCACCAGCTAAACGAACCTTTGCTTCGATTATCCAGCGTATATCTTCTGGGATGCCCTTGTACATTAATAGTCTCAGTCTTTCACACCTAGCTTTGTAGATTTTGGTTAGAGCATTTTTTAGGAACAAAAGGGAAATACTTTCTTAGATTTGAGGGAATGACATCCATTTTGAAGGAGAAGGAATTAGTTATAATGGAAAACTGAAAGACAAACTGACTTGAGAGTCACGGAGTATCGTTATCCGCCATTTAACCGGGAACTGCAAAAAGAAAGAAACAAACTTAAAATAAATTCTACTCATAACAAGGATTGGAAAGAAAATTGACAATGTTAGCAAACCAAGGCATAGAATTGATAGAAAATAAAAATTCATCTAGAAAAGAATCATTGATAGGTGTGCTATCAAAAGATGAGCCTGTTATAAGTCTGGACAAATGATCTGCAACAACATTTTCGGCTCCTTTCATGTCTTTTATTGTGATGTTGAATTCTTAAAGCAACAAGATCCACCATATCAACCTAGGTTTGGCATCCAGCTTAGACATTAAATATCTAATAGTAGCATGATCAGTAAAAATAACAGTGGAAAAACTAATTAAATAGGCTCGAAATTTGTCCAATGCAAAAATTATAGCAGGTAGTTCTTTTTCAGTAGTGGTGTAATTCATTTGTGCACTATTCAAAGTTCGACTTGCATAATAAATTACATGAGGCTTACCTTCCTTTCTCTGTCCTAAAACAGCACCAACAGCAAAATCACTAGCATCACACATTAACTCAAAAGGCAAAGACCAGTCAGGAGATTGCATGATAGGAGCAGAAGTTAAAAGATCGATTAATTTTTCAAAAGATTTCTGACAATCTTGGGTCCAATCAAATGGTGCATCTTTCGTTAGAAGATTACATAATGGTCTAGATATTGCACTAAAGTCCTTTACGAATCTTCTGTAAAATCCTACATGTCCTAAAAAGGAACGAACTTCTCTGACTGTTTTTGGGAAAGGCAAATGAGCAATTAATTCAACTTTGGCCTTATCAACTTTAATTCCTTTAGAAGATATCACATGACCTAACACTATTCCTGAGGTAACCATGTAATGACATTTTTTCCAATTTAACATAAATCCTTTTTCTTCGTATCTTTGAAGAACTTTTTCCAAATTATCAAGATAATTTTCAAAAGAATTTCCAAAAACTGTTAGATCATCCATGAAAACCTCTAAATAATGCTCAATCATGTCACTGAAAATACTTAACATGTATCTTTGAAAAGTTGTCGGAGCATTACAAAGACCAAAAGGCATTCTTCTATATGCAAAAGTGCCAAAGGGGCATGTAAAAGTGATCTTTTCTTGATCCTCTAATGCAATTGGTATTTGATTATACCCTAAATAACCATCAAGAAAATAATAGTAGGGATGTCCTGCTACTCTTTCCAGAATCTGATCAAGAAATGGCAAAGGGAAATGATCTTTCCTAGTGGCTGCATTCAATTTTCTGAAATCAATACACATACGCCAACTAGATGAAACTCGGGTAGGTATTAATTCTCTATTTTCATTTTCAACCACTGTTATTCCAGATTTCTTAGGCACAACTTGTGTAGGGGTTACCCACTGGCTATCATAGATAGGATAGATAATTCCAACATCAAGTAACTTAAGAACTTCAGCTCTAACTACATCTTTCATGTGTGGATTTAATCTTCTTTGAGGTTGTTGAGATGTTTTAGCATTATCCTCTAAATGTATTCTATGTGTATAAATTAATAAATTAATACCTTTTATGTCCTTTAATGTCCATCCAATTGCACTTTTATGCCTTTTAAGTACTTCTATCAATATACCTTCTTGTTCTTTGGTTAGAGATGAGGAAATTACCACTGGAAAGCTTTGTTCTTCTCCCAAAAATGTGTACTTTAAACTGGTAGGTAATGGCTTTAGTTCCAGTGTGGGTACTTCTTTATGGGTATTATCATTCATGGGTTTTAACTCTTCGAATCTTGGCTTCCTTCCTTTGTATTCCATTTCCTGTGTACAGTCAAGCAAAGAGCATATTTTAGAAACATCATCATCTAATTGTGTAGATGAATCCAATGAATTAATTAAATAAATTTCTAATGGGTCAAAAGAACTCCTGGTTTGAAGATGATCATCTATAATGGCCTCAATCCCTTCAATCTCTTCATTGTCAACATAAACTTCATGTGGTTGCTTGCATATGTTGAAAACATTAAGCTCCAGTGTCATATTTCCAAATGTTAGCTTCACTACTTCATTTCTGCAATTTATCAAAACATTAGATGTTGCGAAAAATGGGCGACCTATAATAACATGAACTGACTTAGAACTATCAACCACAGGTTCAGTTTCTAGGACAATAAAATCCACAGGATATATGAATTTATCAACTTGAACCAACACATCTTCCACTATTCCTTTAGAGATTTTAATTGATTTATCAGCAAGTAGAAGAGTTACAGAAGTTGGTTTTAACTCACCCAGGTTGAGTTGCTGATAAACTGAATATGGAAGCAAATTAACACTAGCACCAAGATTAAGTAAAGCTCATTCAATTTTATGTTCACCAATAATGCATGAAACTGTAGGACAACCAGGGTCTTTATATTTCAACTCATTATTATTTTGAATAATGGAGCTTACCTGTTCAGTCAAAAAGGCATTCTTTTTCACATTATGTTTCCTTTTAACATTGCATAAGTCTTTCAAATATTTGGCATAAAAAGAATCTGTTTGATAGCATCTAACAGAGGAATATTGACCTTCACTTGTTTAAAAATTTTAAAAATGTCACTGTTATGATTCACTTTACTTGAATTGTTTAATGCTTGAGAAAATGGAGTGAAGACGAGGGTTTGGTCTCCTTTTGGCTAGGTGGCTTATCAACCCCTTCCTCATCTTTGGGAATTGACTCATCATCTTTCTCAAAAAGTTCAGGAATTTGTTTTTCAACAACTTTTCCACTCCTAAGAGTTATCACTGACTTGACTTAATCTATTTGTTGGCTTTGTAAACTACCCTCATTTAGGCTGTACTGACTCTTAGGATTTGGTTGAGGTTAAGAGGGAAATTTTCCTTTCTCGTGAATGGCAAGTACAGAAGAAGGTTTAGCAAGAGTGTCTTTTATGTTAATCATGGTTTGAGTGTTTTGATTATTAAAGGCCTCTTGCTTTTCCATGAATGCATGTAATGTTCCCTCAAGGTCTTTCATATATAGTGGGACATAGGGTGCATATCCTTGAGGATTTTGAGAATCTTGTTGTGCCTGAGGAGGTGGTGGTTACATGAATTGTGCCTGATTGTTGGTCCTCCAACTGAAGTTTCGGTGATTTCTCCATCCCGGATTGTATGTATCTGAAAAAGAAGAAGTGAATGACTTTTTAAAATTGTTCATTGCATTTACTTGCTCATGCATAACTTCTTTAAAAACAGGAATTTTTGGACATTCATTTGTTGAGTGTCCCAATTCATCACAAATGCTACAAATTTCTTCATTTTGCACAGATTTGATTTCTTTTACTCTCCCTGATTCCATGGCTTCAACCTTTCTAGCCAAACTAGCAAACCTAGCATTTAAATCTTCTTCTTGACTAAGATGATATTTTCCTTTACTAGCATTTGCAAGGTTTGATCTAATTGAATTTTCAGAAGGATTAGTACTATGCCAAGATTGAGAATTTTCAGCCAAATGGTCTAAATAGTCTAAAGCTTCTTCAGGTTCTTTATCAAGAAACTCACCATTGCACATTGTTTCCATAAATTATTTAGTTTCAGGTGTTAACCCTTCATAAAAGAAGCTTATAGTGCGCCATTTTTCAAAACCATGATGTGGGCAAGTATTCAAGTATTCAACAAATCTTTAAAATGTTCCCAACTTTGAAAGCATTGGTTTTATGTGTTGAAAAAAATTTCTTTAAAAATTCAGCTTGCATTTCTTGCCATGTGCCAATTGATAATGGTTTCAAAGTGTTAAGCCAAGCTTTTGCTTTATCTTTTAAAGAAAAAGAAAATAATTTAAGCTTAACAACCTCTTCAATGCAAGTTTTGTGTTTGGACGTATACCTTTGAAGACTTGTTTTGATGATAACAAACGTGAAGACTAAATGAAGATGATAAATAGACCAAGTCCAAGTTTATATATGATTAGCATTAGGACTTAGGTTCTATTGTACGGAGCTCACTTTGATATCTCTCTGTTTTTGAAAGAAAAGATAAAACTTGTTTTAAAATAAACTTAGTGTCTTTAAAACACCTTCTTCAAAACTATTTTACACTGATTTATTCGAATAGAGCTTAGTCTATTCGAATAAACTCCTTTACGAGACTTTGTGTTTAAAGATGTTATTCGAATAACAAGATAATTATTCGAATAACTAAGGTTTTCAGAACTGTGTTTCTAAGTGAGTTATTCGAATAACTCAAACGTTATTCGAATAAAACCCCTTTTGTCTGAACTTTTTTTTAAAAACATTATTCGGATATTTCAGCTGCTATTCAAATAACCTCTTCATTTTAGAACTCTGGTTTTAACAGAGTTATTCGAATAACACATTAGTTATTTGAATAACCCATATCAGATGGCCTTTCACGTTGATTTCAGAAACAGTGTTATTTGAATAAAGTTTCTTCTATTCGAATAAACACGGAGCTTATGATCACGTATATGGAAACAGACAGGTTTTCAAATTGGTTTTAAATGCTTTTAATTATACCCAAACGGCTATCTCCGTGTTTTTCCCTATAAATAGGAACCTTGGGTCACGACTAAAATTGCCCATAACTCTGAACTATTTTCTACTTGCTCTAATCTGTGAAAATTATTTTCTACGCTCTTTTTGATTAAAAACTTTGAGATATTTATGTGAAAGCTCCATTAGCACTTCAATTTGTATTACGTACTCTGAGTGGGAGTTTCTCTTCATCTACTTTCTGATATTCTGTATCGAGGGTAAGGTATCCCTCAAGGTTTGTATAAGGGTGAGGTATCCCTGCAGGCTGAGGCTTTAGCACAAGGGTAGAGTTTCCCTGTTTGTGAAAAGTGCTCTTTTGTGTAACGGTAGCAAGCACCTATTGAAACTTGTATACTTAGTGAAAAATCTCGGCTTTCGAGGACTGGACGTAGACCACAAGTGGGTTAGTGGTCGAACCAGGATAAATACTGTGTCTGCTTTTTTCTTCTTAATCTCTTTATTTTATGTAATTTTAATTTACTGCATATTTATTTTTCACTATTTTTATTGTCTTTTTTCTTCTTCTCGTTCCTTCTGTGTATTTATTTATTAAGTTTTTAATATTTGTTCTTAATAGAAAGAGGTTTTGAGAAAAAGTTTTATACTTAATTCATCCCCCCTCTTGAGTACTGGAAGCCACTTGGTAACAAGTGGTATCAGAGCTAGACTCTTGTATAAAGAGCTTAGCAGCTTCAAGAGAATATGGCTTCTTCAAATGGTTTTTCAGAAGGATCTTCCATAAATCGACCACCCTTTTTCAATGGGGATGGTTATGCACATTGGAAGGAAAGAATGAAAATCTTCATCGAAGCTATTGATCTAGATGTATGGGATGCTATCGAAAACGGCGCTTTTATACCCACACATGAGGTTGATGGTGTAAGGACCGAAACACCACGAAATAAATGGTCTGATGAAGACAAAAGAAAAGTTTAATTTAATTTGAAAGCCAAAAATATTATTACTACTACTTTGGGGTATGATGAGTTTTTTAGAATTTCAAATTGTAAAACTGCTAAAGAAATGTAAGACACTTTGCAAGTTACCCATGAGGGTACTAGTAAAGTTAAGAGGTCGAGAATCAATTCTCTAACTTGTGAATATGAATTATTCAGAATGAACTAAGGAGAAAGCATTCAAGAAATGCAAAAGAGGTTCACCCACATAGTTAATCATCTTGCATCTTTAGGCAAAAGTCTTTCTAACGAAAATTTGATTAACAAGGTTTTGAGATGTCTTAGCAGGATTTGGCAACCTAAGGTAATAGCTATTTCAGAATCGAGGGACTTGTTCACAATGACTCTAGCTACCCTCTTTGGAAAACTTCATGAGCACGAACTGGAACTGAGCAGATTAAGTCAAAGTGAAGAAAACGATAAAAAGAAAAAGGGGATAGCGCTCAAAGCTACTTCCTCAACATTTGACAATGATGATGAAGAAAATGAAGAAAGCTCAGAGAACATCGAGGTAAGCGAAGAAAATCTTGGTTTGTTAGTTAAAAAGTTTGATAAATTTCTCAGGAAAAAAAGAACGCAAAGAAAACCTCCCTTCCCTCCGAAGAAAACTCATTACAAAGACGAAGGAGCTTCATCGACTCCAACTTGCTATGAATGTGGCAAACCTAGTCACATGAAAATGGAGTGCCCAGTTTACCAAAAGAAGAAGGAGCAATTTGAAAAGAAGCCCTTCAAGGAAAGAAAAGGAAGAAAATCCTATATAGCATGGGATGAAAACGACATGGATTCAACTGACAGCTCAGATAGCGAGGAAGCTCAACTATGTCTCATGGCAAAAGGAGATGAAGAAGAAAACAAAAATGAGGTAAGTTCTAATATTACTTTACTGCCTTCTTACGATGAGTTACAAGATGCCTTTGAAGGTTGAAAATGAAACTTTGGGAATCATTGATGCATGCACAAATCATTCTTCACATGCTACTACGTCTTCATCTTGTTCTTCGTGTCATATGCTTGAAAAAGAAATTGAAGACTTAAAGAACACTCTTTCTAAATTCACCTTTGGAAGGGATAACTTAAATATTTTATTAGGAAGACAAAGGGTGATTTTTTAAAAAGTCGGGATAGGTTATAACCCGAAAAATCAATAAAAACTCTATAAAAATTTCTTTGTGCATTCTAGTGTTTCAAGTAGTCCTTTTATTAAATGTTTCTACTGTGGAAGGAAAGGACATAGTGCATCAACATGTAATGCAAGGAAAAACATAAATACAAAAATTGGAACAAAAATGGTTTGGGTTCCCAAGGGTACTATACCCAAAACTGACACACAAGGACCCAAGAAAGTTTGGGTACCAAAAGTTAAAAACTAAACTTGTGTTGTAGGTGTGCTTGAAAGCCAGGAGTTCAGGTTGATATCTCGATAGCGGCTGCTCCAAGCACATGACCGGGGATGACTCGAAATTCACCATGCTTATTCCCAATAATCATTGACACGTTACTTATGGTGATAACAACAAAGGAAAAATTCTTGGAATCGGCAAAGTCGGTAAGAACCCTAACTCCTTTATTGAAAATGTACTGCTTGTTGAAGGCTTGAAACATAACTTGCTTAGTATTAGCCAATTATGTGATAAAGGAAATAGGGTAATATTTGATTCAAACTGTTGCATAATTGAAGATAAAAATGATAAGCATGTTAAATTCGTTGGTCATAGAGTAAACAACATCTATATGATTAGTCTTGATGATATATCTTCAAATGATGCGAAATGTCTTTTAAGTAAGAATGATGATTCATGGTTATAGCATAGGAGAATTGCACACATTCACATGAATCACTTAAAGAAGTTAGTCTCTAAAGAGCTAGTAATTGGACTACTCAAACTTAATTTTATAAAAGATAAGTTATGTGATGCATGTCAAAATGGTAAACAAATAAAGGTCTCTTTTAAAGTAAAAAATATAGTTTCAACTACTAGACCTTTATAATTTTTGCACATGGATCTATTTGGACCTTCTAGAACTATGAGCTTTGGTGGGAATTACTATGCTTTAGTGATTGTGGATGATTTTTCTAGGTTTACATAGACTTTATTTCTTGCAAATAAAAATGATGCATTTCTAGCTTTTAAAAGACTTGCCAAAGTTATTCAAAATAAAAAAGGTTTTCAAATCTCTTCTATAAGAAGTGATCATGGTGGTGAATTTGAAAATAATGTTTTTGAAAATTACTATGATGAACATGGCATTAATCGTAATTTCTCTGCCCCTAGAACTCTGCAATAAAACAGAGTTATAGAAAGGAAAAATCATTCTTTAGAAGAAATGGTGAGAACTATGCTTAATGAGGCTGCTCTTCCTAAATACTTTTGGGCGAATGCTGTAAGTATAGCTTGTTATGTAATGAACAAGGCCCTTATAAGGCCTATTTTAAAGAAAACCCCATATGAATTGTATAAGGGAAGAAAGCCTAATGTCCTACATTTTCATGTTTTTGGTTGTAAATATTTTGTTTTAAATAATGAAAAAGATAACTTAGGCAAGTTTGATGCTAAGTCTGATGAAGGTATATTTCTTGGTTATTTAAATCATAGTAAAACTTTTCGCATATATAATAAAAGAACTATGACTATTAAAGAATTTATACATGTTGCATTTGATGAAACTGGCCCAAATGGATCGAGAAAGGATCTTGTTATTGATGATGTTGCAGAAATCTTGGCGGAAACACATTTGGATAATAAAGAAAAAGAAATCAAGGAGCAAGAGGATAAACAAAGACAAGAAGATTCACAAGTTTTGGAACTTCCCAAAGAATGGTGAACTTCAAAATATCATTCCCTTGATCAGATTATCGGTGATGTACCTAAAGGTGTAAGTACTCGTAATTCTCTTAGAAATGCTTGTAATCACTTAGCTTTTGTTTTTCAAATTGAACCTAAGGATTTAATTGAAGCTTTTGATGATGAACATTGGATCTTAGCTATGCATGAGGAATTAAATCAGTTTGAAAGAAATCAAGTTTGGGAATTAGTTGCTAGACATAATAATCATCCTATAATTTGCACTAAATGGGTTTTTAGAAACAAACTTGATGAAAATGGGTTAATAACTAGAAACAAAGCTAGATTGGTTGCTAAAGGGTATAATCAAGAAGAATGAATAGATTATGAAGAAACCTATGCACCTGTGGCTAGATTAGAAGCTATTAGAATCTTACTTGCTTATACTTGCATCATGGATTTCAAATTATATCAAATGGATGTCAAAAGTGCTTTTCTAAATGGTTTTATTCAAGAGGAGGTATACGTTGAACAACCTCCAGGTTTTGAAAATCATGAACTACCCAACCATGTTTTCAAACTTAAAAAGGCTTTATACGGTTTAAAGCAAGCTCCTAGAGCTTGGTATGAAAGGTTGAGTAAATTCCTTTTAGAAAATGGTTTCTCAAGAGGAAAAGTCGATACTACCCTTTTTATTAAAAATAAAAAACATGATATTCTTCTTGTACAAGTATATGTGAATGATATTATCTTTGGTGTTACTAATGAATTCCTATGCAAAGAATTTGCTAAGACAATGCAGAATGAATTTGAAATGTCAATGATGGGAGAGCTGAATTTTTTCTTCGGACTTCAAATCAAACAAACAAACGAAGGGACATTCATAAGTCAAACCAAATACTGCAAGGAATTGCTCAAGAGATTCGAAATAGAAAATGCTAAACACATGGCCACTCCGATGGGCACTTCTTACTATTTGGACAAAGATGAAGGAGGTAAATCAGTAGAAATAACGAAATATAGAGGTATGATTGGATCTCTCCTTTATCTTACTGCTAGTAGGCCAAATATTATGTTTAGTGTATGCATGTGTGCTATATATCAGGCAAACCCTAAGGAATCTCATTTAAGTGCTGTTAAACGAATAATGAAATACCTAGTAGCCACTTCACAAATGGGCTTGTGGTATCCTAACGGTGCCTCTTGTAGCCTAATAGGTTATTCTGACTCTGATTTTGCTGGGTGCAAATTAGACAGAAAGAGAATTAGTGGGACATGTCACTTGCTTGGTAGTTCTTAAGTTTCTTGGCATAGCAAGAAACAAAATAGTGTGGCTTTGTCTACCGCTGAGGCTGAATATGTGGCAGCTGGGAGTTGTTGTGCTCAAATTCTATGGATGAAGCAACAACTTTTAAACTATGGTCTTCAGCTTGATCACATCCCGATAAGATGTGATAACACTAGTGCAATAAATATCTCTAAGAATCCCATACTGCATTCCAGAACAAAGCATATAGAGATAAGACATCATTTATCAGAGATCATATACAAAAAAGGGATTGCATTCTTGAATTTGTTGAAACAACTAAGGAACTTGCAGATATTTTCATTAAACCCTTAGCAAAAGAAGCTTTCTTTTATATTCGAGGAGAATTGGGCATAATTGATCAATCCAATATATAATTGCAAGTTTTTATTGCTGAATATTTTGAATATATGCTTTGAATGTCTTGAACATATTCTTCTCTGTGTTTCTTTGTTAGTTTTATTCGAATAAACAGGCTTTTATTTGAATAAAATTCTTTACTGCTTATCAAAAATGTCTTGAATATCAGCTTTATTCGAATAAAACTCAATTTATTCGAATAAACTGGCTCCTGTGTTACAACTTGTTTGAATATCATCTCTGTCTATTCGAATAAATCCCTCCTTATTCGAATAACCTGACCCCTTAGTTTATCAGTCTCTGTCTTTGCTCTCTGTTTATTCGAATAAATATCTGTCTATTCGAATAACCAGAAGCCTTCTTTTATCAGTTTTAATATCTGCCCTCTGCTTATTTGAATAGACCTCAGACTATTCGAATATCCAGAACCTGTTTTTATCAATCTTGACTGATAACCCTCAGTCTATTCGAATAACTCCTATAGTTATTCGAATAAACCCTGTCAATTATCCAAAACGCTTAGCTTTCCCAGATGATCTATTCAAATAGCACCCCCCCTATTCGAATAAACCCTAGCAGAAACACCTTTTCAACACCTTTTAGTTTCCTGTGCGCCTATCCTTTCCATTTCCAAGCAAGGTTTATTCGAATAAACTTCTATTTATTCGAATAAACACGAGCCTCCCTTTAAATAACTCCTGCGTGCCCAACCGTTTCACTCCCTCTTCTCTCCTTTCTTTTCTTCTCAGCTTTTCACCTTCCCATTATCACTTCCTCTCCTACTCTCCTTCAACATCTTCGTCACTTCCTCTTCCTCACTCCCAATCACCATGGCCTCCTCCTCTAGCAAGCGCCCACGCACGAAGACGACTCCATGCAACAATCCGCTTGACTTGAGAAGGCTCTCATCCAACGAAGAGCACCGAGCCCACTTCATTACGCACTTCTGGGAGCATAACTTGGTCCAACCCAAGTACCTTGACCTCTCTTTCTTCCAGCAACTTCGTGGTTTTGACTTTCTGACCCTGCTGCAAAACCAGGGAGTTCTTCAGCTCTACTCTCACCGGGCCACTATTTATCCAGCTCTGGTGAAGATGTTCTTCTGCAATCTGGCATTTGATGGCCAGAACCTTCTCTCCGAGGTCTGTGATCACACCGCAGAACTGGCTGACTTTGTTTGGGTTGCAGTTTACTGGCGCCCTTGTTGAAGATGGTGACACCCCTTTTCTTGAAAAGTTCAACAAGTTTCAGGCGATTGAGGACCTGCTGAAGCCTGGTCTAGCTTTGTCTGACAAGGGTCTCAAGGGTGGTATGCTGAAAAGCCAAGATAGGCTTCTGCATTACGCCTTTGCTCACATCTTGGCTCCCCGAGGTGGAAATTACGCCTACCTGAGCGAGGAAGACATCTTCATGCTTTGGTTTCTGAAGAATAGCCGTCAGATCAACTGGCCTGTGTTTATCATGAAACACATGATGAGGGTTAAGGGCAAGGAAAAAATAGACTTGCCTTATGGCATTATCGTCACTACCTTGCTGAGCAAGTATCCTCAGGTCTTGGAGACTGAGCGAGCCTTTGCCCTGACGCATCACAACATTTTTGGCTCCCACACCTTACGCAAAATGAAGATGATCCAAACCGATGAAGGCTGGGTGTGCCCAGATGAGATTGCTGAGGATGAGCTTGACCCTGCTGACGCTCCTGCTGCCCCTATTGATGCACCTGCTGCTGCTCCTGCTCCTGTCACCTTAGAACAGATCATGGCCACCTTGCATGATAACAGAGCCTATATGGAACATACCTTCTCTATTCTGTTTGATAGAATAGAAGGTGTTGAACGTGAGGTTGCTACCCTTCGATCTGTTTTATCTGCTCCTGCACCAGCTTCTTCACCACCACCCCTGGATACCTATTTCTAGGAACCTTAGCTCTTAGGATCTCTGTTTTTGCCTTCATGTTATTTAATTCTAGCTTTTGTAATTGAATCCTTTTTTATTAATGCATAAATGTCGTTTCTTGATGATCTATTGATAAGAGTATGCTTCCTTTTATGCACTTATACTTAGATATATGTTTATGGAATTTACCCCTCTTTTTTGCTCATGACAAAAGGGGGAGAAAATTTTGCTTATTTGAATTTAATTAAGAAAAGACAGGTAAACTTAAGATGAGATTGGATTCAAATTGAAAAGGGGAGCTGCGCACATATCTGATATACATTACCTCTTATAATTAAAGAGAGGGAGTAAGCTTTTATACCTCTTTGTAAATTCCAATTATATGCACTAACTCTTTTCTTATTGATAGTTTGTCATCATCAAAAAGGAGGAGAATGTGTTTGGACGTATACCTTTGAAGACTTGTTTTGATGATAACAAACGTGAAGACTAAATGAAGATGATAAATAGACCAAGTCCAAGTTTATATATGATTAGCATTAGGACTTAGGTTCTGTTGTACGGAGCTCACTTTGATATCTCTCTGTTTTTGAAAGAAAAGATAAAACTTGTTTTAAAATAAACTTAGTGTCTTAAAAACACCTTCTTCAAAACTATTTTACACTGATTTATTCGAATAGAGCTTAGTCTATTCGAATAAACTCCTTTACGAGACTCTGTGTTTAAAGATTCTATTCGAATAGCAAGATAATTATTCGAATAACTAAGATTTTCAGAACTGTGTTTCTAAGTGAGTTATTCGAATAACTCAAACGTTATTTGAATAAAACTCCTTCTGTCTGAACTTTTTTTTAACAACATTATTCGGATATTTCAGCTGCTATTCGAATAACCTCTTCGTTTGAGAACTCTGGTTTTAACAGAGTTATTCGAATAACACATTGGTTATTCGAATAACCCATATCAGATGGTCTTTCACGTTGGTTTCAGAAACAGTGTTATTTGAATAAACTTTCTTCTATTCGAATAAACACGGAGCTTACGATCACGTATATGGAAACAGACAGGTTTTCAAATTGGTTTTAAATGCTTTTAATTATACCCAAACAGCTATCTCTGTGTTTTCCCCTATAAATAGGAACCTTGGATCACGACTAACATTGCCCATAACTCTGAACTATTTTCTGCTTGCTCTAATCTGTGAAAATTATTTTCTACGCTCTTTTTGATTAAAAACTTTGAGATATTTCTGTGAGAGCTCCATTAGCACTTCAATTTGTATTACCTACTCTGAGTGAGAGTTTCTCTTCATCTACTTTTCGATATTCTAGATCGAGGGTGAGGTATCCCTCAAGGTTTGTATAAGGGTGAGGTATCCCTGCAGGCTGAGACTTTAGCACAAGGGTAGAGTTTCCCTGTGTGTGAAAAGTGCTCTTTTGTGTAACAGTAGCAAGCACCTATTGAAGCTTGTATACTTAGTGAAAAATCTCGGCTTTCGAGGAAACGTAGACCACAAGTAGGTTGGTGATCGAACTAGGATAAATACTGTGCATGCTTCTCTCTTCTTAATCTCTTTATTTTATGCAATTTTAATTTACTGCATATTTATTTTCTGCTATTTTTATTGTCTCTTTTCTTCTTCTCGTTCCTTCTGCGTATTTATTTATTAAGTTTTTAATATTTGTTCTTGATAGAAAGAGATTTTGAGAAAAAGTTTTATACTCAATTCACCCCCCTCTTGAGTACTGGAAGTCACTTGGTAACAAGTTTGATCATGAAAAGCAGTACATACTTCCTTAAATTCTTTTAGATGTAAATATGGGCTTTCAGATTCTAAACCATGGAAATTAGGAAGTAAAGAAATTATACATGGCTTGAATCTAAAATTATTAGCATTAAGTGGAAAGATAAAACTTGATGGACTAGAATTTCGAGATGGTTGCAAATACTCACGCATGGTTCGCAACGGTTGATTTTCATGTTCATCATGCATACTTTCGTTTTCAGCAATGGTGTTTGATGTGTGTGATTGTGATTCAAACAAATTAATATGTAACGTACCTGGATTAACTTTAACCAAACGACCAGAATTTATATCTCGATACCAATTAAGCATACACAAGAAACTTAATAAGGATGTGGTATAAATCAGCCACCATATATATATAAATATTAACAAAAGTAGGTGTGGTATAAACCAACCACCAATTAAGTTAATAAGCAAAAAAAAAAATGTTAGAAGCAGATAAAGTAAAAAGTTAGATGGTTAGTAAGAGAGTTAGTAAGTTAGTAAGTTAGTAAACAAAAATAAATGATGAGAAAATAAAGAACACAAAAAAATGACAACAAAAAATAAATACGAGAAAATAAAGTACGAGAAAATAAAATACAGAAAATAAATACAAAAAATAAAGTGCAAAAAGTAAATTTAAAATATGAAAACAGAGAATCGGCAAAGCCGATTTTTTGCTCTAGCGAGAGAGAAGAGAAGAAGAAAGATTATTTCATTAATGATTGCAGATTATAGATGGTTAAGGGAGAGGTTCCAGCACTAAGTTAGTACGTTAGTAAGTACAAAAAAAAATTAAAAGAGTAGAATATATACACAAAATATTTACACCATAAATTTGTTCTTCAAATTAAGTCCCCGACAACGGCGCCAAAAACTTGATGCAAATTAAAAGTTTTAAACAAGTCTACAAACTTGATACGGGATTAATTGTTGCATTGCGAACCCAAGTTAAAGCATTCATTGTGCCAATCTCTTGTCTACAACAAATCAAAAACTCCACTTTACAAGGAGGGTTGCTAAATTGATTCGAAACAAAATACAATACATATAATGACCACTTGAAAATATATCATTTAAGCATAAGAGAGAAATTAATCTAACCTTATTTCATTACCAAGAGCTTCACTCTTTCACCCAAGCAAAATGAAACTTAGTTACTCATAGATAAGAAGAAAGAAAGAGAGAAAAAGAAGAAGAAGAACATGACTTTAATTTAAAACAAAGGAAAATTACTACAAGAAAACCTAGTAACAAACTAGCATCATTTTGGTACCTAACACCTAACACCCTTAATGATCTACCAAGACCCCCTTTTATAGAGGATTAGAGATACAAAATGATAAGGGGGCTAAGTCATTAGTCAGTGGATGAGTGGAAAATGAGTGGAAAATGCCAAATGACTTTTGGTGAGTGAAAAATTATGGAGATTCCTTATCTCCGAAATCATTTAGTTCTTAAGTTATTGAATGCATCAGAATGAGCAAATATGATCTTCATCAAAGTTGTAGGGCTTGATCTTGAATTTCAAATGGCTTTAGTTTGAGTCCAATATCATTTCTATAACTCGAGATACGTTCAAATTACTGTACACTACTCAGGCTTAGTCACAGCTCCTCTGTTCTGACTTGCAAGCCCAATATCACCCATTAGGCCTCAAATTCTAGAAAAGTGTTCAACATAAAAGTTGTAGATATAGGTCTCAAATATTCATCATCAAAATTTCAACCCATTTTACAACCTCTAGCTCTAAATATGGAATGAACAGTACACATAGATCAAGCTATTAGGAACAGCACTCTAGTTCTTGTTTCAACCCCAATTTGAGTTATCTACTCGTATGATTGGGCCTTTGAGGTCTTAATAAAAGTTATAGAGCTCTCTATTATCTTTCAAATGAAACCAAAATCACCTCAAACATCCACCTATAGCCCAAGATATAACCTAAATACAAAAATAGTGTAAGACGTAAATCATGCTGAAAAATTCAATTAAATCCAATTTGAGTTCAAACTTACAAAACATAACCAAACTCAATCAATTAAGTGCATGGAGAGTGTAAATGAATAAAAATGAAGGCTTATTAATGTATCAAATATGTGATCATCATAGATGATTATTCTAGGTTTACATGGACATTGTTCTTATCTCATAAAAATTATGCATTTCAAGCTTTTAGAAAACTTACCAAAGTTATTCAAAATGAAAAGATTTTAACGTTGCATCTATTAGAAGTGATCATGGTGGTGAGTTTGAAAATCAAAAGTTTGAAACCTTTTGTAATGAAAATGATATTGAGCACAATTTTTTACCCTCTAGAACTTCACAAAAAAATAGAGTTGTAAAAAAGAAAATAGATCTTTGGAAGAAATAACAAGAACTATGCTTAATGAGTCTAACATTCCTAAGTATTTTTGGATGGATGCGGTAACTACCGCTTGTTATGGAATGAATAGGACCCTAATAAGGCCAATTTTTTTTAAAAAAAAGGCCTTTTGAATTATATAAAGGAAGGAAACCAAATATCTTCCACCTTCATGTCTTTAGATGCTAATGTTTTGTTTTAAATAATGAAAAGCATAACTTAGGAAAATTTGATGCAAAATTAGACGAGGGTATATTTCTTGGCTATTCTAGTCATAGGAAAGCAACTCTCTTAGAGATGCGTGTAATCATATGACTTTTATTTCTCAAATTGAACCTAAAGACCTAAATGAAGCTATTATGAATGAACATTAGATCTTGGTCATGCAAGAAGAATTAAATCAATTTGAAAGGAATCAAGTTTGGGAAATTGTTCCAAGGCCCAATAATTATCCAATAATTGGCAAAAAATAATTTTTTAGGAACAAACTTAATGAAATGAGTATAATAGTAAGAAATTAAACTAGGCTTGTTGCTAAAAGTTATAATCAAGAAGAAGGAATAGATTATGAAGAGACATATGAACCCATTGCTAGACTAAAAGCTATTAGAATGCTACTTGCTTTTGCTTGCATCATGGATTTTAAGCTTTGTCAAATGGATGTAAAAAGTGTTTTTTTAAATGGCTTTATTCAAGAAGAATTGTATATGGAAATACCTCTTGGTTTTGAAAGTTATAAGCTGCCCAACCATGTTTTTAAATTGAAAAAATGTCTTGTATGGATTAAAACAAGCTCCTAGAGCTTGGTATGAAAGGTTGAGTAAGTTCTTTTTAGGAAAAGGTCTTTCAAGAGGCAAGGTTGACACAACACTCTTCATTAAAAACAAAAATCATGACATTCTCCTTGTACAAATCTATGTTAATGATATTATATTTAGTGCTACTAATGAGTCTTTGTGTAAAGAGTTTGCTAGTACTATGTAAAGTGAGTTTGAAATATCTATGATGAGTCAGTTCAACTTCTTCCTTGGACCTCAAATTAAACAAACCAAGTATGAAACTTTCATAAGTCAAACCAAGTATTGCAAGAAGTTGCTTAAGAAGTTTGGAATGGATAATTTGCTACACTAATGAGCACCTCTAGCTACGTGGGCAAGGATGAATGAGGTAAACCCGTAAAAATCATTAAATATAGAGGTAAGATTGATTCACTCCTTTACCTTACTGCAAGTAGACTAGATATAATGTTTAGTGTGTACATGTGTGCTAGATACCAAGCTTGTCCTAAAGAATCACATCTAAGTGCAATAAAAAGAATAATGAAATATCTAGTTAGTACTTCACAAATAGGCTTATGGTGTCCCAAGGGTGTCTCATGTAGTTTAATTGGTTATTCTGGTTCTAACTTTGTCAGATGTAGAATGGATAGGAATAGTACTAGTAGGACATGTCACTTGCTTGAAAGCTCTTTAGTTTCTTGGCATAGCAAGAAACAAAATAGTGTGACATTGTTTACAGCTGAAGTTGAGTATAGTGTAGTTTGAAGTTGTTGTACTCAAATCATTTGGATGAAGAAACAACTTCTGGATTATGAACTCCAGCTTGATCACATCCCTATAAGATGTGATAACACTAGTGCTATCAATTTAACTAAAAACCAAATCTTGTATTCTAGGACTAAGCACATTGAAATTAGGCACCACTTCATAAAAAGATTATGTGCAAAAAGGAGATTACGTGCTTGAGTTTGTAGAAACAACAAAACAATTGGTTGACATCTTCACAAAACCATTGGCAAAAGAAACTTTCTTTTATATAAGAAGAGAATTAGGCATAATTGACCAATCATGCATTTGAGTGAATGCTTGTGCTTGTTGCATTTTCTTTAAATTATTCATTTAAATCCTTTATTGACTTGAGCGTCGGAGGTATCCGCAATTTTTTTTGCAAGTACTTGATCCTTGACTAAGTCCCCCAATATTGAAATAAAAAATTGCACCTACTGCATATAGTTTTTGATATTTTTTGGAGGTCAATAATCGATTAAAGGAGGCATATAATCGATTATCAGGTTACAGTAGCTCAAATTTTGTGTTTTTTTGTAACATCCTCCCTAGTTTGTTAGACTTAAGTATGGTTATAGAAGTTCAGTAACTCTTGTATGAGTTATCTATTAATTTTGGTAACATTTTAAAGTTAGTCGAGCTAGTTTGCTATAACACTGATTGTGAAAAATAGCTATTAATAACCCAGAGAGTAGTATAAATTGCTTAGATGAGAGAAATAAATATGAAGAATTTATTTCTAGGTCACAAATAAATAGATTGTGATGTGATTAATTTTGGATAATTAACTGAGTTAGTTTAATATTTTTAATAACACTGAGTGAGTATTTAAGAGTCAGATTAAATAGCTAGATATCTTGAAAAATTATGAGAATTTGTGAAGATATCAAGTAAAAAATGAGGAATTTTTTAGTAATGAGTACATGATAAGATAAATATCTGTAAGTCTATTAGATTATTTCTTTAGGTTTAATTTAACTTGAGGAAGAGTAATAGGACTTAAGTGATAATTTTAGGTGTGTGAATAATAAAGTAATGATGAGAATAAGATTGAGATGAATCCTAAGATTTTTCATAACACCTATGGAAGATAGGAAACTTAGATTTGTAAGATCAAAGTATTCCTAAGAGATATAATGTTTCCAGCAAAATATCTTAACTCATCATTATCTCTCCATATGTTTCCACTGCCCCATCCACTGTTGCTTTGACTTTTTTTTACCTCTTTTTCATTCTTATCTCACTTTTCATTCTCTCACTTTCTCTTTTCACGTGGGGAGAGCAGCAGAGGCAACAGGGAGAGAAGAAAAACAAAAAGAAAAGAAAGAAAGGAAGAGGAAAGGAAAGGAAACCAAGGAAGCACCGTAGCCTACTATCATCTTCAATGAGTTGAGGTAGGGGGTTGTTTAGTTTCTTTTCTTCACTTTTGTTCTCTTTTTAGTTCCACTTTTGGTGTGGATGTTTGTGGTTGAGTTATGAGGTTTGTGAAGTTTAGAAACTATGTAAATGATGTGTTTATAGTTAATAAGCTTGTGTTTGGCTTGTAATCTTTATAAACATGAAAATGGAGTTATGGGTATGATGGCTTAGTTTTGTTGTTGAACCTTAAGTTTGGAAAACATGAAATAGATGAGAAATGAGGTATTTTTGGCTCTATTTTCTGGTGCAACACGCACCAGATAACCGGTTATGGCAATGGCATAATTAGTTATCTGGCTTTTAGATGATGCTGTTGGAAGCAAATAACGAATTAAGAGTAAGCCCTAACCAATTATTTGACTTTGGCATTGAGTGGCATTTTGAATAACCGGTTAGCCAAGGGAGCTAACCGATTATTCAGCTCTGGCAGAGATCTATGTTGCTCAAATAATTGGTTAGCCAATGTGGCTAATCGATTACTTAACTCATCCAGAATGTTATGAATAAGTCCTAACCGATTATCCTAGGGGAATAACCGATTAGGGACTTGCAGAAATAGGATGTTAGGTGGTCCTAACCGATTATCCAAGAGTAATAACCGGTTAAGGACTTACAAAAAAGAGAGTTTCCTATTCTTGGGCTTCATTTAAAACTTGTTTAGGCTAGGTAATGGATACTAATGATTCAATGGAGGTATTTTATGCATGTTTTCTAGTGTGAGTTTAGACACTATTAGGGATATTTCGTGAAGGAAATAATCACCTAGGATATGTGTAAAAGATTAAGTCTTTGAGCATCCAATAGTTGTGGATTGTCATATGTAGGTATCTAGTTCCTTGAGCAACATGGTGTTGCATTTGATATCACTTGTGATGTGATGATGTGGTATACTAGATGCAAGAATACTGAGTTTGTTTTGGCAATAGTTGTTTGTCATAGTGCATGAATTGCTCCTTTATAGTGAAAATAGAGATAGAGATACATAAATGGTTTATGCTCCCTTATTTATGGAGGTTGAGCTATGATGGTTTTCTAGAAACATGAATTGCTCCTTTATGAGCTAAAGTTGAGCCGAGAGTGCATGTTTACTAGATTTTGCTCTATCACTTGGTTAGTATGAACCTTGTGAAGAGTTTTGTTAGTGTGTATATGTGATTTGGATATAACACTACATTTTTCACACATTTGCTATTCCTACGTATTGTAACCTTATATGATATGTTCAATCATTTGGCAGAGAATTGTAGGAAATGATCCTTGATGGGATAGGATATCCTAAATTCTCATAGCGAGAAGGCTCCTAAGGCTAGGGTTACCAGTATTATGAGGTGGTAGTAGTACTCTCACTGTTGTGAGGAGGAACAAGTCCACTCATTACTAGGAAGATTAAGGAGGTAATGAATTTCCTCTCTATCCAAAAAATTACAAGGAATTGGGCTCCTAGGAATATGCAGGTTTCATGACATTGCACAAACACTATCATATCACATTTATATTTCATAATCATTACCTTAGGGCATATCTTAGGCATAGGCATGCACAAGCATTTGCATTTCAATAACAATTGTCCATACAATTGTTTTATCTTTGAAAATTGAGAATATAGATTATGGATTGCTTGGTGAATGTTGCACAGAGAGTATGTTAACATTCATGTGGTGTTGAGTAGTGGCTCAATTACTGGTTTCAAATCTTAATATATTGTTGTTTAGTTTATTTATTGTGAATGATTAATTATGTGATAATTGTACCATAGATATAATCAAATTGAACGTTCTACCTCAAGAAAAGAAATGAACAATTTTGACTTTTGCCACCTTTCTAGATGTTATTAAATAGTTATTTTTCCCCAAAGCAGTTGGAGTTACCATGATGTCATATATATGTATATACTACTAAGAATTGTGAATTCTCACCTCGTTTGATGTTTTCCATAATAAATCCAGGTCAAGATTTTTTCAAGGAGAAGGAAAAGAAGCATATAGACTAAAGTAGTTTTATTTGCTTTTGAGCTATGCTGGTATATTATTATATTTACTTTGGTTTGTACAAAGTTTTATGTATTACAATATGCCCTTTCTGAGGCTGAGGTTGTATATATATAATTTTTTCTTTCCCTCAAGACTCTTTATAATAACGTATAAGGTTATTATGAATCTAGAATGTTATTCTTAAGTTAGAAGTGACGTGACTAATACTATTTACTATTGTATATTCAGAATATACTAAGGTATTGGTATTAGGACGTTACATTTTTCTCTGAGCATAATCGATTATCTTGGGTAGATAATCGATTATGAGTTGGCAGCATGCTAAGAAATTATTTTTCGTTCTGCCATAATCGATTATGGAAAGCCATAATCGATTATCTTCCTGTGGCAAAGGGCTTTTGTTCAAGGATAATCGATTATTGCTTGGCATAATCGATTATTGAAAGCCAATAATCGATTATTGACACGGCTATATGAAGAGGCGTAATGCTTCCCTCTTTATTTCAAATGCCTCTTTTTCTCTACATTCTTATTCTTCTTCCTCTCTCTGAGCCTTACCTCCCTCCACCACTCAAACCACATCAATCCTCCATCAAACACCCCAAATCATCCACCCACGCTCCTCCCCTGTGCAAACCATCACCAAATTTCCCTTTTCTTTCTCCAAATTTATATTTTTTTCAACCTAAAACCCCTCTCCCTCATGTAGAACGCACCAAGATCCATACTTGGCTTCAAGTTCCAACCCAAAGTGCGCACGCACCAAGAATGTTCCCGGGGATGTCAATCCGAACAATCCCTTGGACCTCCGGAGGCTGATCTCTGACAGTACTCAAATGAACTACTTCCAGTGTCACTTTTTGGGGAGAACCTTGGTCCAATAAAAATACATGGGCCTTGACTTCTTCATCTGGGAAGGTTTTCAATTTATCCAACCCATTGAGTATTAAAGGTTTTTGCAGTTCTGCATTCATCAACAAAAGTTCTACCCAGATTTAAACAAGGTATTTTACTGCAATTTGGGCATAGTTGATGATGATTTGGTATTTGAGGTAAAGGGACACAAGATTATGGTGAAGCCCAATGACTGGCTGGATCTATTCGGGCTACATTACATTGGGAAATATTTTTCAAAGAACAACTATAAGGTTTGGGATGGCTACAGCTACACATCAGTGATCTAGTTAATGCACAAACGCAGTCCCTAGAGGTTTTTTCACAGCTAGGAAGCTTAATGGACAAGACCTCCTCCTGCACTATGTTTACGTGTGCATTCTTGCTCCACGACGGGGCAATTATGCTTATTTGGGCGAGGATGATATTTTCTTTCTCTAGGTGATCAAAGAGCAGCTGCATATAAACGAGCCATTTTTCACCATGCACCACATGATGAAAGTGCAAAGTAGGGTCAACATGGATCTCCCATATACCTTCCTCATTTCCAAAATTCTCGAGAAATATCCAGTCATTGTGGAAATCAAGGAAGCAACGAAAGTAATAGGCCACAAAAAGTTTGGCTTAAGCACTCTGAACCATATGCATATGAAGAAGGAACATGGTGTATGGGTATATGGTGATGAAGAGGTTGAAGCTAAGGACAAGGTTGAGGCTGCCTTTGGAGAGGACACTGCAGAAGATGAGGATGTTGTTAATGAGGACATGCGAGCTGCTTCACCCACGAATGAAGACTGGATTCTGACTGCAATTGAGAGTCTTCAAGTCCAGCTTGTGAATTTTCAACATTATGCAAAGCACGACTTTGGAGTTATTTATGACTGACTGGATGCTATTGAGTGCCAACTTCCACCACCACCACTGGAGGACCATTAGTCTTAGGAGGCTTAGTCTTAGGATCTTTATTCTGTCATTGATGTTATTTAACTCAGTTATTGAAACTTTAATGATAATATTTAGTTGAGTTTTTGGAATTTCTTTTGAATGAATATATATATATATATATATATATATATATATATATATATATATATATATATATATATATATATATATTGTTATATATCTTGAACTCTAATGAATATGCATAGTTGTTTACAATGACTTGGAATTGCTTTTGAATTGCATATCTTGCTGTTTTGAATGAATATATCATGGTTATCGATCTTGTTAGCAATTGGCAATGGTTTTATGTTTTCTCTTGCCCATCTTTTTTATCATGACAAAAGGGAGAGAAAGGCTTTCAATTCTTGATATTGAGAAAAAATAGATAAATTTATAAATGATCTTGGGATTCTAAAATTAAAGGGGAGTTGTGCGTCTCTGATTTAATCACCTCTTATGATATAGAGGGGGAGTAAGACTCTCTAACACTCTTTGTGAATTCCCATTTAAAAACTAACTCTTTTCTCAATGGTTGTGTGTCATCATAAAAAAGGGGAAAATGTAATTACTAATCAGCAATGGTTTTGATGATTACAAACAAGAAGATGATTACAAGATCAAGTCCAAGAACCTTCAAGATTAATTATAGGGCTTAGATTTTTTGTAAAGGTAAAAAGGATTCACACTTAAGCTCTAAATATGTTTTTCAAAAACCCAAGATAGCACTCAATGAATCAAAGTATTTTTGAGTTGTTAAAATGTTTTTAAAATAATGAGAAATAATTTTTAAGTGCTTGAAAGTTTGTTGGAATAATTGGAGGCATTTGGCTTAAAATGGCTAAGTTTTTTTTACAGTTGTTTGAAGCCAAATAATCAATTATTGGCTTGTGATAATCGATTATATGGGCTCAACAGATGCCCTGTTTTGGGTTTCTAAAGGCAATAATCGATTATGGAGTTACCATAATCGATTAGCAAAAGTCAAAATGTCATTGTTTTAAATCTTTCAAGTAATAATCGATTATTATAGGGCAATAATCGATTATTTAGTTTAAAAGTCATTGTTCGCCTCTTTGTTTAAATGTCAATACTCGATTATCCCTCTTGAATAATTGATTACTGAGTTGGAAAATCACATTTCTTTTGTGCTATCTCGATGATAATCGATTATAGGGTTCCAATAATTGATTATCTGGGTTTCTAAATACAATATTAAATAGCTAGTAGCTCGCATTAAATACTACCAACCACCTCCCAACGACTCTTTGATGACTTAGACTTTAAATACAAGTCATTGGGGACTCAAGGGAAGGGTGAAATCAATCTAAAAAAGCTTGTTGAGCATTTATTACGAACTTTAACAGTCTTCAATCTTATTACTCTGTTTTGAGCTAAAAGTGTGATCATCTTTCTACTTATTGAGTTTCAATTTGTATAATCCACTCTTGTGAGAGTTTCCATTCATTTATTCATTTGATTTTCTTTTGTAAGAGGGTGAGATATCCTTTAAGAGAGAAAAGGGTGAGGTATCCCTTGTAGTGAGACTCAAACAGAAAGGATGAAGTATCCCAAAGGTGGTATGAGTGCTCTTGATTGTAAAGGTTGCAAGTACCTATTGAAGCTTGAAGTTTAGTGGATAAATCTTGAGTGAATCACTTGAGGACTGGACATAGGTCACAAGGAGTAACTGAACCATGATAAATCTTGAGTTTGCTTCTCTTACTCTATCTCATTTACATTTATGCTTTGCTTATTGTATGCTTTCTTGAATATATTACATCTTGGCTAGTTTATTAGTGTGAGAAGTGTTCATTCTCATCTATCTATGCATCTCTAACAATTAATAGCTTCAACAAAAATTGATAAATAAGTGTTTTTAGAAAAAGTTTTCAAAAATCTTTTACAAACTCAATTTACCCCACCTCCTGAGTTTGAAGCCACTTGATAACAGCCACAAAAAAAAACAACAAAAAACAATTGATCCATTAGGTTGTCTTGCCTAACCCGCCATAAAAAAAACAAAAGAAAAAGAAAATTGACCTACAAATTTGTAATTAGCTATTGAAGAATTATTTTGATGATAACAAACTTGAAGATGATGACAAGATCAAGTCCAAGACCTTCAAGAATAGTTTTAGGACTTAGATAATTGTATAAAGGTAAAAAAAGGGTTCGCACTTAAGCTCTAAACTTATTTTTCAAAGAACCCAAATAACACACATGGTTTCAATATTTCAAAATGGTTTTTGACTTCCTATGAAATAGCATTTAAGTGCTTAAAAGCTTGTTGGATCTTTAAGAAACAATTGGCAAGTTTTAAAAGATATTTAAAAAATGATTTCAAATAAGTTTATTCGAATAAGGGTTAACTTATTCGAATAACAAAAGGCAGAGAACCAAGTTTTCCTTCTTATCAAGCTTTATTAGAATTACACAAGGTGTTATTCGAATAACAACTTAAAAACAGGTTACACGCCTTCAGTTTTAAAAGGTTTATTCAAATAAAATTTAAGTTATTCGAATAACAAGGTTTTTCAGAAACTAATTTTAAAAGGCCTTATTCGAATAACCATATGGTTATTTGAATAATGTGTTACAGAACCAACATGCAGTGTGCTAATTAGAGTGTTATTCGAATAACAACCAACCCCCAACATCTCTAAAATTTATTGGGTTATAAATACAAGTTGTTAGGCATTAAAGAAGAGTAGGAAATCAATCTGAAAAGTCTTGTAGAGCATTAATATGAGTTCATCCAGCCTTAATCTTTATTTCTCTACTTATGAGCTAAATGTGTGAATATCCTTCTACCCATTGAGCTTCAACTTGTGTAATCTACTCTTTTGAGAGTTTATCTTTCTTATACACTTTGATTTCCTGTAAAGAGGGTGAGGTATCCCTCAAAGGTTGTAAAGGGTGAGGTATCCTTGTTTTGAGGCTCAAGCACAAAGGGTGAGGTATCTCAGATGTGTGTTTAGTGCTATGTGTTGTAAAGGTTTCAAACACCTGTTCAAGCTTGAAGGTTTAGTAAAAATCTCGGGTGGTTCACTTGAGGACTGGACGTAGGTCACAAGGGGTGGCTGAACCATGATAAATCCATATGTTTGCTCTTCTCAGCTCTATCTCTTTACTTTGATGCTTTACTATTATATGCTTATTTGAATATTATTCTTCTTGGCTTATTTATTTGTGAGTGAAGTGATCAATCTCTTCTATCCATTTACTTCAATCAATCAATAGCTTCAATGAAAATTAATATTCAACCATTTTGTGAAAGATTTGAGAAAATATTTTATAAACTCAATTCACCTCTTCTTGAGTTTGAAGCCATTTGGTAACAAGTGGTATCAGAGCTGGACTCTTGTGTAAAGAGGTTAGCAGCTTCAAGAGAATGTGATGACTTCTTTAAATGGTTTTTCGGAAGGTTCTTCTCTCTATAGACCTTCCTTTTTCAATGGGGATGATTATTCTTATTGGAAAGAACGAATAAAATTTTTTATTGAAGCTATTGACTTAGATGTGTGGGATGCTATTTAAAATGGTCTTTTTGTCCTCACACAAGTTGTTAATAATGTAAGAGTTAACACAACAAGAAGTAAATGGACCGATGATGATAAGAAAAAGATCCAATATAATTTGAGAGCCAAAAACATCATTACCACAATTTTGGGGTATGATGAGTTCTTTAGAGTCTCAAATTATAAATCTTCCCAAGAAATGTGGAACACTTTACAAGTAACCTATAGGGTTACTAGTGAAGTGAAAAAATTAAGGATAAATACTCTGACTCATAAGTATGAGCTTTTTAGAATGAACCAATATGAAAGCATTCAAAAAATGTAAAAATGGTTCACATATATTACAAATCATCTTACTTTATTGGAAAAAACTTTTCCTAATGAAGATTTTATTAACAAAGTGTTGAGATGTTTAAGCAGACATTGGTAACCTAAAGTGATGGGTATTACGAAGTCAAGAAATCTCTCAACCATCACCCTAGCCATACTTTTTGGCAAGTTCCAAGAACATGAATTGGAGTTGAATAGACTCAACCAAAATGAGGAACTTGACAAGAAAAAGAAGGGAATTACTCTCAAAGGCCACCTCCTCCATGGTTAATGGTGATGATGATGTGAAGATAATAGAGATGGCTTAGAAATAAATGAAGAGAATCTTGATCTTCTAGTAAAGAAATTTGGAAGATTTTTCAAGAAGAATGAAGCTCAAATAAGACCTTCCTTTTCCCCAAAAGAATGTCTATCATAAAAGGAAAAGAACCTCATCCACTCCTAAATGCTATGAATGTGAAGAACCGGGGCACATGAAGATGGAGTGTCCAATCTATCAAAGAAAAGTGAAAAAAATATGAGAAGAGGTCCTCATAGGAAAAGAAAAAAAGAATAGCCTACATAGCTAGGGATGATAATGACATGGACTCAACCGATAGCTTGAACAATGAGAAAGCTAATCTATGTCTCATGGCTAGAGGAGAAAAGGAAGAAGAAAATGACACGGAGGTAACATCCTCAAAGTTAGACTATTCCCATCCTATGATGAATTGCAAGATGGATTTGAAGAATTGCATAATGAATCTATGAGGGTTGCAAAACTTGTTTCATCATCTAAGAAAATAATTTCCTCTTTTGAAAACAAAATATCTATTTTAAACAAGGAAATTGAGTAACTAAAAAAAGAAAATAAAATTCTTGGACTTATTAATGCAAATTCTTCATGCATGACATGTTCATCACTTGATAATGCATCTACATCCTTTTCTTGTTCATCATGCAAAACTTTTGAAAAGAAAATTGAAAATTTGAAAAAAATACTCTTTCAAAATTTACCTTTAGAAGAGATAATTTGAACATATTGCTTAGGAAGCAAAGATATGTTTTTCAAAAGGTTGGTTTAGGGTACAATCCCAAAAACCAACAAAAACTCTACAAGAATTTTTTTGTTCCCTCAAGCACATCAACAAGTCCTTTCATAAAGTGTTTTCATTGTGGCAAGAAAGGTCATAGTGCATCAACTTGTAATGTAAAGAAAAATATTAATAACAAGATAGGGACTAAAATAGTTTGGGTCCCCAAAGGCACTTTTGCCAAAAACTAACACACAAGGACCCAAGAAAATTTGGGTACCAAAAGTCAAAAATTGAAGTGAGTTGTAGGTGTGCTTGAAGGCCAAGAGCTAACTTTGGAATCTTAAAAGTGGCTACTGCAAGCAATGGACCAGAAAATACTCCAAGTTTTCTTCCTTGTCCTCAAGAAGGTTGGACTTGTAATCTTTGGATAAGTGGAGACTTGTTTTGTACTTTTACTTGCTTTAAAGTAGTACTTTTTTAGCTTTATATCTTGAAAATGTTTCTACATGCTAGATAAGTATGCTTCTTGTTTGAAATGACATGTGTGATGGTAATATCTTTGTTCTTAAAATACTTGATCAATCGTGTCTTAAAATGAATGTGTTTTTATCCTTATCTAATTTGACCTTTATTTGTAAAATGCCTTTAAGAATTAGAATTTAGTGATCATTACTTTCTGTTCATAATTAGTTTAATTGTCATGAACGTATGTTAAAATGAGTGCTTAATTGTTCCTTAACATTTCTTAATCCTTTGGACATGCTAAATGAGTTTTTTTTATGGCTTTATTCGAATAGAAGACTTTTTATTCAAATAATGCGTTCTAGTAGCCCACTAAAATATGTTTTTAAATATTGTTTATTCGAATAAAGGAAACTTTATTCGAATAATATTTTACAAAAGCGTTTTGTTTGATGTTCTGAATGAATCTATTCGAATAGATAAATGTCTATTCGAATAACGCTTGGCAGAAGCATTTTAAAATTGTTCCTCGTTGGTTTTATTTGAATAACCAAATAGTTATTCGAATAATGCTTGATAGAAAGTCAAGTTTATTGATCTTTCTACGAGTTTATTTGAATAGAGAAACTCTTATTCGAATAAACACAGATTGTCTTTAAAAGGAACAGCGCTCCCTCCTCTTTCATTCTCCTTTTTCACTCTCTCTTATCTCCTTCGTCTTCCTCTTTCTCTCCGTGCCCCAAATTTCCAAAACCCTAGCCACCATTTCTGCACCCACTTCCCTCTATTGTCAGCCATTTCCTCCACTCTTACCTCATCCATACACTACCCACAACCTCTCTTACCTTTCCCCTTCTTCCATTTTCCCCTTTCACGCACCATACTTTGCCCAAATCACCATATTCACGAGCTCCTGCAATGGCATCCTCCTCTAACCTAAAACGTGCCAGAATAAAGATTGCTCCTGTTGACAACCCTTTAGACTTGAGACGTTTGGCCACAACTAATGATCAGATGAACAGGTTCAAGCAGTTCTTCCAATCCAAAAATCTTATGCAGCCAAAATACATGGACCTGATGTTCTTTGCCAGCAAAGGCTTCCTATTCATGCTTCTATTAGACCACCAAGGAGTTGCCAACTTCTGCACCTACAAAAGCAAGTTGTACCCTGACCTTGTGTGAATATTCTACTATAATATTGAGCTCGAGGGCGACAATCTCGTGTCTGAGGTAAAAGGAATCAAAATTTTGGTTACTCCTCAAAATTAGGAAGAATACTTTGGGTTGGTGTATCAAGGCAATCAGTTTGTTAAGAATAGCTGGAAAACTTAGGAAGATTCTAAGCACTCTGACGCAATTAATGGGATGCTCAGACCCGGTCAAATTGCAGTTGCCTTCTCTACTGGGAAAATGAATTATTAGGATAGGCTGTTACATTACGCCTATGCACATATTCTTGCTCCACGAGAAGGCAATTACATATACTAGAGTGAAGATGATGTCTTCATGGTTTGGGCACTAAAAGAGAGGATTATGATAAATTGGTCATACTTTATCATGCATCGCATGATGAAAGTAGAAGTTAAAGATGTTAAAATGGATCTGCCTTATGCTCTGTTGATATCTAGAGTTCTTCTGCATTATTATGTTGTTGCGGTAACCGAGGAATCAACAAAGCTAACTCATCACAATGTCTTTGGAACCTTAACACTTAAGCATATGAAGATGAAGAAGGATGAAGAAGGCGTTTGGGTCTATGGTGATGAGATAGTAGCAGCTGATGCTGAAGTTGAAGATAAGGAAGGCAAACTTGCTGTTGAGATCTCCAACAAACAACTCATGGAAACTATGGTCGACTTGAAGGCATACATGGAGAACACCATGGGTGCTATGTATGACAAAATGGAAGCCATAAAGCAAGAGCAAGCAGCCATAAGGCAACACCAAGAAGAGTTATAGCAACACCAAGCAGCCATGAGGGAACATCAAGAGGCTATGTAGAGATCTTTGGATGACATGAGGAGACACTTCCCTCTGCCTCTGCCAGAAAATTATCTTAGTATCCTTAGTTTTAGGATCTCGGTTTTAGATGTATATGTTGTTTTTGTTTGACTAATACCAAATGTAATTGGCTAAGCATAATGAATGAATGAGTTTTTGCCTTTGATCTAATGTTGCATCTTGAACTTTATTAAGCATTGCTATTGTGACATATTACTTTGAATGCAAATTTGTTTGGCCCTATTCTTGACTAATAAATTTGCTACCTCATATAAAAATAATATGTTGGACTCAAGTGAATATCATATTGTTTAAGCTCTGCGCTTTATCTTGCCCTATCTTTTTTATCATGACAAAAGGGGGAGAAAAAACTTGAATTCAGTTCCTTGTTTGAGAAAAGACAAGTAAAACTAAAACGGATCTTAGAATTCTAAAAGTAAGGAGGAGCTGCACGCATGTCTGATTTAAATAACCTCTTATGAAAAAGAAGGGGAGTAAGTCTCTCCAATGACTTTGTGGATTCCAATTTATTTAAACTAACTATTTTCTCAATGTTTGTTTGTCATCATCAAAAAGGGAGAGAATGTAATTAACTATTGAAGAATTGTTTTGATGATAACAAACTTGAAGATAATGGCAAGATCAAGTCCAAGGCATTCAAGAATAGCTTTAGAACTTAGATCACTGTGTAAAGGTAAAAAGGAGTTCATACTTAAGCTCTAAAAATTTTTTTCAAAGAACCCAAATAGCACACATGGTTTCACTATTTCAAAATAGTTTTTGACTTCCTATGAAATAACATTTAAGTACTTAAAAGCTTGTTGGATATTTAGGAAACAAGTGGCAAGTTTTAAAAGATGTTTAAAAATGATTTCAAATAGATTTATTCGAATAAGGTTTATTTTATTCGAATAACAAAAGTCAAAGAGCCAAGTTTTCCTTCTAATCAAGCTTTATTTGAATAACACAGGGTGTTATTCAAATAATAGCTTAAAAATAAGTTACACGCCTTCAATTTTAAAAGGTTTATTTGAGTAACATTTTTGTTATTTTAATAATAAGATTTTTCATAAAACCAATTTTAAAAGGCCTTATTTGAATAACGATATGGTTATTTGAATAACGTGTTATAGAACTAACACGCAGTGTGCTATTTAGAGTGTACTTATTCGAATAATACATATATTATTCGAATAAACACGAATGCCAGAAACAGTAATAAATGACTAGTTGATGATATTTAATGCTCCAACCAACCCCCCCAACAGCTCTAAAATTTGTTGGGTTATAAATACAAGTTGTTGGGCATTAAAGAAGAGTAGGAAATCAATATGAAAAATCTTGTAGAGCATTAATACGAGTTCATCCAACCTTAATCTTTATTTTTCTACTTATTAGCTAAAAATGTGAATATCCTTCTACCCATTGAGCTTCAACTTGTGTAATATACTCTTTTGAGAGTTTATCTTTCTTATACATTTTGATTTCCTGTAAAGAGAGTGAGGTGTCCCTCTAGATAAAAGGGTGAGGTATCCCTTAATTGTAAAAATGGTGAGGTATCCCTCAAAGGTTGTAAAGAGTGAGGTATCCCTGTTTTGAGGCTCAAGTACAAAGAGTAAGGTATCCCAGAGGTGTGTTGAGTGCTCTATGTTATAAATGTTTCAAGTATCTGTTCAAGCTTGAAGGTTTAGTAGAAATCTCGAGTGGTTCACTTGAGTACTAGACGTAAGTCACAAGAGGTGGCTGAACCAAGATAAATCCTTATGTTTGCTCTTCTTAACTCTATCTCTTTACTTTGATGCTTTACTGTTATATACTTGTTTGAATATTATTTATCTTGACTTATTTATTTGTGAGTAAAGTGATCAATTTCATTTATCTATTTACTTCAATCAATTAATAGCTTCAACAAAAATTAATATTCAATCATTTTGTAAAAGATTTATGAAAATATTTTATAAACTCAATTCACTCCCTCTTAAATTTAAAGCTACTTGGTAACAAAGTTGTGCAAGACAAACTAAAATAATTTGTTTAAGAAAACGAGTTGCACAATCCACCTTTTTTTAAAAGGTTAATCGAGTCGACTTGTCAACTTTCACCCGTTTTGTCATCTCTATGGTGACTTGAGTCAAGTGTGGGGTGTGTTTTATTGAAAACGGTTCCTTAACATGTTTATACTTTGCTTTCCTTTCTATAAAAGCCAGTTTCATTTTAGCCGTTCATGAGAATTCTCTTTGTTTTAAGATATATTTGTTTAACATTCTTCTAAATGCAAACATTGCTTAGCAAAAATAAAGAATTTTTTGCAGTGAGAAAGTGTCTTGATTGGCGTGTAAATGGGGGTTTGCGTCTGAAATAAATCGGAAACAGACGTACCATTACCATTATTTGTTTTAATCATTTTTTATTTAGATTTACATTACATAAATAATTCATTAATTATGAAATAGAATACTTCCCACTAAATTTAATACACAAGACTTAACTATTATTAAATATTAAAAATAGCTCAATTTTTAATTTTATAATCTAAATGAATAAATATAATTTCATATTCATCATTTTTATTTTTATCATTATCAAGGACAAGATGCATGATACTAATAGAAAGCATTTTTTTATAATATCAAAAAAGAAATCTGTAATTTGCCATATTCAAAATAATTATTCGAAAGCATTTGGTCAAGGGCCTTGATATGTAAGCTAGCAATTATTTGCTCAAGTCTTTAGCAATAAAGTTTTTTCCCCCTTTATTTTTTGTTTTAGTAATTCAAATATTGATGAAATCATTTTCATCTATGGACCGAACACAAGTGTTTCACATCAAAATTATGTGATCAACGAAGAAGTTGGATACCCAATTGTCAATCTCCCAATGTGAAAGTGAGGTATGCATCAATTGCATTTACAGTTTTACACGTGAGAGGCATTAATTGAATTTAAAACATTCTTTTATCCAATAATCAATCCAATTCAAATGCAGAAATGGTTCAATAATCTAAGGGCGCATTTGTCACAATGGATTAGATCTGATATGATAAGTTTATACAATACATTATAACTTTATCAGTTATTTAATGAAACTATAGTATTATATAAGCTTATCTAGCAAATTCTTCTTATACATTAAAATGATGCATAATTTAATCAGGCTTTGGGATGTAGGATTAGGCTTGATTATGATTTGATGTATAAGCTAATGTAAAAATTTTCTCATTCGAACCTAGTGAACCCCGATATCTCTCCTCTGCCTTCTCACTACCACCCTCTCCCCTCCTCTCGTTTCCAACTAGCTCTTTTCTAGTAGCTGCTACTGGCAGTAGCTACAATCAGTAAGGCAATGCTCCATCTCACTATCTTTCTCCTCTATTGCAAGGTTAGCTCTCTATCTCTCTGCATGCCATCATTTGGTGAGTGCTTACCCATGGATTTTTTATCTATCTTTGCCCTTGCATTTTCCTTGAGAACCTTTTCTGCTTCGACTAATGGCCTATTTTTCTCTAAAATGGTTTAATGGGTTTAATTATTTTAATTTAGATTGAGTTTGTTATTAAGCTATTTTTATCATGTTGCTTTCTTTGTTGCTTCAGTTAATGAGTTTATTTCTATTTCTAATTATCAATATACCAAAACATTAAATTTGCTTATACTTTGCTGTTACTTCAAAATGTTTCATAGAATTCCTAAATTTGGAGTTGCTCAATAATTTTGTTACACCCATTTTTTATGACTATGTTTTAATTACCATCAAGTCATCAACTATTCAAGTTGGTGCTCTGCGCACTCTCTGTATGAGTCCCCTTTTTTCTGTTTTTGAACTGATATAAGTGTATAACTGATTCTTACCTGTGTGGACGCTAACCTAAAACTGCGATTTACGAATTAGTCATGAAATGTTTCTTGTATATGCCCATGAAACCATTCTTGGAATTTCTTCGGTTATCAACCATTCTTTATATGAATATTAGCTTTTATTGGTTGCTGATAAGCAATTTGATAGAATGCTTCAACAAAAATTTATAAAGTTATAATGGTTTACTTTAGACATGTCATCATATATAATGAATGTTGTCAAGGAGTCAAAAATTGGTGGCTTAGTTGGTTTATGCACACAAATTTCTAATCCAACTCATCTCATTGTTTTTAAGAGATCACTTTTAATCAGAAAAGAAAAAGGAAATATTAAGACCATTTTTCTAATAGTGATATATGTTTGTTAAATTCATTTTTACTCCTAATGCAAGCTAGGTTGAATTGCAGAACCAAAACATAATTTGGTGCCTAAATGGCAACTGAAAGCATATAACTCTTAACTTCAAATGCAAGGTTTAAGCCATATTTTTAAACAGCATCAACAATAGAGGAAGGAAGCACCTTCCTTCCCCAGATAGAGGCTTTTAAGGTTACAAAGTAATCAGAATTAAGTTAACTTCTTCTTAGTGATCATCTCTCAGCAATGATAAAGTTCTCTCAATATATGAAATGGAGATGAAACAAACACATGAAAAATTGATGTATGAAAACTCTTCTTCTACATGATGTTGATACATTTATCAAAAAGTTGAAGTGTGTGTAAAAAATTTTGAATCAATACTCCAACAAAACTTAAAGAGTTACAAGACCAATAAAAAATCTAAATTTGGAGCTGAATTTCAACATGATTGATCATCATTGTACATGTACATGTCAAAGTCCCAGTGGCTAATGCTTGAATGATTTTCAACGAAAATAAGATGACAAGGGCCAAATGCTTACCTGTGTCTTGAGACGCCAAAACATTATAAAAATTCATACTTCATTGTAAAAAAGAAAAAAATAGTTTTTTTTCCATTTAATATATTAGACCATAAATTAGTCATATTTTTAGTAAAATTATTTTTTATTATATTGCCCAATTCTATCTTAGTTGAATTATTACTGTGACTCAAAACTTTCACCGTTTTGATCTCTGATTCAAATTTTTTAAACATTGATTTAATGATAAAAAATGAAAAAGTTGATAAATCTAATATTGAATTCTTTCTAAGAAAGATAAGTTGGAAAGATGAAATTTATGATTCAAGATTCAATCACCACAATTTTTTTTTACACAGTCAAATAGTTTAAATTCCTTCCCCCAAAATCAAAAAAACAATTCTAGATTATTATTTTTTCAAATGATAGACAACTATAATTTTTTTTTACCATAATTTTGTACATAATGATTTGGCATCTTATTGATTCTTAGATGAGTGAGTAGTCCCTACCACTTTATTTTATTCAACAACTACCATTGAATCTAGGGTGGGATTAGTGGCAATCCTTTTTTTTTCTATTCACACTCTCTCTTAATTGCTTTAAAAGTTTGATTACCAAAAATGACCTTCATAAATTTATCTATTTAATAATTCAATTTTTCTATTACTTAAACTTGACTATTTACAAGTTAAATCTAAAATATATTAAATTTATTAGTTAAAAATTTTTTATGCAAAAATATTTTAATTCAAACATCTTACTATTTTTGTTTTTACTTTATATTTACACTTTATAAATTTAACATATTCATATTTGACTATTTTAGTTTTTTATGTTTATATTAATTAGATTTCATATAAAAGGTAACAAGTACTTGTAAAAAAAATCTTTAAGATAAATATAATATTAAAAAATAAAAATAAAAACTATTAAATATATCAAATTATCACTTAAAGAAATGAAAAATTATTTAAATATGTCTATCTACTTGAAAAAAATAATATTAGTAAATTTTTAAGTGTAATAACAATTTATTTTAAGGTGGCGAATTATATTAATATTTTTTATAATTGTTACTTAAATCCTTGAACCGTAATTTTTTTAATATTTGAATCATGTACATTATAAATTTAAAAGAAAATTATTTTTCATATTATACGGTGCTCTAGAAAGCAATCACTTATTGCTTTTGGACTGCCATCCCCTTAAGCTGGTCATTGCAATTAGTATATTACATTTAGTACATGACAAAAAGCAACCTTAAGTTTTAATCATCTCTCTTTATTCTTTGAAGCAACAAAAATAATCATTTTTCATATATAAAAGTGTTGACTGTAATTTTGAAAATAAATTTGAAAAGAAGTTATATGAAAAATATTTACTTTTTATATATTCATTCAAATATAAAACTATTGAATGTAACTTTAAGACATTTTCGGTTCAGGCAATGTTTTAAAGTATTACTGAAGTTATATTCTAATGATAATAATTAAAAATAAAGTAAAAAAATAAGTATATTTTAAATATGTAAAGTGTATATATGTAACTAAAATTATATATAAATAGTAAGAAGTTTGAATTAATAATTTTTTATAATAAATTTCTAATTAATAAATTTAATAAAATTTTCAATTTAAATGTATAAATAATAAAGTATAAACAGTTAAAACTTTGACTTATTAAATACATAAAATAATGAAGGTCATTTCAGGTAATTAAAGTTGAAAGTAATTAAGAGGGAGTGTGAATAGGTAATTAGGAGTGTCAATAAATCTACCCTTGAATCTATCTATAATTTTTATAATGTTATGAATAATATTCAAGAGTGGATCCAAATGTCACCATAGTTACAAGAATGTTACAAAAAACTCATTATGTAGATGTTACACATATTATTATTCTTTATATCTCATTATAGTGATGGTTATAATTTTATGTAGTCTTGACCCTATATATAAATGGTATAAGGCACTTAAAGATGATACACAAGATTATAAAAAAATTCTTCTCTCTCTAGTTTCTTCTCTATCTCTTAGGTTCTTTATATTTTGCTCTATAATTTCATCTCTATTTCTTAAGTTTTCTATTGTTACTTTTACAATACGTTATCAGCACGAGACTCTACTATATGAGTGATATGACTTGAACAACTTAGAGGTTCTATTGAAAGAGTTTGTCTTCTTATCTCTCCTTTTGGATTAATCTAATTCATTGCTTATAGCTTCCTTCATATTAGTCTTATTATGGAATATTTTCATGTTTCTTCTATAGAAATTTTATTGTCAATCTTGTTTGACTTACATAATCATCATATTTTGTTTATATTGAATTTGTTGCTATTGGTAAATTCTGAAAGAAATTACTATTTAAGCATCCCTAAAATATTGTAGAAAATCAATGATTTTTCATAGTCATATTTTATATAAAGATTTATGGTTTGATTCCTGAAGAACTACACTTTTAGACTGTGATTAAATCTAAAAAGATCTATTTGATCTTAGTATAATTTAAAATAAAGAAATGTGAGAGAGAACACCATCTACCTTTTTATGCCTCTCGAATATGCTCCTATAGTAGCAAAAAATAATAAAATTATTTCAAGAAATATTTTGAATCAAGTTTATGCATTCTTGTGATTAAAACACAAAAATGAGTTATTGAAGAAAAACCACAAATGTCACTCAATGAGTTGAACTACATTCCTTGAAGTGAATACTCCGTATTATAATTTTGTGTACAACAGAGGTCGTGGTTATGGTCATTGTTGTGGCAGAGATTAGAAAAATAATCATTATAATGGTGATTCCAACTCTTCCCAGAATACATATTATATGAAGTAGGGAGAAAATAATAAGAATATTAAATAGAGTAAAATTACCTTAATGTTGTATCATATACGAAGGAACATTGCTCATACTTGTCGTATGTCAAAATTTTGGTTGTGAAAATCATTCATTTGACAATGGTCCTACAAATAATATGCATATGGATGTGTCTATTTTCGTTAAATATTTTTGGAAGAAAGTTTTATCACTTAATTGATGATTTGAGTAGTTGAATTATTTCCTTTGAATTCATATTTGTCATTTCATATATATTTATTTTATTTTTTATGTGATTTAAAATCATCATGTACACATTTTCTCTTATCTTGTTAGTTTGTAATATTATAAATAAAATATGTATGATATGATTTCTTAGAATTTTTATTGATTGAAGAAAAAATATGTCTTCCTAACTCTTTATATATATATATATATATTGATATCCTGGTCATACAAAAGTAATTCAAGTCTCCATAATAGCTACTATATTTTGTTACCTCAATAAATAAAATTTTATACATTATGTTTTGTTTATTATCAAGTCAAATAGATATAATAAATGTAATTGAAATACATGTTATTGTAAACCAGAAGTATACTATACTCTTATAAATTAGAAATTTACAATATTGTGTAAACTAGAAGTTTACTAGTCTAAATAATTTTGTTATTTGGCATATGGCCACTAAGTCTATGTTGGGTCAATATTGATAATTTATAAGGGTATCATTGAAGGACCAGAAGATTCTTCAATATAATGAGTTTTTAAGTAGTGTGTTCTCAATGTAAATTGATTAAAGGCTATTACTAGCTAACAATAGAGTAAAATTTGTTGAATTTCTAGAACGAATTTAAGATGATATTGTGGATTATATCATACATCATGTGTATTATTTAGATATTTCATGGCTAAAAGCCATTTGGTCACATGTCTACTTATTATCAACTCACAACCTGATGTTTGTGAGATTATGCAAGTTATTTGATTAAAAAGCACAAATTTCCAGATAAAGGCAATTTGTCTTGATAATGCTAATGAATTTACTTCTCAATCTTTTAGTGATTATTGTATGGTCATTGGTAAAATGTTGAACATCCAGTTGCTTATATCCAAATGCCTCTAATTGATAGTTAAATAATAGATTGTGAGAATAAAAACCCAAATTTTTGTTTGGGGTATGCCTTTTACATGTTATAGTACTTGTTGGTACAAGACCAACAAATAGTTATAAGTTATCCCCTATACAATTAGATTTTGACCAGAAGCCAAATATTTCTCATATATGAATTTTCCTATGTGTGATGTAGTCATTCTTGCTTTACCATATCGCACTAAAATGGACTTTAAAGAAAGTTGAGAATATATGTTGGATACGAAATAATGTTTCCAACATTACGGGAAAAGAATAAGTAGCTGGAAAAGGAAATTAATTGAAATGCATTATCATTATATTATTTAGATCTTCAAACAAGACAATTTGAACTGGAATTTCAAATGATAATACATTTGCAAATAAGAGCAAATGAATTGCCAGATGCATTTTCTATTACAAAAGGATAAATAAATTGTACACCAACTATAAATGCTCTATTTAGAATTGATATCAAATGAGTCAAAAACATGTAAAAAGTATGGTAGACTAATCGATTCCAAAGACAGAACCCAGAAAAGAGAAGGAGCGAATAATATTGCTAAGAAGACAAATAATCCTAAAGAGGATACTCTTGGAAAAGATATTAGAGACATACGTAGGACTCTTGAAGTAGTCTGAACTCCAGAAGTAGTTCAAACTCCAAAAGAAGTTAAAATATATGAAAATTATGAAAATCATGAGATCTCAATAAATTATGTCTCTACGGGCAAAATGAAGGAATCGAAAAGAAATAATTGTCAACAACATAATTGCATAGCACGCAATATTATGATTGGCCAGAATAAAAAAATGCTTTGTAGGCAGAATTGAACTCACTTGTAAAATGTGAGATTATTGAATTTGTAGTTCAAACTCTAGAAGATGTTTTAATGGACCTGAAATCTAAACCCCAGAAAGTGTAAAATTTGTGGATACAAATGGATGCAATTATATTTTGATATCTATTAAAAATGTTTGCACACAAGAAGTTGAGTACTTCTAATGGATGTTGTTACATCTTATTGTTATGGATCTCTTGATACATACTATCTACATAAAAATCCTTGAAGGATTTAAAATATCAATAGCATCTAATGAACTTAATTTACATGTGTTAATGATTTATGTTCTTTTTCTCATCATATTGAGACTTTCTTATTAAGCATTAGTGCTTGTTGATATGCATTATATATATTTCAAAATTTCTTAAAATATTGTATTTGCTTATGTGTCTATTTAAGAAACTTGTAATTGGCTTTGCATAATTGCTATATATGTTAGTTATTAAAATTGCTTGAAGTTTTTCCAAGGTTGTAGAAGATCTAAAGTGAAAATTTAAAGTGAAAAATCTTTGAATGATAAAACTTTGTCTCGACCTGTAGATCCAGCATTTAGAAAATTGAATTTTGTCTATCAAATTATAAAGAACGAGTTCTTAAGTCATTTATACAAATAATTATTCACTGAGTATACTAATGGTTGTTAGATCGTTAGATTTAAAGCAAATAACAAAGATCTTGATCCTGAGGTATCATACCTTAGTGCTATAGAAATATACATGCATATTGCTAAATACTATGTATTTTTATATCTTCGAGGCACAATTAATGATATTATTTTATTAGTATGAATATATGTCCAATTAATTAATTATACAGATATGCAAGGTATTTATCTGATCCAAATAAAGTCAGATCTCAAATAGGGTCTTTATTTACATGTGGTAGTATTGTTATATCATGGCGATCTACAAGGCAATCTATTTTTCATATCATTTAGAAATAATGACAATTCATGAAAGAAGTCATGAATATTTCTTGTTAAGAGTTATGATTCATCATATTCAAGAATTTTGTGGACTGTCTTATGAAAAGGAAATTTCAACCGAAGATACTATTACTTGCAAAGCTCAACAAAAGGATGATATATCAAAGGTGACTGAAATATAGTATATTTCTCCAAAATTTTTCAGGGGAAGAAAATCAAAATGTTGCAATTCATATATCGTGAGTGATGCTTCTAACAGGAGGAGAAAAATTGTACTCTTTTTCCCTTAATCACAGTTTTGACTTATATGATTTTCCTTAATAAGGTTTTTAATAAGGTAATTCCCATATAAAAGATATTGTACTCTTTTTCCTTCACTAGGATTTTTTCCCATTGAGTTTTTCTTAGTAAGGTTTTAATGGTGCATATCCTTTATGGACATCCAAGGGAAAGTTTTATGAATAATATTCAATAGTGGATGTCCAAAGGTCACTATAGTTACATAGTTATAAGAATGTTACAAAAGAATCATTATGTAGATGTTACACATATAATTATTCTTTATATCTCATTATAGTGATAGTTATAATTTTATATAGTTTTGACCCTATATATAAAGGGTATAAGGCACTTGAAGATAATACACAAGAATATAGAAAAATTATTCTTTTTCTCTAGTTTATTCTTTATCTCTTGAAATTGAAATAGAGATATATAAGATTCATTTAGAATTAGAATTGGAATTGAAACATAAAATTTTAATTTCAATCTCAATTTTTTTAGAATTAGAATTGGTTGAGAATCTTATATTCTATGTTTGGAATTGTCAAAGAATTAAGATAAGAAATTGTAATTCTAAATTCAATTATAATTTTATTATTTAAAGGTATGATCTAAAATATTAAAAAATTATTTATAAAATTAAAATTAATAAAAATATTCATATAATAATATTTTTATAATATAATAGTCATATCTTTTTCATAAAGAAATTTTTCGTGAATTTAAAAAATAGCTATTATAATAATTTTTATATAAATATAAAAATAATTTTCTATATAAATATAAAATCTCAATAAATATGATTGTTCATAAATAAATGTGAGAGAGAGAGAGTTTAATTTTTAAGTTATGGAATTAGTAATTCTTAAGGTATAAGTTAAGAATTGAGAAAGACTTAACTTAGTTGTTTTTCAATTCCATGGAATTGGTTATGGAATTACAATTCCAATTCTAAATGTCATTCCAAACATAAAAATTGAAATTAAGAGGTTCAATTCCAATTCTTAACTTCAATTCCATACTCAATTCTAGAAACCAAACGGATACTTAAATTCTTTATGTTTTGCTCCCTAATTTCATCTCTATTTCTTAAGTTCTCTTATGGTTACTTTTACAACATATAAGAATTTTAACTATTTTTCTTGGTTATATAGCTTTATTATTATTATTATTATTATTATTATTATTATTATTATTATTATTATTATTATTATTATTATTATTATTATTATTTATGATTACTATTATTATTTATGATTACTATATACTATGATTGTTGTCAAACATTAAATACTTTCTTGTTTTGCTGTTCTACTATGAATGAGCGTAGCAATTAAGGTATGTTATTTCTTTATGGACATAATAAGAATTTAATAAGATTGAGAGAACTAGCATATTAATTGTGTTTTTATATAGACTAAGTTAGTCTGATTTGCAAAAGCCCAATTTGAAAAATTGGTCTCAAGCTCGAAATTGGCTCATTTGATACCTTTACTAGTTACTAATAAACATGGTTAGCTCCAATCTTGTAAGGAATTCAAGGTGTTTTTGAATTACCTGTGAAAAAAAATATTATTTTAATAATTAATTATTGTTATAATTAATTATAATAGAATCACTTTTATATTTAAATATGTTAATTAAAAAATAATTTTAAAATAATTTGTTTTATTTAAATTGTATGAAAAAAATGGCTTTATATAGTAAATTATTAAAAGGAAATGAAAATGATGTATTTATATTATATAATATTGTATGATTTATGGTTATTTTGATAAAAACATAACATAATTAACTTTTAAAGGAAAAACTTTTTTCAATAAGGCTCAAATATAGAGATTATGAAGAAAAGCTTTTTAACCCATGAAAAAGCTTTTTATCACTTGAAGTAATTTTATCCAAACATCACTTTAACTCATAAAAAAACTTAACTCATGAAATAAAAATTTTGGCAAAAAATAATTTTTACCAAACAAACTTGTTCTCGTTGCAAATATTTGAGAGACAACTAAAATATAAAAAAAATTGAGAATTTTAGTGATGGAACCATCCTCTTTAAAAATTAAACTAGAGAGTTGTATATTTTTAGACTTTTTGACTTGAATTTAATAGAAATTTTGTTTATGGACATCGACTTTTTATTTTTTTATGAGGATGAGGCATTGTCACATCAATAAAAATGTTAGCCATGATAACCATCACCATAGAGGAAAGATGAATTGAGTGATTATAAATTTTTAAAACATCATTAAAAAATTAAACTTTTTAATATACTCAATCAACACATACAGCGAAATAAGTCTAACAAAGATATAACTATTGTAGATTATTCAAAAAATAACTTGAGTTATAGGATAAATCAAGCAAATAAGTTGAATATTAAGTTCTTAAAATCAAAACATCAAGATGACATGATATGCAATAAATAAATATATTGCACCAAATATTAAAAATAAAGAGTGTAGAGAAGAGAGAATCAAACTCAAGAATTTATCATGATTCAACCACCAACCACTTGTGACCTATATCTAGTCCCCATGCTTAACTTGAGATTTTTTTCACTATCTCCTAGACTTCACGGATGCTAGGAAAATCTTTGTACAAGCAAGAGCACTCCTCACACCTTGAGATACCTCACTCTAGTGCTAGAGCTTCCAACTATTCAACTTTCACAGGTGCTTAAAAAACCTTTACATTCAAAAGGACCCAAACAGTACAAAAAATACGTTAAATTGCGGCAAATTTTTTTCAATTTGTGGCGGTTTTTAACCCCCGCTAATTAAATTGTGGCGGTTTTAAAAACCGCTACATTTACGTTGGCCGCAATATATTGCGGCGGTTTTTAAGTGACCCCCACAATTTACAGCGGTGTTTATTCAATTTGTGGAGGTTTTTAACCTCCACTATCTAGATGCCTGATTCTATTTACCAAAAAATTGCAAAGGTTTAAAACCGCTGCTATTTAACATATTTGACATTTTGAGATTTAAAACTGCTGCAATTCATTTGATGAATTTTTTTTTAAAAAGATTTACTAAATATAAAACTGCTGATATGAATGTGAATCAAATTGCATTAAAAATATTCATAGTAACATATAACATCACAAGTTCAAATCCATAATAAGCTAAATAAATTCATCCCATGTAACTTAAACTTACAACTTAAAATCTTTAATAACCTAAAGTAGTGCCACAATAAATGCACAAAATCAACACTAAATATGTTGTTGGTGGTTTGTGTTGCTACCGCCAGATGATCTTCTTGCATCCAATGGCGTAGTAGGTTCACTTGAAGTATCACCTGGCTGAAATAGTAAAAGACATTTTGTAAGAAACTACAAAGAGATAAAGATATATAATGCTATTTGGTTGGGTTCTTTATTGAGGCGTACTAGAACATAAGATACAGGTAAATTCAAAGGGAAGTTCATAAGTACTGAAGAAGGAAAGAAGACACACAAAGAGGTTGAAACAAAGTGCAGGTTAAAATTAAATACCATAATTAAGAGGAGGTGGAAGTTAAAACAGGAACCTGAAGAATAAGTAGCAACATATATAATAAATGAAGGAGGGAAGATTATATACCCAAAAAAAAAAAGAAGGAGGGAAGAAGGGATAAAGTAGAAAGAATACAGTCATGCACATCAACAAGAAGGTTCACCTCATGCCAATAGAAGAAATGCTCAGGAAGATTCCTTTTGAGTATCTGCATTGCTACCTTTGCAATTGCATGGTAATGTAGGCTTGGTCGTCAATGGAGAGTCTAAGTGGAAAAATGAATCCGAAAATGAGAATAATGTTCTTAGTCAATTTAAAGTATCGGGTCAATACTTATCTCTCTCTCTGCTCTGCTCCTATTTACAAGACAAAAAAATATGATACAAAATGAGCCAACAACACTCACAGACCTTCACAATCACAAGTCACACACTTCAAACTTCAAACTTCACACATCATAATTCACATTACACATACTAAAAGGTGCAAAAAGGGACAATACTATCAACTTAAAACTTGATGGCCAATTAAAAAATGAAAAGAAAAGTAAAATATATATTTTAGTAGAGATTGATTAAAACCCAAAACCCGTATTCAGCAAAGTTAAGTGCTTTCCAAGACAATGATTTAGTGCTAGCGATCGATCATATTAGTCCCAATAAAGTTCAACTTCACCAAACTGTAACAGAGACGTGCTTGGAAGATTTGGAATTATAAAAAAAAAGAAAAAGAAAATAAAAATTAATGACTGCAGATCTGAATGAAGTTGGGGAATGGATTCAACCAAAGTAACTCATCCTAGATTCCTTAGTTTTCTCAATCTCTATGCTATTAACAAAAACACAAAAAAATAAAAAAACCATAAAATTGAATGCGATGTTCTGGATTGGATGGTGCAAGTAATGAATAGAACTAAAGCAAATGAATGGAAGAGAAGAGAAAGAGAGTACCACGTTTTCGAGATCGAAGGTGCTGTGAGCTCAGCACGAGGTAGAGGCAGTGAACGAATGGAATAGCCACAGAACCTAATTCTCTTTGGCCTGCTTTTATAGAAAACCACATTGGGCAGCTCGAATACAGATCTGAATTGATTCGCTTCTATTGATGACAAATAGTGTGACTATGTTAAACATCCAAGAACAATTTGAATCTAAATTAAAATAGTATGAAGTACCTCCAGTAGATGAAAGGAGTAGTGGAGGTACTTCATACTCTTTTCTCATTCATGATTTTACTATCTTTTCATTAAAAGAAATTACCATATGATTAACATCATGTTTCCGGTCTGGATCATCATCAAAATCTAAAATTCATCATCAAAATCATATGCATCAAGGTTTTGCACTTCATCTCCAGCCACTCTAGGACAACCTGCAGGATAGTCATGATAAAAAATAAAAAATAAAAACATTCTATAGCCATGGTTAAAGTATAGGTATTTATTTTCAAAGCTAGTTATTACCTTACACGTTAAAAGTAATCAAGAAAGGCGATGGCTCCAAAAGTTCAAGGCGATGGCTCTATTTAACATATTGAGAAGTAAAGTAAGGCTTCTAATTTTATATTATCAAGTATCAATAATGGAAAACTTTGTACTGATTTTCACCACTTAACATTTTGCACTGGGCTATTTTGGGGAAAAATTACTAACTCCTTTGAAGTAGGTAATCCTAACTCCTAAGCTTCAATAGGTGCCTAATAGTTTCTGGTTTGACAGCAAGATTACAGCTTAATAAAGTAGAAGGTATGATGCATAAACATCTTTAAACCTCAATGAAAAATCACACGAATGAATTCCCCAAACCTTTCATCAAACACTTGGCATGCATTTTGAGAGGAACATAAATTTCACCGTTTAAAGCAAAATCAATTTGAATGAAGAACAGAAAACTTCACAGATTGAAGCTAAATTAGTGATAAAATGGAAATCAATGGTAATAATCCAAACCATGGCAACCAAAAGAAATTCCTATTGTGAGATTCCAAGCAAGTGCTACAAAATGAAAATGAATATCACAGCAAATGAGAGGCAGGGAACACTGCTAGATCTTCTGCGTCACCACCAAATCTGCAAAGTTTGGGGTTTTATAAAAAAAATAGATGGGCAGAAAAAATCAGAAGAGGAAAGTGAGAGGGCAAGGGCGAGAGAGTGGGAGGAAGAAGGCGAATGTAACATCCCAATATTTACTATCCAGATATATCATCATATATAAGAATAATTAATATTGACCATGTCACTTCTAACATACAACCACTAACCTATATCATTCATACGTAATGAGTAAATATGGAGAGTCACGAAAATAAAAAGTTATATATATATATATATATAAAATAAAAGTATATATATATATATATATATATATCATTGCCTCAAGGCACATTATAATACATAAACTTTTACAACAACATAAACTAGCATATTATACAAGCTTTATCATTAAAAAACATATAACTATACTAATCTTCATTCATTTTCTCCTTCCCTTTTGAGGAACTAGCACCTGGATTTACATGGCAACACAATCGGGGTGAGAAAATATATCTAAGTAGAAGTATTCTAATACCAATATATATAAACATATACAACAGATAATATAGTCAATTATCAAATAACACTTCAGTCACAGAAACAAACAACATCTCCATCTCAGAGACACGCAATTACCCATACAACTACAATGCATGAACAATGTCATGATAGCAACCGCCCATACAATCATCATGCTATGCCAAATTATGACTAGTATTTATACCTATGCAATAACCTAAATATGTAATGCATAATGTATGATACCATTTCAAGAACCCAATTCCATGGTAATGTCATGAGATGCATGAACCTTGAACAAAACAAAGGAACCCGGTTCCATAAGCTTTGAACAAGCACTGGAAACCCAGTTCCAACTAATCCACGGGGTGTGAGGGAAAGACCATCCTTAACTCATTACTATGATCGGGAAGGTATGTTACCTCTTCACTTACAATCATGTATGATCACCCTCTTCAAGTAGTGAAGTCTTATCAACTACATGGTCTTCAGTAACAATGACTTTTGTGATAGGAATGATTGACTACCTTCTCATTCAAAATCACATTAGATCATCCACAATAATCATTGTGATAGGAAGGACTGATTACCTTCTCATTCAAAATCATATTATGATCATCAACAATGAGAGCTAAACCTTAACAACATAGCTATGGAACAACAATAATGCTAATTGCTACAATAACTAGCATGTAAATTGATTTACATTCCTAACTACTAACATGAAATACAATGATGTTAAGTACCACAATAATTAACATACTAATTGATTTACTTTCACTACACAGCCACTTCATTAAATACCCCTAATAGAGTCTCCATACTAAAAAAAAAGCATAAATGAAGAAACTACACCATTGGAAGACTCCAAGGCAAAACACACAACATCTAGTTGGTTTCTAGCATTTACGTCGCGATGTTGCCCTGTACCATATCGTGGCGCCCAAGCCATGGGTTCAAGTACTAGTAGGAAAATGCCACCAACATCGTAGCATCCTTATGCCACGTCGTGGCATGCACCCCTGTTCTTCAACACGTCGCGGCACTCAAAGTGCTACATCGTGGCGCCCAACTCTCGGGTCCCAAATTATGGGTGTGCATCACACTCACGTCGCGACGTTATATGCCTTACGCCATGGCGCCTACTGCAAAACTTACTTTTTACAGAATTCTGCAGATACGGGTACTGTTCCATTGGAACTAAACCCTCTTCCAATCACTCAAAATTCGATTTCAAGTGATTTTCAACCTCCATCAAGGTCCAACTACACAAAGCAACTCTTAAACCACTTCAATTTCACTCAAAACCATAGATCATGAAAAATCCCCTACCTAAAACCCAAAACCCCAACTTTGATTTCAAAGAGAATTAAAGGCTTTCAAAGGCTAGAAATTCCATTCCCACACACCCAACAATTCAGAAACAAGCCATCCTCGAATTAACCAACAAGTTTCAAACTAGAAATGTAACACCCACCTTAGGGTGCTACATATATGTTACATAATTACTAAATTAATCTCATCTAGATAATGTACATTGTAATCAAAAATATGAAATTTAAAATTTCTTATTTACAAGAAAATAAACTTAGCAGAAAATAAAACAGAGCAGTATCATTACAAATAATCTACATCATTATACATATCAAAGTCTCGGATATACATATACAAACTTTTAACACTGTCATACTATAAATATTACAACTTAGTCACTCCAAAAAGTTTAAACACTATTTACATTGACATCTTTGCCCAAGTACAACTAGGCGGTGAGCCCTCAAGTAATGTAGGATCCTCGGATGGATCCTCCTCATACCTTCCAGGGTGGGGAATTCCAACCCGGCGTAAAGTCCGTGGAGCAAATGTCCGAGCGGACGATACAACATGCTTCTCTCGAGGGGTGCGATAGTATGCTCCCCAATCTTGCCTAATAGATATAGGAAATTCTAAGCGTACATATATAGAGAAAAGTAGGGATTTCCTGATTCGTAACCTACTCGATCTAATATTTACATCACCCAAATAATAAATACTCTCTCTATCTAGGTCTTGATCCATGCATTGTCCCCATCAATGAAGGTCGGTCTCGGGTAACCCAAGAAGCTAGGAATCTCTACCGCCATCAGAACTCTAGGTTCTCAACAGAATCTGGATCTTTCTCCACTTCACGTTCTATGTCCGGCTCAGTGTCTTAACAATACATATACATGATACAATATATATATATACAAGAGGTGAGATCACCTATGCCAATACCAGTATGGTAGCAATGAAGATAAACAAATCTCAAAATATCATACAGACATCATACTATAATTACAGTTATGCCATTAATCTTAAATTTCATCATTACACAAGAAATAACAGAAAAATTACAATTATGCTACTTTTAATATTCAAGTATTCAATATAATAATTACCACGAACAAGAATTACACATGAATAAATTTATAATGATATATCCGTATGAATGCAAATGTACACTGACTCAATATCCTACTCCATGGAGCTACAACTCAAGTCGGAGAGAATAGACCGAAAAGATCGGCACCAACGTGCTTGAGACCACGTGCTCATTTTTTGCACATCTAGCACATGCACGACAGTCTTTATCAAATCATGATTAGGGATAGTGTCTCGGTCCAGGATCATTGGTGTGTTGCATCGGTCTAACCCACACGGTACAGAAGAGCTACCAACTGTCCATTGTAGGCAACCCGCACCCCAATGCCCCCAAGGTCAATCGAGAGACCTACACTACGCTTATCGCACCCACTCGGAGGTGTAATCTCTCCTAGGCATCTTGCCTTACAGATCCTTTGGACATTTCCAATGCATGTACTATGCACTATTCATAATTTCTACTAATATCACATATACGGGGTTCATAAAATAATTTAACAAAGTGGTAATACTTGTAATTTAATCACGTAGTCATATTCTCATGTATTTTCATTCGCGACTCAATTGTCGCCTTTTCGAATCACGTAGTGATTTTTCAACGTTTTCCAATCGCGTGAACATTTTTCGTACGTATTAAATCGTAATTCTTGTTTTACTTATTTTAATATCAAATTTTACTATATTTCTCTCATATTTACAAAATAGTCCCTCAAAACACAAAATTTACATTATAGTCCCTCAAAACCCATAATTTACATTTTCGTCCTTCAAAACAGAATATTTCCACTTTAGTCCTTCAAAACAGAAAATTTACATTTTAATTACATATTTCCACAATATTTCCAATTAATTCCATTTCTCATAAAATTTACGTATAAATTTCATACCCGATCTTGTATATATTTTACATACCCATATATTATCATTTCTTTAAGCATCACAACATATAAACAAGTACTGAAATAAAATCGTATCTCATAAATACTACACATACAAACCTAGAAACACAAGCAGCCACATCTCAAATACAGTCCAAGCATACAGACACAATCAAACACATCTCAATATTTAATCAATTCAGTCCAATCACACAAAGTCCAATCAATATAGTCCAAGACCCTCAAACAGTAAGTGAATAAATCCTTAGGGATTTTTCACCAAACATACCATCCTCATACTACCAAAACATGGGTGGTAAGGTAGAGTCTCCCTCTTACCTCTTGAAGACAAGCTTTGTAAGCTTTCCTCCCTTGTCTTGAAACTTTATAAATCTCCTAACAAGTCCTAAATTTTTCAAGAAAAATTAGTGAAGAACCATAGAAGCATCAAGGTTGAAAACCATGGAAAAATCATGGTTAAACAAATTAAAATCAAACTTAGAATTCTTAAATCAAAGCTTACCTTTTAAGAAAGATTGAAGAAGCTTAGATTGATGAAGCTTTGAAGCTTTGAACAAAGTAGGATATTAGAGTGGAGTTTAAATTTAAACAAGCCAAAAGATAAGTGTTTAGAAAGGATGGATGGTGTAGTTTTGTAGATGGTGACCGGTTGTGAAGAAGAGAAATGGAATATGCGTGAGTTCCTCCTTGGTGTTTGAGAGAATTAGATGGATATTTGATAAGAAGAAAGTGGAGAATGAAGAGGTGTTTGGGAGGCTGCTGACCGTGTATGTTTTGGGAAGCAAATGGCTTATATTTGAGGGATAAAAGTGAAGGATGAAGATGTATTTGGAGCTGCTGACCGTGTGAGATTTTGAGAGATAAATGGACTTATTCTTTTGGGAAATAAAAGTGAAGAATGAAGATAAAGTTTAGCTGCTGTCCAGCCGTGTTTCAACACGTGAAAAGTGAGTAATTTCACTTGAAATTTTTCTCATTTTAGGTGCTAAAATCCATTTTGCCATCGTGAAGGATTGTGGTGATAAAATAAAAGTTTTATTGCATGATTATCCATCCCAATTTCAGCTGCCCTAGCTGCTGCGTGTGCCTTCCTTGGTGATGGACGTGAGTGACATTTGCTTGAGCAAATGGCCATGCATTAATTGCATAACAACTCTCTCTTCTCATTGGTTGGTCACTTGACTTTTGCATGGTGTTTGAAGCTTCAAATATCACTTGAATCTTCACAATTTCTTTGGATGGTTCTCTTTGCCCTTTGGACGTCCATTTTTTTCGCATCTTTCTTGGGCCTCTACGCTTTGTTGGCCGTGAGTTTTTGGACATGGAGCTCACCTTGCTCCAAATCATTTCTTTGGTCCAAGCTCTTTTAGGTAAGTTTATGTCCTTTAATTTATGATTAAACCAAGTTAAATTCTACTACTATTGGGCCACAAATTGCTGTTATTTGGGCCAAAAATTCTATTGCTCAAAACTTCTATTGGACCATGAGTTTAGGGGCTGCTGTCCATAGTAGTTTAGGTGGGTTTTAAATACTTAATTCCTCATTAGTTCAAGCCTAATTACTAGTTAATTGGTTAGCTAATTAATTGGGTTTAATCTCCTAACCGTTCTTACTTAATTCTTCAAGTACATAACCCATTTTAGTTTAACATATTTAGCTTGTATCTAATACTTTTTAATCATACATCATTACCTCAAATTAGAATTAAGTTATTAAAGTAAGAATTAAGTTATAACTAATCCTTAATTAAGTTAGTTTACTTAATTGTTTAATTAAATAATTAGGACAACTTAATTAAAGTTCATTAGTTTCCTAAGTAAAAACAAAATCAAACTATAAGTGTTGACTCAATCTCATTCATTAATCTTATCTATGGTAAATACTTCTTGATAGTTTTAGCAAGCTTTGTTTTACACCATTGATTGAATCAATGGTAAAGATCAAGGCCTCTGAGTCAAACTTCAAATCTAATGGTTCGTAAAGAAGTCTAAACTTCTTCCCTTGATCAATTATCATTGGTTAGAAAAGTCTAACCAATTGTTTTGACTATATCCTATTGATTTACTTTAATTTTACTTACAAGAAATGTTCTAAACACTTTTTCTTATTAATTAAGACTTATCGGGTCCAACATTCATAGCCACGATTGCCATAAATGCAATTGCGGACATTTATTAATACAATCTTATTTATCTTCATAGATGGATTTTAAAAGTTAAAAGATTCTTTTGAATCACTCAGAGTCGGGTTTAGTAAGATCCCCGCTTCCAAATGAGACATCAAATTTCCCTACTGAAAAATATTATTTTTCCTAGCCGAAGCAATCACACAGAATGATCAAATATGATCTCAGAACAGTCAAATTAATTTTATACACACAAAAAAATGCAAAACAGTGTAATTCTGCTATTACGATTCATATAGTCAGAATTTGGGGTGTTACAAGAAACACCAAAATCACACTATAAAACCATGATTCACATCAAGTACTCTTAAGACCTAATGAAGAAAATGGAAAGATAGTATAAAAACCAAGGTTCCCCTAACCTCAATTCCCAGGAATGAAATCGGTTAACCATTCCTCTAAAAAGCTAAACTCCCTCCCTTACTTGGTGGATGATCCTTCTCCTTTAGCACTTGGTTTTCCTTTTTCCTTTTGCTTTTCCTATGGCATCCATGAGAGAGAGTTGTGAGAATAAGAGTAACCTTTCATTTTGGCCTTAAATAGGCCAAAAACAGGCACAAGGGTCATGCCCTCCAATTTTAGTCACTTAAGTCACCAAAATTCACCCGAACAGTTAAGAACGCTTAGTTATCACCAAACTAAGTTTCTCAAATTCCAACAATTATATTCTAAGATTCATTACAAATCTTGTTACATCATTTTCACATTTTTTTCATATCTGCTGGGGGTCAATCTAGCACTAAAACACACAACCAGTATGCTTAAAAATGTTAAACTAACTATGATAAATCTCAAACTTTAACCACAACTTCTTCCACATTTTTGTGACCTAGAAACAAGTTCTCCACACTTATTTCCACAAGCTAAGTAGTTTAAGTCAAAATCGGAGCTGAAAATAGTTATATTTCACACATAGAGTTATAATAAAGTGACTAAACGTACTCAGATAGTCACAAAACTTCATAGGCATAACAAACTAGTGTTAGACTACCTCCGTAACCATATACAAGTCTATCATGATTTTATGGGTGTTACAGTGAGAGTGAGAGTAAACGAAATCAGAAAGGAGAGTGAGAGGGAGTGAGGGGGAAATGAAATCTAGAAGCAAAAAAAAAAAAATCACCATCAGTGCTTTTTAATTTTTGGCATTTGATAACCCTGCAAAAAAATCACCGTAATTTAGCACATTTTTTATAGTAAAAACACCTTTGGGATGCCTCACCCTTTGTGTTTGAGCCTCACTTTAAGGGATACTTCATCCTTTTATCTTTTGAGGGATATCTCACCCTCTTACAATGATATTAGGATGAAGAGAAAGATTAGAAACTCTCACAAGAGTAGATATACAACTTGAAAAACAAAGGAATAGAAGGATTTTGTAATAAAAAACTCAAATTATGATTTTAATGATTCAAGGATCAAATAAAGTGTTCAAGAGTTGTAAAAGATTCAAACAACACTTATATATAGAACCCAGGTGATAAAATAGTCGTTGGTAGTATTTAAAAATGATTTCTTTTGAAAACTAGCCATTTATAGCCGTTGGGAACGTCTCAGACTCATGGTAATTGATTACATGGATGTTGTAATCGATTACATGGCTCTTAGAACATGTTCTTAGCTTTCTGAGCAGGATGTACTCAATTACAAGTCTCATGTAATCGATTACAAGGCCTCTATTTCGTTAAAAACACGTTTACAACATTCTGATGCTTGGAAACTGACTTTAAATACTCATAACTTCTTCATTTTTCATCCGTTTTAAGAAAATGATCTCTCATTAGAAAAATATTTGAGTCTATTTTCAAATGAAATAAGTTTCAGAAAAAACTCAAAGTATTTTAAAAGTTATTATCAAAATAATAATCAAAGGTCAACTTTTCAGAACTCAAACTTCACTATTTTTCATAGTTTTGAACTATTACTATGACTAGCTTTACAAAACATGTTTCTTGGGCATTTTAGCATGTAAAAACCATTTTTAAAGATTTAAAAACATATTTGAGCTCTTTTGTAAAACCTCTATCTTTACATAGGAGAGCCTAAAAGTAAAATATATCAATTCTAATCCTTAGGCTTCTTGATGTAATCTAAGTTTTCAAAAATTTCTTCTCTTCAAATCTTGCAAATGCTTGGAACATATTCATTCTCATTCTTCTTGAATTGATCATAATTGTGATCTTTTACTTTCTTGTTGCAATGCTCGCTCTTGATACTCGGACTATCATTCAAAGTATTGCTCACTTAAAACATAGTTTGTCCAAACCCATAATTCAATATTTTTATATGCATGATTCATAAATGTATAAGTCTAGTTTGTTTAACATGCATATAAGACTTTCATAGACAAATCCAAATAAAAAATTTATCAATTATTAATAGATATGCTCAGTATAGGATGCAACAAAGAACGCTTTGCACATTTTCATTTAAGTAGAGCCAAATCCAATATTAATTTAATACCACTCATGTAACATATTGTTGGATAGATCCTATAAACGATTCTATAAAGAATATGCATGGTTCTTATATGAAATATAACAAGATGGAGTACATGATCATGCATGATCCAATATAATTTATTAAGTACATCTATGTAATATAAATATCATTCTTTTTGTCTTGTATTTGTCATCATCAAAACTTAATATATTATGCCATTGAGACTAACTTATTTCCACAAAAAATTCATTCGATTTAGCAAAAGAAATAAAAAAATACAGTTTACACTCTAAATTTAAAGTCTGGGAAAAAATTGTTCGTCATTCGTAGACTAGTAATGACTAAGCATTTTTTTTTTTTTTTTGTGTTAAATGACTAAGCATTTTTACTGATAGAGACTAACACAAATCGTGCTTACAGTTTCAAGATTGTATCTTGTTCCTTCTCAAAGTATATCATAATATCTCCTCTATCTATAAGATTGTAGAAACAAAAAGAGCTATAAAATGGACTCATAAAAATCACCTAATAAAGGGGAATAAAAAGCACCTAAAAAAGATTGAAAAAGATTCAAATATAACAAATTTGAAAAAATTATTAAAAAAAATATAAAAACATAAAGAGGAAGTAAGGGCTGTTATCAGCAGAGAAAGACAACAGACCTATTGCTCCAAAAATATCGTGGAGAAAATAGAGATAAGAAGAAAAAAAAAGGACATCGACTTTATATATATATATATGAAAGGACATCTACTTTAATTTGTATTAATCAAGATTAGTTGTACTTTTTATAACTATCAAAATTGGATGACAACTTAAGTAAATCCATTTAAGCTATTGGTTTTTCCTTTTCTCTCCTATTTGAATTCAAACTAAAATCAAATATTTTAACTTTGATCTTGAGATTTATGTGTATAAAAATAATATCATTAAAAAAATTCTTCACTTAGACGTTTGACCATACTTTGAGAGATTAGTCTCTCACCTATCAGATGAAGGAATACTCTGAGAAATCAAAAAAAAAAATATTGGATTCAAATTTCATAGTTATCTATAAGAAAATTTAATTATAGTTTTGAAATTTGCAGTAAAAAGCATTCTATTACAAATGCTGACATATACAAGTAAAGGACAAGATTCCTATAAAGTAAGAAAATAAAAGTGTGTCAATAATTAAATTTTAGTCAGTTAAGATTGTAATGTATTTTAGATTAAATTAAAGGTAAATATACATTTACTTATTCACTTTAAAGATACTAATTTAGATGAGCCTTTTCCTAGAAAAATATATCAATTTTTTTAAAAAAATTACATATTCTTTTGCTTTAATTTTAAAAAATGATTTCCAAAATTAGAGAATTAAAAAGATAAACGTAGAGAAAAAAAATTATACTAGTTTATCTTTAATTTTAATTTTAATTTTAAATTTAATTTTCCCAATTCTTCAGATAACAGGAACAATGGCAGCCAACCAAGACATGAGTCATGACATTAAAAGAATCTATTTATGTTTTTTTTTAAAGAAGAAATAATCTAATTTTATATTTATATTTTTGCCTGCTGTATAGTTGGAATTGAATTCAATTGTTTTGTCTCAATTATGTCCTTTTAATAAAATATTTCCAACTAAGAAAAATTACATATCTCTTTTAATTGACAATAATCTTTTAAACTAGTAATATTTTATTGAGAAGGCAAGAATAAGGGAGAAGGGGAATAAATACAAGATTTGAGTCCCATGAAATTAAGAATTGATCCAAACTTAGATTTTCCATGTAGAATTTGAAGGTTCTAGATCTTTGCCACATCATAAGCTACTAACTTTCCCTTAACATCACATAAATAGGTTAAAAATAGTTAGAGGTTAAATGATATTAAGGGTAGTTAATTAAAAGATCAGCTTGATACCAGACAAATTTTGTGCCAAATCGTTATAATTTTCCTTACACTATAAGGAATGCATTAAGTTTTGTTCTTTTTCTATTTTTTTTGATGTAGGGGACCTGAATCTGGCTAAATCCATTGTTGGATCATGTTGTGCCCCAAAATGGCTTTTTGTGATTATGGATAAACCTTAAATTATATGGAATGTTCTTGAAAAATCTTCAAAATTATCTGATACCTTAAATATAAAAAAATTAAATAAGTATCCAAAAACGAAGAAAATAAATATAAATGAGATAATGCAATAAAGAATTAAAATTAATAATTGCAACATTTTGTTGTGTGATGAGTTGTTTCCAAACTTGTGAAATTATATTTTGGAAAGTTTATGATGTGTTACCTTAATAAACTTTTCCTTAGTGATCTATGCAATCCAGTAACAAGGTAAAGACAGATATTACTAAGTCAAAATCTTGTGACCCTTCCTCGTATAAATACTTTCTTTATTTCTCTTACCATTAGTAGTCTCTGCAATTTATATTTTATACTAATTGATACTAAATGAATCAAACCCTTTTTATTTTAAGAATGCCATAAATGTTTTGCAAGATACAAGAATTAGCTGTCATAGAAACCACATATGCTAAATGCCATTATATGCAATTTAATGTGAAATATTACATTGTCATTTGTCACCTATAAAGAGCCCCGTATATCTGCTATGCCTGGAGTGCTCATGTGCTAAAATTTCCCTCAATCAGTGTGCCTAAGACTAGTTTCTGCCTCTCACTTCTTTGATCTTGTCTCCCCAAAATTCCTTTGCCAATTCTTTGTGCAACACCACCATGGCCAACGGCTTTTGTGACTTGACGAATGATGTGTTAAATTATGCACAACCCCCTAACAACATTGGCCAAACTACATGCAGATTGTGCAACCGAATTTTCAGGAGCACTCAAGCCCTATTAACCCATATTGAGTCCCATATGGCACATGAAGAGGTTGCCATAAGAAGGCTCTATTCACCAAACCATATCAACTCTCAAAGACAATCGGCTGCCCATCGCTTCCAACCCACTTTTCTTAGGCCAATGCAGTTGCAAGAAACCCGAAACTTGGCTGATAATAGCAGCATTTTCCAAGCACCACCACAACCTATGGTGATGTCTCAGCCAAGAAGAAACCCATTTTTCAGTGCTAGTCAGGTTGGTTCTTCAACCCCAGTTAGGCAAATGCAACTTTCACCTCAGGCTCTTTCATCTGCAGGGAATAATGTAGCTGAAACAGCACAGTTGCCAACTCCACAAGTCCACCAAAGGAAGCTAGAAGAAGAATCTTCAATTGATGGCACTAAGGCATATATCATGCAACTGGAGAAACCCATCAAGAAGATCGATTTCATTGATTTGGTTAACATGGATGATGGCAACTCAGATGTGCAACCGTTGAATTTAGCACTAAAGCTCTAGAAACTTTAAAGGATTGTTGCCTTTTGATAATTGTGGTTTTAAGTTATTATATCGGTTTTAATCATTTAAATAAAGTTATTGCTTGACTTCAATATATAATACAATTATATATTGTTGATTTTGTTTTAGCCTTAGGATTTTGATTTTTGAGTGTTATTGATGCAGAGAATGAAGAACAGAAAAAAAAATGCAATATTCAGTTTTTGTTTTGTAATATTGAATGGCTATAGCCTATAAGTGATTGTCTTTTCCTAGTTTACTGGGGTTTTTTTTTTTTTTTGCCCTTTTTTGTATTGAGTTTGCAGAACAAAATAGCAATTTGTCATACACGGCATGTTGTTAAAAGGAGAAACAAATAGATCTTATTGATTAAGAAAATAATTTCTGTTGGAAGAGAATCTACGAAGATTTTTGGAAAAAAACCAAACCAAAAACGAGGAAAGCTGGATCATGAAATTTAAAAGGATTTAGCTTTCTTGCATTTCAGAGAGGAAAAATGCATATATCCTAACCTTTAAAAAAAATATTTAATCCACTTAAGATCTTTTAAAAACTTAATAAAACTTATTAAAATAGAAAAAGAAATCTGGCATTTCCCTCTCCAAATGCAACGCTTTCGCTTTCATCTCGCAAAACAATGTCAAGAACCTGAAGTACTTCTGAGATTTGCCTCCATTGCAAAAAGAGTCCTAAATGGTGAAGGTCTGCCCATGGAACCAATTTTCTCACTACTTTGAACTCCCTCACATGCCCCTATTGAAATATAAATAAAATATTACAATCTCAATATAAACAAGGATGAATTTGAACATGAAGGAAAATTTGGTATCAAATATGAAGTAAACCTCCGCCCTTCTGATCCATCGTCTTCATCAACAGGGATGAAGCTAGGTAATTTTAGTTGGGATAGTGAAGGAGTAATAACACCATTCACTACAACAAAATTGGCCTATGATAATTTTTCAAAAGTGTACTCTAAAATACACTAAAGTATAGCCTTTGATAAATACTACACTTTTTTACCCTAATGCAATGCTTTTAGAGGGGTGACCTATACAAGAGTACCTTATTATCTCAGGCTACGTTTTTTCCAGAATCAAAGGCTATACTTTTCTTTTTCACTTTATGGGTATGCTTAGTAAAGTGTTGCCTATGTCAAGTTCTATAAGTATACTTATAAAACGTTCCCTTATGTCAAACTCTATGGGTACGCTTACAAAGCATTTCCTTATGTCAAACTCTATGCGTACGCTTGCTAAGCGTTCTCTTATATCAAACCTATGGATACGGTTACAAAGTGTTCCCTTATGTGTTTTACCTAAGGCATCACTTTACAAGCGTTCTCTTATGTTGCTATTTTTTTTAAACCTTCTATAATGACTACTCTTTTATCATTTGTTAATCTTATATATTACACACCTGTTAATTAAATTTGGTAAAATATTAAAAATGTTTCATTTATATTATTAATGCCATTTATTTTATATATTATTTTTATAAAATTTTAATTTTAGAATATACACAAATTTATATAGTATGAAAATTTCATGCAATAATATAAACTAATTTTAACATTTAACGCATTATTCAAAGTATTTAACTAAGTATCCACAATAACACATTAATGAAAATATTAATCAAATAATTCAAAGTACTAGAATTGTCACCATCATCTTAATCCAAAGTACTTAATCAAAATAAAGATATATATAATTCACAATGTATGAGAAAATCATCTTCATCAGGCTCTCTTCATGAACATCAAATATATTAAGTAGCTCTATTATCATCCCCAAATATAGTACTGGCATTGTCCTACAAATTTAAATTAAACTAAAAGGATTAGTAATGTATAGATTCATTTTTAAAAAGCTAAAAAATCTCAACAACTCAGACATATTAAAGAAATAAAATCATTCAAACATGGCTTGTCAGTTAGATATCAGGAAAGCACAACACAACATTATTTCAAGATACACAACGGTTGCTGTGGTTGGGGATACACAATGCTAGTCATTTTCTTATCACCAAGATCTTGTAGCAAGAGCGAATGTTATCCTTGAAAAATTTCAGCAATGGTTGTTGGAATCAAGCCATAGCTTGAACAAAAGAAAACAGTCAAAAGCCATATCTCTCAAGTATTTGAAATTGATAACATTCACATGTCAGAAATACAGTAAATTGTTCTCTTGATTTTGCATGTGTATAAAGCTTCAAAAGGTGAGATGCCTTCACATACAAAATTTTCAGTTGAAACACAATTGAATGATATAGTTGCTTATCGGGAATTACCTCTCCTTTCTAGCCTTCTCAGCTGAGGCCTTGAATTTGGAGGAGTTTTGAACACTATAATTAAAGTAAATGGCACCAAAGAATGCATAATGCAGCCCATCGACAAATCAAGGATAAAGCCCAAAACCTATGCATATGCATTACTAACAGACACACACCAAACCAAGCAACCATTAACAAAATCAACAAACACCCCCACTAAGCACACACCTAGCACTACATGAAGGGACCCCACACCAATCAATAAGCACAAAATCAACATCAAGTACCACTAATTCCCCTTCTAAGGCATTAATTTAAATTCTTTAAAATAATGAAGGCATTAATCTGGAATTAAATAGAAGGCTCGTGGGCCTTAAGTTATTATAAACCAAAAGCACCATAACATATGCAATATCAGAGACACAATTTATGTTTTATCAAAAAATGGGTTACATTTATCTTTTAAAAAAAAAGAAAAAAAGACACAATATGTGTATAGCATATATATAATATAATATACCTTGGAGGAGCAGAAGTTTATTCTGTAACTGTGTTAGAGGATGTGCCTTCTTTAAATATCCTTTGCCTTTAAACATGGTATGTTCAGGTGAAGGCACAGATAGGGTAGTGAGGGGCATTGGTAAAGCATTTGTATTCTGTATCATGTGGCACAAATCTTGCATTGGGTTTCCGTGAATTTGGTAATGAGTTTCCTCCTCTTTTTTAGTGACAAAATGAACTAGAAGTAAGACCAAATTGAGACTTAGCTACATAGACAAAGATGGATTTGTAAATGTGACAACGGATTTCTTCTATTCAAAGGTGGATGGAAAGTTGCTCGAGGGGGCCATTGTGCGTGGTTGTAGGAATCATTTTTCATTTCATCTTTGAAGTTCAAATTCTTGCTATAAAATTAATAAAGACTTATTAAAAATCACTAATTGAGTTGGTCTGTCCAACTATGAAAGGCATGCAAGGTCCAAGCTAAAAGAATTTCTTAGTCATAACAACAAGGATCAGAATCACAGAATGTAGATAATCACAGAATCACATAATCCAAAAAAAAAAAAAATCAGTTATAGAACTAATCCCTACAAACCTTTCAAACAAAACCTATTGAAATATGTCCCTATCATTATAGCTCTAGAATTTAATGTAGAATTATTGTGGCATGCGGGCCACACGTGAGAAGGCATGTTGTGTAACAGCCCAATATTTGCTACCCAAAATTATATCGTCATATAAATGAATAACCTAATACTGGTTCTGTTACTACTAACAAACATCAACAACCAACCCATATCGTTCATATATAATGAGTAAATATGGAGAGCCACGATAGTAAAAGTTATATATACACATCACAGCCTCAAAGGGCATACTGTTATACATAACTCAAAATAACTAAGCAAATATAAAACACATATATGCTCAGCTCAAAATAGCATCTATACTATGCTAATCCTCATACATCTTTTTATTCCCTTTCGAATAACTCGCACATGGATTTACATGGCAACACAATCGGGGTGAGAAAACATATCTCAGTAGAAGTATTACAATACCAGCATATATACATATGTACAAAATAGATAATATTCAAAATTATTGAGTTGACACTTCAACCATAGAAGCAATAGCATCTCATCTCAACAACAAGCAATCGCCCATACAATTGCAATGCATGAAAATATTATGATAACAACCGCCCATACAATTGACATGTAAATGCTTAATTATGTCTATTGTGAATGCCTATGCAAGTCCTAAGAATGAATATAGTTTCAGAATGTCATGAATCCTCAGACGTATTGAGGATATTCTCCACCTTAACTACTTTAGGACATGTTATGATAAGTCATGGTTTATCAGGCATAGTAAGGATATTCTCCACCAACACTATCCATCAAAACAAGGAGAGGATATTCATCACCTCCTTACTCAACAATGTAATAAGGATATTCATCACCTCATTACACATAACATAGAAAGGATATTCATCACCAATCTATGCTTCCAATAATACAAAGAGGATATTATAAACCTCAATGTATTTCTCAAACAATAGAGAGGATATTCCTCACCAATCTATTGTACAAACACATAGAAAGGATATTTATCACCAATCTATGTTTCTCAAACATCTCATGTAAAACAATCACTAATTATCTTCTATAATTAGATCACAGTTGATTTACATGCATGATCACTAATGTGAAACACAATGATGTCAAACACTATAATAATTAGCATACTAATTGATTTACATTCATCTTATCTCAAGCATGAATAACAATGATACTAAGTATCACGATATTTAACATTTTCAATCAAACATGAGAAATTTCTACACTTAGGGAAAACTCATTTCCTCAAATCATCACAATATACAATATGTGTACATAAACATGTCTAATTATTCCACATAATTAGCACTACAAATTCAAATGATTCTAATCATCCTCTCTTCATTAAACACTCCTACTAGAGCCTCGTCACTCATTAAGAAACATAAAAAAAGGAAACTATGCCACTGGAAGACGCCAAGGCATCAAACACAATTCATAGTTACTTTCTGGCACTCATGTTGCGATGTTGCCCTATTCCACGTCGCGACACCCAAGCCTCGGTTTCAAGTACTAGTAGGAAAAACTGCCAACATCACAGCATTCCAAGTCCAACACTGCAGCGCGCGTCCTGTTCTTCCCAACGTCACGGCATTTCAAAGTCCAATGCTGTGGCATCATATGAAGAAACTAGAATCTGCATAATTCTACAAATACGGGTTACTGCTCCATTGGAACTAAACCCCCTTCCAATCACTCAAAATCTGTTTTCATGTGATTTCCAACCTCTAACAAGATCAAACTACACATAACAACTCTTAAACCACATCAATTTCACTTAATTCAACATTTATGAATCAAAATCCAACAATGATCAAAACCCCCCAAAAAAATAACCTAAAGTGGGAATTAAGGCTCCAAAAGATGAAAACTTTATCGTAACACATCTATAAATCAGTTCCTAACTCAACCAATCTATCCACACCAAGATTTAACTCATAAATCACCAAAACATCTCTCAAACCATCATTTCCTCTTCAAGCTTTTCTTGAACCAAAAGAAAAGAATGAATACAAGCAAGTAAAATAGATTTCCCCCTACCTCAAAGTCTTGAAGATGAAGCCAACAACCATTTGATTCCTCTTCCTTGATTGTTGATCCTCCTCTTTGGTCTCTTTCCTCTCTTTTCTTCTCTTCGTTGGCTCTCTTTCTCCTTTTCTCTTTTCTTCTTTTAGTTTTCTATTTTTCCCCTTTTGTTTTTCTCCCCCCTTCAGCCATGTAACTATATATATAGAGGAGTCAAATTTGGCTCATCACAAGATAGGTACTAAAATCTCGATTTGCTAAGAACACCCAGATTTCACCAAATTCGATTTCCTAGCTTCCAATAGATTCAAACTAAATTCTAAGATTCATTAAAAATTCTATTTTACTAAAAACTGATATTTCCATATCAGCCGGGAGTCAATCTGGCACTAAAACACACAACTAGTATGCTTAAAATGTCAAACTAACTCTGAAAATTCTCAAACTTTAACCACATCTATTTCCACACATTTCGGACCTAGAAACAAGTTCTCCACACTTATCTCCATCAACTGACCAGTTTAAGCAAAAAAATGAGACTGAAAACAGCTATATTTTACACAAAGTTGTAGCCAAGTGACTAAACATGCTCAGATGGTCACAAAACTTTACAGGTATGACAAACTAGTATTAAGCTACCTCTGTAACCATAAACAAGTCTGTCATGACTATCCAAGGTATTACATGTTAAATGCCCAAAGAAGAGAATTGAGAAACTGAGATACAGAATGTAATGTATAAGAGTTGTGCAAAATTATTAGTTAATATTGTGAGGGCTAACAGGGACAAGAGGATCTCACGAAAAAAAAATCATTCTCGTAAAGTAATGGATAGTATATACCATACAAACACAATACAGATGTCACTTAAGAGAGGAACACAAGAAAGCAAAAGTGAGGAACAAAGCAACCACAAACCCACAAATGGACACATAACTCATGCAGCAATAATACAGGCCTTATCAGAATTTTGATTATAAAGTTTTTTTATAATCACACACACAGGCAGAGGCAATGAGAGATAAACATAGGCAGAAGCAGAGGTGGATGTGTCAGACTTGGAACTACAGACCCTTGTGCTAGAAGAGTAGTTGCTAATTTCAAGAAGCCTTTTGTGAGTACAGTTTCTAAATTATTTATGTAGGAGATGCCAATTCACCTTGTCTATGATAGTAGTATAAGGCTATAAGCAATTAATTCATTTTGATTATCCTACTTGGTTGTTTCTTAAATATTAACCACAACATCAAGTTAAATATGAAATATGTTTTCTTAAACACAACTAAAGCCATTAAATCAAAATTTCATTTATCAAAATCAGATGATATTCGCTGACTAAGAACCAATCAAGAAAATTGACAAAATTGGAAAAATCACGTGATTTTCCAAAACTAGACAAATTAGCACGAGTTTAACACAAAAAGTTTATTAGCTAAGCATTAGCATACAAGTTTCAGGTAGAAAAAATATTTCATTTGGACATTCTGTACAAGTCTGACATCAGCTAAAATGTTGAGAATAGTAATAAGTAACCACCATTACCCATAGGATAAGCAAATAATAATATGATTTCACAATGAAATGGATATCATATAGATGAAGCAGCAAAAAAGGAGCAAATAAATAAGAAAGTCCAAATACTTATACACATAATAATATGAACCAAACAAGGAAAAAGCATAAACATAGATCCTTTAAGAACTTTGTCACCTTAAAACTAGCTTATCTCTCTGTAGTACTACTAGCAAATGTTATCCAACTTACACATTACTTACAAAAGCACAATGATATGAAGTAGTTGTCTATATAATGGAACAATTTAGAAATTTTCAAGAAAATTATCTTAAAGGTCATTGTAAAGGAAAGCAGAAGAGGGCAAGAGCTCACAAAGGAAATCATTGTCAAAGTTAAAATTCATCTAAGGTTCAGCTTAGTGTAGAGTTAGCCAAAGTTAAACATGAGTTAAAGTTAACATAAATTTTAACAGATGACCAATTTCACCTACACTATTGGCCACAAACCCATAAATGGACACATAATCCATGCAGCAATAATACGCATTAGGGAACCTGAAATCAAATCAAAGAGAGGTACCTGAAATCAACACAGCAACTAAGAGAAGTGACGAGATGAAATCAAAATTGGGGAACGGCACGCAGCAGTACCTGAAATCAATGCATCCTCATCAGTTAATTGGTCTTGCAGGTGTCGAGAGGGTAGAGGATGGACAACAAAGAGAAACGCTTACCTAAAGAATAGTGGCACGCATCAGAATAGAGAATAGTACGCAGCAAACCCTAACAAAGAGAAGGGAGTGGCAGAGAGACAATGTAATGGAAAGAACAGAGGCCGGTGAAGAATAGAGAATGTGGAGATGAAGAACAGAGGCTGGGGAAGAACAGAGAATGTGGGTCACAGTGGAGACGTAAAGGGAGTGGCTTTGAGACTTTGAGGTTCTGAAAGTAAAGGGAGATGGTCTTGCTTTATGTTCTAAAAGTAAAGGAGTGACAGGTTGTTTCGAAAGGTTTTCCAAAAACAATTTAGTGGGAAATAAAATTGGCTTCGTGCGTAATAGAAATGTATCAGAGTACGTTTAGGAAACGTTGCCTTTGATTGTTAAATGAGCAACAGTTTATTAGTGTTATATTTTATCTGAAAAAGTGTACCCAAATGTATAATATGGCAACGCTTAAAAAGCATATCCTATACACTCTAAAGGTACGCTTTTCAAGTGTTACCAAAAGAATCGTTGCCAAAACTACTCAAAAAAGGCTACACTTGTAAAAGTGTTGCCTATTATGACTTAAGGCTACACTTTTTAAGTGTAACTTAAAAAAATGTAGCCATAGGCCAATTTTGTTGTAGTGATTGACGAGGGGCTAAGTTCAAGAAATTCTTTTTCAAAAATAAAGAAACATATAAAATAAAGAACATTCAAGAAACTTTGAGTTGGAAGGCTCAAATTATACATAGCTCTGCCCATCAATGAGAGTGTTTGAATTAAGATATTCATGAACTATTTGAACTTGGCTTGTTAAAAATATTCAGTCAAACTCGTTTGTCTAACTAAATAAACAAGCTCAAACTTTAATTTAGGCTCGATTATATAAATGAGTAAGTCCAAGTTTTATGGGATCGACATTAAAAGCTCACGAATAACTCGATCACACACACACACACACATATATAATGTAGGTAGAAATTACCATAGTTAATAAGAAAATAAAAATCATTTGTAGAATTGTTAAAGTTATTTATCTTAATACGTATTTATCAAAGGTTAACAAGTATATATAATTGTCAACGGACTCTATCTCTGTGCACAAAGGAAGAAGACCATTTAATTGTAGAAATATGTTAAACATTTTTAAGTGTTAAATCTTATTTTAAATTTTTTTTTGTAATGTTGGAAGACTATGGATTTTTTTTATCATTTTATGTAATGAATTATGAAAAAAAATCTTTATTTCTATTTTTAATTCATCCTTTATTATAAATATTTTTATTAATTATTAGCTTAATAAATTTAAAAAGTTAAAAATACGTTAAGGAAAGACTTGATAAAAGAAAAGAAAATAATCAAGCAATAAACGAGTTAAACAAGCTGAGCCCAAACTTTCATATTTTTAAACAAGCTGAGCTCAAGTTTTAAGTTTGATTCGTTTAAATAAATGAGCCAAGCTTGAGCAACCTAATTTTTTCACAAACAAAACTTGAGCTTTAAGTGCTCGAGTTGACTCTACTCATTTACACCCCAACTTGCACCTATCATATACAGGAAGCCTCTTTCCCATATAAGAATCCTAGTATGGCTTCACCATCTACTCCATAACAGCATCGTTCATACCTCTTGAGCTAGCTTCAAGTGTAATGGTGACCTAACCAACCACGAGCAACACTATAAGTAATCCATAAAAGCAAGCAAAGAGAAATGTTTACTGTACCTTACCAAGGTGGTGTTTACGGTGGACATTCTGAGTTTCGATCCATCGATAGACCACTTAGAAAATTGATGATTGGAGGTAATTTTATTTTTAAAAAAATAGCCCATTGCTTTTTATCAAATGAGTCATTTCAGAATGTATTTTTCCATATAACCCAAAACACCTCCCCCTCCTCCCCTCTGATCATCTCATCCTCACCATGAACAATGGCGGTGGTGGTGAGTCCATTGACTCCATATGTAACGTCCTGAAAAACATGATAGACTTGTATATGGTTACAAAGGTAGCTTAATACCTGTTTATCATACCTGTTAAGTTTTATGACTGTCTGAGCACTTTTAGGTACCTTGCTATAACACTATATGTAATATATAGCTGTTATTTGCTCTGGAAGTGACTTAAACTGCTCAGTTAGTGGAAATAAATGTGGAGAGTTTGTTTTCAAGTCACAAATGTGTGAACTATGTTACAGTTAAAGTTTGAGGTTAATTAGAGTTAGTTTGACATTTTTAAGCGTATCGGTTGTGTGTTTTAATGCTAGTTTGACTAGCAGCTGATATGGAAAAATAGATAAATTGTGAAATAGGATTTTTGATGAATCTTAGGATTTATTTTAAACTTATTGGAACTTAGAAATTTGGATTTGGTGAAATCTAGATGTTCTTAGCAGATCAGAGTTTTGGTACCTATCCAAGAGAAGTCAAATTTGACTTTCATTGTTAAATATCCCACGGCTAGGAGAACTGAGAACAGAGAAGAGAAAGAAAAGAAAATAGAAGAGAGAAACCGAAGAGGAAGAGAAGAAGAGGAAGAAGAAGGAGGACTCAAGTGGAGGCTTGACTTCATCTTCATCTTCTTGACCTTGAAGTAGAGGGAAACCTTCTTCTTAACTCATTTTCCTATTCTCTTCATCTTGTTCTTGAGTTTTATATAACAATATGCCCTTTTGAGGCTATGATGTATATATATAACTATTGTTATGTGGCTCTCCATAATTATTTATTTATATGAGTATTATGGGTTTGGTTGTTAGAAGTAGAATGATCAATGTTGATTATTCTTTTATATGACGATATATCTGGATAGTAAATATTAGGATGTTGCACCACATCTTCCTCCGATTGTGGCGACACCATCTCCAATCCGTTCAGGTTTCCTAGGGTGCGAGGAGGAGCTGACGGTGTCGACGTCAATGACGGTGGACCCGTTCAGGAACGACATATGCCGAAGATGGAGGGGTGTACGAGTGGGTGAAGACAGTGGTGTGCTTGCCACTGGCAGTGGTGCAGCCATGGTTTTAAATTGCGGTTGAGGTCGCGGTTGCTACGATTGTGGGTATTACGGCTGTTGCGATGTGGATTGTAGTCGTTGTGGTGTGAATTTTTTTTAAGTTTGCACAAAATATAAAAAAAATTCTATAATTATTATAACTCTTCATATATCTTTATTTATAATGTTTTATAGGCTTTTACACATTTGATAAAATTTTGTACACTCTTAAAGAATAATTGAAATTAAATTCATAACCAAAATAACATAATTATTGTTATAATAATTATTAATAGGCCTTTAAAGTTTTATTTGGACAAATATAAGTATAAGAGAGTAAGAAACTAAATAATATATAAACTTAAATAAGTTTCAAATAAATTTCACAAAAATATGTCATATTTTTACACTGATAAAAAAGAATCTAACTCACTTAGAAAAATACAACTAACTACAACTTTAACCACGTCACCAATTATGCAAGGAACAAAGTCACTATTAAGATGCATGACTTCACTGTAAAAGAAAACATGATATAAACTCATAATTAATATTTTAAATATTTAATACCATCATAAAAGTTCTTTTTACTGGCAATTCATAAATAATAAACTAAATCTCACAATTTTTTCATAATTTTTTTTCAATTTCCCTCTTCCCCAAATTTTTCCACTCTTTTTCTCAAAAGAATTTCCCCAATTGCCCCCTCCGCCCCAAATCCCTCTCAAACCCAAGCTCACTTTCCCCTCCCATATAGCCAACCCTAATTTTCCCCATTTCCCCAAATCATCCCTTCATTTCTCTCTCGGTCTCTCTCCTTCTCCATCTCTTCATTTCTCCATCTCCATCTCCATTGCACAATGGCTGCAACCCATCTCTTCCACGAATCCCCCCACCCACAGCAGCAACCCATCTCTTCTGTGTGTGCCCCCACCCCCTCATCCTCTCTGATTTGTGCGTGGAATCGTGCCCCTGCAGAAAGCTAGAGACCGTCTCGGCATCTCCCACTTCCCCTTTTTCAGCCCAATCACTGATGGCCAAGCCGAGCAAGCTTGAATAATGAAAGGTAAGTCCGTGACTGAGATCTGATTTGATGATTTTGTCTCTGTCTGTGACTCTGTGTAATACTGTGACTCTGTCTGAGATCTAATGACCAAACTTGAATCTTCTTCTTTTTCTTGAGTCATCTCTGACATCTTTGTTTTGAAAGAAAAAAATGGAATGAAGCATCGATGCGGCCATTGCATCCTGTTGCGGCCACAACACCATTACGTTATGACCGCAACACCGTTACATTGCAGCTGATTTACGTGATTTTGGTTCACAACGCAATTGCGGCCTAATGCCATTGCAGCACAGGCCGCAACCACATTATTGCGGCGGCATCAGGTGATGCGGACCACAATTTAGAACCTTAGGTGCAGCTGTTGCTATTTAGGCTATGTCTGGCGATGGGGTACGTGGCCCCAGATTGGCACTGTAAAGGTGGAAGAACAAGGAGAACCCCATGCCCAGGTGGAGGTGCAGGCTTATGTGAGTCACCAAAATTTGTGCCAGATGCATCCTTTTCTCTTTCAGGTGCTCTAGATTTCACATTTTTGGACTACAAAAAATATAATTTACATTTTTTTTCTACTTTGTATATTATCATTGTTCATTTTGCTCTGTTTTGTAATGTTGTAGCTTTCATCATAGTAATTGTTTGAACTTTGAAAATATTTATGTAACTTTCATATTGAGTGGTAATATATGAGTTTATTAATGCCCTAAATCATTTGTTTTGGTATGTTTGGACTAAGTATTGTTTGTATCATTCATAGAGCAAATTTCTAATTCTATGAGCATGTTAAGGGTAAAGAACGATGAGAAAGCTTTTGAATGTTGATTTTCTCCAATTCTGAGTGGTTGCATTGAAAATTGCTTTTTCCCTATTCATTCAGAGAAGATTGACAGGGTGGAGAACCTTAGGGAGGGAGAAGGTTGGGAGTCGAGGTGGGTTGAGAAGGAGTGGTTGGTTTGAGTGGAGAAGGAGTGGGTGTGGGCAGAGTACGAGAGGAGTTTGAGGAGAATGGGTTCGAAGTCAATCTAAATATCTCATTTTTCATGTACCAAGTTGCAAAATCAAACTTCTCATTATTTACCTATTGAACAAGTATCTAGTAAACAATCTAGACTATCCATCTAAATATATTTCAATCCAATGGTTTAAAATCAAGGGGCCATTGATGGACCTCTTCAGAGGAGGTCAATCTTAAATGTAGCCACCTAACAAGCCTTAAAAGTGAAACTTACATCATACCATTGTATATTTTTATTAGGCACTCCTAAAGAAGAAGAGGGAAGTGTGAGGAGGATGAACTGGAAGATCTCATCGTTGAGGCCTAATCAAAAGGTGGCAGTGGCGACAGTGGTGGCAATGAGGGCATAGAGAGCTCGATGGTGTGAAGAAGAGGCGGAACGTTGCCAGATTTTTTTTCTTGGTTTTATGATATGTTTTGATCTTTAGATAAACTTCAAAAAAATTTATGATAACAAAAAAAGGTTTTTTTTCTCTCTTTTACTTTTTTGATTTTTTTTTAGAAACAACTTATCATAACTTCTTAGAAAAAATAGAAAAATAGATTATTTTTAGATTATGTTTGTAACAGCCCAATATTTGCTATCCAAATATATCGTCGTATAAATGAATAACCCAATACTAGTTCTACTACTACTAACATACATCAACATCGAATCTGTATCATTCATATGCAATGAGTAAATATAGAGAGCCACAATCGCAAAAGTTATATATATACACCACAGCCTCAAAGGGCATACTGTTATACATAACTCAAACAACTAAGCAAATATAAAACATATATATATGCTTAGCTTAAACAACATCTATACTATGCCAGTCCTCAAACATCTTCTTCTTCCCTTTCGAAGAACTCGCACCTGGATTTACATGGTAACACAATCGGGGCCAAAAAATATATCTCAGTAGAAGCATTTCAATACCAGCATATATATACATATGTATAATCAGATAATATTCACAATTATCGAGTTGACACTTCAATAACAGAAGCAACAACTTCTCCATCTCAGAAACATGCAATCGCCCATACAATTGCAATACATGAAAATGTTATGGTAGCAATTGTCCATACAATTGTCATGACATGCTTAATTATGTCCAATGCATATGTCTATGCAAATCCTAGAAATGAATGTAGTTTTAAGATGTTATGAACCTTCAAACGTATTGAGGATATTACCCACCTCAACTACTCTAGGATATGTTATGATATGTTATGATTTATCAGACATAGTAAGGATATGACTCACCAACACTATCTATCAAAACAAACAGAGGATATTAGTCACCTCCACTGGTCAAACAAAGCAAAGAGAATATTACTCACATTATTACACACAACATAGAGAGGATATTACTCACCAATCTATGCTTCTCAAACAACACAAAGAGGATATTACACACCTTATTGTGCTTCACAAACAATAGAGAGGATATTACTCATCAATCTATATTTCTCAAACATCTCATGCAAAACAATCACTAATTACCTTAATAATTAGTATCATAATTGATTTATATGCATCTCAAACTTATTTCATACTCACTTTATCAAATACTTATAAAAGTACTTCAACACTCTTAAAAGAGCATACATGAGTGATTCCAACACTTAGGGCAACTCATTTTCCTCAATCTAACATAATACACAATATATGTATATGTAATCATGCCTAATTATCCCACATAATTAGCACTACGAATCCATTTGATTCAACACATTCACTCTTCTTTAAATAATCCTATTAGAGTTTCAACACATGCTACTAGACATAAACAAAGGATCCTAACAATTAGGAATCTCAAAACATCAAAATAAAGATTCTGATGAAATTTGCTCTGGGCGTCTAAGCGCCCTATCCTTGAGCGTCTTGGCACTCATCATCCTGTTGTACGATCTTTCTTCTATGGACTCTGGGCGTCCAGACACTCTATACTGGGGGTCTAGGTGCTCTCTACTTGACAGCAATTTTGTAGAATTTTCTGCAGAATATGCAACTGTTCCATTAATGGTTCTCATGAAATTTACTCACTCCAAATTAATTTCTAAGTAGTTTTAAATTCCTAACAAGTTCAATAACACATAAGAAACAAAAACCATCAACTCACAACAAAAATTTTAGATTCTTGATTAAATCATCCACTTACACCCTAAAACCCCATTTTCATCACAAATGGAAAGTCAAGGTGAAAAAGGGTTGGAAATCCATTTTCATGTACCCAACAACTCATAAACAAACCATCCTCAAGCTCTCCAACAAGATTCAAGCCAAAAAAAACAAAGAACAACACAAGAAAAATCTATTTTCCCCATCAAACCTCCTCAAGGAATAAGATGAAGAAGATGAAAAGGAAGTGTCAAAACAAGGTTTTCCCCTACCTCAAGGACTTGATGATAGCCAATGATGGATCCAAGCTCCACTTGATTCCTATTCCTTCTTTCTCTTCTTCTCTTCCTCTTCAGTTTCTCTCGTCTGTTTTCTTTTCTTTCTTTCCTCTTATCTTCTTTGTTTCTCAAATATCCCAGCCGTGGGATATTTAATAAGAGAAGTCAAATTTGACTTCTCTTGGATAGGTGCCAAAATCCCGATCTGCTAAGAATACCTACATTTCATAAAATCCAGATTTCTACCTTCCAACAAGTTTAAAATAAATCCTAAAATTCATTAAAAATCTTGTCTCACCATTTCTATAATTTTTCATATATGCTAGAGGTCAATTCGGCACTAAAACACACAACCAGTATGCTTAAAAATGTCAAACTAACTCCAAAAATTCTCAAACTTTAACCCTAACTACTTCCACATATTTAAGGACCTAAAAACAATTTCTCTACACTTATCTCCATTAATTGAGCAGTTTAAGTCAAAAACGGGACTGAAAACAGCCATATTTTACACATAGAGTTGCAGCAAAGTGAATAAACATACTCAGATGGTTACAAAACTTTACAGGCATGACAAAATAGTGTTAGGCTACCTCCGTAACCTTATACAAGTCTACCATGCCTATCCAGGGTATTACATTCTCCCCATCTTTTTAGAATGTTGTCCCCAAAATTTAGTTTACTTTATGTACAAAGTCTTAATAACTAGCGTACAACCATAGATGCAACCAAATTTTAAGAAAACAAAGTTAATAAACATGTACAACCATGTACTCACCTTTTTCCAAACCAAGAGATGGTGATGCCTCCCCGCCTCGTACATGGTAGACTCTACCCCCAGCGATAGGTCTAGCATCTTTCCTGTCTTCTTCCTTTTGAGAACAATTTTTCTCATAGTGTCCCAACTTGCCACACTGAAAACACTTGATCTGGTCAATCGTACAAACTTTATCCCCGTGGTACCTACCACACTTGGTACACTTTTCTTGTTGATCATCCCTCTGAACATACTCTCATTTCTCTTGTGGGTGGTTGGATTTAGGAATACCTTTTCCATATCCACCATCCACCTTCTTCTTCTTCTGAAGACTTTGTAAATTCTGCTCTGCCTGAATTTGGAGGTTATCAGATTCCACAATTCTACACTTGTTCACCAAGGATGGAAAATCCTTGATTTCAAAAGGTCTCACTGCCCTTCTTATATTTCCCTTCAGTTCGGACTCAAACCTAACACACCTCCAGCTTTCATTTGAATTAAGCCTAAACTGAGAAGAAAACTTGGACAACTCATGAAATTTTGCTTCATATTGTCCAACCATCATGTCCCCTTGTTGAAGACTTAGAAACTCTCTTTCTTTATCATCCTGCAAACTCTGTGGAAAATATTTCTTCAAAAAGGTCTCTTTGAACACTCCCCACATGATCAAAGTCCCTGCTGTCTCCAGCAGCCTCCTAGTGTTTCGTTACCATTGCTCCGCTTCCCCTCTCAACATGAAGGAAGTAAAGGAAACTTTTTGCTCTTCAGAGCAAACTATGACCTCATAGATCTTCTCTAATTTGGTCAACCACTCTTCCACTTTAATTGGATCATAATCACCTCTGTATATCGGAGGATTCATCTTTTTGAACTCCGAAATGTCAAGAAAATTCTGATTTCTCCCGACTGGTACCTCTTGTACTGGTGGTGGTACTTGCTGCTGAGGTACCAACCTCTCTAAAACTCTTGCAGTCACTGCTGCTTGTTCAGTCTACTACCTCATGGCATTAGCCATCGCCATCATAGCTGCAGCCATCTCTGTACCTTCAGCCCCAGAGTCCCTATTTTGGCTCCCACGTGGTCGCCCTCGTGTTGCTAGTTGCCCTCGTGCTGCCATAGTCTTCTGTAAACACAGAATAATCCATATTGAGTTAGCTAGGCTCAATATCATGTAACTGTGTCACAGTAGGTAAAGCAAATATCTCAAAGGCAAAACATGCAATTCCACTTAAATAATCACATGTAAGAGATAAGAAATGCATAACCATCACTACACATGCATAAGCATAGTCAGTCCATACCCCGGCTCAACAGGATGAGCCAGGCTCTGATACCAAAATGTAACAGCCCAATATTTGCTATCCAAATATATCGTCATATAAATGAATAACCCAATACTAATTTTGCTACTACTAACATACATCAACATCGAATCCATATCATTCATACGCAATGAGTAAATATGGAGAGCCATGATCTCAAAAGTTATATATATACACCACAGTCTCAAAGGGCATACTGTTATACATAACTCAAACAACTAAGCAAATATAAAACATATATATATGCTCAGCTCAAACAGCATCTATACTATGCTAGTCATCAAACATCTTCTTCCTTTTCAAAGAATTCGCACCTGGATTTACATGGTAACACAATATGGGTGAGAAAACATATCTCAGTAGAAGCATTCCAATACCAGCATATATATACATATGTATAATCAGATAATATTCATAATTATCGAGTTGACACCTCAATCACAAAAGCAACAACTTCTCCATCTCAAAAACATGCAATCGCTCATACAATTGCAATGCATGAAAATGTTATGATAGCAACCGCCCATACAATTGCCATGACATGCTTAATTATGTCTAATGTATATGTCTATGCAAGTCCTAGAAATGAATGTAGTTTTAAGATGTTATGAACCTTCAGACGTATTGAGGATATTACCCACCTTAACTACTCTATGATATATTATGATATGTTATGATTTATCAGGCATAGTGAGGATATGACTCACCAGCACTATCCATCAAAATAAACAGATGATATTACTCACCTCCACTGGTCAAACAAAGCAAAGAGGATATTACTCACCTCCTTACTTAACAATGTAATAAGGATATTACTCACTTTATTATACAAAACATAGAGAGGATATTACTCACTAATCTATTGAACAAACACATAGAGAGGATATTACTCACCAATCTATGTTTCTCAAACATCTCATGCAAAACAATCACTAATTACCTTAATAATTAGCATCACAATTAATTTATATGCATCTCAAACTCATCTCATACTCACTTCATCAAATACTTATAAAAGCACTTCAACACTCTTAAAAGAGCATACATGAGTGATTCCAACACTTAGGGCAACTCATTTTCCTCAATCTAACACAATACACAATATATGTATATATAATCATGCCTAATTATCCCACATAATTAGCACTATGAATCCATTTGATTCAACACATTCACTCTTCTTTAAATACTCCTATTAGAGTTTCAACACATGCTACTAGACATAAACAAAAGATCCTAATAATTAGGAATCTCAAAACATCAAAATAAAGATTCTGATGAAATCTGCTCTGGGTGTCTAGGCGTCTTATCCTTGAGCGTCTAGGCGCTCATCACCCTGTTGCATGATCCTTCTTCTCTAGACTCTGGGCCTCCATGCGCTCAATACTGGGCGTCTAGGCGCTCTCCACTTGACAGCAATTCTGCAAAATTTTCTGTAGAATATGCAATTGTTCCATTAATGGTTCTTGCGAAATTTACTCACTCCAAATTAGTTTCTAAGTGGTTTTAAATCCCTAACAAGTTCAATAACACATAGGAAACATAAACCATCAACTCACAACACAAATTTTAGATTCTTGGATTAAATCATCCACTTACACCCTAAAATCCCATTTTCATCACAAATGGAAAATCAAGGTGAACAAGGGCTGGAAATCCATTTTCATGTACCCAACAACTTATAAACAAATCATCCTCAAGCTCTCCAACAAGATTTAAGTCAAAACAAACAAAGAACAACACAAGAAAAATCCATTTTTCCCATCAATCCCCCTCATGGAATAAGATGAAGAAGATGAAAAGGAAGTGCCAAAACAAGGTTTTTCCCTTACCTCAAGGACTTGATGATAGCCAAGGATAGATCCAAGCTCCACTTGATTCCTCTTCCTTCTTTCTCTTCTTCTCTTCCTCTTCGGTTTCTCTCTTCTATTTTCTTTTCTTTCTTTTCTCTTCTCTTCTCTGTTTCTCAAATATCCCAGCCGTGGAATATTTAACAAGGGAAGTCAAATTTGACTTCTTTTGGATAGGTACCAAAATTCTAATCTGCTAAGATCACCTAGATTTCACTAAATCTAGATTTCTAGCTTTCAACAAATTTAAAATAAATCCTAAAATTCATTAAAAATCTCATCTCACCATTTCTATACTTTTTTATATCTGCTAGAGGTCAATTCGGCACTAAAACACACAACCAGTATGCTTAAAAATGCCAAACTAACTCCAAAAATTCTCAAACTTTAACCCTAACTACTTCCACATATTTGGGACTTAGAAACAAGTTCTCCACACTTATCTCCATTAAATGAGCAGTTTAAGTCAAAAATGGGATTGAAAACAGCTATATTTTACACATAGAGTTGCAGTAAAGTGACTAAACATGCTCAGACGGTCATAAAACTTTACAGGCATGACAAACTAGTGTTAGGTTACCTCCTTAATCTTATACAAGTCTACCATGACTATCCAAGGTGTTACAATGTTTATTTTAATAAATTTATTCAAACAGTTAAAAGTATTTGAGAAGTACTTTTTTAATTAAAAATAGTACTTTTGTTGCCAAAAAAGCACAAATAAATGCACCCTTAATTTTTAACAATATAATTTTGATTGATTTCTTGAAAGTATTTCATTAAATGAGCTTGATTTATCACCATCATCCATTATTTTCAATTGCTAAAGACTATAATGTGTGCACTTTATTCTTTAAAGTGCAATCTACACATTTGAGTTACCAAATCTAATTTAAAAAGAAATAAAATAAGTAAAATATAAATCTAATTCTCAACGACTTATTCTATTTTGGAGTTCTTTCAACAATATTAGTATTGTTACTATGCACCCTTTCGATTCAAACTCAAATGTATAGCGTCGACCATGTTTATTAGTTTGTCAACCTTATAGTAACTTCAATATTAGTACTTATCTCATTGCTTGACAGCATCAATATTGCAAAATTTCTAAGATAACATCAGTACTATCTTGAATTGGTAGCCTCAATATTACCAAAATTGCTTTTATACTTTATTTCTCCTCTTGAAACATATTTTTAATAATCTTCATTATACTCAATGAATAAAGGATTAAATGAAAAAGTTAATACATATAATATCATGAAAATATAAAAAGCATTTAATATTTTCTTTTTTAGTAATTAAGAGAATTATTAACAACATTGGTTAAGAGGATTTATAATTATTCTAAAGTATAATTGTTTTATGCTTTAAAAACCAAGAAGACATTAATTTTATCATTGTTTTTTTTTTTTCGGTATCATCACTAAATGAAATGAAAGAGATTATTAATGAACTAATAATCTTGAGTTTTTTATAATGAAAGATAATTTCAACAAATTTAAATTATATTGTACTAAAATTGAGACTATAATAAGTTTCTTAATCTTCATGTAAAAATCATAAACGATAGATATTTTGAAATAGAGAGAGTGTTCATTTAATACAAGTAAAAAATGAAATTTAAGGGAACAATACTAAAATAATCTATTCTTTTTAGCAATAACTATTTCGTTAATCGTTAAAGGAAATTATTTCTTTTATGACAGTTTAGTTATCATATTAAATGTTAATAGTTTCCTTTAAGAGAATTTAAAATGAAAATCTTTTCAAAAATTACGAATTTGATACTAAATTTCTTATCATTTAAAATTTAATACTAAATTTTCAATATATTTATTTTAAATACCTCGGATTGATAATACCAAAAAAAAAAAAAAGCCATTGAATTGAATGAAGAGGAGAATGATATATTAAGGTGCTACTTCATTCGCTATCCCATGTGTCAAATCGAAAACCAGCATTAGTAACTTATTTTGTTTGATATTATCTGTTGCTTTAGAAAATTAAGAATACGTTGATTACTTTTTCAATTTTTTTTTATCTTTTGATATTTTCACTAAATAAGTTAAAAGTAAGAATTAATGGAATAATAATAATATTTTAAATATTTTATTATAGAAAAAAACTTATTCAAATATAATTATATTTCTTTAAAATTAAAGATATTTAATAATTTTCTTAATTTTTCTACAACAACTTCAAATGACATTTTAAAACGGAAAAAGTAAAAATGAAATGATGCATATCCATTAGCGGATGGATATCGGAGACTAAACGAAAAAGGTCTTGGACAAAAGTGCCATCAGCTAAGGAAAGCCTTCCTACAAGTAAGAAAGAATTTTAGTTTTTCTTCAGAACTATATACAGATGCAACTAAATATCATTGAATCAACACAAGTGTCAACACAAGTGCTTTATAAAATTAAACAAATTTAATAGTTTAATTTGATTCCACTGGGTTGATTGAATGGAACCGGTTTCTTTAACACTTTTATATATTATTATTTTCTTGACTCGTGGATTACACACTATATATTTAATATTTGCTTTTAAATATATATTTTCATTAATGGTCAAATTATAAATTATATGCTTCAACTTCTGAAAATTATTGTTCCTGAAATTTTAATTTAAACAATTTACCAGCTTAAATTTCAAGTATTTAGCAGTTCACTATTCCTATGAATTTTTCTTTACATTATTAACGTCAAACATTCCTGGAGAAAAGATTTAGAGTCTTATCTTACCTACGATATCTGTTGACATGTGGCCTAAAATGATCAAGCCTTTAACATTTGAGAGGAGAGAAGGATTAAACTTTTTCAAAGTGTGTGATCATGTTCAGGTAAACATTGAATATCAACAAATGCAGAGAAAATGTGCCATTAAACAAGTAGAAATGATGTTGAAATTGAACTTGACAAGTACACTTACAACATAATTCCAAGCACAAGTTAAGTACAAACTACAAGTCACGAACTACTCCTAAAGTTGAAGCTAAAATTCTAGAAAAAGTGGTCTAATCTAGAAAAGAAAATAAAAAGGGAGGTCACTAATAACTCGTCTTGTTGTTGGGGTGAGAAACATAGAGTGTCCATGACCTTTTATAATGTTACCAAGACCCGCTATTTATAGAGAATTGAGTAACCACTTATGGCATCCAACGATTCTACAGTAATATGATACTCTTAAGATTTTCCCACTTGTTCTCCGTGTTACTGCTCTTTCTCCACCTGCACGCAACCTCTTTACATGTGTTCGTGGAGAGCTTTATGCATCTAAATGGGGAGTAGTGGAAATAACCTCCCAACATGAGTTTTGGTATCACTAGATCGGGCTTCATTATTTCTTTGAGAGTGTCTTGCTTCTTGAACTCCTTGACATATGGCTCGCTGTCTTCCTCGATGTTGGGGCCATCTGCCAATACATCAAACAACTATTAATCGCTAGGAGTGTCCACGATATATCTGTTGACCCTTTACCTCAATCACGAGGTTCTGACCAACTATCTTCAGGTTGCAGAAGAACATTTGATGAGGACAGGATAGATGTCAGCCTTGAAGGAGTAAAGCTTCAGCACCCCCTGGTGTGCAAAGAGATCCATGAACTCGAACCCACCTTCAGCTAAGAAGAACGCCATGTTCATGTACTTGGGTTAGACTAGGGCTTGGTTCAGGAAGTGGGTTGGGAACCGATTGAGGTGCTCTTGGTTGGAAGAGAGTCTCCTCAAATCTAACGGGTTGTTTGTGGGAGCGGTCTTGGTTATGGGACACTTTGGGTTGGATGAAGAAGCCATGGCAGGAGCTTTGGTGCATGGGTATGGTGTTTAGGCAGAGGATGGTGCGTGGGTTAAGATAAAAATGGATGAAGGGAAGGTGAAATGGTCTATAGGTGGTGTAAGGAAGAGGCCAACAATGGTGGATTTGGGTGCAAGAAAGGTGGCTAGGACGTGGGTGAGAGAGGTTGCGCATAGAGAGGTAGCTACATGAGGGATAATGGGAGTGAGGAGAGAGAGGAAAAATATGAGAATAAGGGAAGTGGAAGGCTATTTGCCTTTAAAGAACTCGTGTTTATTCGAATAACGTTGGTTTTATTTGAATAAACTCATGAAAAACCAACAGTCTTGGCTTGCTACCAAAGTTTATTCAAATAAGATTTTTATTATTCGAATAAAAGCATTTAGACTTGGCTTACTACCAAGCATTATTCGAATAACTATTTGGTTATTGAAATAAAATAAGCAAAGATCAAATTTTAAATGTTTCTGCCAAGTATTATTCAAATAAGGATTTCCTTATTCAAATAAAACATTCAAAACACATATTTGGGGGCTACGAGAACTCATTATTCGAATAAGCATTGCATTATTCGAATAAATCTATCAAAAATGCACTAGTAAATTAAAAACAGTATGATCAAGAGTTGGACTTGAGAAGAGGAATCTTACCCAAAGATAGAGTACCTGCAAAACAAATTTTGGGATACCTCCCAGTCCTTAGGTAAACCACCGAAAATTTTTCACTAAACCTTTAAGCTTGAACAAGTATTTGAAAATCTTTATAACTGAGAGCACTAAACACACCTTTGGGATGTGTTGAACATAATATCATATTGCATGCTTGAATTTGTTAAAACAAGTAAATAACTTGCAGATATATTTACCAAACCTTTAGTACAAGAAGCATTTTAGAAGAGAATTGGGCAAAATTGATCAATCGTGCATATAAATGAATGCATAAACTATGATTTGATAACTTTTTTATGAACCTTCTCACTAATACTTTGATTCAAGTTTGAACCTTCTTACCTCCAACTCTGAACAACTTGAGAAAGTCATGAGAAGGTTACTTTTCTATGAAAAAGGAGAACACAATCCAACTCCCCCTTCTTGTGTTATTGCCAACTTTATTTGGTATTAGCGCTCAGCCTCTGGGTTGAGCATTCTTTGTGGGAGGATAAATATCCTGAAAGAAGTATAGTGCACCTACAAGGAGGAGGAAATTACCTACCAAAAGGTTCATCAACCAACAGACCACCAACCTTTGATAGAAAAGATTTCTACTCTTGGAAGGATATGATGAGGCTGTTATGAAAATAGGTTTGCCCCAATGGTTTAATATGTTAAGTTTTGATGATGACAAATACAAGACAAAGAATGATACTTATGCTTTATAGTTGTGCTTAATAAATGACAAATGCATCACAAAATAATGTTGATCATGTTACATAGATGTGCTTAATGAGGTATATTGTATCATGCATGATTATGTATTTTATCTAGTTATATTTCACTTAATAATCATGCAATAAGATATATGTAGCATTCTTCATATAATATATCCAATAATGCTTTATATTAGTCTTAATGAATTAATATTGGATTTGATTCTACTTAAATGAAAATGTATAAAATATTCTTTGTTGCATCCTACATAGAGCATATCTAGTAGTAATTGATAAATATCTTATTTGGATGTGTCTATGAAAGTCTTATATGCATGTTAGACTAACTAGAGTTATATATTTATGAATCATGCATATGAAGATATTGAGTTATGATTTTGGACTAGCTATGTTTGTTTAACTGAGCAATACTTTGTAGGATAGTCCAAATACCAAGAGCGAGCATTGCAACAAGAAAGTAAAAAGATCACAACTATGCTTAACTCAAGAAGGATGAGAATGAAAAGATGTTCCAAGCATTTGTAAGTTTTGAAGAGAAGATTTTCTTTGGAAGCTTGGATTACATCAAGAATTGATGGTAGCAAAAGATCAAGTCCCAAGGTTCTTCAAGAATAGCTTATAGGACTTAGATCTTGTGTAAAAGTAAAAAAGAATCACACTAAACTCAAATAAGTTTTAAACATCTTTACAAGTATTTCTAAAATGCTTAAATGCCCAACAAAATGTTTTTGGAAAGGTAGCCTTGGTGGTATTTCAAATCTGTGAAAATTAATCAAGTTTGAGTTTTGTAAAATTGACCTTTAGTTACTAATTTAATTATATCTTTCAAAATAATTTGAGTTTTGTTCTAAAACTTCTTTCATATAAAAATAGACTCAAAGAAATTTCCGATGAGTGGTTATTTGTTTTAAACGGATAAGAAATGAAGAAGTTATGACCATTTAAAGTTAGTTTTCAAAAACAGTCAAGTTTGAGTTTTGCAAAACTGACATTTAGTTACTAATTTGATCATATCTTTTAAAATACTTTGAGTTTTATTCTGAAACTTCTTTCATTGAAAATAAACTCAAAGATATTTCCAATGAGTGGTCATTCACTTTAATCGGATAAGAAATGAAGAAGTTATGACCTTTTAAAGTCAATTTTCAAAACCAGAAATGCTGTAATCGATTACACAAGTCATGTAATCGATTACAACGTTGACAGAAGCCGTGTAATTGATTACAGGAAGTGTGTAATCTATTACAAAGTGCCCAGAAAGCTTGTAATTGATTACACTAAGCTTGTAATCGATTACCAAGTGCCCAGAAACGTTTTTAATGGCTATAAACGGCTAGTTTTCATAAAAAAATCATTATTAAACACTATAAACGACTATTTTATCATTTGGGCTCTATAAATAGGTGTAGATTGAAGCATTTACACTTGGAGAAACTCTTGAATACTTGGTTTGATCCTTAAATCATCAAAATCATATTTTGAGCTTTAAAGTGTGAATCTTTTATACCCATTGAGCTTCAACTTGTATTATCTACTCTTGAGAGAGTTTTCTTATTATCCATACTTTGTTCATCAAGTTGTATATCTACTCTTGTGAGAGTTTCTATTTTTTCTTTCATCTTGAAATCATTGTAAGAGGGTGAGGTATCCCTTGTATTGAGACTTAAACACAAAAGGTGAGGTATCCCAAAGGTGTTGTGAGTGCTCTTGATTGTAAAGGTCATCAAGCACCTGTGAAGCTTGAAGAATTGGAGGCTCTAGCACAAGGGTGAGGTATCCTAAGGTGTGAGGAGTGCTCTTGCAAGTACAAAGGTTTTCCTAACACCCGTGAAGTCTAAGAGAAGAAAATCTCAAGTTAAGATTGGGGACTGGACGTAGGCCACGAGTGGTTGGTGGCTGAACCAGGACAAATCTCAATGTTTGCTCTTCTCAACTCTATCTCTTTATATTTGTGCTTTAACTATATATGCTTGAGTTGATCTTGATATCTAGTTTATTTGCTTTATTTATCCTTTAACCCAAGTTGTATTTGAGTAATCCTTAATTACTGTGCCTTTGCTATGCATGTTCCGCTACATTTATTAATTGAGTGATTTAAAATGCGTAATTTATCAAAGTTGCATTAAAACTTGTCATCACCCAATTCACCCCCTTCTTGGGTAATGGTTGCCATGGCTAACAAGTGGTATCAGAGCTTCGTGCTCTGTTAAAAGCTTAACCGCTTGGAGTTAAAGATCCTTGGTTTTTTGGCAACCATTAAAAGCTTTTCAAAATGAATGGTTTTGAAATTGATAAACCACCATTCTTTGAAGGTGTGAATTTCATTTATTGGAAAGTTAGAATAAAAATTTATATACAATCTATTAATCTTGATTTGTAGGATATTGTGCTTGATGGATTTTCTTGCAAATCAAAACAATCTTGGAATGCCTATGATAAGAAATGTTTTTCCATGAACATTAGAGCTATGCAAATCTTGAGAAGTGGTTTGAATGATGATGCTTATGCTAGAATTAAGAATTGCTCTAGTGCAAAAAATATATGGGATGCTCTTGATGCTATTTATCTTGCTAATGATGATCTTATGCATAAAGTTGTATATAGAGAGCAAGAAGAGCAAAAGTCATTGAAGGAAGTGTGTCATGGAAAATGTCCTCAAGAAGATGTTCAAAGTAAGAATATGAGCTCAATGCCTCTTGGTGATGATGGTGCTCAATTTGAAGAAGAGGTAAAGCAAAACAAAATTGAGAAGAAAGATATTCTCGAATTCTTGATGGACAAAAATGAGGAAGATGATGATTATCTTAAAAAGGACTTGAGGTAAATAATGCTAAACTAGATTATAGTTCTTCCTATGATGAGCTACAATGTGGATATGATGAATTGTATGATGCCTTGTTGAATTTAGAAAAGAAAAACTCATTTTGTTTAGAAAACATTTCCTCTATTGAAATTGAAATTGAGACTTTGAAAAATGAATATGCTTTTCTCAATGAGGAAATGCCTTTGAAATTTGAAACTTCAACTTCTTTTGAAAAGTGCATTGATTTAGAAAATCAAGTTGAGGACTTATCTTCTAAATTTGCCAAAGCTAATGATTTTAATTGCTTACATTTTATGCTTGTTAATGATAATAAAATTAATGTTATTCCACATGAAAGTTCAAGTAAGGCTTATGGCAAAAATAGTTTAGAATATAAAAATAACAAAAGGCTTAAGTTTTCTAAAAATGATTTTTAAAGGACCAAGTCATCATTGAATTCAATTGTTTGTAATTTTTGTGGTCATCTAGGACATATTTCTTATTTGTGCAATTATAGAATAAATTCTTATATGAGAAATAATATGGTATGGGTTCCTAAAGATCTTAAATGCCTAGTACTAACATTCAAGGACCCAAGATGAAGTGGGTACCAAAATGTCCTCCTAGTGTTTCAATTATGCATAAAATTTCTCAAAAGGATGGACAAATTGGTCAAGTGAAAAAGGAATCATCAAGGGGAATGCATTCAAAGCCCATTGGTAAAATTTTTAGTCAAAGAAGGAAGATGGCTTCAACCAAAGCTTCTCAAGTACAAAATGTGAAACTTGCAAAGTTCAAAACACCAAAAGAGAAGCAATGGGTAAGGAAAAGAGTTTCCTTGATTACTAAGGCTAAGGTATCAAATGTTTTAACCTCTTATGCACATTCACTTAAAAAGACAATGAATATGATGTATAATCCTTGTAAGCTTTAGGTAAAGGATAGAATCATGTGCACTTGGTAAAATCTGAATATTTTGTTTAGCACATGATTATGTTCATTCTTATTATACCATAGCTAATTGGTTTGCTATATATGCTAGTACATAAGGTTCTACAATGCCTAGGTATACTTGTTATGATTTGAATTATCTATATATAATGAAAGTAAGCTTGCTTTTGGTTATGTGCTTAATGGTAATTGATTATTTAATTTGTTTTGCTTAATTTACATAGTATGAAAAAATTGATATTTATGAAAGCATAATAGATTAATAATCAATGACTAATCACTATGGATCCAAAATTCGTGGATACCAAAGAAAGTACCTTGAATTGTGTTGTAGGGTAACTATTAGCTCAAGCATGCAAATGAAGTGAAATACAACCATGCTACTTGAGGTTGGGAAAACTTAAAATGGTCCAAGTTCTCCAAAAGTGATGAAAAACATAAAAAGAAAGACATGAAGAACCACAACATTCTCAAGGAGCCTTGAGGCATAGAAGTTGGAGTCATCTACAAAAACTCAAAGAGTACACTTTTGGTGATATCAATCTCTTATCCTTACTTATACTTTAAATTGAATATCATGTGATATTTGGATAAGTAAAGATTTGTTTTTATGCCTTATCATGCCTTAAGTTGTGTTTTTCTAGCATTATGTTTTAAAAATATTTTTATATATGCTAACATGCTAAATATGCACACATTTTGCTTGGAATGACATGTTATGGTAATATCTTTATTCTTGAGCTTGTGACCAATTCTCTTGGCTCAAATATGAAAATTTACTTGCTCATAAGTAGTTTTAATCCTTTCTTTTTGATTCTTAATTGTCTTATATGCTTACTTGGAGATTGGAAAGTTAAAAGTTATTTGTCTTCTTATTTGAAATTGCTTGATATGTTCATATCTTGAAAACAAGAAGTAAATGATCCATTTTGTGTCTTGAACTTGTATTTGAACTTCAATGGTTTTTACAATGAAGTATATCTTGAAATGAATCATGAATGATTTCAAAAGTTATAGTTCCACGATTTTTCAATTCTTTCATTACAATAAGAGACTTTTTGTTCTTGATTGACATGTGTGTATACTAGAATTCCTTACTTGATATTATATGCCTTACATGATCATTGTTTGCTCCAAAATGCTTATATAAGTTTTGATGTTGTTCATATGTTTCTTGATAAACTTGAATCATGCCTTAAATTGCTTAAACCATATTTTTGGATTTAAGTGCATATGTCCTTCTTTTGTTCTCTTTAGAACTAACTTTGCATGGTTGATAATGTGATACATGATTTTTCATTATATATCAACCTAAATTATGCTTGTAAATAGGCTTAAATGATATTTGATGATAGCTTATGATTTAGAGAACTTTTGAAGTTAGCTTTGTAAGTTTCTCTATGTGTTTCAAATATAGTCATCAAAATTTTTACATGCAAGCATAAGTGGATAAAGAGAAGAGTTAGATGAAGAGGGACATGAGGAGACTTTCTTCAAGTACAATGGAATGAAATACGCAATGGAAGAAAGCTCAAACTCAAAGGACTAATAGATGAAGAACATTCTAAAGAAGCATCACTCTCTCAATAAGTATCTCTATCCTTAAGCTATTGTGGTATTCTATATGGTATGGATTGTATGATACTTGTTGATAATTTAATCTTAAATAATTAGATGATTTCTTTACATGAAAAGTATGCTTAGCATTGATAAAGTGCCTAATTGGATATTAACTTGCTATTTTTGTCATTGCATATAGGGTGGATGATATTAGTTCTATACATGCTTTGATCCCTATAGCATATTTCACCATGGTGAATGTTTGATATCTATAATTCTCTTGAGAAATGGTCTCTTAGTGATATAACACGTATGAGAATCATGCACTTGTTTCGAAAAGAGTTTATGGTTTGACTAAAAGTTTTCTTTTTAAAGCAAAATCTCTTATCATATTTAAAAGAAGCTTTTAAAGTTCCATATCCTTGAAAATCATTTGAACTTGTCTTAAGACCTAAAAAGTATTTTCACCTCCTAATTGTCTTGAAAATTTGGAAATCATTCGATTTGTGCTATAAATGTAGTACTCTCTTCATTGCTTTGAAATGTTTTATTAAATCTTGAGAGAATATTTAAGAAAGTTTCCAAATAAATCTTTTGAAATGTTCTATAGAGACCATCTTAATACTTCAAAAGATAAGCCTTATTCTTCAAAAGTGTTTTATCTTTTCAAGGCTCTTGTTTAATGAGAAAAAGAGGAGATGTACTTTCAAATGTTCCTTTGACTTGGATTTGATCACTCTCAAGGAATATGTGGTTTCAGTATAAAACCCTTCTACAATTCTAAAATACTTTTGAAAATGTAATGTGTTATTATAAAATTCTTTTTGAAAGAGGGAGAAGTTTTTAAAATGATTTTTGATTAATGGATTAAGAATATGACCTTCGATAGTAATATGCTTACATGGTCTTGACTTGCATATTTTCCTTTATATATCTTGTGCTTTAATAAGAGGGAGCTTATCTTACTTATCTTACATATCTTTCTTCCATGTTCTTATTGACTAAAAATATATGCATGACTATGTTAAACTATTATGTTTTATATTTTGATAATATGTATATTTTGAGGGGGAGCCTAGCTTATAAATTGTTACTTATATCTCTTGGCTTACATCCATGTTTGGCATAAAGTGTTTTATTGTTAATGCTATCAACATGTCAACAAAGATCATGTTTTATTCTCTTTCCCTCTATCAATGAAAGAAGGTAAACATTCTTAAACTTCATATCTTTTGATTCTTTCATTGAGAAAATCATACTCCTTTCGATAACATGAGTTTTATCTATAGGGGAGAAAATATTATCTTTCCTTCCTAAGCCTTTTTGTTGATGTCAAATAGGGGGAGTAAAAATTCGAAAGAAAAATATGTTCTTGTACTTATTGTTTGATATGCTTAAATAAATATCTATTATTGTATATTGCTAAACATATTTTTCTTTAGTGATTTGTCATCATCAAAAAGGGAGAGATTATGGAAATAGGTTTGCCTTAATGGTTTAATATGTTAAGTTTTAATGATGACAAATACAAGACAAAAAGAATGATACTTATGCTTTATAGTTGTGCTTAATAAATGACAAATGCATCACAAAATAATGTTGATCATGTTACATAGATGTGCTTAATGAGGTATATTGTATTATGCATGATTATGTATTTTATCTAGTTATATTTCACTTAATAATCATACAATGAGATATATGTAACATTCTTCATATAATATATCCAATAATGCTTTATATTAGTCTTAATGAATTAATATTGGATTTGATTCTACATAAATGAAAATGTATAAAATATTCTTTGTTACATCCTACATAGAGCATATCTAGTAGTAATTGATAAATATCTTATTTGGATGTGTCTATGAAAGTGTTATATGCATGTTAGACTAACTAGAGTTATATATTTATGAATCATGCATATGAAAATATTGAGTTATGATTTTGGACTAACTATGTTTGTTTAAGTGAGCAATACTTTGTAGGATAGTCCAAATATCAAGAGCGAGCATTGCAACAAGAAAGTAAAAAGATCACGACTATGCTCATCTCAAGAAGGATGAGAATGAAAAGATGTTCTAAGCATTTGTAAGTTTTGAAGAGAAGATTTTCTTTGGAAGCTTGGATTACATCAAAAATTGATGGTAGTAAAAGATCAAGTCCAAAGGTTCTTCAAGAATAGCTTATAGGACTTAGATCTTGTGTAAAGGTAAAAAGGAATCACACTAAACTCAAAAAAGTTTTAAACATCTTTAAAAGTGTTTCTAGAATACTTAAATGCCCAACAAAATGTTTTTGGAAAGCTAGCCTTGGTAGTATTTCAAATCTGTGAAAATTAGTCAAGTTTGAGTTTTGTAAAATTGACCTTTAGTTACTAATTTAATCATATCTTTCAAAATAATTTGAGTTTTGTTCTAAAACTTATTTCATATGAAAATAGACTCAAAGATCTTTCCGATGAGTGGTCATTTGTTTTAAACGGATACGAAATGAAGAAGTTATGACTATTTAAAGTTAGTTTTCAAAAACAGTCAAGTTTGAGTTTTGTAAAACTGACATTTTGTTACAAATTTGATCATATCTTTCAAAAATTTTTGAGTTTTGTTCTGAAACTTTTTTCATATAAATTAAACTCAAAGATATTTCCAATGAGTGATCATTTGCTTTAATTGGATAAGAAATGAAGAAGTTATGACCTTTTAAAGTCAATTTTCAAAACTAAAAATGCTGTAATCAATTACACAAGTCATGTAATCGATTACAACGTTGACAGAAGCCGTGTAATCGATTACAGGAAGTGTGTAATCAATTACAAAGTGCCCAAAAAGCTTATAATTGATTACACCAAGCTTGTAATCGATTACCAAGTGCCCAGAAATGTTTCTAACTGCTATAAACGGCTAGTTTTCATAAAAAAATTATTATTAAACATTACCAACGGCTATTTTATCATTTGGGCTCTATAAATAAGTGTAGATTGAAGCATTTACACTTGGAGAAACTCTTGAACACTTAGTTTGATCCTTGAATCATCAAAATCATATTTTGAGCTTTAAAGTGTGAATATTTTATACCCATTGAGCTTCAACTTGTATTATCCACTCTTGAGAGAGTTTTCTTATTATCCATACTTTGTTCATCAAGTTGTATATCTACTCTTGTGAGAGTTTCTATTTTTTCTCTTCATCTTGAAATCATTGTAAGAGGGTGATGTATCCCTCAAGAGAGAAAAAGGTGAGGTATCCCTTGTAGTGAGACTCAAACACAAAGGGTGAGGTATCCCAAAGGTGTTGTGAGTGCTCTTGATTGTAAAGGTCATCAAGCACCTGTGAAGCTTGAAGAATTGGAGGCTCTAGCACAAGAGTGAGGTATCCCAAGGTGTGAGGAGTGCTCTTGCATGTACAAAGGTTTTCCTAGCACCCGTGAAGTCTAGGAGATAGTGAAGAAAATCTCAAGTTAAGCTTGGGGACTGGACGTAGGCTACAAGTGGTTGATGACTGAACCATGATAAATCTCAGTGTTTGCTCTTCTCAACTCTATCTCTTTATATTTGAGCTTTAACTATATATGCTTGAGTTGATCTTGATATTTAGTTTATTTGCTTGATTTATCCTTTAACCCAAGTTGTATTTGAGTAATCCTTAATACTTGTGCCTTTGCTATGCATGTTTCGCTGCATTTATTAATTGAGTGATTTAAAATGCGTAATTGGTCAAAGTTGTATTAAAACTTGTCATCACCCAATTCACCCCCCTCTTGGGTAATGGCTGTCATGGTTAACAGCTGTTCATCAAGTCTCAGCATGTTAATATGTGGGGGATCATTGATGATGGTCCCTATATCCCTAATATGAGATTCGATGATGGTATAGAAGCTGAGAAGCCCAAGGATGAATGAATAGAAGATGAGAAGAATAGATATATTCTCAACTCAAAAGCCTAATTCTTCCTGACATGTGTTATGAGCATGAGTGAGTATGACAAGGTTGCTGGATGTCAAACTGTAAAAGAGATCTAGGATACACTTGTCATAGTTCATGAAGGAAAAAATCAAGTCAAGGAAGCTAAGAGCAATATGCTTGTACATCAGTATGAGATGTTCAAGATGAAGGAGCATGAGACTATTGATGAAATGTTTGCAAGAATTACTATCATAGTAAGTGACATTAAGTCTCTGGGAAAAGTTTACTCAAACCAAGAACATGTGAAAAAGTTGTTGACAAGCTTACCAAAAGTTTGGAGACCAAAGGTGACAGCCATCTAAGAAGCCAAAGATCTGTCAGTATCAAGGTTGGATGAGCTATTGAGATCTCAGAAAGTGCATGAACAAGAACTTACTGAAATGGGTGAAGATGTGGCTAGGAAAGGAAAGAGTATTGCTCTCAAGTCCACACATAAGACTGTTAAGAAGCCTTCTCACTAATCTTCTCAAAGTTCTCTTAGTTTAAGAGAAGAATCTGATGAAGAAAATGATGATGATGATGATTGATATGATGAGGATGAATTATCCTTCATTTTCAGGAAGATTCACAAAATATGGAGAAGGAGAGGAAGAAAGAGAAAAATGATTCCAACCAAGAAGAGACTCTTAGAAAAGTGAGTATAGGAATCTCAAGAAAGGATAACTGACATGTTTTGAATGCAAGAAACTAAGTCATTAGATCTGAGTGTCCACTGCTGAAAAAGACACAAAATAAATCCTCAAAGAAGAAGGGAATGATTACAACTTAGGAAGATCTAGATGACTCTTCAAGTGAAGAAGAACAAGAAGAAGTTGCCAATCTTTGTCTGGTTGCAAGAGATCAAGACAGTGATGATGATGTATTAAATACTGAACCTTTTCACCCTTCTTATAATGAACTTAAGACAATGGGTGTTTCAGACACATGACAAGGGATAAAAGTAGGTTCTTGTCATTAAAGGATAAAAATGGAGGTGATATAACCTTTGGAGACAACAACAAAGCAAAAATAAAAAGAATAAGTAAAATTGGTAAGAAAAACTCTACCACTATTGACAATGTATACTATGTAACAGGGTTAGAACACAACATTCTCAGCATAAGTTAGTTTTGTGACAATGAATATGAGGTTGTGTTTGAACCAATTAAGTGTATAGTTAGAGAAGCCAATAATGGCAAAGTCCTATTTTCTGAAAATCGTGACAAAAATATCTATAGCATTAAGTTAGAGGACCTCAATGATCAAAATGTAGAGTGTCTTATGTCTATGAGTTCTGAAAAATGGTTGTGACATAAGAAAGTTGGTCATGTCAATATGAAAACCATTTCAAAACTACTGAAACATGATCTTATGAAAGGTTTGTAGAAAATAAAGTTTGACAAAGATATATAAAGATGTCAAATGTTAGCCATAGCAACCATCACCCAAGAAGGGGTGAATTGAGTGATTACAAATTTTCAAAGCAACTTTGAGAAATTATGCATTTTGATATTTTCAATCAATACATGCAGCAGAATAAGTTTAACAAAGATAAAATTATTATAGATTACTCAAATTCAACTTAGTTTATGGGATAAATCAAGCAAATAAACCACCCAATATTTTTCACTAAACCTTCAGGCTTAAACAAGTGCTTGAAAACCTTTATAACCAAGAGCACTCAACACACCTTTAGGATACCTCACCCTTTATGTTTGAGCCTCAACAACCAGGGATGTCTCACCCTCTTTACAACAAATCAGAGTGTATAGAAAAAAAAAACTCTCACAAGAGTAGATAATACAACTCGAAGCTCTATGAAGCTCTTTAATGATATCTCAAATTTTGGCGAAAACAGAGCATAAGAGATTAAAAATAATGATTCATGAATCAAAGCATGAGAAATATGTTTCAGATTGTTTTTTTCTCTATAAAAGACATGATAAAACCTTGTATTTATAGAGTTCCAAGAAAAAGAGCTATTGAGATGAATTTATTTCAGCAAATAGTCGTTACGTGATTCTAGGTTATGTTTATTTGAATAACACATTTGTTATTCGAATACATCCTTTTATAGTAAAGAGGAATTTGATTCAGGAACTTATTATTCAAATAACCCTTTAGTTATTTGAATAAATTTTTAAAAAACACGTTCTGGAATATTTTTATTCGAATAACAAGTTCCTTTTCGAATAAGCTACTCAAGTTTCAAAAACTGACTTTAAATTGTCATAACTTCTTCCTTTCTCATCCGTTTAAAGCAAATGAACACTCATTGGAAAGATCTTTGAGTCTATTTTCAAATGAAATAAGTTGTAGAATAAAAATAAAATTATTTTGAAAGTTATGATCAAAATAGTAACCAAAGGTCAATTTTTCAAAACTCAAATCATGACTAGCTTTTTAGAACTTATTTGTTTAGCATTTTAGCATGTAAAAACCATTTATAAAGATTTGAAAACATATTTGAGCTCTTTTCTTGTAAAACCTCTATCTTTACATAGGAGAAAGCCTTGAAACCATGTGTGGTATTTGGGTTCTTTAAAAAACAAGTTTAAAGCTTTTTCAAACACAATATAAAACATTTGAGATATTTAGAAGGCTTCTTACATAAAAATCCTAAGGCCTACAAACTATACAATTTAATTTTGAGTTCCTCAATCTCTTCATTTAAAATGGTAATTTAGTTTTCCAAATATGAATTTTTTTTTGTTGATGCAGAAACTAATTTTGTAAGCCTTAAAGATTCATCATACAATTCTTCGAAGTCATCTTGTAATGCACTATAGGAAGGGGAAAAGTCAAGGTTGGAAGTTACCTCCAAGTCACTTTCTTCTTCTTCTTCTCTGGCCATAAGACATAGATGAACTTCCTCACTATCTGAGCTATTTGTGGAGTCCATGTTATTGTCATCCCATGCTATGTAGGCTCTTCTTCCTTTCCTTTCCTTAGAGGATTTCTTTTCAAATTTCTCTATCTTCATTTGGTAAATTGGATACTCTATCTTCATGTGCCCCAGTTTTTCACACTCATAACAACTTGGGGTTGATGAAGATCCTTCCCGTTTGTGATGAGTTTTTCTTTGGAAGGAAATGTGGTCTTCTTTGAATCCTTTTTTTCCTGAGGAATTTTCCAAACCTTCTTACAAGGAGACTAAAATTTTATTCATTTAGCTCAAGGTTCTTCATACCTTCTCCATCTTCTTCTTCATCATCATCAATTGTAGAAGTGACTTTGAGTGTGATCCACTTTTTCTTCTTGTCATGCTCCTCACTTTGATTAAGTCTGTTCAACTCGAATTCGTGCTCTTGAAGCTTTCAAAAGAGGATAGCTAGCATCATTGTTGAAAGGTTTGTTGATTCTGCAATAACTGTCACTTTAGGTTGTCAATTCCTATTCAAACATCTCAAAACCCTATTAATAAGATCTTCATTGGAAAATATTTTTCCCAATGAAGCAAGATAATTTAAAATATGAGTGAACCTCTTTTGTATTTCTTGAATATTTTTTCCTTAGTTCATTCTAAAAAGTTCGTATTCATGAGTAATAGTATTTATCTTTGACCTTTTCACCTCACTAGTATCCTTATGGGTAACTTGTAAAGTGTCCCACATTTCTTAGGCAGACTTGCAATTTGAAATCCTAAAGAATTCATCACACCCCAAAGCTGTGGTAATAATGTTCTTAGCTCTTAAATTATATTGGACATTTTTCTTGTCCTCATCTATCCATTCACTTCTTGGTGTATTGATTCTTATACCATCAATAATTTTTGCAGGGACAAAAAGATCATTTTCAACGACATCCCACACATTTAGATTAATAGCTTCAATAAAAATTTTCATACTTTCTTTCCAATAAGCATAACCATCCCTATTAAAAACCATTTGAGAAAGCCATTTTCTCTTAAAGCTGCTAAGGTTTTTATACAAGAGTCTAACTCTGATACCACTTGTTATCCATGACAACCATCACCCAAGAGGGGGGTTAATTGGGTGAGTACAAATTTTCAAAGCAATTCTGAGAAATTATGCATTTTGATATTTTTAATCAACACATGCAACGAAATAACTTTAACAAAGATACAACTATTGTAGATTACTCAAATACAACTTGGGTTATGAGATAAATCAAGCAAATAAACTAGATATCAAATTCAATTTAAGCATATATAATTAAAGCACAAATGTAAAGGAGATAGAGTTGAAAGAAGCAAACATAATATTTATTCTAGTTTAGCCCCGAACCACTTGTAGCTTACGTCTAGTCCTCAAGTAAACCTCTAGGATACACCTCTGGGATACCTCACCCTTTTGTGCTTGAGCCTCAACAACTAGGGATATCTCATCTTTCCAATTCTTTGAGAGATGCATCACCCTCTTTACAATAAATCAGAGTGTATAGAAAAGAAAAATTCTCACAAGAGTAAATAATATAACTCGAAGCTCTATGAAGTTCTTTAAAGATATCTCAAATTTTTGGTGAAAAAGAGCACAAGAGATAATAAAATATAAATCACGAATCAAAGTACCAACAATTTTCAAATTGTTGGGTTGTTTTTAAAGTCATGCCAGAACATCATATTTATAGTGTCTTAAGAAATATAGTCGTTTGGAGGAAACTAATCCTCCATTACAACCTCTAAAAATAGTCGTTGCGTAATTTCAGTTCGTGTTTATTCGAATAGTCCATCTGTTATTTGAATAAACCTTTGAATAGCACACAACCATTTTAAAGCTTTTCAAAAAATATTCTGAAAGCATTTTGAAAGTTACGTTCTGGAACGTCTTTAATCGAATAGAATAACTATTATTCGAATAAGCTTTTTTGAAAACTGAAGTACACAACTTGTTTTTAGGTTGTTACTTGAATTCGAATAACACTCTGCGTTATTCGAATAAACCCTGATTATAGGGAAATCTGGTCATTCTAACTTTGGTTATTCGAATAAGAAATTCCTTATTCGAATAAACCCATTTGAAAACACTTTAAAACACTTTTTAAAACTTTCCAGTTGTTTTCAAAAGGTGCAACACATTTTTAAGCATTTAAAAAATTATTTCCAAAAACTATTTTGAAGTGTTGAAAGCCATGTGTGCTATTTGGGTTTATTGAAAAACAAGTTTAGAACTTTTTCAAACCAATTAAGATATCCAGAGGACTTCTTACATAAAGACTCTAAGACCTAAAACTATTCTTGAAGGTCTTGGACTTGGTCTTACCATCATCTTCATGTTTCTTATCATCAAAACAACTCTTCAATGTCCAAGAGCCAATTACATTCTCTCACTTTTTGATGATGACAAACAATCATTGAGAAAAGAGTTAGTTTGAATAAATTAGAATTCACAAAGTCAAAGATGGGGCAAGAGAAAGCCAAAGCATAAGCATTTGATATTCATTGAAGTCCAACATTTTATTTTTATTTAAGGCTGTAAAATTTATTATTTAAATACAGGCCCAAACATATTGAGATGCAATTCAACAAAGCCAATGATAAGCAATCAAGCATTCAAAGCATTGAGGCAAAACATCAAACGCATTTCATTCATAAAAAAAAAATAAAAGTTGGCCAATTATATTTACATTTTCATTAAAAAATAACCAATACAAAAACAAACAGAGATCCTAACCCTAGGGATCCTAAAAGTATGCATCTGGTGACGAAAAAGGGGAGTTAGGCGCTCTATCAGTCGCCAATGCCTGCAAAGCTGCCTACTCGTGCTCTACACCTTCTATCCTATCAAATAAAGCAGAAAAGATGTTCTCCAAATAGGCTCTATTGTCCAACAAGGTTGCCATTAGTTGCTCATTTGTGATTGGGCCAGCAACATCATCATCATCAGCAACAGGAGCTCCTTCCTGCTCATCCTCATCATCTTCCACCTCATATGGATGGGTTTTTGACCATTTTGCCGTTAGGGCCAAAACTATTTACTGAATTACCATCGTTTTAAAACATATTATCAAAATGTCATACTTTTGGTCACGATATTATTATTATTATTATTGCTCCATGTAGATAGCGCCAAAGGAGATGACACTATCAATAGGAAAGCGCCAAAGCGCTTGACGCTATCCACATGGTAACGGCAAGCGTAATGGCGTTACCACGTGGATAATGCCACACTTGTTGGCGTTATCACATGGATAGCATCAAGCGCTTTGGCGCTTCCTTATTGGACGTCCTATTTACGCAACTATCCCCTCCTTCCACTGGCCAAGTTTCTCATTTCTCATATTTTTACCTTCTCTCTAGACTTTTTCTCTCACTAAACTCTCTTCAAAACCCTCCGTTGACTGTTGCTTGTGGGTTTACATAATTGGGGTATAGGGTTTGCTAGAAGATGTGAGGAGATTTTGTGCATACTTCAGAAATAAGCTCTAGCATCAGTAGTTCATCTGTGATAAGGAGCAGAGGAGGTGCACAAATTTCTTCTGAAAAGTGTGGATGCGGACAATGGGCTTTGATTTATACTTTGAAGAAGACAATGAGCTATGGTCGTTGATTTCTTACGTGTCCTTTATGGAGAGATAAACAACAGACCTGTGGTTTTTTTCAATGGTTGGATGATAAAACTGGAATAGTGGATGAAATGACTGACATGAATGAGAAAAAAATTAGGGAGCTTAGGAATAGAATTGTGTTGTATGAAGAAGAACTGAAAAATTGAAAACTAGTGAGTGTGACTTTGTTTTATTTTTTATTTTATTTGCTATGAGTTGTTTAGCATATAAATGGGATTGAGACTGATTCATTGTGTGAATCAACTGTCTGACAACCATGATGTAATTGTTCAGTTTATTATACTATGATTAATGGAATTCAATTACTTTGTTAGAATATGATAAACAAAGTTATTTTATAATTTACTTGTGACCTACGATTAAGTTAAAAAAATGTAAACAATATAAGTATGTCACGTATGATGAATTTGTGACCACTCAAAACTAGGGTCACAACTAATTCATGGGCTAGAATACCAGCCTAGTAATCCTATAAAAATCAATTAACCTTAAAAGTTCAAACAGAATATCCCCTAAAAATTGGACGTTCTCAAAAGTACTTCATCCTGTATAATGAAATATATCCATATATTTTTTGATTTCCAAATCAACAGAGCACAAGATGCATAACAGAAACATAAGTACATATACATATAGTCATCCCAGATTAATTAAATGTAATAAAAGGTAGATAAAATAATCTAAGTGTGATGACCATATCAATGAGAATGGCCAGGGTCAGAATGTGGTGGTCTGTGAGGGGGATCGGAAGAAGGTCCTGACTGTGATAGGTGAGGATAAGATGGGTAACTCATATATGGTAGGTATGGAAATGATGGTGTGAGGGTAAAGGTCATAGGATATGGTGGGTAAGGGTAAGTAGGTGGTAGGTATCTTGTAGATGATGGGTAACCTATAGGTGGTGAATAAGTTGTACATGGTGGGCAAGATAGAGGTGGTGGTTGATATGGTGGGTAAGTAGCAGTAGTAGAGGTTGGGGGCTAAGTGCTAGGCACACCTGAAGAATCAGAGGCCTCTGAATGTCGAAGTCGTGACGGAGTACTTGCTAACCCTGTCTTTCTTCTACAACGTGTCCTTTGTTCGTCGGACTGCTTGGGTGGTCCTGGAATGTTATCTGCAGGAGGATCTAGATCAAGTTGCTCTAATGTAATGCAATCATGCTTCTTTACTGAAGATAATATCTCTTCCATGGAATGTAGAAGGCTAGCCATACTAAATCCCAACTGTGGGTTCCTAGCCAAAGCATAGATATTCTCTGCAATGTTAGCCTAAGAGACAGATATAACACATGTCATCATCAATGCAATATACATCTAGCAAAGAGCATAATAGGTTGAATAGATAGCTTACCACAAACCCAAAGTGTGCACCAGTACGAGAAATCTAACGTCTGGCAATTCTTTTGTACCAACCCATATACTCAGAATATGCAGTTAGGGGAGCTTCCAATGGCCTCTTAGTAACACACTTTTCCCTTCGAATGTCCCAGATGATTATGTGTACAAGGTGTGTGTTTCGCTAATCCTCATCACGTCTTCCCGCCAATGTTATTGAGTGCAAATTATTAGGTTGGTGTGGTCTCTTTGGTATTAGTTAGTCTAAACCAAACTAACGCATCACCTTATCTGGATGGTGCCACTCAATAATGTGAAAAAAATGAGAGGAACTACTACTAGTATTATGTCTCTACCAGTGACACAAAAAGCTAGTAGGGACCCCATAATCTGATCTGTATAAGGCTGCATGTGTCGACTTGTTAGACTCACAGTCGGATGCGTCACAGTTATCAGGTGCATGTGCTGATATGTTATGGCTTTGGAGTGGATTTCGTAAACTACTTACGCAGGACGATGATGATATTTACGTGACCCAGTGTTCACGAGTATATATACTTAGGTTAATTAAGGATTTGTTATTTCCTGATCATTCTAGTAGATATGTGAACATGATGTTCCTTCCCTTATTGGAAGACTTTATTGCTAATGGGACATACAGTTGGGGATTTGCGATCTTAGCGTACTTATATAGGAGCTTTGCAAAGCCACAGACTACAACGTGCACGAGATTGTGGGTGCTTGCATATTGTTGCAATATTGGGCATAGTACAGATTTCCCCTCTTGTCCCTACACTAGTAGATGATACTGATCCTAACCTTTCGGCTACCTATGCTATTGATCGTGGTGACCTATGTCCACTGGGATTTCAGTAAGTTTCTTAATATATCATTTGTTTATAATTTAGTTTGTTATACATACCACTTGTGTTGATAATATATGACTATGGCATTTAAATAAGTGGCATAAACATTAGTTGTTGAATGAAACCCCAATGGGAATGCTTCCGTATTATCACCGATTCTTTGATAAATTGAAAAGTGATGAGGTCAGTATTTGTTTACATTAATTTAAATAAGTTATCATGTCTTGCTTTCTAATTCTTTATACATCTTATTTTGCATATTACATGGCAGCCCTATACAGATGAGATTATGGCGTCCTTACCAGCTTTTTGTGTCACTGGTAGAGACATAATACTGGCAGTAGTTCCTTTCATTTTTTTCACATTGTTGAGTGGCACCAGCCAGATAGGGTGATGCATCGGTTTGGTTTAGACCAACTAATACCAAGGAGACCACACCGACCTGACGATTTGTACTCAATAACATTGGCGGGAGGACATGATAAGGATTAGCGAAACATGCACCTTGTACACATAGCCATCTAGGACATTCGAAGGGAAAAGTGTGTTACTAGGAGGCCATTGAAAGCTCCCCTAACTGCACATTCTGATTACATGCGCTGGTACAAAAGAATTACCAGACGTTGGATTTCTCATACTGGTGCACATTTTGGGTTTGTGGTAAGCTATTTGTTCAACCCTGTTATGCTCTTTGCTAGATGTATATTGCATTGATAATGACGTGTTATATCTGTTTCTTAGGCTGACATTGCAGAGAATATCCATGTTTTGGCTAGGAACCCATAGTTAGGATTTAATATGGCTAGCCTTCTACATTCCATGGAGGAGATCTTAACTTCAGTGAAGAAGCATGATTGCATTACATTGGAGCAACTTCATCTAGATCCTCCTACATATGACATTCCAAGACCACCCAAGCAGTCCAAGGAATAAAGGACACGTCGTAGAAGAAAGACAGGGTTTGCAAGTACTCGGTCATGACTTCAACATTCAGAGGCCTCTAATTCTTCAGGTGTTCCTAGCACTCAGCCCTTAACCTCTACTATTGCTACTTACCCACCATCTCAATCACTACCTCTATCTTGCCCACCATATATAGCTTATCCACCACCTACAGGTTACCTACCATCTACAGGATACCCACCATCTTCTTACCCTTACCCACCATATCCTATGACCTTTACCCTTGCACCATCATTTCCACACCCACCATATATGAGTTACCCATCATATTCTCACCTATCACAGTCATTACCTTCTTCTAATCCCCCTCACAGACCACCATATTCTGACCCTGACCCTTCTCATTGACATGTTCATCACACTAAGATTAATTTATCTACCTTTTATTACATTTGATTAATTTGGGATGACTGTATGTGTATGTACTTATGTTTCTGTTATGCATCTTATGCTTTGTTGATTTAGAAATCAAAATATATATGGATATGTTTCATTATACAGGATGAAGTACTTTTAAGAACGTCTAATTTTTAGGGGATATTCTATCAAATTTTCTATAGAATCAGAATGTTTAAACTATTAAGGTTAATTGATTTTTATAGGCTTACTAGGTTGGTATTCTATCTCATGAATCGATTGTGACCCCGATTTTGAGTGGTAACAAATCCATTATACGTTATTGTGATATACTTATATTATTTCCATTTTTTTTAAAACTTAATCGTAGGTCATAAGTAAATTATAAAATAACTTTATTTATCATATTCCAACAAAGCAGTTGAATTCCATTAATCACATTATAATAAATTGAACATTTACATCATGGTTTTGAGACAGTTGATTCACACAATGAATCTGTCTCAATCCCATTTATATGCTAAACAACCCATAGCAAATAAAACAAAAATAAAAAAATCACACTCACTAGTTTCCATTTTTTTCAATTCTTCTTATACAACACAATTCTATTCCTAAGCTCCCTAATTTCTTTCTCATTCATGACAATCATTTCATCTACTATTCTAATTTTATCATCCAACCATTGAAAAAAATCACAGGTCTGTTGTTTATCTCTCCATAAAGGACACGTAAGAAATCGACAACCATAGTTCCTAGTCTTCTTCGAAGTATAAATCAAAGCTCATTGTCCACATCCACACATCTCAAAAGAAATTTGTGCACCTCCTTTACTCTCCATCACGGATGAACCACTGATGCTAGAGCTTATCTATGATGTATGCACAAAATCTTCTCTCATTCTCTAGTAAACCTTAAACCCTAATTGTGTCAACCCACAAGCAATAGTCAACAAAGGGTTTTGGAGAGAGTTTAGTAAGAGAAAAAGTCTAGAAAGAAGATGGAAATATGAGAAATGAGAAACTTGGCCGGTGGGAGGATGGGAGAGTTGCGTAAATAGGACGTCCAATAAGGAAGCACCAAAGTTCTTGACGCTATCCACGTGATAACGCCAACACACATGGTGTTATCCACTTGGCGTTATCCACGTGGTAATGCCAATTGATAGCACCATCTCCTCTGGTGCTATATACATGAAACAGAAATAATAAAAAATACCAAGGTGGCCAAAAGTGTGGAATTTTGATAATATATTTCAAAATGATGGTAATTCAGTAAATAGTTGTGTCCTAAGGGCAAAATGGTCAAAAACCCTCATCTAGATACACCCAACCATCTTCACTTCTAATCATCTTTATCTTTTCAGTGTGAAAGAGCTGAAGACGTTGTGATGATTCAGCTTTGTTTGTCGCTCAGTTTCTAGAATTTGAGGATATTTTTCAAGAAAAGTTGTGACGAGCAAGCTATAGGGCAAATTAGATTTTTCCTTACCCTTTGCCTTCATCATATGCTTCATGATGAAGTTAGACCAGTTGATCCGGTACCCTTTCTTCAAGATCCATAACATGAAGAAGTCATCCTCACTAAGGTAGGCATAGTTTTCTCCTCGAGGAGTCAGGATATGTGCATACACAGTGTAGGAGCATGTCTTATCTTTTTAGCATACCTCCCTTGACACCTTTTTGTGGTACTACTAGGCCCGAATTCAAAATGTCTTCAATAGCCTGTGACTTTTTAAATTCCTTGACATGAGATCCATTGTCTTCTTCAATCTTAGGGCCAGTAACCTACAGATCAAACAGCCTAAGCCAATCTTGGGGAGTGATCACTATGTGCTGATCGTTGACGTCAGAGTGAAAGTCTTGACCATTAATCTTCAAGTTGCAGTAAAACACCTTGACCAGATCAGATATATTACAACCTTGTAAGTGTAGAGCTTTAGCGTTCTTCAAAGTAAAAGGTGGGTTCAAGTTTCTGGACCATCTGGAGCATCAAATGGTGCTAAAGCTCTACACTTACAAGGCCGTAATCTATCCTAATCTGGTCAAGATGTTCTACTGCAACTTGAAGATCGATGGTCAGGACCTTCACTCTGATGTCAACAATCAGCATATGGTTATCACTCCCCAAGATTAGTTACGACTATTTGCTCTGTAGGAAATTAGCCGCAGCATTGAAGAAGACAACGAATCTCATGTCAAGGAATTTGAAAAGTCACAGGTTGTTGAAGACATTCTGAAACTGGGCCTAGTAGTACCCAAAAAGGTGTCAATGGAGGTATGCTGAAGAGCCAGACAGGCTCCTACACTATGGATATGTGCATATCTTGGCTCCTCGAGGAGGCAACTATGCCTACCTTAGTGAGGACGATGTCTTCATGTTATGGATCTTGAAGAAAGGGTACCGAATCAACTGGCCCACCTTCATCATGAAGCATATGATGAAGGAAAAGGGTAAAGAAAAATATGATTTGCCCTAAGGCTTGCTCGTCACTGCTTTTTTTTGAAAAACATCCTCAAATTCTAGAAACTGAGCAGGAAACCAAGCTGAATCATCACAACATCTTTGGCTCTTTCATGTTGAGAAAGATGAAGATGATTAGAAGTGAAGATGGTTAGGTGTATCCAAATAAAGTGGAAAACGATGAGGATGAGCAAGAAGGAGCTCGGCTGCTGATGATGATACTACTGGCCCAATCACAAATGAGCAGCTAATGGCAACCTTGTTAGACAACAGAGTGCCTAACTCCCCTCCTTCGCCACCAGATGCATACTTTTAGGATCCGTAGGCTTAAGATCTCTATTTGTTTTTGTATTGGGTATTTTTTCGAAGAAAATGTAAAAGTAATTGGCCAACTTTTTTTTTATGAATGAAATGCATTTGATGTTTTGCCTCAATTCTTTGAATGCTTGATTACTTATCATTGGCTTTGCTTAATTGTATCTAAATATATTTGGGCCTGTATTTAAATGATAAATTTTACTGCTTTAAATATAAGTAAAATGTTGAACTTAAATGAATATCAATTGCTTATGCTTTGGCTTTCTCTTGCCCCATCTTTTTTATCATGACAAAAGGGAGAGAAAAAGCTTGAGTTCTTCGATTGAGAAAAGACAAGTACAACTAAAACGAAACTTGAGATTCCAAAAGTAAAGGGGAGCTATGCACATCTCTTATATAAATCACCTCTTATGAAAAAAAAAGGGGAGTAAGTCTCTCAAATTGACTTTGTGAATTCTAATTTATTCAAACTAACTATTTTCTCAATGATAGTTTGTCATCATAAAAAAGGAAGAGAATGTAATTGGCAATTGAATATTGAAGAGTTGTTTTGATGATAACAAACATGAAGACGATGGTAAGACTAAGTCCAAGACCATCAAGAATAGCTTTAGGGGTTAGAGTCTTTATGTAAAAAGCCTTCTGGAAATCTCAATTAGTTTGAAAAAGTTCTAAACTTGTTTTTCAATAAATCCAAATAGCACACATGACTTTCAACACTTCAAAATGGTTTTTTGGAAATAATTTTTTAAATACTTAAAAGTGTGTTAGACCTTTTGAAAATAACTGCAAGTTTTAAAAAGTGTTTTAAAGAGTTTTCAAATGGGTTTATTCGAATAAGGAATTTCTTATTCGAATAACCAAAGTCAGAATGGCCAGATTTCCTTATAATCAAGGTTTATTCGAATAACACAAAGTTTTATTTGAATAATAGCCTAAAAACAAGCTGAGCACTTTAGTTTTCAAAAAGGCTTATTTGAATAGCACTTATTCTATTCAATTAAAGACGTTTTAGAACGTAACTTTCAAAATGCTTTATTCAAATAACAAGAATGTTATTCGAATAAAAGTGTTTTTCAAAATCTTTTTTGAAAAGTCTTATTCGAATAACCATGTGATTATTCAAATAACATGTTCTAGCTTTAAAGTAGTCATGTGTCATTCACAGGTTTATTCAAATAACAGATGGACTATTCAAATAAACATGAACTGAAATTACGCAACAAATATTTTCAAAGGCTTTAATGGTGAATTAATTTCCTCCAAATGGATATATTTCTTAAGACACTATAAATACAATGTTTTGACACGACTTTAAAAATAACCCAATAATTTGAAAAATTATTTCTGGTGCTTTGATTTATGATTCATATTTTATCATCTCCAATGCTCTCTTTCGCCAAAAATTTGAGATATCCTTAAAGAGCTTCATAAAACTTCGAGTTGTATTATCTACTCTTGTGAGAGTGTCTTTTATTCCATACTCTGAGTCATTGTAAAGAGGATGAGGTATCCCTCAAAGAAATTGTAAGGATGAGGTATCCCTGACTGTTGAGTCTCAAACACGAGAATGAGGTATCCCATAGTGTGAAGAGTGCATTGGTTTGTAAAGGTAGCAGATACCTATTCAAGCTTGAAGTTATAATGAAAAAATCTCGGGTGATTACTTAAGGACTGGACGTAGGCCACAAGTAATTGATGGTTAAACCAGGATAAATACTGCATTTGTGCTTTAATTTTATATGCTTTCTTGATTACTTTTTATCTTGGTTTGTTTATTTTGTGAGTAAAGTTCTCTATCTTCTCTATTCATTCACTTCATTTGAGAAATTGCTTCAACGAAAATTACTTTTAAAGTGTTTATGAAAAGTTTTCATAAAGGTTTTTATAAACTCAATTCACCCTCCTCTTGAGTATTAAAGCCACTTAGTAACAAGTGGTATCAGAGACATCCCAACGAGGAAAGCAAACAAAGTAAAGTTTTTAGCCTTAGAATATTATTACAACTCATAGACCTTTAGAACTCTTACACATTGATCACTTTGGACCTACCAAGACTGCTAGTCTAGGAGGAAAGAGGTATGACTTTAGCATAGTTGATGATTTCTCAAGATTCTCATAGTTCATCTTTTTTAAAACACAAGGATGATTCTTTGGAGGCCTTTAAAACCTTTTGCAAACAAGTTCAAAATAAAAAAAAAAGGTTTCTGCATTACTGCCATAAAGAGTGATCACGGAGGAGAGTTTGAAAATGCTTATTTCAAAAACTTTTATGAAGAAATTGGAATTGTTCATAATTTATCCTGTCGAGTAACTCCTCAATAGTATGGAGTTATGGAATGAAAATATAGTACTTTGCAAGAAATGGCACAAACTCTTTTATGTGACACGGAGTTGCCAAAATACTTTTGGGCTGAGGCAATCAGCACCTCCAGCTATGTTTTAAACAGGGCTGCCATAAGACCCATATTAAAGAAAACAACATATGAATTATGGAAAAGAGGAAAGCCTAACATACCATACTTTCATGCTTTTGGGTGTGAATGTTTTATGTTGATCAACAAAGATCAGTTAGAAAAAATTGATTCAAAATCTAATAAATGCATCTTCCTTGGTTACTCTCAATTCAGGGATGAGAAAGATGGAATAGCAAATGAGATACTTGAGTCAAAAGTTGAGAAAGTTCTTGAACCTTCTCATAAACCTTCTCACTAATCTTCTCAACTGGCTAGAGATTAGAGACTGCACTTTTCTCACCCAAGGGAGCTGATCATTGGTGAAACCTCTACTGGAGTAAGAACTAGATCATCTTTTAGAAGATTAGAACACTCAAATCAATTTGCATTACTCTCTCAAATTGAGCCCAAGAATATTGATGAAGCACTACAAAAAGAACAATGGATAGAAGCTATGCAAGAAAAACTCAATCAATTTAAGAGAAACAAAGTTTGGTCTCTAGTGCTTGCACCTAAGGATCACTCACTCATTCGAACAAAATGGGTATTCAAAAACAAACTAGATGAGAATGGAAAAGTAGTAGGGAACAAGCCAATGTTAGTGGCTCAAGGGTATAATCAACAAGTAAGTATTGACTATGATGAAACCTTTGCCCCTATAGTCAAATTAGAAACAATAAGAATACTCCTTGCCTATGCTACTTTTAAAGGCTTTAAACTATTTTAAATAGATGTCAAGAGTACATTCTTTAATGGTTTTATAAATAAGAAAGTGTATGTTCATCAAAATATGTTTACAAGATCTCCAAAGCCCTTTATGGCTTAAAGCAAGCTCTAAGAGCTTGGTATGAGAGGCTAAACAACCTTCTTATATAAGAAAATTATTTTACACAAGGAAAAGTGGACACTACTTTATTTAAAAAATATTTAAAAAATGAACTATTAATAGTCAAAATACATGTTTGATGACATTGTATTTGAATCCACTAATGAAGTTTTATGCAGAGAATTCTCTGATATGATGAAAAGTGAGTTAGAAATGAGCATGAAGAGAGAATTGAAATTCTTCCTTGGTCTACAAATAAAACAAGACAAGTCTAAATATTTATTTACTAAGAAAAGTACACTAATTACTTGCTAAGAAAATACAACATGGAAAGGGACAAACCAATTAAAACACCTATAACAGAATCATCTGTGTAGTTCCCCGACCTTGCACAATAACAGAATCATCAAAAAAAGTAACAGAACAATTAACTAAATGGGTAAGTTGGCTAACAAAAATTAAATTAAAGGGGCAATTAGGCATATAGAGTATAGATTTTAAAGGTGCTGTTGATAACTCCATGAAATGTAATTATTTTTGCCCTATCTCTGTGCTATAAAGAATTCTTAGTCCTTATTTATGATGCATATATGGAAGGTTTTAGGATATATTTGTCAAATTCTAATTTGGATATCTTCCTATATGTTTTTGAGCAAATTGTGCATATTTTGTAAGTGATTAAGTGTATTTGTAATTGTTATTAAATTGATGTTTTTTCTATTTTAGGAAGGACTCCAAACAAGCTAAAATTTGGAGAATTTGGACAAATAGTGAAGGAGAAAGCCAAGTTTGACCTAGACATAGGCTTTTAACTAAATAAGATTCTCAAGCTAACTTAACAATTCATTGATGTTGCTTGTAAGGATTGTATATCATTAGTTGAAGTAGGATTCCCTAAAACTCTAAACATTATCTTTATTATTTTGTAGTTTATATTTAGTTTATTTGCACTTTCGCTATTTTTTTATGTTCTTAAATAGAATTAATTAAGCTATTGATTAATACTTAGCTTTGAAAGCCAACATCCTCGTGGGAACGAACTTTACTCTTCATTTTATTACTTGAATGACCTGTGTACTTGCGGTGCACAAAAGGTCTAACAACTGTGGGAAGAGGATTAGCATGACCTATCCCTTTAGCACAAATTTTAGAACCATCAGCCAAAGTAATGGATGGAAGAAAAGCAAGTTGTTCAAGTTTAGAAAGGGCAAAAGTAGTATAAGAAATGTGATCAGAAGCACCTGAATCAAGGACCCATGGTCCAAGAGAGGAAGAATGAGAAATACAGGCAATATGATTACTAGAATGTGCAACCGAAGCAATGGGAGCAGAGGTCTGTTTAGATACTTGGTACTTGAGAAACTTATTATATTCATTTCCTGAAACATAAATACCATGTATTTCTTGTGGGTTGGAAGGAGTTTCAGGAGTCTCATCAGATTGTACCACATTAGCGACCTTTGGAGGATGACCATGAAGTGCACAACACCGGTCTTGGGTGTGGCCTACCTGATGGCAACAAGTACAAGTAAGTCGTGAAGCACAATTACCACAACCACAACCATTTCCACGTCCTCCTCAAGTGGAAACCTGGGAAGAGGACCGAGATGCTAATGTGGCATGATCAATATTGCTAGCTTCAAGTGAAGGACCTGATTACAGAAGTCATGCAAAGACATTTTCAATGGAGGAAATAGGTGTGGTGCCCAATATTTGTTGCCGAAGAGATTCAGGTTCTGTTGGAAGCCCCAACAGAGTAATTATCAAAAATAGTTTTTGTTGTTGAGCACTATGAGCATTGGAATTAGTAGTATAGGGAAACAGGTTTGAATATTCCGCGATAATAGCTTCTACAGCTCCAACATATGATTCCATATTTGTACCATCAAGCTTCAAACTATACATCTTTTGGATAACATTTACATCCTTGCAAAATCATTTGAATACAAGGCTTTAGCACAATCCCATACTTTTTTGCATGTCTTGTATGCCCGAAAAATTGAGATTTTCTTTGGGTTAATAGACTACCATATCAAATTACATAATTGGGAATCAACTGTCTTCCAAGTTGCTCGATCAACTATTGGAATATCATTTTCTTTCTAATAAAAATGATCATATCATTGGCTCACGAACCAAAGTTCCACAGATGTCAGTACAGGTGATTTCTCACCATTGGAGGATGTTAGCTCCGATTCTAACATGTTGGAACAAGAATAAAGAAGCTAGGTAGAGGTTTAGAAAGGCCGAAAATAACTGGGAAAAGATGTTGGAATAATGACGACACAATAGAAAGCAATAAACCACCACCAAAAAATACCAACAATCTAAACAGAGAGAAAAAAAAGCAAGATAAACTTGAAGCAAACCTAAGAACACAACAACAGAGGCGAAACAGAGGGCCAAACAAGGGAATTACGCAATACAGAGGCCAAATAAGTCGTGAAAGAGGCCGACGAGGACTAGGCTTTAACGAAAATGGCTCAACGAGTTGGCTAGTGGAAGCAGTTGCCTGAAAGAGGGTCTCACGCGCTCCTATGTACACAAAAAACTAAAGCTGGGCAAATTCCGACGACTGGCGTGTGGCAACATGTCGAAGCTCTGGCAACAGCTCAATTCTGGTGGTAGGCCGAGCGAAAGGCTGTGAACACGGTGGTGTAGTCGACTAGAGGAAAAATGGAGTGCAGAGGTGCAGATCGAAGAAGACAACCATGGGAGGAAAGAGAAAATGGACACGCAACGGAAAAAAGAAAAAAGAACTAGCACGATTGAAAGTGGTTCAACCAGAAGGAAGGAAAACACGACCCGGGTCAGAACCCACTCTGATACCAACTTGAAAATAAGGAATAATAGTAAAAACAACTGATTAAAACTGAATTACTTGAGCAAATTTTGCTCAACATACAAGTATTTATATACACGAGAAATTATTTACAACTTCTATTTACAAGAAGAATAATTAAAAACTTAAACCATTCCCCATGACACTATTGTTTCCAAAGCTAACTATCATATTTCCTGTACTAATCTTAATTTAATATTCAGCAGGTTGCAAATGAATTTCTTAAGCAAGATATTATTTTAAAAAATGTATATAAAATTTCAGTTTGATTTGAATTTGATCAGTTTTCAACTTTGGATCCAAAATTTAATTCAATCCAATTAATTTTTTTGGTTTCTTATTTTTTCGATTTATTCTATTTTCAATTTTTCTACTAGGTTTTTCTGATTTTGATTAGACTGATTCAATTTTGAACATGCCTAATTCCCCATATTTTACTTAATCATTAGTTGAATAAAACAAACACAACATTTTGAGGTCGTTTAATCTTTGTTTTGTGTATTAAATTAACCCAACCAAACCTAGTGGAAAGAGAGAAAAGGGGGCAGGGGGATTTTCATCTCTTAAGTCTCATATGGTGACAAATCTTACCTAAGATGCGTTTACTTGTTAGAAGACACTGGGCACGAGTTAGAGCTTCAAAACCTTAAGATACTTTCTCAAAGCTAATCTTTGCAATTGCAAAGTTCAAGAAAGCACCTATGATAAGGCAACGGTACACAACAAGGCTGCTATAAATTGAGAAACTAGTTTTCTGACCTATCTGTCCACATGTCTTACCGCAACGAACACCATAGAAAGAACCAAATAATTTTCATATGGCTTAGCATCTTGATGCTGAAGACTTGCCCATCCAATGTCCAGCACAAGCTTTGATTCTCCAAGCTGAACACAACAAATAGAAAACAAGCAATCAAAATATTTCCAGAACGGATAGAAAAACTTGTGCAACTAAACCATAAGAAAAATATTAAAAAGGACTAAGCATTATTCTACAAATGCAAAATAGCGAATGATTTAATATTCTGAAATAGCAAATTACATAAGAAATTGTGGTAATGGTATCCTCCAATAGTCTATCCCTTCACCTAAAAGGCAAGAATCAAGTTGGTGTGGTTCTCTTGAATAGACTTGAACATTAATTCAACGAAAAAATTTAAGTGTCTTTTTTTTTTTGTAACAAAAAATTTAAGTGCCTTTAGTCTACAATATTTGTTACCCTAAACTTGGCTCCTTCTATTATTATTATTATTATTACTAATTTTTTATCCGTGCGTTGTACGACGATGTGTGTGTGTATATATATATATATATATATATAGGAACAAATCTAGTGAGAGAAGTTTTTATTGTGAGAGGGTGAGAGGAGTAAAATTTGACTATACAATCATACATGGATGGTTAAGATTAAAAGTTACTTGAAGATCATGTGATCACTTAAAAAAGTCACATGCATTTATGTTCTAATCTTGACCATTCATGAAAGATCCAATGGTCAAGATTCATTTCTTTCACCTCTCACAATAAACATTCCTCTCACTTGAGTAAAATTCTATATATGTATATAGAAGAATCAAAGTTACACTGGTGTAAGTCAAAATCATTTTTACACCATTTAATATCTTTTTATTGAATAATTTTTTCACTAAATCTATCATTGAATTGAAAGTTCTTATCATATAGATCATATCTATAAAATTTAACATTAATCTAAAATCATTTAATATTTCATTTATATACATCAAGATTAACGTAATATATACTTTTAAAATATGATATATATTAATGAAGTAGTAAATGATTTTGGATTAATGTAAAATTTTATAGATATGATCTATATGATAAGAATTTTCAATCCAATGGTAGATTTAGTGAAAAATTTATTCAATAAAAAAATATTCAATAGTGTAAGAATGACTTTGACTTATACCGATTTAACTTGATCCATCTCTATATATATATATATATATATATATATATATATATATATATATATATATATATATATTTGTTATTTGTTATGAGAAATATTTGAATTATATTATTGATTGTTTATTGCCTTAAAACTGTACATTCGTGGTTGTGATTTAGGGTTTAGGGTGTATATATTAAAGGTATAATGGAGCCATCTTCATAGATATTATATAATATAAAATTTTGGAAATTAATAACCAAAAATGCATTTCATATATTGAAAATGTGAATTTGACGAAGTAACAATAAAAATTACATAATAATTCGAACACTAAATGTAGCAAAAGAATATAATAAAAAATTCTCATGAATAAATAATTATATCACTAATCATTATATTATTTTTAGAAGATATTTGCTGATTACTTGATTTTATTTCTACCTCCAAACATAGACAACCTAAAAAATTGATTATTACAACAAATTGTATTAAAATATAATAGATATATTTCATTAGGATTGTATAAAAAGGATTAGTTAAATAACTAATCAAATCACTTGAAGATAATTAATTATGAAAATTTGACATTCAACCTGTGATCAAATATGAAAAGGAAAAATTGCATCAATGAAAGTTATCGATATATGAGAAAAATAAATTAAAATAAAAAATGAGCATATGCTGAAAATATAATGCCAAGTTGCCGATTACTTGGACGAATTTGCTTTGTAGGAAATTTCAAGGAACCTTCTGTGAAATGAATCAATTCGTCCGCAAAATGTGGGGAAAGTGTCTGATTTACTAATGTTGACGATGATGATCAACATAAGTGTTAACAACTCACTGATTAGATTCTAATGGCATTGGTCTGAGCCGGAACATGCTAGTTGGCGAGGAGAGAAGTTGGGGATGGACCCTGTGTCTTCAAAAGGTGAGAGAGATGAAGGAAAAAACCATGAAATAAAAAACAACAGTAAAGCAATGTCTTTAAAATCATAAAATGGCCACTGCATAAAGACTGAAAACAGTGGAAACGACTTTTTGCTGTTTTCAAAATTTTCAGGAAAGTGAGCTCCATTTTTTAAAACATGAAATGAAAATAATCATTCAAACATATTTTCTGTTTCATTTCCTATTTTCATTGAAAATGAAAATAGCAAATGCTAAAACCGATCAGCCCCTTATACGTTGAACTTCCTTTGAAATGTTAGTTAGTGAGTAGTGATAAATGACCACTCAATAAGTGATACTAGTCATTTATAAACATTTAAAATTGAACTTAATTTAAAGTTATTATTAGTTACTTAGTGATAATTAATGATCACTTAATAAAATATAATAACTATTTACAAATTTCTTCTTATTTCATGTATTTTATATACTGAACTTTGTTCGAAACATTAACCACTCAATAACAACAAATAAGCACTCAATAAGAGACAATAAGCTATTTGTAAGTTTCTTTCAGGTAGAACTTAATTTAAAATTGTTAGTCACTCAATAACAACCAACGGCCAATCAAGAGAAGGCAATTACTAACCACTCATTGAGAGTATTATTGTCAATTAGGTGAGTATTAAATGGTTATTTTTTCTAATTAAAATTTAAATAATCATTCTTTATAATTTTAACTTTATTTATCCCTTTATATTAAATATTGCTCTTTAAAAATAATCGTCATTAACTTTCTCTTAAAGAAATAATATTTTTGAAGAAATAAAAAAATTATCTATTAGATCTACCATTTCAACATGAATAGAAAAAAAAAATATAACAAAACAATTTAAAATTAAAAAGCAATCACTAAATTAATCATTTATCATTTAATAAATTCCTCTATGTAAAAAATGAAAGCATTAATAACATCATTGCTTCTTGAAATGAGAACTACTGTTTTAGTTAGATTAATAAAAGAAAAATTATTTATTCCAAAAATAATAATCTTATGCTACTATTAGCAGTGCTCAATATCTAGCCTAACCCAAAAACCTGCCTCAACTCGGAGCTAATTTGGTCAAATTCGAGTTTAGAAAATAAATCTTGTGTTATTCAAGTTGAGTTCAAGTCACGATTTGATTTGACCCAACCCTACTGATACAATATAATATGCAAAAAAAAAATTTTAAACTTTTATAAAAATTAGTGATAATTGTAAGTGTTCTTGACTTAAATTAATACATTTTACATAACATACTAATATTTTAATATTGATATGATTTGTTTCAAAATATATATTATAAAATATTTATTAATTTTAGTTGTTTACTTTTAAAATTTCAAGATTTTTTTTATATATAATATCTAAATTTGTACATTATATCTAAATATGTATTCAACCCGATACTTGGTCATTATTCAAGCCATGAACGATCAAGTCCAGAGTCCCAAAAAATGCTTCAATTTACCCTACCTGTTTTCTTCATATGCTACATTTTAATTTAACTCTCAAAAAGTTTTCATCACATGCTTCATTTTCCAAAAGATTTATTTAGAGCGTTAAGTTGCACTATCCCCTTGCAATGGGTTTCGCTATAACAAAGTGCCTATAGCAATTATTCAACAAACATAGGAGCCAACCATTAGAAATGCTTCTAACTTTACTTAGACCATAACTAAATCCACCTAACTGTCCTATACTTGGACCTGGAGAACAGCCCTATTATTTGAACACCTAGAATACAATATCCAATCGACACCCTTCTCATATTGACATATTGTACATCCATGCCGATGTTCGGACTCAATCTTTAGCCGGACCATTAACAAGTAAGGTCAGATTCCCAAAAAATTGGCCAGCTTAAAACATCAAGTCGGGTTCAGATTCACTCAAGCCTGACTCAAGAGAACCCCTAACTACTATTAAGCAACTATTCATCTCTTAAAATTTACCTACTTTTTTAAGGCTACACCAAATTGATCTTAATGTAAATATTCTATCATTTATGCAGGGAAAAATTCATGAATGAAATTTATATAAAAATCATAAATAAACTTGCTTAATGCCAAAATTAACCCTAATGCCAAAATTATAAATACACACTTGTTATACCAAATTTACCCTAATGCCAAAATCCCACCCAAAAGATAATCCTAGATTAACAGATATTGCTTAATTCATTTAATTATAAAATAAACTTGCCTTCTGAATTTTAAACTATGTAAACATCAATTAAAAAATGAACTATTTTATTCATTAAAAATATATTCAATGTGTGTAAGTTTAATTAAGTAAGAAATTCTGCATAAATAAGTCATTTTCTTTTAAGTGGTGCGTTGCTATACGAAATTTTAGGCTACTTCTTTAAGTTTTCTTCATATGCTTCATTTTAATTTAACTTTATCCAAAAGTTTTCATCACAAGCTTCATTCTCCAAATGATTTATTTAGAGTGTTAAGTTGGAGTATCCACTTGAAATGGGTTCTGCTATAACAAAGTACCTATAGCAATTATTCGGCAAACATAGGAGCCAACCATTAGGAATGCTTCTAAATCTACATAGATCATAGCTATATCCACCTAACTAACCTCTACTTGGACTTGGAGAACAGCCATACTACAATCCCGTTATTTGAACACTTAAAATACGACACCCAATCAACATTCCTTTTATATTGGCATACTGCACATTCATTTTACCTTGAGATACAGTATACCTCGATACCCATCCAAACTCACATTAGCATATGGTATTTATATGGGATGTCGTATAACAAGTGCTCAAAAAATATTTTCCAAAAATTGTAGGCATTAGGGTGTCAAGGTCATACATTACAACAACTTTTGTAACTCTTTCAAATTGATTAAAATATTTCTTAAAGTCACACTTGGTAACTGACAACAGTAGACTCTAGACCTCCAACAAATATTTTCTTTGTGCGTACGAAGGAACCATGAAGCAACCCATGGCTGCTGCCAAATGGAAAGAGTAACAAAATAGCAAGTAACAATTATAAAAGTACATGTCGACAAATGAATGCAAAATCTCGTAACAAAAACGGATAATTGGGTACATAAGAGAAAAGTTAATAAATAAAAAGTATTTAAAATATAATTTTGTAGGAACTTAGGCCAACACTAATTTAATATAGATACGTCCTCTTTAACAAAAAGAAAATACGAACTATTTCCAAAACTTGAGTTATAGCATTAGTTCATTTTCCTATACTAAATAAGAATATCATTCAAATGATTAACTAAGCACAATTTAATGTACCTAAATCTCAAGCTATAACATCTGTTGCAATTATTATAGGACTCTTTCTAGATTTAAACTCCCAGAGCACCCAATCTCTATATACTTAAATTTTATCTCCTTGAATTGAGATTGCATGCTAATTAACCATCAGCTGATCTGATCACATCCTAGCTTGGTGTCCATGAAATTAGGATATATGTAACTTCCATCCATGATGTCTTCTAGCAACTTCACCAATATGACAAACAAGATGCCCTTGTAGGTGGCCCTAAGTGATGGGGTATTAAATATAGGGAATGAAAATAATGTGCAACATATCCTACTTATCATATTTCTAGTTTTCAGGAACAATGTCAACATAGTGCCGTGTAGCACATTTAGCTTTAAATCTGTAGAACCTATAATAGATACAGAAATTGCTAAGGTAGTACTAAAATATCAAAAGAACAAAGAATAGAATTCAAAAACTAATATGTAATTACTACAACCACATCATAGGAAAATAATTTGTACATCTTTACATTTCCACATTTTTAATTTGTAAATATGAAGCTATTCATGTATGTATAGGCTACATGAGTCTATAAAATATTGACATACAACAACTTCAATCTTAGCAACATTACTCTCCCTGTTACTTTACTCTTTTCCATTCATAGATAACAAAAAAAAGTCATCTACTTCTCCACTTTCTGACTTGTTGAAATCTTGCATAGCAAAAACAATTGACATTCATAATAATTTTTATAAAAAAAATTTGCTAGTACAGAACTACATTTTCAATTATTATCTACTATCAGTAAACCCCTAGATTGCTAGCAATAGTTCTATGGCAATTCACGATGAAATCACCTAAATAGACCTTCCAAATAAAACATAAAAATTTATCATCAAAATTAAAACTCACAAACTCAAGAAGCCTGACCAAATATGGGCGAGTTAAATTAAAACAGGTATAACTTGGTTACCAATGCCTTATCCAATGCCGCTTGATTGTTCAAGTTATCAACATTGAATACAACTAAAAATTAAAGTTAAAAAAGTAGTGCTACATAATTAAAAATTAGAAAAAAATGGCAAATAAGAGAGAAACCAAAGCAAAAGCAAAGAATGTACCTTAAGGTTCCACTTTCCCATCCACTCCAAAGCTGATAAGTTTTATAGCAGCCTGCACCATGAAGCACAAAAGAATAATAAGCAAATGATAATGAATCAAATATTATATGAAAAAGTACTTAAACTACTTAGAATATTTAAACAATTAATTTGACTAAATGATAATGAACCAAATATTGCAAGAGAGGAGTTGTGAACAAAGATAATTGATTTGAAACAAAATGCAAGCATTTCATGCTAATAACATACTGAAACAAAGTGCAAGCATTTCATGTTAATAACATATTATAGGCCTAGTCTGGCATTACTGTTGCTCTTCACTATAAAATCCCAAAGAGAAGAGATAAAGAAACCAACTTTATTACATTTTATAGATAAATTATATACATAAAAAAGAACTTCAGGGTCCTATACTTCATAGATTTAAAGAATATCTAGCAAGTAATTGAAATTAATTAGAGAAGAATTCAAAGAAGTTTTGATAAAAATCAACTATTTCTCAAATACCAAGATATTATTAATGTAATTTAAAACCATTATTGTTTAAGAACTTGTATATAGTTTTTAAGTCATGTGACAGTAGTTTAACACAACACAATAAGTAGAAGATGCTACTTTCAAGCTTCAATGGAAAACTACCCAATTAAGCTGTAGAAAATATATTACATTACATTTATTACTCTTGTCATGGCATGTAAAAGCTAAGGTAAAGACTTTGCATATAGGTCCTTTTAAGATATTTAAATCTTGATATCAATTCAAGCACTCAAGAAAGTTGATCTTTAGTGAAATTAATCACGAGAAAAATAAAAGAAGATATAATTAATTTGAGTTGTCTTATACACAAAAAGTTGTAGAAGTTATTAAGAATTTGCTAAATTCTAAGTGAACATATGCACAATAATGTTACTAAATAGAAGAAATAGGTACCTCAAACTTTTTGACAGGTTTACTAACTTTACAGCACCATTACAGCACCTTTGTTGCATTGATAGACTACAACAAGTATTGATAAATGAAAGGTTATTCACATAGCAAAAGAGAATGACTAAGAAGATAAGAATAGGATAAATAGAATGATAAGTATTAAATAGAATGGAAGGACATGCAGAGAAGATAGGAATAGGATAAATACAAAAACAAATTTCAAAATTTAAAGCATTGAATTACCAATAAAGAGAATGACTAAGAAAAAATATATTTATCCAAAATAAATCTAAAAAAACTACTTATAAAGCAGGAAATTGAACAAATCTCCTTGGGCATGTAAGAAAAGATATATTTATCCAAAATAAATCTAAAAAAATTACTTATAAAGCAGAAAATTGAACAAATCTCCTTAGGCATGTTGATCTTTTCAGGCTGTACCCACTGACGATAAACAAGATTATACTATTTGTGGCCAAAAGAAATCATTATCTGACAATAAAAATAACGAATATCAACTTATTATTTAGCCAAAGAAAAAATATAAGAAAATTCATAATCAACTCCTTGTTTTCCCTTTAACGGTCCAAATTGGCAGCTTTGCTACTAAATCCTTGAAACTTTAAAATGATTCAAATGAAACAAACCAAAATATGACAAAAACATTTGAAATGGAAGAGCATTAATCATGAAGAACAAAGGAAACAAAATTGCGTGAAAAGAGAGAAATTTTAAATTTCAAGTTTCTGGGCTTGGGGAAGATCGACTGCAACGAATGCAAAAAACAATTAACCTGTAGATGTGAGCTCCTCAAATTTGAATTCGTCACCAAAATCGCAACTCGCAGACATAATCCTTATGCAACGCGTCGAGGTCATAGGTTCTCTACATTAGGTTTGGTATAAGATAGAAATAGGATTTACAATTTAATAAGACTCTCTGCAGGTTCAAAATTCATGGGATACCAAATAAAAATATAAACCATTGGTGAATGGATTGGGTGAGATTAATGCACTTGGATTTTCCAAGAGGTTCCTCTCCTTAAGCTGGACTCCTCATGAATGGCATTTCAGTATTAAGTAAAGAGGAGAAAAGGAAGAAAAAAGGAGGCGTTCGGAGGTTGAAAATGAAAAAGCATTGGAAGTAGAAGTTACAATAAGTGTTTGTGCATGGGAAACCTTGAAGAGATAATGAAATAAAAAGGGGTTTTGAAACTTTTTATACTCCACCAGCCGTGATTCTTTCATTGGAGAGTATTGGAGAATTAAAAACATAATTAAAGATATACATGGGAAAATGAAAATAATAAAAATAAAATTAAATGAATTAAAATTTCATAAACCTAAAAGAAATTATTAAATTATCTTAAATACCCTCATATTATAAAAGTGAAACCGTAGGATAACACCGATATATTTTACTTTTATATATATAAGATTATTATTATTATTATGAATTTCACTTGAGAACCTTTGTTAGGGCAACACCCTGCACATCAATTCATGAAAAAGAACACCCCACGAAATCACACAAATTGCTAATCTAATTTGATTTCTCGTGTAGGGATTAACATGAGCACCTGGCATGCATACCAATATGCCACACAGAACACCAAAAGGGCATCAAATATACGATTTGCAAAACCAAGCTCAAGTTCAGCCTATCCAACTAAAGGGAGAGTAACAAGAATCATAACCAATTGGCTAGAAAGAATTTTCTATCACATTCAGAACACAATCTAGATTATAATCTCGCTACGGATTATAAAGCTAAACTAAAATAGATTAGCCTTGAACATAAATCCATTAAAAAAATGGAGCAAACAAACAACGTCAAATCCACAGAGAATGAAAACAAAAATTGCAATGAGTTAACAAACCTGTTGAGAGATTAATGCAAAGATTAACGCATATTGGTGGACAAAAATTCGAAGCTCCCATGGTAGAGGTTAGGGCAAGTTGCGGAATTGGAGTTAGAGATCTCGTTTGCAGATGACACTACTGTGGAGCCTGTATAAACATTGGGAAAAGAAAAGTTAAGGGTTTGTTAGTAGAGGTCGCAAAACGGGCTAACCTGCACCAACTTGTCTCAACCCACCAAAATATGGAGGGGTGAGTTGGCTTGTTTTGAGAAATAAATTAGAAGAGTCAACTCATCTTGTTTTAGAATGGGTTGACGAATTGACCCGTATAAAAGATAAAATAAGAAAAAGTTAGTGGGTTGGCCGGTTACCTGCCTAAAAAACAAAATACAATGTATAAAAAAACAAAAAAATATTACGAAAGGAGACGCAAAAACAATGAGACAAAAATGTTTAATAAAAAACAAAAAAGCTAGAAGAGAAGGAAGGTCACCTTCATTCTCTTTAAGCTTTCATTTATGGCTCTCTCTGTTTCTCAATAGTCAACAATGAGATACAAGAATATGAGTTCTTATTCAGAAATTCAAATAATATTAATAAACAAACTATAAGAAATAGTCTTATCATTTATAATTAGTAAACACGAAGTCCTATCCTTGCATAATAACTCAAAGTCCATAACCAATGAATCATATTTCATAACACAAATACTCAAATCTAATATTTCATAACACAAATACAAAGTCTAATTCATAACTATAACATAACTCAATAGTTCTGATTTCCATAACAATGAGTTCTAATTCCATCAAACCATAAACATAAATTGATAACCATCAAACACAAATTACAGTTCAAAGACCAAGGTTACATAAAACAACTAAATCAATCATCTTCTATATTAAGAACATTTGATGCTCCCTTGGATAAAGATGACTCCACTCTTGAGGTTGTAGCATTGGCATCATCAACATCCTCATCTACAAATCACAATAAATAAATAAATAAATAATTGACAAATGATATTATGATAATGATTCTAAAGAAAATAATAATTGCAATGTTATACATTCAAATTAAAGAAAATACCATCATTAACAAAACCATGCAACCAACTATGAATACAAATCAAAGCTTGGACATTTTGTGGCAAAAGACTACTTCTATACTTGTTTAAAACATGTGCACTAATACTAAATGCAGATTCGGATGCCACAGTTGTAATAGGAATACTCAACATGTCACGAGCCATTATGGATAGATTTGGGAAGCAGTGGTTCATAGTGTCCCTCCACCATTGTAACACATTTAAATCATCATAAATATCAAAATCTAAAGTTGGCTCATCCTAATAAAACTCAAGTTGTGGCCTTCTAACTCTAGAAGCAAGTTGATCCTTGTGCATTTTCAATTCCTATCATATTTGACAAGTGGAATACATGAAAAGAAAAACAAGATCAATTTAAAAAAGTGTATAAAAGAAAGAAAGTCATTTATCAATTTAAAATATACATATACTTACACAAAACATCATTTTATTTATTTCCTTGAGTTCTTTCAGCAAACATGAAGATTGAGTAGGGACAACACTTGTGACATTGGAAGCGGAGGCATTGTTAATCAAATTTGAATACTTTTCAAAGAGCATGAACAATTTTCTCCTCACATGTTCTAGCTTTTGGTCACATGTAAATTCATCAATTTTTGAGTAACAAAAACTCAAAGAAGAAAACTTAATCTGTGGGTTAAGAACTACTCCTAGTGCAAGCACAATACTATACTCATCCCAATATTTCTCAAACTTCTTCATCCTCTTTTCCCCCATGCTCCTTATAACATCATCTTCATTACTTAGACTTTCTTGAAGAACACATTGGATTTTTTGGTAGTATCATAAAATGGTAACAAGAATTCATAAATTTTTTCTCCTCTTTTCCACTCATCAACCGAAGGGTAATATTTATAATTTGCATCTTTTGCTTAGAAATTACCAAATGCCCATTTGTATTTGAGAGTGCTTTCAAGCATGATATAGGTTGAATTCCATCTAGTAGAAACATCTAGACGCAATCCCTTCCCGGTGCTAATAGACTCAAGACCAAGTTGTGTAACACATTCTTGAAATTTTCTTATTCTACCCTTTGATCCCTTCACATATTTTACACTCTCTCTAATTTTGTGCAAGTCATCACTAGTCATTTTCAATCTCTCTTGAACAATGAGATTTAAAATGTGGCCAGAACAACGAACATGAAAAAATTTCCCATCACATAACGACCAATCATTCATAGCAAGGTTATTTTTCAAAACTTCTTGCATGTTGTCATTAGCGGATGAATTATCTAAAGCAAGAGAAAAAATCTTTTTCTCTATTTCCAATTCCTTCAAAAAATCAAAAATCTTTGAAGCCAATTTAAATCCAGTGTGAGGAGGAGGCATGTGACAAAAATTGAGAATCTTGCTATTTAACTTCCAATTTGTATCAACAAAATGAACGGTTAAGCATATGTAATCCTTTGTTGTACAAGTTGTCCATAAATTAGAAGTTAGACATATCCTATTCGGAATGCTAGCCATTGTTTGTTTAAACCTCTCTTTCTCTCTATTGTGAATATTTAAGACATCGATTTTTGTTGTATTCCTAGAAATAAGATTTGCATCAGAATTCAAGTACTTTATCCAACTCCTAATCTTCTTATACTCAACAAATTTAAATGGAAAATCATGTTTAATCATTACAGCGGCACACATCTCACGTGATACCATTTGATCTATCTTTTGAGACTTTAGTTTTCCTTGCATGCCTATCATCATTTGACCAACATCATCAAATTTAACTTCATTACGATTTGAGATGTGAGGATTTAAAAATGACGTCCCATATAATCTACCCCCAACCTTATACTTATTTTTACAAGCATTACATTTTGCACTTTCTACTCCATCGTCACACATTCCTATCTTTGTGAAAAACTTCCAATAATAAGAAGTTGATGCTTTAGCCTTTCTCTTTAGAGGTTCAAAATGGGACTCATCAATATTAAGACCCACATTTTCAAGATCAAGAGGGTTGTTATTGATGGAGTCCATTTTATGTTTTCAGTTTCAGACAAACACTCAAATAAAACTATTGCATAATTTGCAACAACAAAAAATACACACAATGATTATCAATTCATCCATAACCATAAGTAATAACAATCAATTAAGAATACAAGTTGAGCACTATGCACCAGCATAATCCAACACACACATGTAAAAATCCCAACACACAATCCAACACACACATGCAAAAATTCCAACACACAATCCAGCACACATATGCAGAAATCCAGCACATAATCATCTCAATTAGTCAATATTATCAGCACACAAAAATAATCTAGGCAGCACACAATCCAATTATTTAAAAAATTTTATTATTTTCAAACACCCTCTTTATAGAAAATGTGCTAAAGATGCTAAAGTTTTCATAAGGATGAGGTGATTAAGCAGTGCCCACAGGAATAATGAAATATATTGCTGTGATTCCATGTGAATGACAGCCATAGGAAGAAAGTGTGTGGTCCAAAACAATGAAAAAAGTGAGAACAAACTTAAGAGTAAAATTTTTTTAGTTGGGCATTTTTTTGCAAGGAAAAAGGAACTGAAGTACGTACCGTATTGCGGTACCGCTGACGGAACAGAGCAACGAAGAGATAGAGCAACGGAGAGAGAGTGCGACAGAGAGAGCGACGACTGATAGAATAGAACAGCGATCAAGAGAGGGAGCGACGGAACAACTAAACAGAACAACGACGAAGAGAGAGAGTAGGATGACGTTGGCAGATCTGAGCAGGAACAAGGCGGCGGTAGGAGAACGAGAGCGAGACGGCCGCTTTGGAAGTGGAAAGTGAGTCACGATCACGAACAGAAAAGCGACAAAGAGAGAGAGAGCGAAATGGAATTGAAGTGAAGTGAAGTGAGTCACGAAAAGATTTGGGAAAAGTGAAAGGCAGCAGCAGATTTGCAATTGTAGATTTGGGAAAAAATCAAATTTCAATGGAGAGTGAAGTGAGTCACGAAAAGACCAGATGTAGATCTGGAAAAAAAGGGTAACCCGACGAGTCAACCAGCACCCGATTCGCTTAACTCGCGGGTTAAGCAGGACAGGTTGTACGGGTTAAAAAATAGAAATGGGTTCAAGCATTAAACCCAACCCACTTAAAAATAGCAGGTTGACGGGTCAACCTAACGGGTTGAACCCATTTTGCTAGCTCTATTTGTTAGGCACTTTTTAAAGAATAAAATATTATCTTATGACTATTAGTGACATTTTAATACGTGTTATTAAGTCAGAACAAATAATAATAATAATAATAATAATAATAATAATAATAATAATAATAATAATAATAATAATAATATGTTTTATTAAGAAATAATAATAATAATAATCATATATCATATAATATATAATCATATAATATATAAAAAATGTATATGCCTTCAAATCAAATCATATGTCATTTTGACATGGTAGTACATATTTAAAATGTTGTCATATGACAAATACCTGCTCCCAAAAATTGTCATGTGACATATGATGTTAGAATTTAAATTGAAAGTATACATGTGTCGCCACAATAGAAAAATAATGTCATCTTGGAAAAAAATATTGCCACATATGAAAACAAAAACACTTCCTAATTGATTTGCAATTAAAATTAAAAATTATAAAAGTTGACGAGCATATTTTGTACATGTAATTGTCACATTCATTTCTAGGTTTTTCGGTTACTGATACAAAATAAGGATTTATCACATGCATATTTATTAAAATGGGAAAAAATTACAGAAACAAACAAATGAACCATTATTTCTGGACTTTCATCATAGATGAACCATCATTACTGAGCTTGTCCCATTTAGCTCATGATTTTGGTGTTGAATAAAATGCCCTAGAAATTAGGGCTTCAGCATGAAGTACCATATCTTAAGCAATAGAAGAAATAAAAAAAAAACTAGAAAATCTCATTTTCAAATCAATAAAAGAATAAGAAATCAAAAACCTAGAAATATGTTTTTCCTCTTAGGCGAGGTGGCGCGGTGGAAATCTGGCAATAACTCTTGGTCATAGGGTAAACTGTTGTTTCTCTTAGGCGAGGTGGGGTGGTGGTGCGGTGGAAATTTGACAATGACTCTTGGTCACAGGGTACAGCTCAGGTGGTTGCGTGATGGCAAGTTGGGATGCAGGGATTGTATGGTGGTTGAGACGGTGAGGTAGCACCTCTCTAGCAAGATTGGATAGCTGTTCGTGGTGGTTTGGCGTAAAGATGTTGATCTGTCACTTAGGTCACTAGCAGCTGCAAGGAGCAATATTCTAGGGATAAAGGGATCTACTAGTGGTCGATCTTCCTTTGTAGTCTAGGTGAGGTTCAGTGGGAAATCTTCACCAATATAGTAACTTTTTCTTAATTGCTAATTGATGCCTATCGCAAGCGCACAGTTGTATCGCGTAATAAAATATCATTCCCACAGGAATTTAGTATTGATTACCAGTTTCTTTTCACAATGGTGATTAGTTAAACTAAAATCGTATTTAAAATGGCAAGTTGTTGGAAAACCGAATAAAGATTTGATTTAATAACAGAGAAAATAAACTCTTGGGATTATGGTTCTTCACAATGACGATTGACACTTAAAACCAATTTTTCTAATGCTATGGATGCTGGATTTTTAAAGGTAAAATAAGCAAATATAATTACTGCCTTCTTTCAAAGAACAATAATGTGTTTAAGCTGATGAACGACCTATTTTCATTAGCAAAAACCCATTAAGAATAGATATTTGTCACAACCTCGAGAGAATAAAATTTATTTTCATGATTCAATCCCCTTGTTCAACCTTATAGGTCTAATACCAAATTTCACCATTCAGTTCTTCGCTTGATATCTGAAATCATGCAAACATAGACCATATATTTGCAAACAAACAAAAAAACACTAAGGTTGAATTAAAAAGATTAACAACCATAAAAAAAGGAAAATCAGAAATAGCAACAACCCTTCATTAGAATACCCACAATCCCAAGATTAGATAATTACTCACTCATATTCATAATAGAAACAACCAAATATAATTGAAACATTGAGGATATAAGAAAAGGAAAGAGATAGATAATAAAGGAGAAGAAAAGAAATTCTTAATTAGCTTGCATAAAATTCTAATAAGGTTGCAAGAACTTCTACCCAAAAACAAAGAACAAGAGAACTAATTTTTTTTCTAAGAATAGGAGATAAGAGAAGTGATTTTTTTTGTCCCCCTTCTATAAGAAAGCCTCCCCTTTTTTAGCCTATTATAACCCCATTTACACCCCATTACAACACCTCTTTGGATCTTTCAAAAATAAATGGGTTGTTACGAAACTGATCCGAATTATCACCATAATAGTAATTACTAGTAGGTAGTAATTCATTCTAGTTGGCCTTTCAAATTCTGGTTGCACGAATTACGGCCATAATGGCCATTATTTCCTGGCCATAATTCTTTTTGGTTAGCTTCTTGATTCTAGACTCTCCACGAATTATGGCCATTACTGGCGGGCCAATATTCTCTCTGGTTGGCTTCTTAGCACACAAAATATGGGTGTAATTCCTAACACTGGTGAGTCATAATTCCTTATGTTTCCATCCAATTCTTTCTTATTTTCCACCTATTATCAAAACAAAGCAAAAAGGTAGTAAAATAGAACAAAATAAAGTCCTAAAATCAAAAGCATAAACATATAAATCAAAAGTATAAAATTCTAACTTAACAAATTCCCCCATGCTTAAACCTTTGCTTGTCCTCAAGCAAAATATCTATTCATGAATAACTTGTGGTTATTCTTTTGCACAGAACAATTAGCAACTTTTCATCCTAACAACCCAACATAAAGACAAATAAACAAATATACAATGTCAAGTCTCCATTTAGCTAGAGGCGGTCCTAAGCTTTATCAAAATATAATATAGAATGCATACCTACACCTTTAAACACTCAAACAAAATTCTTATCCTTTGGATCTCCCTAAAGTAGATGCATGAACTTTTCTTATTCTTATTCTTCTCTTCCTTTATTATTTTTTCTTTTCTTTTCTTTTTTCTTTTGAGGAGGAGTGTTAGTGAGTGCATTTTATGCTCCATCTCACTTTCAAACCACATTCAATGGTAGGTGCATTTTATGCTCCATCCTACCTTTTAGAACTTGCATCCACCTAGGTACTCATACTAAAGGCCTTTTTGAATTCAAAGCCTAAGTACTCAGAATGAAAGTCTTTTCGGGTCTTAATTCCCTCAACCTTCACCTCTCTTTAACTTCATGTTATCATAGTGCCAAAAGCAAAGGTATGCAAATCATAATACAAAAAAGAAAATAAAGCTTAGGGCCCACATCTAGATAAAAGAGACTCAACCCAGTATACTACCATTTATCATCATGCATGGATTGTCAAAAAGTAAAGCATGCTACTAAATTGTGCAAAATGGTGCAAATTTTTTTTCTTTTTTTCAAAACTAAGCAAAAGTTCAATCACAAAACTAACTGCAAAGGAAAAAGAAAACTAACTAACTAATGACAGCCCCCCATGCTTAAATCATACATTGTCCCCAGTGTAAAAATAAACAAGAAGAGGGTCAAGAAAGCTCACAAGATCATTGTGGTGGTGGTGGAAAATGTCCTTGGGAGATATGTCAGTTATAGATAACTGAAACCATGTTGTTCAAACTTGCATTTTGGCTGTGGATAACTTCCAAGAGACTTCTTTGGCTTTGTTGTTCACCCTCTAATGCAGACATCTGAGTATGTAAATCAAAATCCCTGTGGTGAGATAAGGATGAGCTGTCCTGCTTAATAGGAGGAGGGAGTTCCAAAGGGATATGATCAGGTACATCATCATTGTCCGAAAGCAACCAATTGGAGCGAGTCCTGACAGTGGTTTTGGCAGGATTGGGCAATGCGGTTATGGAACAGTCTGGGAGTACCAGATGACAAACATCATTATGCTTAACCAACATTTTCATTGCAAAACAAGACTCCAAATCAATCCTAGAGTTTCCCTGTACTTTAACTAAATCACTGATAGCGTTAGCATGACCTAAGGCTATGGCAATGGGGGTGATTAAACCACCAATGACAATGTCCCCCTTGCTTACCTTACCAACACGGTCAAATTGACATACCAAATAAGCACCCGTATCAACGTCAAACTTCTCGATCATAGCCCATAAAAAGAAAAGCTCACTCTGCCTAGCAACCCCTTCACTTTCTCCCCTACCACCATAACCCTTTGGACATACCGGAAACATGGGTTATGTATGTTGGAAGCCTTAGCCAAGGCAGACTGATAAGATCCTTTACCAGTTATGTCACTCTAGAATTTATTGTCATGAAACTCTCTAGGAAATCTCCTTTCACCCCCTGTGGGTAACTGATACACAACATTAAATTCTTCCTGTAACGTCCTGGGACTACCTACAGGATTGATGAGTATCTTCACAAACCAACACGGGTCTTTTTAGCGTACTTTTTTGTCCTCACTCACACATATCCTAGGAAACTTTCCAGGAGGAACCAAGCGAAAGTTGGTGGGCATGTGTGTCCCAGGGCCGACGAGGGCGGGAAGTGATTGTCGGTGCAATGAAGCATGAACAAGGAGCAGCTTCTGGAAAGCTTCTAGGTGAAGGGTCACATGACTGAACTAAATACGCACCAGAATGAGAGGGATTCAGAGACTGTGCAGGTATGGGCCTGCATAGTTGAGGATGACTTAAAGGACTTGATTTGGCATAGCCATATCAACAAGTTGCAATTTATTTTCGGGAGCCTAGAACATAAGAACTCCATGGTTAAGTATGCTTAACCTGGAGCAATTGTGGGATGGATGACCTTTTAGGAAGTTTCCTAGGATGTGTGTGAATGAGGACAACAAAGCACACTAAAAAGACCCAAGTTAGTTTGTGGAGACACTCGTCAATCTTGCAGGTAGTCCCGGGACGTTACACTTCCAAAGTCCAATTATATTCAGCATTGAACAAGCGCAAAGAGATACTACCCTGTTGACAATCTTTACCTTGAAGAATTTGGGTTTCAATGGAGCTTAAGAATTCTAAAGTTACCTTCACAAAAGTGGGTAGTTTTAAAGACATGAAATAAGTCCAACCCACTTGCCCAAGCATCCAATTAACATCATCTAACAATCCTAGGGTTTGTAATGTACCCTCATCAACATACCTAGTTGCTAGAATTCTTCTTTTCACAAGCATGTTATATCTATCCCTTTGGACATTATCTCGAAAAACAATATCATAAGGATTAGGAGCAGGATTAACTTTTGGTCTTCTTGAGGTGGGAGCAGGCCTACCTTAAGAAAATGAAGCTTAGCTTGTCCTTGCCTTCTTAGAAGCCACTGAGGAAGAAGAGGTGCACAAAGCCACAAAAGTGCTAGATGGGTACTATAGCATGCACAAGTGGGCGGCGAAAATTATAAGAAAAAGAGAGAAGAATGGTGAAGGAGAAGAGGAAGTGGGTTGGGCATGAGTAGAAGAGTAGAAATGTTGAAAAAGAGACGAGAGGAAAAAAATGAGAGAAGAAAGGGGTAAAGGGATTACGGCCAATATGGGGATTTTTTAGTAGGCTGAATTACGACCATAATGAGGAATATGGTTGGGCCATAATTCTATCACGGTGGCACAACACCTCGGTGTGTTGCAACTGCTATCACAGGGCCTCGAAATACGCCCGTAATGGGCATTATGGCTGGGCCGTAATTACCTCTGGCTCATGTGTAATCCCTATTTTTTTGTAGATTATGGCCATAATCAGAAATATGGCTGGCCCATATTCTCTTCTATCTTTGATTGCACCTCATTATTCAGGAAATCTTTGCCCCCTCCACCTTTTACCATCATCCTACAAAAAACAAATTTAAACAAAATTTAAACTACTTAAAAACAGAAGTAAAAGACTAGAAAACTCAAAACAAACAAAAGACATAAATCAAAACTTGGGTTGCCTCCCAAGAAGCACTTGTTTATGGTTATTAGCTCAACCCTGGACATGTTCATGTTGGAGCTTGAAGGGTATAGCTCACTCCCTGCTCTATTGGATCTCCAGCTGCATAATGCTTTAATCTCTGACCATTAACTTTAAAAGAACTGGTAGCTGCACTCTATATCTTTACTGCACCAAATGGTTAAACCTTTTGAACTTGGAAAGGTCCAAACCACCTAGATTGGAGTTTGCCTGAAAAGAGCTTCAGTCTAGAATTGAAGAGCAGTACAAGGTCACTTTCTTTGAACTCCCTTCGAATAATATGCCTATCGTGCCATCTTTTTGTTCTCTCCTTGTAGAGTTTGGCATTCTCACAAGCATCCAATTGCAACTCTTCGAGTTCATTGAGCTGGAGCTTTCTTCTTTCGCCCGCAGCCTTCAAATCAAAATCAAGGGCCTTGATTGCCTAGTAGGCCTTATGTTCTAACTCCACTAGAAGATGACAAGACTTTCCATAGATCAATTTGAAAGGAGTCATACCGATGGGAGTCTTATAAACAGTACGATAAGCCTATAGTGCATTGTCTAACTTTATGGCCTAGTCCTTCCTTGTTTTGGAAACTACTTTTTCAAGGATATTTTTTATTTCTCTATTTGAAATCTCCACTTGACCGCTGGTTTTGGGGTGATATGCTAAAGAAATTTTGTGAGTCACCCAGAACTTCTTTAATAAAGTTTCAAATTGTTTGGCAGTAAAGTGAGATCCACCGTCACTAATTACAGCTCTTGGGACTCCAAACCGAGGGAATACTATCTTCTTGAAGACCTTAATTACCACCTTGGCATCATTTGTTAGGGCAGCTACAGCTTCTACCCACTTGGACACATAGTCAACTGCGACAAGGATGTATTTGTTGCCATTTGATGGTGGAAATGGGCACATAAAGTCGACTCCCCAAACATCAAACATCTCTACCTCCATTATGTTATTTAGAGGCATTTCATTTCTTCTTGATGTGTTACCGGTTCGCTGACATCGGTCATATTGAAGCACAAATCACTGCATATCTTTGAATATTATGGGCCAATAGAAACCTGCTTGAAGGATTTTTGTAGTTGTTTTAGCAGAGCTAGCATGTCTGCCATATGCAGAGGAATGGCAATGAAACATGATGCTCTTAACCTCATCCTCCGGAACACACAGTCTAAATATTCCATCAACACTTCTCCTAAAGAGCAGGGGCTCGTCCCAATAGTAGTGCTTGAGGTCAGAGAAGAACTTTTTCTTTTGCTGGTAATTCAAATCTGAGGGTAAGACTCTGCATGCAAGGTAATTCACTAAATCTGCATACCATGGCTTTCAACTTTGAAATGGCAAAGAGCTGATCATCTGGAAAAGAATCATCAATGGGTAGCTCATCTTCACTTGTCTCACTCATTTCTTGTCTAGCCTTGAAAGGTGATCAGCTACAACATTCTCAGCTTCTTTTTTTTTATCACGAATCTCAAGGTCAAATTCTTGAAGCAAAAGTATCCACCGAATTAACCTTGGCTTTGTATCCTTCTTGTTCAACAAGTACTTGATAGCGGCGTGATCCGTGTACACAATTATCTTTGAACCCACCAAGTATGACCGAAACTTGTCAATGGCAAATACCACTGCTAACAACTCCTTCTCTGTTGTGGCATAGTTAATTTGGGCTTCATCTAAAGTTCTACTGACATAGTAAATTGTATGAACCTTTTTGTCCTTCCTCTGCCCCAACACCGCACCAATAGCAAAATTGCTTGTATCGCACATGACTTCAAAAGGAAGACTCCAATCTGGTGGCTACATAATTGAGGCTGATATCAATGTCTCTTTTAACCTATAAAATGCATCTAGACAAAGCGCGTCAAAATTAAAAGGCATATCTTTAAGATGCAAGTTAGTCAACGGTTTTACAATCTTAGAAAAATCCTTTATGAAATGGCAATAAAAGCCAGCATGACCCAAGAAGCTCCGCACTCCTTTGACAGAAGTAGGAGGTGACATCTTCTCAATTACCTCAACTTTGGCTCTATCAACTTTAATGCCATATTCTGACACTAAATGTCTAAGAACTATACATTCTCTTACCATGAAGTGGCATTTTTCCCAATTTAAGACAAGATTGACCTGCTCACATCTTTTAAGCACTTTAACAAGATTAGTCAAACAATCTTCAAACCTAGCACCAGAAACAGAGAAGTCATCCATGAACACTTCCATTATATTCTCAATAAAATCAAAAAATATAGACGTCATACAACGTTGAAAGGTAGCAGGAGCATTGCATAGCCCAAAAGGCATTCTGCTATAGGCAAAAGTACCATAGGGACATGTAAATATGGTTTTCTCTTGGTCGTTAGGATGAATGGGAATTTGAAAGAATCCAGAATAGCCATCCAAGTAACAAAAGTATGAATGCTTAGCTAACCTCTCTAACATTTGATCAATAAATGGAAGGGAGAAATGATCTTTCCGGGTTGCCTTATTCAACTTCCTATAGTCAATACACATTCTCCGAGACTGTTCTAATTGTAATTGGTTCATTTTCCTCATTTTCAACAATAGTCATACCCCCATTTTTAGGAGCCACCTGAACTGGACTAACCCATTCACTGTCAGATATGGGGTAAATTACCCCAGCATTAAGTAACTTAAGCACATTTTTTTTCAAAATTTCTTTCATGTTAGGATTTAGCCTTCTTTGATGCTCATAGAGGGCTTATAGTCATCTTCCAACAGAATTCGATGCATGCAAATGATGGATTAATCCCCTTAATGTCATCTATAATGTACCCGAAGGCCCTTTGATGCAATCTACGAATCTCAAGCAATTTTACAGTCTCATCATCACTTAGACTAGCATTCACAATCACAGGGAACGTAGAGTTTGTACCAAGAAATTCATACCTAAGATTTGAAGGAAGGAATTTTAGGTCTACCTGTGGAGCTTCTTTAAGGGATGAAGCTTCAGTCTCAACTTTTAGCTCTTCAAATCGGAACTTTGAAGTAAGGGGTTGGCATCCAGCAACTATGCATATGTAGTAACTGATAACTCCATAGAATGCAGTTAGTTGTGCCCTATCCTTGTTTTAGAATGAATGCTATGTCATTGTTTAAATGCATATTAGGAGGGTTTTGTACTTATATTTGTCATATTCTGATTCTAAGTCTTTCTGATGTGTTATTGTGCAAAATTAAGCTTTAATGATCATGGATTAAGTAGATTTATATATGTTACTGATTTGGTATTTTCTCTATGATAGGAAGGGCTCTAAAAAAGATGATATGTGGAGCATATGAGTTTAAAGTGAAAGAGGAAGCCAAATTAGCCTTTGGCAAGTCACCGTCGTGGCACATGGTTGTGCGCGCCGTGACACAGAGACGCATCATCAGAAATTCCATACTTGAACCCGAGGCGCGGGGGCCGCAGCGCTCACTAATGGGGGCCGGGATGCAGGCCAACCGACCTAACGAGGGCCGCGGCGCTCTGTGACCGACTCAATGCGGGCCTAGGCACTCGTACATGGGGGCCGGGGCGCACGGTAGTGAGCTGAGTCTATAAATAGGATTTTTCACATTTTTCTCTCTCTCTTGGCTGCCTTAGCCATTGCTTTTTAGTTTTCTCTCTTTCAGTTTAGGTTTTAGTTAGTTTTAGGTTAGAAAGCTTTGGCTAGATCTTCATTGATGGTGGATTAGAGGCTAGGAACAAAGGATTGAAGAAGGATTCAAGCTTCAGAGATAAATCAATAAGCTTCTTTCTCTCTTTTCCCTTTCTCTCTTCTCTTCCTTATGTATTGTATAGCTAAGCTTTGTTTAAGAATACTTTGAATCCTTTTATTTATATGAATGGTGTGTTCTTCTCTGAGTTTGTGTGGATGTTTGATTATGGTTCAATCATTATCTGTGTTTAATGCTTGTGGTTGGCTGATCTCTGATTTCGTGAATCTAATATTGCAAATGAACTAGACTTTGAGCTGTCATGTCAATATGGATATGCTTGTTTTGGTTGGCCTTAATTGCATGATGTTAATATTGGCAAATGAACTAGATATAGGAATTTGTTGATATGGATATGGTATGATTGATACATGTTTGGTAATAAGTTGATTCGTTAATAGGATAGAAATATACCTATTAGCCATGTATAGTGTGTGATTGAGAATAGATCGCTCATGAGTGGAAGTTGTATTGGCTTTCAAGGAAACTTGGTGAGTTAGGCAAGTAGAAACCAGGGTTGATTGACCTAGACATAGGCTTTTGACTACATTAGATTCTCAAGCTAACCTAATCAATGCATTTGTGTTTGTGAGGGGGATTACATGCTATTGGTAGATGTAGGGGGTGAAGGAGGATTTCCTGAAACTTAACCATTTTTATGTTTATTGCTTTTATAGATTAGATTAGTTTAGATTATTGCTTTTCTTATTTTTGTGTCCTTTACTAGAATTGATTAAGCTATTGGTTGGTATTTAGCTTTATATCATAATATCCTCATGGGAATGAACTTTTACTCTGTATCTGTATTACTTGAGCGATCTGTGCACTTGCGGCTTCAATCAAGTTTTTGGCGCCGTTGCCGGGGATAGTTTTTTATATCGCTAATATCAACAATGAGTTTGATTGGTTCTAATTCAAGTTGTATATAATCTATCTTTTGTTTATGTTTTGTTTTAGTTTCAAATAAGAAGCCGGGTGATTTCATTCATACGAGGCCCTTGAGAGACTTCGCGACTCCTGAAAGGATAGCCCTTGGATAAAGTTCTTAAAGACTACTCATCCGCAGTACTTCAATTTTGGTGACAAAGTCCTGCTGGTACTGTAACTCAGGCCTTTCGTGGGAGGGAATCCCATGTTTATGTTTAATTAATGCTTTTACTTTACGTATAAATAGGTAGTATGTTAATATGTTTATGTTAAATATGTTAGCATATTAGTATTTTAGTTGTGTTAATATGTTTTGTTAATAAGTGTTAGTATGTTAGTTTAGTTAGTTTTAATATTTGTTAGTTATGTTTAGATATGTGAGTGTTTGTAGTTTATGGTTTTAAGTGTTGTTTGTGTTAGTTTTTGTATAGGTTAATATGTTAGTTATGTTAGTTTTTGTTTTTAAGTTAAGTTTGTTTAGGTTTGTATATAGGTTATTATGTTGTTTTTGTGTTTTATTATGTGTGTATTGTACATTTTTATAATTTAGCTTTTTGAACAAGTTTTGTTGTAGCTAGAGAACCATAAGAGCCAAACCTAGCAAAAGCGTGTTTCTTTACTAAATTTAGCAACTTAGGTAGGACTAGGTAGGTAGTGTAGTCGCCGTGGCTGCAAGGTAGCGCTTGGCGCTTGGGTAAGTGTAGTGGCCAGCGGCTGTAAGGTAGTGCGCGCCATGTGTAAGGTAGTACGCGTCGTGGCGCAAAGGGCATTTTTCTGCAGAATTCTGCAGCTTTTTGTGAGCACCGCGGCCCAGGCATAGGGGCGCCGCGACGCTTAACCCCTATTTTTACTTTTACTGTTATTTTTTTATTTGTGTGTATATAGTAATGCTCAGTACTAGTCTCAGGTTCCCTATAGGCCATGTTCTTTAAAGATACATTTCATTTTAAGTTTGGGGGAATATCTTTACATGTTTAATTCCTTTGTGCTTAATGTTAACATGTATTGGTATTTTGAGTGTGTAGTGGTTTTAGTCCATATATTTTCATGATTATATTCTATTCTGACTAACACTGATGTGCTGATAACAAGATTTTCAATTTTCACATTATGCAAAAGATGTTGTGTGTAACACCCCAACTTTTGGATTAATTACAATATCGTCCTGAAATGCACTATTTTGTAATTTCTGTGAGTAGTAAAATGAATTTGACTGTTTCGTGAGTGTATTTGACTGTTGTGTGTGATTTGCTCCAAGCCAAGGAAATAATAATTTTATGCCTGAAAAAATCTTATTTTAATTAATTGGAGCTGGGGGATCTTACTAAACCCAATTCTGATTGATATATATATTAATCTCGTAATTTTTAGGATTTAATTGTGTAATAAAATAATTTTATATTATTATAATATTATTTTATATTACAGTACCTATTGTCTCAAAAACAGTAGAAATCTGCTTCGAATTGATCACGGATCTTTAAAAGTCTGTGGGACCCGCGTTTAGAAAAAGCAGTCAACTATGCTGACTGGACAAATTCTAGCCAATGAGAGCAAGTCAACGAAAGTGGCTTGACTTTAATGTGGACCTTTGGATGAAGACTTAGTTAGGAAGCCTTTGATTTCAACCGTTGATCAAATCAATGGTGAGATTAGAATTCAATATTTATGACTAATTAATATCTACCTTACATGTAATCTAGGGCTAGGAATTAAAGATGAAATCAATGGTTAGAATTAAGTCAAAAATAGTAGGCTTGAATTTGGTTAGTAGTTAATTAAGCCTAATTTGGTTAATCTAATTACTTAATTAGCTAACTAAGTGAACTAGCTTAATTCTTAATTAGTTATAATCTAAATACTAATTAAATATCCTAATATTGTTTAAAGGTTATAATATATGCTAAAATATATTAAACTAATTAGTTATGTGATTAGAATGTTAATTAAGATTGATTAGGATATTTAACCTAACTAACTACCTAATTAATTAGCATGTAATTAGGTGTAAATGGAAAACAATTAAGCTCCTAAAATCCAAGGGAGCTACACGGTTTGGGCAGCAGCCTTGAGAGGCTTGGTGGCCAAGTTCTACTAGGTTCTTGAACCCTCCAAAATGTCATAAACCATGTGCACCACCATGTGAGCTCAATTGGATATTTACTTAGCAAATTCAAACACTCAACCTCACCACTACACACTCATGACAGCCCCTCATTTTTACACACTCAATATTACTTTTACACTTATCACAAATCAAGCTTCCATTTTCTCTCCAAAATACCAAGAACCCAAGCTATTTTTCCTTCCATTTCTTTCTCTCTATTCGGCCAAGACCTCAAACCCACACCAACCAACTTCTATAATTTTATCTCTTAGCTTTCCTTAAACCCAAATCCAATTCTAAACACTTTTTATTGACAAAGTTTTTCCAAAAACTTACTCAATCTAGTCCAAAATCAAACCTTTTGCTTACTTATTTAAGGGTAAGTCTTGATTCTATGGTTCAAAATTTGATTTCTAATTTTTCTAATCATGATTGTTCCATGATTTTTCAATATTAAACCTTGTATGTGTTTTTACTAATTGTTTAAGAATTTTAGGGATTTGTTTGGGAGATTGTACGAAATTTCAAAGAAATGAGGAAACTAGCCGATTAATTGTCTTCAAGAGGTAAGAGGGAGATTTAATCTCATCAACCTTAAGTGGTGATGGGAAAATGGATTTGATTATGTATAAAGAATCCATAAGGATTCAATTTGTGTGATTGTTTATGGTTTTTATTATTTTTGTGATTGTTTAAATGCTTTCCTATTTGTGATTTATTTTGCTATGCATGATTATAGTTTTTATTATTTTTGCTATACATGTTTATGGCTTTAAATATATTGTCTGTATATTATATGTGATTATATAATTGCATGTGTTTATAATTGTATAATTATTAAAGTAAGATGTGAATAACATGTAACAATTTGCATGAGTGTTCCAAAGAACACATAATGAGGCTCACGGCCTTACACCAAACAAAGAACCAAAATGTTCTCAGCAATTTTCTAAAACACTGATTTAAAGAATCTAGGTAAAATAATGGATTTAAGAATGATTTTGATCAATTATGGCCAACATGCCATTTAGAGTATAATTGAATGCCATTTATTTTCGATTTTGGCCAACATACCATTTTATTTTCTAAGATAGGTTAGATAATGGATTTATAGAATAAATTGATTCCAATGAATCGTTGAGAAAACAAAAGGAATAAATTCAATCCTAGAATTCTAAATTAGTAGAATTTAGTTTAAATAAGAAATAAATCTGACGCTTGAAAAATACTAATGTAAAGCTCATTTTATGAATTTTGAAGCGCGTTAGCAAGATTCAAAGCGTAATTATTGGGTAAAAATAAAATGAACTATATTTAGTAGAAAATGACAAAAATACCTTATACTGATTTTATAGGCAAAGTGCTGCCAAAATTTACTAAAATCAGACGTATAAAATGAAAAGATTCCATACTATATTTAGAACATAAGAAAAATACTCTACGTATTTTAAATATACTAGGTATAGTTTTACACATATTTAAAATAATGATTTTAAGCTATTCGGTTAAGAAAATGAATTAAAGATCTTACGCGATTAAGAAAATGATTTAAAAACATTACGCGATGTTCAAAAATGTCAAAACGTACTTACACGATTTAAAAACGATTGTGAAAACGATGAGATTGTGAAAACGCGATAAAATTCTTATGCGATTGAACGATACAGTGAGTTTTGCTATCGGGCCAAAGTGGTGGACCTGGACATGTTGTGGTGTAGTACTGTCAAGTGTGACGTACTATACTTTGGTATTTTATGACTAAGGATATTTTCATAATTATGGTAAAATTTGGATAATAAGGGTATTTTTGTAATTTTAGATCATGCTTAGAGTGTTGTGTCAATTTGGTTGATAATTGGTGATTGATTGATGAGGCGAATTACACCGTGTTTTGGTGTGATAGGCGTAGTATGGTTCATTTATTAAACTTGGAGGCATTAGTGTGCAGAGAATTCCATATGTGGACAGTGGTAGCACCTCTGGGTCGTGGTAACAAGCAACACACTAATGATCTTGATAAGCACTATTCTTAATTGGGATCTTGAAGAGACTATTACGTATTATGCCTGTAGTGCACGGTGTATTAACTGCGTACTACTACACGATGTTTGGACTGTGAACTATAGACACGATGTTTGACAGTGCAATAGTTTGGTTGGGTAGCTATAAAGTATTATTAATTTCTATTCGGATCATTCTCTCAAATATCTGTGTTTAGCTCCATGGAGTAGGAACGAGTTGGTGTGTGTTCATGCATTATCTGCATTTTACTGTTCATGCATTATTTGCATTTTCCTGTTCATGCATTGTCTGCATTTTACTGTTTACCATAATCTGTGATAAAATGTATGATCTATTGCTTTAATATATTATGCATGATATATTATTTTCCTATACTATGTGTGATATAATGATATGCATTACTCTATTATATTATGCATGATATGTTGGTATATATTATTGTGATAATTATTTGTATTGTCATTTTCTCTATTGCCATGTGGGTAATGGTGTAGATTGTCTCACCTCTTTATTGTATTGTTTTGTTTGTTTCTACTTTATGTTTATATCATCGAAGACTACAATGGCGGCAAGAGGAAATCAATTAGGTTTCTTTAGACTTCAGTTTCTCGAAGGCACAGAGGCTTGGTATGTCCATTGGGACACCGGACACATAGAGTACAGTGGTAACATGATTTTATCAGTAAGTAGGACTCGACATGGGTTCGTTACTACACGTTACACGGTTGCTTTTGTAGAGATTATTTTACCTATTAGGGAGTTGTGGGACGAATTTCACTATACTCCTAGAGAGAACTTCGATTCACTTTTGGGTCAGATTTCTATCGGTCAAGACATTTCCAACTAGGGAATTTGTCTTATGACAAGGGCTCATGTCTTAGATACTAAGTGTTGGTATTACCCTGACTTTTTACAGCTTTATTAAATATTTGTAGTTGTAAATTAATTATATACTTTAGACAAAAATCATACGTATATTATGGTGTGATTATGTTTTGCTTTATTTTGTGTTCTGTGTTATGTTATTTAATATTATTAAGTATAAAAAGGAAAAATTTTACCACTAATATTATTTATGTACCAAACGTTTTACAACTTGGGTAAACATTTATTTTATTTTATTTTATTTTATTGCATCATAAATGTGACATCCCCAGAAAGGGTGTTACATTGTGCATGCTTGAACTTAGAAAGTGAATCCATTTGAATGCATGACATGTTGCAAGAATGCTGGTGTTGTTTTTGGTTGTCCATGATTTGAAAGGTTGCTATTTGCCCCATTCTCAGTGAAACCTTATGTGATCTTAATGCATGTGAAACAATTTAGTTATTTTTGATGCCTGATTTACATCTCACTTAGATGCAAGTGTAACTTTGAAAATGATAATAGTGCATGTTTTGATAATGTTTATGGATGTACATGTAGAGTTTTGATTATCCTAGAGATTGTTTTTGAACTCTCTTGAGGCGAAATCCTAGGTTGTGCATGATTGAGGAAATGATTAGGGCATTGTTTGGACCGATTGAGCCTTAAAAAGCTTACCCTGATATGATGATATCCTTAGGTCCCTTTTTGAAGCCTTAAACTGTTTGGCCTTGTTGTTTTTCATAACCATTGTGATCGTTAACCTGTTAACCGTTCTAATGCATGTGAAAACATTGCATTTTCTTCCTACCTTCTTTGTTTGTTGAGTGCATTATATGTGTTATTTCTTGAAATGAGTTTGATGATTAGTGGTATGAATATTCAATTCAAAATGAGCCTGACAGAACCAAATGCAAAACAAAGAAAAGAAAAAGCATTGCTTTGCAAAAATAGAAGAGAAAAGAAAGAGAAAATAAAAAGAAAAATGAAAATGAAAAGAAAAGCAAAAGCTTAAGAAAAGTAAAGTTCAAAAAACATCGAAAATGGTTCTGGCAAGTTTTATGATCTCACTTTTGAATACCCTGCTAATGTCAGTTGTGACTCATACCTTGAAGTAGTATATTATGTGTCTCAATGTTTGTATTATATTCTTTCCTGTTCATTTCTTTCGCCCATACCATTGGCCTAACAATATAAGCTGATAAAGTCCTTTTTGATCCTCAATCTTGTGTGATTTACATTAGTGGAGAGAGAGTTAATTTATAATTTTGTGAATTCTGTGAATCATATGCATGTATGTTTGTAAACTTATCTGGATATGTATGACTTGATTAGGAGAAGTTTATCTTACATGTTTGTGATAAATGTGAATTGCATGAAGAGTTGTTTGGATTGATAGCATGTTAAGGGTTATGTATGTGTGGAACTATTTACGGGGCATTTGCACTTTTTGAGAATTGATGCAGCTATTACACACTAGTATTTGTTTTTAAATAAGAAAAGAAAATTGAAATATATTTGCTGAATGAAAAATTGATTTTAATGTTTAAGTGGTTTACTTGATTTATTTTGTTTTGCTCGAGGACAAGCAAAATGTAGGTTTGGGGTGTGATAACTCCATAGAATGTAGTTATTTGTGCCCTATCTTTGTTTTAGAATGAATGCTATATCCTTGTTTAAATGCATATTTGGAGGGTTTTGTGCTTATATTTGTCATATTCTGATTCTAAGCCTTTCTGATGTGTTATTGTGCAAAACTGAGCTTTAATGATTATGAATTGAGTAGATTTATATATGTTACTAATTTGGTATTTTCTCTATGATAGGAAGGGCTCTAAAAAAGATGATATGTGGAGCATGTGAGTTTAAAGTGAAAGAGGAAGCCAAATTAGCCTTTGGCAAGTCACCGCCGCGGCGCATGGTTGTGCGCGCCGTGGCGCAGAGGCGCATCATCAGAAATTTCATACTTGAACCCAAGGCGTGGGGGTCGCAGTGCTCACTAATGGGGGCCGGGGTGCAGGCCAACCGACCTAACGAGGGCCACGACGCTCTGTGACCGACTCAATGCGGGCCTAGGCGCTCGTACATGGGGGCCGGGGCGCACGGCAGCGAGCTGAGTCTATAAATAGGATTTTTCACATTTTTCTCTCTTTCTTGGCTGCCTTAGCCATTGCTTTTTAGTTTTCTCTCTTTTAGTTTAGGTTTTAGTTAGTTTTAGGTTAGAAAGCTTTGGCTAGATCTTCATTGATGGTAGATTGGAGGCTAGGAACAAAGGATTGAATGAGGATTCAAGCTTCAGAGACAAATCAATGAGCTTCTTTCTCTCTTTTTCCTTTCTCTCTTCTCTTCCTTATCTATTGTATAGCTAAGCTTTGTTTAGGAATACTTTGAATCCTTTTATTTATATTAATGATGTGTTCTTCTCTGAGTTTGTGTGGATATTTGATTATGGTTCAATCATTATCTGTGTTTAATGCTTGTGGTTGGCTGATCACTGATTTCATGAATCTAATATTGTAAATGAACTAGACTTTGAGCTGTCATGTCAATATGGATATGCTTGTTTTGGTTGGCCTTAATTGCATGATGTTAATATTGGCAAATGAACTAGACATAGGGATTTGTTGATATGGATATGGTATGATTGATACATGTTCAGCTATAAGTTGATTCGTTAATAGGATAGAAATATACCTATTAGCCATGTATAGTGTGTGATTGAGAATAGATCGTTCATGAGTGGAAGTTGTACTGGCTTTCAAGGAAACTTGGTGAGTTGGGCAAGTAGAAACTAGGGTTGATTGACCTAGACATAGGCTTTTGACTACATCAGATTCTCAAGCTAACCTAATCAATGCATTTGTGTTTATGAGGAGGATTTCATGCTATTGGTAGATGCAGGGGGTGAAGGAGGATTTCCTGAAACCTAACCATTTTTATGTTTACTGCTTTTATAGATTAGATTAGTTTAGATTATTGTTTTTCTTATTTTTGTGTCCTTGACTAGAATTGATTAAGCTATTGGTTGGTATTTAGCTTTATATCGTAATATCCTCATGAGAACGAACTTTTACTCTATATCTGTATTACTTGAGCGATTCGTGCACTTGCGGCTTCAATCAGTAACTTCTTCATCTTCATCTCCTTGACCACCATTTCTCAAGAGAAGGGCATTTAATAATATTAGGCAAATTAAATTCTACCTTTTCATCACCTACATTCAAAGTAAGCTTGTCGTTTTTCACATCAATAATGGCACTGGCTGTAGCAAGAAAAGGTCTCCCAAGAATGAATGGGATTTGAGTATCTTCTTCCATTTCCAATACAACAAAATCAACTGGAATGAAAAAATTACCTACATTAATAGGCACATCTTCCAATATACTAATTGGATACTTGACCGAATGATCCGCTAGTTGCAAGGAAATGGTTATGGGCCTCAAGTCACCTATCTCAAGCTTTTTACAAATCGGCAAAGGCATGAGACTAACACTAGCTCTAAGATCACACAAAGCTCGGTTAAAACTCATTTCACTAATAACACATGGAATAGAAAAGCTACCAGGATTTCTGAGCTTAGGAGGCAATTTATTTTGAATTATAGTACTATATTCCTCAGTTAATGCCACAGTCTCATAGTCATCAACATTTCTTTTATTTGACAAAATCTCTTTAAAAAATTTAGCATATGATGGCATTTATGACAAAGTTTCAGTAAATGGAACATTTATATACAGCTTGTTAAGAACATCCAAAAACTTCCTAAATTACTTTTTAATTTTAGCTTTAGCCAATCTTTGGAGAAAGGGTAATGGCGGCTTATATGGTGCATGGGCAACATAAGGAGTTTCTTTCTCATCCTCACTTCCCTTTTCCTTCTCAACCCCTTCAAGTGATGGCTGAACCATTTCATTTGTCTCATTTTCACTTTCTTTTTCTTCTTTACCCTTAGGTTCCTCTAGTTGCTTCCCACTTCTTAAAGTAACGGCATTTGCATGCCCCTTAGGATTGGGTTCGGGTTAACCAGGGAAATACCAGAAGTCCTAGAAGAGGAACTAACTTGTTAAGCCACTTGGGTAATTTGTGTCTCTAACATCTTATTGTGTGTAGCCAAGGAGTCTACTTTAGATGCTAATTGCTTAATGGCCTCACTTACCACTTGATTTTGGTGCTTAAACTCCTCATTTTGCTTCCTTTGAGTTAAAACATAATTTTCATGTAGACTTTCCAAATTGGATTTTTGAGGAGGATTAAAACTTTGTCCTTGAAAACTAGGAGGCTTAGAAATTGGTGGGGGAATGGGATTAAAGAGAATTTGATTAAAGGGAGGATTTTTATATGAAAAATTTGGGTGATTCCTCCACCATTAATTAAAAGTGTTAGAAAACAGGTTCCCTTTTTAGTTAAAATTGTTAACAAAGTTAACCTGCTCATTACTAGACCCCTCATTAGAAGAAGAATTAGAAACACCAAGTTGACACTCAACAGCAGAATAACCAACATTACCACAAACTTCATAGGACGCAGCACTTGGTGTAACAGCATTCACTCTCAATTTTTCAAACTTTTGAAATAATGCATCTACCTTAGAAGCTAAATGGTCTAAAGCATCGACATCATACCTGCCACCTTTCTTTTGCGGAGAACGTTCACTCGACCATTAGTAGTGATTTTGTGTTATGTCTTCAATGAGATTGTTGGCTTTCTCTATGCTCTTGTTCATCAAAGCTCCTCCTGCAACAGCATCAACCATCATTCTGGTGTTGTAGCTAAGTGCATTGTAGAATGTGTGCACAATCAGCCATTTTTCCAGCCCATGATGAGGACACATCCTCAGTAAATCCTTGAAACGCTCTCATGCTTCATAAAGTGATTCTCCATCTTTCTGAGCAAAATTTGTGATTTGGTTCCTAAGTTGTGTGGTTTTACTCGAAGGGAAGTACTTGGCCAAGAAAGCTTGAGATAATTGATAGCATGTAGTTATGGATCCTGTTGGAAGTGAGTGCAGCCATGCTCTAGCCTTATCCCTCAAAGAAAAAGGGAAAAGCCTCAACCGAATTGCATTGTAACCCTGTTGAGCTTGAGAGTATCACAGTATTCTAGGAAAATCAACAAGTGAAGATTGGGGTCGTCCATTGGAGAACCTCCAAACTGATTTTGCTGCACTATTGAGAGCAAGGATGGCTTTAACTCGAAATTGTTGGCTTCAACTATTGGGCGCGCAATGCTAGAGTGTAAGCCACTAGTATTTGGAGCAGTGAAATCCTTTAAAGTTATATTATTCACTTCAGTCATGCTTGGTTCACCCTTTTATTCCGTCCTTGCCTTATGTTTCTCTCTTCTCCTTCTATGGAAAAACCTTTCTATCTCAGGTACTGGTTCAACAAGATCCCCAAGACTTCGGATCCTTTGTGCATTCAACAGAAGAATTAGCATATAATAACAAAAAAGGAAAAAGTTTAGTCTAACCGGAATAGTGAAAACAAATCGATATCAATAACAAAAAGTCCCCTGCAACGGCGCTAAAATCTTGATGCCTACCGCAAGTGCACAGTTGTATTGCATAATAAAATATCGTTCCCACAGGGACTTAGTATTGATTACCAGTTTCTTTTTAAAATGGTGATTAGCTATACTAAAATCATATTTAAAATGGCAAGTTATTGGAAAACCAAATAAATATTTGATTTAATAATAGAGAAAATAAGCTCTTAGGATTATGGTTTTTCACAATGACAATTAACATTTAAAACTAATTTTCCTAATGCTATGGATGTTGGATTTTTAAAGATAAAATAAGCAAATGTAATTACTGCCTTCTTTCAAAGAACAATAACGTGTTTAAGCTGATGAACGACCTATTTTCATTAGCAAAAACTCATTAAGAATAGATATTTGTCACAATCTCAAGAGAATAAAATCTATTTTCATGATTCAATCCCCTTGTTCAACCTTATAGTTTTAATACCAAACTTCACCTTTCAGTTCTTCGCTTAATATATAAAATCATGCAAACATAGACCATATATTTGCAAACAAAAAAAAACACTAAGGTTGAATTAAAAAGATCAACAACCATAAAAAAAGAAAAATCAGAAATAGCAACAACCCTTCATCAGAATACCCACAATCCCAAGATTAGATAATTACTCACTCATATTCATAATAGAATCAACCAAATATAATTGAAACATTGAGGATATAAGAAAATGAAAGAGATAAATAATAAAGGAGAAGAAAAGAAATTCTTAATCAGCTTGTATAAAATTCCAACAAGGTTGTAAGAACTTCTACCCAAAAACAAAGAACAAGAGAACTAATTTTTTTCTAGGAATAAGAGATAAGAGAAGAGATTTTTTTCGTCCCCCTTCTATAAGAAACCCCCCTTTTTAGCCTATTACAGCCTCATTTACACCCCGTTACAACACCTCTTTGGATCCTTCATAAATAAATGGGCTGTTACGAAACTAATCCGAATTATGGCCATAATGACAATTACTGGCAGGTAATAATTCGTTCTAGTTGGCCCTTCAAATTCTGGTTGCACAATTACGGCCATAATGACCATTACTGCCTAGCCATAATTCTTTCTAGTTGGCTTCTTGGTTCTGGACTCTCCATGAATTATGGCCATAATGGCCATTACTGCCGTGCCATAATTCTCTCTGGTTGGCTTCTTGGCACACGAAATATGGGTGTAATCCCCAACACTGGTGAGCTGTAATTCCTTATGTTTCCATCCAACTCTTTCTTATTTTCCACCTATTATCAAAACAAAGCAAAAAGGTAGTAAAATAGAACAAAAGTAAAATAAAGTCCTAAAATCAAAAGCATAAACATATAAATCAAAAGTATAAAATTCTAACTTAACACTAATTGCTAAAGGTTTTGTGGGAAATTTTCACCAATATAGTAACTTTTTCTTAATTGCTAATGGCTAATATCAAATTATGCATTTATACTTTGCTTGATTAGTGGTTCTTTTAACTGATTAGCTTTCAACTAGCATTTGTCAAAGCCTATCCTTGATCACTGAGATACCTATTATTGCTTAATTTAGAGAGAAGATTTTGGATTCTTTATTGGCGAATCCATTTCAAATACTTGTTATGGATTAATTGAGGAAGAGAATTTGGGATTCAATTATTAATATTCCATTTCAAATCTTGGGTAATCAGTTTAGGCTTCAATATTTTTGTTGATTCATTTCAAATTAATCTTGGGTGATTTTCTTTGGCTTTTATTTTATATAACTGTTGAGTGAGAATATTAAAGTGACTAACCAAAGTTAACTAATCAATAAGCTTAAAATTATTATCCATAATTTGAATTCTTAAAATAAATTTATTTTAATCATTCTAATTGAAATCCCCTTCTTATTCAAATTGATTTCAATTGATTTTCTACATGAAAAGTTTTTATTTGATTACTATATCTAATTATGTTCAGTGTGTTATTTCTGTTTCCAAATCAAAGTAACCTTCTTAGCATCAATATATATATTTGCAACCATGATACACTGCAATACATTTGTAAAGAAGAAACTCTACTACGGGTTAGTACAAGAAAATTGTTGTAGCTGTTTTGCTATTTTCTTTTTTATTTTCTCATTATTTTTTTTATGTAAAAAGGCTTTCATTTTAATTTCGTGGTACTAATATCAACCGTATATTCTATTTTTCATGTAGGAAGCACAGGTTCATAAGCTACTTGGATACAAAATCTACTTACTGATTAGTCATGCCTATTTAGTGGAATTCTTAATCTCTATAGTAACAGTTAGTCATTTTCTAATGCTTTGATAGAAATTAAGTACTTCTGATATCAAGTTTCCAATGATTGGTTTTGTGCAAAATTTTCAATTTGCTACACTAAATTTTCAATCTCTACATTAATCATTTTCTAATGCTGAAAATTTTATCAAGTTTCCAGTGATATCAAGTACTTTTTGTGTTGTTTCTGGCTTTTTGCAATAATTGATGTGTTACCAATTTTGTGTATTTGAATTTATTTATTTATTTATTTTTCTAATTTTAAGACTTTGGGTTCTCTTTTTTAAGTTTCAATTATTATAATTTAAGGGTAGGAGTGGAGAGCTCTAGTCTTTTTGTGTTGTTTACAGATCTCTTGTGTTCAGAGGTGGGAGTAGAACCTAATTTATCACTGAAGTTCTGTATTTGAGGTTTGTTATTTGACCTGCACCTTTAATGTCTTCTTTTCTGCTTATGTGCTCGTGTGTTTGCTCCTATTATTTCTGGCATTTTGTAATAATTGGTGTGCTATTAGTTTTGTGTATTTGAATTATTTTTATTTCTTTTTTTGGATTTAAGACTGCGGGTTCTCTTTCTTAAGGTTGCAGTTCTTATAATTTGAGGGTTATAATGGAGAGCTCTGATCTTTTTGTATTGTTTACAAATCTCTTGTGTTCAGAGGTGGGAGTAGAACCTAATTTATCACTATTTGTATTTGAGGTTTATTATCTCACTTGCACCTTTAATGTCTTCTTTTCTGCTTGTGTGCTCGTGTGTTTGTTCATGTTATTTCTGGCTTATGCAATAATTTGTGTGTTATCAATTTGGTGTATTTGAATTTTTTAAATCACTGTTCTTTCAAAAATTCTAACTTCTACCAAAAAGAATTATTTTCTATGAAAAAAATCTCAAAACTTAATCAAGTTATTGATAATGCTTACAAAAATGAATTTCTTTTAAATGTTCATTTTCAATTAATCACAAAATTCATAACTACAACTCTTCAATTAACTTCTATAGAAATATGTCCAAACATATGATATAAGCTTATTAATTACCCCTTTCCCAATATATGAAACCAAGTGGATAGCTGCCAATATTCTATTCATGAGATAGGTTTCACAAGATAAAACACATACCTTTGGTAATTTGCATAAGACAAAACACACACCTGTGGTAAAAGTTCAAAAATGAGGTTTACTAAGTACTATATACCAAATGAGCTCTAGACATTAAGTCCTTCCTTGCTATGTTTCCAAAACATATTAAAGGAGAAACATGAAAAATATTAAAGTCAACCTCATTAATAACTTGGTAGATAATATAATCACCAGTGAATGGAAAGAGGAAACATAGATGTAAGCATCTGCTCTACCATTTTCATAAGGGATAAAAAAGTCAATAGATACTAACCCAATAGTGGTGATAAAACTGGTTGTAAAGGAACCATTAAAAAATCACAAAATTAGACAACTTTTCCCCACACCTGCAACAATTTTGAGTTAGAAGCTTTTATTGGGACTATTCAAGAAAAGCCAAAATTACACCTACTATGATGCACCTAACTATTTTACAGTTCTTGCACTAATATGATTATGTAACTTAGATATATTTTTATCCATGTTAGTACTTTTGGTGCCACTGCAAGCATATCCTCCAACTTTTGAAAAGTTGAAAGGCATGCCACAAGGTATAATACATGTTATATATCGTTAACACAAGCCCTACTGAGGTATATTTAGGATAACTACTGGATTTAGAACTCTAGGGTGCTGTGTTGGTGACCACCACTGGCAAGTTTCTGTAGCTTTCTAAAAGGAACTGGGAAGAATCTATCTTGCCAAAATGTATCCAGGTATGTAAATTAAACTTCGCTATATATGCTATCTATAGTGAGGTTTAGTAGAAAGGAAATTAAGTCCTAGAAGTACATAACTAGTTTGAAAAATGGTCCCGAACAACACAAATAATTCACATACTAATTTGTTGATTATTTCTATATCTTGAATGCCTTGTCTTTGATCTAATTGGACTCCATATATACTTAATTGTTAACTTTTAGCTAAGTTTCTAGATATGAAGATTAATTAGATCATTATTGTGAAACTATGCTTAAGTGTGTTTATAAGCACTTATAATTGCATTATATTTTTCAGGAGATTTTTGAGTGACAGAGTCCATTAGCATCAAACCAAGCTTGCTATCCACTTTAGTAGAGAGCTAAAGACTCAAGGAGATCAACATCGCCCTTAGAAACAAAGGGAGAAACAATATATGAAGAATCAGGGCTGAATATGAAGAAATTAAATGACATGGCCCATGTCCCTAGACACAAGGGGGTCGTGTCCTTCTCTGGCATCACAAATTGGATCCAGTTCTGAGTATGCCCAAAGACACGACCTATGTCTCAAGACACGGGGTAGGTCATGTTCCTCTCTGACTTCCAATTCTGTGGAACTTACAATGGTAGACTCAAACACGAGGGGGTGTAATCAGACACGGCCCGTGTCTACATATCAGGAAATTAGTTTTTAGTTTGGACGAGGAACTAGGTATCCAAAGTTATAAATAAGAATGCTTAGGGTTCCAAGAGGGAAAGTCTGGGCTGGAAGCTGCTAAGGAACTGAGGATAATACAAAGAACAAGAAAGAGGGAGATTCGATCAAAGATTGGGGTTCAGGTTCGAGCCATCAGAGATCTATCAACCTCGATCATTGAAAACTAGTTTGATCTCTAGTTTTCTTTTGTACTTGTATTCATGACAATGTCTTTCTTTTGTTTATCTTTTGATTTTGAATTTGCCATGTGTAGCTAAGTTTCTTATTTGGTAAAGGGAAGATGAAACCCTAGTTTTGATAATGTGAATCCTACATAGTTCTCTATTTCAATACAGTTATGTTTATGTTCTTAATTCAGTATAAAACTTTTTATACTCTTTGCTATTTTCGAAAGTGGTAAAACTGGGATTACTAGGCGCGGTTGCGATGGTAGAACTAGTGAGACTTATGATCTAAATAATTCAATCCTAATGTGTGATTGGACTTTAGTGTGATTGATTTTCTAAATCTTAATGCAAGCATTAGGTAGGTGTAAGAGCAGTTGCTTTACAATTAACTAATGATTAGGGCTTGATTTGAGCAGTTTCTAAATTAACCAAAACTTAAGGAAAAGAGAGAATTAATCTCACAATCACATAAGAACATAATTGACTATGTTGGTATAAAGAATATGTAGGTTAGCATTATCATATAAATCTAGTGGTGGATTTCATCTCTTAACCAATATCTCTTAAGTGGTAATTCAAATCGTGTTCATTGCTGTTGCTTTAAATTTAATTTCTTTTCTTAGTTTTAACAAACAAAACCCTTTTTACTGTTTATTGTTCTTTAGAGTCTATATTAGAAATCGATTTATAGTGTCAATTAAATTGGTTCTCTGTGGATCAACCATTTCTAACTACAGTTAATTGTAAGGTTTTTATATTTTTGGTGGAACTTGATAACTGATTTTAATCTTAATTTTTAATCACAATCCATAATACACCAAATTTTGGCGCCGTTGTCGGGGAATCTAATTTTCAAATGCAATATTAATTTGTTTCTTAATTTTCATTCTATTTTTGTTTTTATTTTTTTAAATATTTTAATTGATTTTTTCTGACTTCTCGTAGGTGTTTATGTCCATTGAAGGATTTGATGAGAAATTGAGCAATTTGGGGTGCTACTTTGGTTAAGTCAACTCACATCCTCAGTTTCCCTTCCATCCATCTAATTTTCAATTCACACCTGTTGAAATTGAAGCTACCCGCCATATAGATTTAACAAGTTCTGAGATATTTGAAGCGACGTCTAAAGAAGAGGTGATGGCAGAGTCTACTCTAAGGACGTTGGGTGCTCCAGACTTGGACTAACAACATCTGTGCATAGAAATTCTAGAAAATGAAGAGGCATTTGAATTGAAGTCTGACCTAATCCATCTTTTGCCATCTTTCAATGGATTAGCCGAGGAGGACCCTAGCAAGCATTTGAAGGAGATCCATGTGGTTTGTTCTAGCATGAATTCAATGGGAATTCTAGTAGAACAAGTCAAGTTGAGAGCTTTTCCATTCTCACTGAAAGATTCTGCAAAGGAGTGGCTATACTATTTGCCACCCGGATCCATCAATTCATAGCTATACATGGCTCGAGCTTTCCTGGACAGATACTTCCCTATCTCAAAGGCCACAACCATCAGAAAAGAAAATTTCAACATCTAACAAAGGCATGGGGAATCACTTCATGACTACTGGGAGAGGTTTAAAAGACTGTGTGCTAGCTGCCCTCAACATCAAATCAGTGAGCAACTTCTGATTCAATATTTCTATGAGGGTTTGCTAGTGATGGATCACAACATGATTGATGCTGCTAGTGGAGGAACTTTGGTTGACAAGACTCCTCAAGAAGCTAGGAACTTGATATCTAGGATGGCTGCAAACACTCAACAATTCTTCACCAGGAATGACACTAGAGTGAGAGTAATTAAAGAGGCAAAAATGGCTAGTTTGCAGTAACAAATAGCCCAGTTAACTACCATGGTTCAATGGTTATTGGATAATGGGAAAGCACCAGTAAACACTTGTCAGATTTGTTATTCTCCTGGACATCCCACTGATATGTGTCTCACTCTACAAGAGGATAAAAATAAGGAGGTAAAAGCAGTAAGGGGATATTCTAGACCTTCCAAAAACTACAACCTCTACTCCAATACATATAATCTGAGGTGGAGGGATCATCCCAACTTGAGCTATGGAAAGTAGTCCCAAAATCAACCTTAAGCCTATGGACCTCTAGGATTTCAACAAAGCCAAGCACATTTCCCTCAAAGATAATAACAAGCTCAAGCTCCTAGGCAATCTGAGCCCTCACTAGAGGAGATAATGAGGTAAATGGTCACTAGTAACATTCAATTTTAGTAGGAACAAAAGACCACTATGCAAAGCTTCCAACAAGAAACAAGGGCTACTATCAGTAACCTACAGAACCAAGTAGGGAAGTTAGCCACAGACCTCAACAAGGTTCAGAGCTAACTTTTTGGGAGACTTCCCTCACAATCGAAAGTGAATTCGAGGGAAAATGCTAGTGCTATCACCTTACGAAGTAGGAAGGTGTTAGATGAATCTACTTCCTCTCCACAAGTCACTAAAGAGAAAAATCAAGAGCCTAAGGAGGTAAATGAGGAGGGGCAAAACTCTAAGGCCCCTAAGGTAAGTATTCCTAAATTGCTTCCTAGGTATGTCACTAAGGCCCCTTTTCCTAGTAGGTTGGTTAAGAATAAGAAAGATGAAGTAGATAAAGAAATCTTAGAGACCTTTAGGAGAGTGGAAGTTAACATTCCTTTGTTAGATGCCATTAAGCAAGTGCCTAAGTATGCTAAATTCTTAAAGGAATTGTGCACTAACAAAAGAAAGTTAAAAGGTAATGAGAAGGTCCAAGTGGGAGAGAATGTATCGGCTGTAATTAAAAAGAAACTCCCAACTAAATGTAAGGACCCTAACACATTCACCATACCATGCACTATAGGTAGCACAAGGTTTGAGAGGGCAATGCTAGATTTAGGTGCATCCATAAATGTTATGCCTTATTCCATTTATGCATCTTTACATCTAGGTCATTTAGAGCTAACTAATGTTATTATTCAATTGGCTAATAAATCTAACGCATACCCAAAGGGTGTTATTGAGAATGTGTTGGTACAGGTGAGTGAATTAGTATTTCTAGCAGACTTCTATATGCTGGACATGGAGGAGGATAACTTCCCCAACTCTGCTTCTATTTTGTTAAGGAGACCATTCTTGAAGACTGTATGGACAAAGATTGATGTTCACTCAGGGACGTTGACCATGGAATTTGATGGGAAAATGATCCGATTCAATATTTTTGAGACTATGAGATACTCGATTGATGTGCACTCTGTCTGTTTGATTGACTCCTTTGATTCTTTTGATTCTTTAATTTCTGTAGCTTGAGTCTAATCATTTTGATACTCTTGATACAGTATTGACTCATAACTTAGATTTACAGGAAGAGAAAAGGGATGATGAAAGAGAGCCACGGAATAAAGATATTCATAATGTAGTTGTAGCCTTGCATGAGCTCTCTTCCACTTCAGAAGGACAAGAGATTTCTTATGTTAAGCTACTAATTACTAATGATGCACCTAAACCTTCTGTTATGCAGGCATTAGAGTTAGAAATGAAGGAATTACCTAATCATCTCAAATATATATTCTTGGAAGAGAAGGATATACTTCTAGTGATAATTGCTAATGCTAAGTCACTCACCCAAGAACTAGAGGAGAAGTTGGTGGTTGTTTTGAAGGAGCACAAGACGACCATTGGTTAGACTATAGCAGACATTAAGGGTATTAGGCCCTCCATTTGCATGCACAAAATCTTAATGAAGGATGAGGCTAAACCAGTGAGAGATACCCAGAGGAGGTTGAATCCTCCTATGATGGAAGTTGTGAAGGAGATAGTGAAGCTCTTAAGTATAGGTGTGATCTACCCCATTTTTGACAATAAGTGGGTAGGCCCGATCCAGGTAGTACCAAAGAAATCTGAAATCACTGTGGTAAGGAATGATGAAAATGAGCTTATTTCCACTAGGTTTGTATATATTATAGAAAGTTAAATGCTGCCACTAGAAAAGACCACTTTCCTTTGCCTTTAGTTAATCAAATGTTAGAGAGATTAGCTGTTCATACTCACTACTATTTTCTGGATGAATTTTCAAGATATAACCAGACTACTATTGCTTTAGAAGATCAGGACAAGACCGCTTTCACTTGTCCCTTTGGAACTTTTGCATATATGTGAATGCCTTTTGGACTTTGCAATGCACCAGGAGCCTTTCAGAGATTGAAGATCGTGAATGAGGCACCTGGAAAAACATTCAAAGTTAATGAACACCACCTCAAGCCGTACCATGAGCTTCCTGATAATGAAGAAGTGGAAGAGATGACCCTCCTCTATCCACATTATGAAGAACACTAAAAAGTGCTATAATGTCGAGCTGAGAATAATAAACCAAGCGCTTAATGGGAGGCAATCCATCACCAAGAAAATCATATGTGCTTTCTCTTTCTCTCTTATTTTATGTTGCTTTATTATTTTCTTGATGAGTTTCTTAAGTTAAGTAGACCTTGGTGTGTTTCTTGCATGATTACTTATGTATCCAACAAGGTGAAGCCCTAATTTCTCTCTCTCTCTCTTGTGTCGTCCATTTGCGCAACCCTCACTTATGTTTTGAATATGACTGTTAATATTTTGGCATTGTAATTGGATCTTATTTTGGAATATAAATGATGATTACTAGTTATGGATTCAATTTCCTTCTTAATGTCTTTGAATATACATTGTTAGTTTACTTGAGTTTACTTTCTCTTATGTGTGTATGCCTTGACATTAGGGACAATGTCTGCTTTAAGTGTGGGGGGAGTAATGATCTTAGTTAAATTTATGGTGCATGTCTCTCCAATGGGTTTTAGAGTGATTTGAGTGGTGAGCAAATGATCCATTTAAAAAAAAATGAAGGAGTAGATTTTCTTGCTTTCAAATCTGTCAAGTGAGGTTTTGAAAAATTGAGGGGTTAATTCGAATGTGATAGATTGAGACCTAGTGAGATTTTGGGCCTTGATGTGAATGGCTAATATTAGGCCATCTTGGTTCTTTGTTGTATGATTCAACTCGTGGCTATATGTTCTTCAGAACTTGTCTTAACTCTCTTTTAAGCTGTAAATGACCACTACACACATTTGAAATGAAAAAGGTATTTCTTTCAAATAACTACTGGCTAAACAGCAGTCTTTGCATTTTATCCATTGTTTAACCCCTTTGAGCCTAATTTACTTTTTCTTCATTTATAGCTCAATGCAAGCCTAAAAGCAAAAAACCATTATGCTACCCTACCTTAGGGAGTAGAAGAGCTTAGTTGTGTTGGGAATTGGTTTTGAATAAGTATGGGGGTAATTTAACAATGTAATACAAGGTGTGTGTGTGTGTGTGTGTGTGTGTGTGTGTGTGTGTGTGTGTGTGTGTGTATGTGTATGTATAAAAGAGAGCTCAAAAGTGAAAAAAAAAAAGAAATGAAGAAGAAAAGGAAAAATTTGACTATTGTATGGAGAACGGCAAGAAAAAGGAAAAGATACAAAAAGAAAATTGAGGTTGAAGAGTGCTTAGGTGATTTTTATTGTAATGATTGAATATATTCTCCTTTGCTCTTCTAATTCCTATGGTCTAACTTTACTCATCCTTGATGTATCCTACCTTAACCCTGACCCCATTACAACCTAATTAAAGACCTTTTAATCTTTGTGTGCATGTGGCCTAGATGGTAGAGAAGTAGAGGCTTGCCAAGCCTATGGTAGGACATGTTTTCATAAGTAGGTTGAGAGTAAACACAAGCCCAAAATACTTAAGTGAAAGAGCATTTCGTGAGAATTTATCATGTTGATTTAACCCTAGAATTTGATTGACTTTACTTGTTGGTTTAGATTGTCAAGGGAGGAAATTCCTAATTGCTTAGATCCCTTGAAAAGATTAAGGTGTGTAGGTCTTTACTCATTGTTCTGCACTTTCATTGCTTGTTGGAATATATGTGCTTCATTTTATATTTTTGCCTAGGAGTGCAAAAAGCTAAGTGTGGGGGTATTTGATCTGTTGATTATTTCTATATCTTGAATGCCTTGTCTTTGATCTAATTGGATTCCATATATGCTTAATTGTCAACTTTTAGCTAAGTTTCTAGATATGAAGATTAATTGGATCATTATTGTGAAACTATGCTTAAGTGTGTTTATAAGCACTCATAATTGCATTGTGTTTTTCAGGAGATTTTTGAATGACAAAGTCCATTAGCATCAAACCAAGCTTGCTATCCACCTTAGTAAAGAGCTAAAGACTCAAGGAGATGAACATCACCCTTAGAAGTAAAAGGAGAAACAATATGTAAAGAATCAGGGCTGAATATGAAGAAATTAAGTGACACGACCTATGTCCCTAGACGCAAAGGGGTCGTGTCCTTCTCTGGCATCACAAATTGGATCCAGTTTTGAGTATGCCCAAAGACACAGCACGTGTCTCAAGACAAGAGGTAGGCTGTGTTCCTCTCTGACTTCCAATTCTGTGGAACTTACGCTGGCAAACTCAAACACAGGGGGGAGGAGGGGCGTGTAATTAGACACGGCCCATGTCTGCATATCAGGAAATTAGTTTTGAGTTTGGACGAGGATCTAGGTATCCAAAGTTATAAATAGGATTGCTTAAGGTTCGAAAAGGGAGAATCTAGGCTGGAAGCTGCCAAGAAATTGAGGAGAATACGAAGAACAAGAGAAAGGGAGATTCGATCAAAGATTGGGGTTCAAGTTCGAACCATCGGAGATCCATCAACCTCGATCATTGAAAACTAGTTTGATCTTCAGTTTTTTTTTGCACTTGTATTCGTGACAATGTCTTTCTTTTGTTTACTTTTGATTCTGAATTTGTCATGTGCTGCTAAGTTTCTTATTTAGTTAAGGAAAAATGAAACCCTAGTTTTGATCATGTGAATCCTACACAGTTCTCTATTTCAATATAATTATATTTTTATTCATATGTTTCTGTTCTTAATTTGGTATAAAAGTTTTTATACTCTTTGCTATTTTCGAAAGTGGTAAAACTAGGATTGCTAGGCACGGTTGCGGTGGTAGAACAAGTAAGACTTATGATCTAAGTAATTCAATTACGGTGTGTGATTAGACCTTAGTGTAATTGGTTTTTTAAATCTTAATGCAATCATTAGGTAGGTGTAAGAGTGATTGCTTTACAATTAACTAATGATTAGGGCTTGATTTGAGCATCGCTAAATTAACCAAAACTTAAGAAAAATAGAGAATTAATCTCACAATCACATAAGAACATAATTGACTATGTTGGTATAAAGGATATGTAGGTTAGCATTATCATATAAATCTAGTGGTAGATTCTATCTCTTAACCAATATCTCTTAAGTGGTAATTCAAATCGTGTTCACTGCTATTGCTTTAAATTTAATTTCTTTTTTTAGTTTTAACAAACAAAACCCCCTTTTACTGTTTATTGTTCTTTAGAGTTTAAATTAGGAATCGATTTATAGTGTCAATTGAATTGGTTCTTTGTGGATCAACCATTGCTAACTACACCTGGTTGTAAGGTTTTTATATTTTTGGTGGAACTTGACAACTGATTTTGATCTTAATTTTTAATCACAAACTATACTACACGACACACACATACAGATTACAAGAGAAGTTTAGCAAATTCATAGGGTTAAGAAAAAAAAAACAGTATAACCTAAGTTTAAACTATGAAGATTTTCAAGAATTTCCTCCGCAAATGCTAATACTGAATTTTTCAAAACATTATTTTTCTTATCCAAAAGTTGAATTTCATTTTCAAGGGAATCTTTCTCAAACAACAAAGTCCTGACTTCACAATTTTCTTTCTTGTCAATATCTCTCTGAAATTCTAGCCATAATGTTGTAAAATTTTCCCTGTATAGAAACATATCACTCAGTCATCAAAATTAAGATGCAACTGCATAAATTAATGCCACTTCCACGAAAGACTAATTGCAATTTAGAATATTGTAGAATACATAAGAAAGCAATAAGAAACTAGGAATTTCAAAAATAGTATTATAATAAAGATATATATACACACATAAAGGTGCTAATATTTGAATGTTCTATTTTATATGTAGCTACATACCAAAGAATAAGAAATGACAACTAACTTGGAAACTATATTCAGTAAGCAATATGATCAAAGAAGTTATCCTCATGCTAATTTAATGAATTAAATTTTTGATTTAGTTCTAATTCAATGATTTATTTGTTATTACAAATCCTTTTATTTGTCATTTAATCTTTCAATGAATTTATTTTGCACTTTTGTTACCAAACTATTTTACACAATGATTCATGCAATTTGGCAGCATTCAAAATGGCAACTCAATACCAATTCCAAGAAGAGCTTTTTGCTGAAAACAAAGATTGAGTTATCAAAGTCAAGGTTGTACGTCTTTGGAAACAACCAAATTTTGGAAACTAACGCCTTGGAGATACATTGGAGATGGTGTGCCAAGATGAAAAGGTAAACTTCTTGAATACTTTCTCTATTTATTCATTAAAATAAAAAATGTATATTTTGTATTTATCAAAATGTTTATACATAAATAAGGATGCATGAATTCAAGCAACGGCAAATAGTATGTATCGTAGAGTTTTTGAGATGCGACTGAATGAAGGAACTGTCTATATCATTAAGAAAGTTACGGATGGCCTAAACAACCAACCATACAAGCCTTGCATGCATGAATATAGATTGTATTTCCAATACCACACAAAGGAAAATGAGATAGATGAATCTTCTTTTATGCACTAGCCATTCAGCTTCACTCCTTTCTGTAGTATCAAGCCTATATCGCATAAGTCAGAATTCTTGATTAGTAAGCCTATCAAGACCTATCTTTTTAAAAATATACTTTTAATTTTCAAATACTATCGTCTAATCTTGATCCATTGCATCTTCAAATATTGTAGATGTTATTGGAGCAATGACGTCAATACGAGACTTAAAAAATCATTTTGAAAGAAGGCCACCTACAAGGAGTGTTCGTTTAGAGCTAGATGATCACAAATGTACAATGATCTTACTTTACATTTATTTTTAATATTTGATAATTGTCTTCATTAAAGTCTTTTCTTGTAACTAACACACTTATTGAAACACATAGGGGTGACAAGATAAAGTGCATTCTCTGGGAGCAGTACGCAGATCAGCTATTGGAATATGTTGAAAAGAACCAAGTTGGTCCATATATCATCATCTTGCAGCTTGCAAAAATGAGAAGATATTTGGGTAACAACCACTCCTTAAAAAAAACACTCAACTTAACCTCCTTTCAAGTTTTATTCTCGTTAAAAGTTTTTGTTCACATTAATAACAAGAGAGATAGAGGCGTCGAATACCTGGTATGCAACAAAGTTGCTGATAAATGCTGACATCCCAGAGGTGTCTAATTTCAAGAATAGGTACTGCATTCATCTTTCTATTAGTCTTTTTAGTCTAATTTTTAATTTTTTTTTACAAAAGCATGATACTTTTTATATGATTTAAGATTTGAAGCAGGAAAACAATAACCAACAATTGTTTTAAGTCATCTCTCATCACAAAGTACTTATTCTATTGAAGATGATTTCCTTCAGCAAACTTCAAGGAAGACATTAGATGAGTTGAAAGAAGTCCATAAGGTAAACACAACTTCATTTTTCATTATTAAACTTTAAGCATTTAACTATAAAGAAAATCTAATAATTTAACAACATGAATCAAAATGGAAGATTTGTGGTCCTGGCAACTATAAAGAAGTTAGCAGAAATGTCAAAATAGTGTTACAATGGGTGCCCAAGTGATAAAATGCACCACTAGGGTTGCTGAAGACCTTGATGCACAACAAGAAGATTCAACATTGAAATGGTATTGCAGGTCATGCGACAACCATTTTTCATCATATATTATAATGTAAGTCTTACAAACCTTTGTGTCAACATTTTTCCAGATTCACAAACGTTAGGAAGCTAAATAAATTAGGCAAACCAAATTTATACATGATACACCTATATTGACATCACATAAAATTAGTATTAGTATAAGCGTGAAAGTATTGTTTGACTTCCTTATTTAATTGTTGTACATAGTATCAATTATTTTAATTGAGTTGTTCCAACTTACTTTAAAGGTATAAGCTTCAAATGTTTGTCATAGATCATGCAGGCTTTTCTTCATTCATTCTTTTTAATAAGGAAGCTGAGAAACTTCTGGATGTCGTAGTGAAGACTTTATTCCATTATGTTAAAGCACAGGTAAGAAATTTTATCCTAAACAAAATAATTATTTGCTACGATGTGTTGTGAACACTTTCTTCATGTTAAACATAAACTTATTTCATTTAAAACATGCTTTCATAGAGGAGATCCCAAAGAATACCCTCAAGACGTTAAAGATTTGGTTGAAAAAAAGTTTTTGTTTAAAGTCACTGTAAAGGAATCAAACATTGATAATCCTTACATTACAAATTATAATATCCAGAAAATTTGCACTGATCTCAACATTATCTAGTCTTTCATGGATATTTATGATCTCCATGAGGTATTAATTAAAATTGAGTTTTTTCCTTTGAAAAATTGATATATTAACAAGTTAACAATTACTTTGTACAAATGCAGAAGGACAATTCTTTTACTCCATTTAAGAGTATGAACGATGAGATAGATGGAAATGCACCTTCTAACATGGTATATATTTTTTGGACCTACAGTATGCACTTAATGTTAGTATACACAATTAGTTACTAAACCTTCTTTCTAATATAATTGTCACAGGTGAATGACGTCGATAATTATTCTACATTGAATGATGTGACACCTGCAAAGAGAGGAACTAAAGGAGAAATAGTGATGGATGACTATGCAACATATGTCAATGCGTCAACTACTATGAAGTTCAAAACTATCTAGATAGAGAAAAGTGATTAATAGTATTGAACATGATGACTTTGTAAATAATGTCTTTCACGTAGGCATTATTTATCGTTGTAGAACCTTTTAAATTATAATTTCAATTTATATGCATTTCTTTGTTCATGTTATTATTATAAACTTAAATAAATATAAATCATATTTGACTAGTTTTATCATTGTTGTTACTTTAGGGGTCAACTTTATTTGTTCTTAGTTTCTTCTTTTTTGTCCAAAGTAATAAAAAATAATCTAAATGCATTACATTTTACAAAACTCGAACTTTGTAAAAAAAAAAAAAACAAATCAATTTATGTACATTTTTATATTTTAGAGTTTTAATTAAATTTAATATCTTTGTAACCAGTGTTCACTTTTATACTTGATTTTCTTCAAATTTTAAACTTATCTTTTATTGCTAATTCAAAGTATAATTAAAAAATCACAACCAAAATTAATAATATTAAATATAACATATTCAACGTTAATTTTAGTTTAACAATAATCCATGCAATGCACGGACTAAAATAATAATAATAATAATAATAATAATAATAATAATAATAATAATAATAATAATAATAATAATGTACATGCCTTCAAATTATGACATATGTCACTTCTAATAATTGTCATGTAGCATATCATGCATTATTTGATTAGAAAGGAAAATATTTTTAAATAAAAATCAAAATTTTCTTTCTATTTTGGCTCATTAGTAAATCAATCAAAATGTATAATTAATTTTAAATTCGATTTCTAATTGCAGGTAGTAAAAAACAATTACTTTTCTATATTAGTTTCAAATTTGATTTGCTCCAATTAGTAATTTTCATTCATTATTGTCTATAGAATATTCTGATTTACTAAGTTTGATTGATTTGCTTTAATTGGTTTAATTATGTTTTTAATTCATTATTATGTTAATGCTTGATTTTGTTCATTTACAATAAATTTCAGGTAGTCAAATTTGATAATTAATAAAATAAGTTTCATATTCAATTAGGATGAGAATTTTTTCAATAAAATAGAAATTTCCTTCCTATTTTAGCTCACTAGTAAAACAATCAAAATATGTAATTAATTTTATATTCAATTTTAAATTGCAGGTAGTCAAAAGCAATTACTTTTCTATATAAAGACTACTATTCTGCCTTTTCACTACTAATTTGGTTCATACTCTTTTAAATGGTTCATCTTTTGATAGAGCATTGAGTTTATCTATTTTTTATTTTTATATTGTAGCCCATAATTCCTCTCTTGCCTGATACAATCTTTCACGGTAAACTACCACTCCTCCTTTCCCCTACACTCAACGATGTACAACAAATTATGGTAAATGTTACAAGTTATGTCATTCTTGCATTTCTCACCAACCATTTTTCTTTCACATCTATACATTGCTAATATACCAATCAAAATCTTATCTTTCACACAAATTAATCTAGTCATGTTTAGATCCTCGAACACTTAGAGAAATCTTGCAAAGTATGAGATATTAGAAAAAGAATATATTGTCAATCACAAAACTTGATCTAACCATTATTAGATCTATGAGCACTTGGTAACGCCTTGTAAAGTATGAGATATTAGAAATAGTGTGTGCTACAAATAGGACTTCGAATGAGGATTTGAAGCAGAGTACAACTTAGATTTATCAAGCAATATATTCAACCTTTGGGGACGTCAATCAAAAGGGAAACTCCACTAAGAAGACCAATAACAATAATCAAAAGAAGAAAAGTCACTTCTTCTTCAGCTTCTTTGATCTTCGCCATAAAATGTTTGATGTAAGGATTTAGAATATGATGATGATTCACCTGAGAACCTCTGAGTAATTATCCCTTCCTTTTTTTCTTTTATTTTTTGTGTAGTTTAATTTTTGATTTACTTGATTTGCTAATTCTAATTCATTGTTGTATGAAGTAATTTTTTATTTGTTTCATTTACTTTATAGTTTAATCATCAATTGAAATATTCACTAATATATTAACATTAGGCAATTATTGTATAAATATTTGAGATAATTAACCCAAATATTTTCTTCCTATTTTACTTATGTAAATTAACTTGATCATTCTACATAAATATATAATGTATATCTTTCATTGTATATTTTCCATGTTATTTATTTGGATAGTATTGATTATTATTAAAATAAAAAGTAACTTTTATTTAATTTGATTAAAACAAGTAAAGTGCTTTAGTCATAGCTAATAACTTTCAAAAATTATTAATCAAATTTGTCAGTCCACGATATTGCATAAAAAATTTGTAATGCCCTAAAAATATTAAAAAATATTTTTATTTAAGTCTAAAATATGATAAAAGATCTTAATAATAATAATATAATAACAAATCTTAAGAAAATATGGAAATTATTGAATTGTTCAACAATTTGTATCAATTATTTTTAATTAAATCAATATATTAATTTAGTTACCTATTTGCTTGATTTGCTAATTTTAATTCATTGTAGTATGAAGTAATTTTTATTTGCTTCATTTGCTTTATAATTTAATCATCAATTGGAATCTTCACTAATATAGTAACATTAGGCAATTATTGTACAAATATTTGGGATAATTAATCTAAATATTTTATTCATATTTTAGTTGTATAAATTAACTTGATCCTTCTACATAAATATATAATATATATATTTCATTATATATCTTTCGGTTATTTCTTTCAATAGTATTGATGATTATTAAAATAAAAAGTAACTTTTTTAATTTGATTAAAATAAGTAAAGTGTTTTAGTCATAGCTAATAACATTCAAAAATTATTAATCAAATTCGTTAATCCACAAATTTTGCATAAATAGGTTTGTAATATCATAAATATATTTAAAAATATTTTTATTTAAGTCTAAAATATGATAACAAATCTTAATGATAATAATATAATAACAAATCTTAAGGAAATATGAAAATTCTTGAATTGTTCAACAATTTGTATCAATTATTTTTAAATAACCCAATATATTAATTTAGTACCTCTTATATCACTTTCATGCACCTCTTATTTAAATAACACATCAATACACTTAAATATTGGAGATCATAAATAGGTTTGTAATATCATAAATATATTTAAAAATATTTTTATTTAAGTCTAAAATATGATAACAAATCTTAATGATAATAATATAATAACAAATCTTAAGGAAATATGAAAATTCTTGAATTCTTCAACAATTTGTATCAATTATTTTTAATTAACCCAATATATTAATTTAGGTACCTCTTATATCACTTTCATGCGCCTCTTATTTAAATAACTCATCAATACACTTAAATATTGGAGATCATAAATAGGTTTGTAATATCATAAATATATTTAAAAATATTTTTATTTAAGTCTAAATTATGATAACAAATCTTAATGATAATAATATAATAACAAATCTTAAGGAAATATGAAAATTCTTGAATTGTTCAACAATTTGTATCAATTATTTTTAATTAACCCAATATATTAATTTAGGTACCTCTTATATCACTTTCATGCGCCTCTTATTTAAATAACACATCAATACACTTAAATTTTGTATAAATAGGTTTGTAATATCATAAATATATTTAAAAATATTTTTATTTAAGTCTAAATTATGATAACAAATCTTAATGATAATAATATAATAACAAATCTTAAGGAAATATGAAAATTCTTGAATTGTTCAACAATTTGTATCAATTATTTTTAATTAACCCAATATATTAATTTAGGTACCTCTTATATCACTTTCATGCGCCTCTTATTTAAATAACACATCAATACACTTAAATTTTGCATAAATAGGTTTGTAATATCATAAATATATTTAAAAATATTTTTATTTAAGTCTAAAATATGATAACAAATCTTAATGATAATAATATGATAACAAATCTTAAGGAAATATGAAAATTCTTGAATTGTTCAACAATTTGTATCAATTATTTTTAATTAACCCAATATATTAATTTAGGTACCTCTTATATCACTTTCATCCGCCTCTTATTTAAATAACACATCAATACACTTAAATAACACATCAATTTACTACTCTCACTCTCTTTTTAACTGTTGGTTTTAGAAACATCACAAGCAAGGTACTTAGTATTTGATATAAAGATTACACAAAGTATTGAAAGTGTTTAGAATAACTTAAAATTCTCAATTACACTAAAAATATAATGTTTTTTTACAAGTATCTGACCAAGATGTAAATGAAGTTAATGAAACCTACTCGACAAAGTATTACTTAATTTTTATTCAATCGTATGTGTATCTAATAATAAAAGTTGTTATATCAAGAATAAATATGTAATATACAAAAATAATTATTAAAACAATTGGACATTGAATTTTTAATATTAGATAATTTTTTCTATATATTTATTTTTTTGGGTACATATGTCTATATATTTCATTTAAAAAAATTATTTTATTATATTTATCTTTATAACTCAATTTTTAATTAACCTCATACATAGCACATGCACATAAATAATGTTATTGTTCATTATATTTATATAAAAGTAATGTTACAAATTGTCAATGTTAAAGAATATATTTTCATAGTATTTTTATAATTTTTTTCTACGATGATTTTAATATACCATTGATATGTGGTTAAAAATAACATAATTTGTATTCCAAATTCTATATTTTTTTTTCAAATTTTGTTTATTATATTACATTTGAATATTATTTTCTAATATTATTAAATATTTTTATTAGTTGTTCAATTTATTAAATCATACACAATGCATCGTACGGGTACAAATAAAATTATTGTAAATTACTTCATAGAGATTTTTTTAATTTTTAAAATTAATATAAAAAATACAGATGGAAAATGGTAAAATGAATAAAGTATTAATATACACACACATATATAAAATACAATCAATATAGATAATTTAGTAATCTCTTGGGGATGGGAACCTCGCAGGGTAGGATATACGATCTTTATCCCTATCCCCACACCTGTATCGAGAGGATTTTCATCCCGTTCCCATTCTCGCGAGGAAAATTTTCCGAATTCATATCCCGAAATAGGATAGTTCCCAAGAGGATTCTCAAATATAAAGAGATTTTGTCATCTCAAAACTACTTATCACTTGACTTACATAAATTGAATTAATTTATATATAATTTGTAGTCAAGTTAATTTATTAAAATATTTTTTATAAAATTAGGAATTAAATTGTTCATTTAGATTACAAATATTTTTTTTATATTATAATTTTTTTTTCAGGTTTATAAGTTGTTTTATAATAATTTATATTTAAATTCTTTAATATTTATATTGAGTGAAATATTTTCATGAAAATATAATAAAACTTATATTTTATGTATTTTTAAATTAAATTTATAAAATTTATTTTTTTGATGAATTATTATATATACTTTATTTAATAAAATTATTTTTTATGTAATTATATTTATTTTTATTAGTTAATTCTTAATTTATCCCATACATCATTCGAGTGCAAGTAATAATAATACGTTATTAAGAAAGTGTTGCCAAATATGACAGATGTTGTAGTTATCTTAGTCCACAATGTGAAAAGGTGTTTTCAGTTACTGGGACTGTCCATTCTCTTCAGTCTAATCTAAACCAATGCGAAATGATTTAGAAGGAAACTTAATAAACCTAAGAAGAAGGAAAAAGGGAAAAGTATATGCAATAGCTTATATAGTTTTTCCTTTTTCCATCTTTTCAGTTTCATTAGAGTGTGTTACAGTCCCTTGTCCAAAAATTTTCTCAGTTTCAGAAGGATGAGATTTCTTTGGATGGGGACCCTGATATAGCTGCTGTAGATATTCATTTTATCACTGTAAGAATTCTTCAAAGGATGAAAAGCCAATTTTATATTCTTAGCAATATTAGCAATAGGAAAACCCCTCTCCCTCTTGACATTCGTATACGTTATATCCACATCAGCGTTACCAACATATTTCTGAACATCATGTCTGGTAGTTAATTTATCTAGAGTATCAACATCTAAAATTTGACCAATTTCCATATCCTCCATATCCTATAAATTTGTATCACATACAAAGATCAAGTTCGAAATATTCCATAAAAATGTAAAGTGGAGATTATAAATGACACTAACTTATGTGCATGAAAACGTTTTATTGACTATAAGAACTCTACATATATAAATGTGATAAATACATAGAAAATAATTTCTTTTTAGGTGAAGAATGCATAGAATACAATTTATCCTACAATGTTTAACAAAAGAATGATTATCATGAAGAAAATTGTTTTGTGTGTTTCACAATTTCATGAGTCATCGTGTCGTCACAAGTAATAAAGTTATGAATAAAGTATAGTTTTCACGAAGATCAGGATTAAGTAGTGAATTGTGAATTTTTTAATTATTTATACTAACAATTAAATGTAAAATTGAAGTAAACAAAATTGAGCAATAAACTAAACATGCTAAAATTAAACGGGCAATTTGTTGGGAATTCTGGCAACAAAAATGCAGCGAAAAAAGAAATTCTCACCAAGGATCCATGAGAAAAGGGGATCACTATTGGGAATTCCAACAACAAAAATGCAGCGGAAAAAAGGAATTTCCACCAAGGATCCATGCAAAAAGGGGGATCATGAAACGTGATTTTCGAGTATACTTCTTGAAGCCAAAAGAAAGATGATCAATGCAAACCACTAACACCGTAACAGCGACGATGTCTCTACATAGTCCACACAAACAGACCCACGAACGTCTAACGTCCACTTGGAGTCCTGCCTCTCCAACACAGTGTTAGCTACGAAAAGAAGGAAACCTGTCACTCTCTTTCACTCTTGATATGCTTGATATTCTTTTTATCTCAAGGGTTACTATCCATGCCCTTTTATAGGAGAAGCTTCCAATAGCTTCTTTGAGAAGCCTCTAATAGATTTTCCAAGAAACTTTCCGTTAGCTTCTCCAATAAGCCTTCCATTAGCTTCTCCAAGAACCTTCTAATAGCTTCTCCAAGAAGCCTTCCATTAGCTTCCATTAGCTTCTCCAAGAAGCCTTGAATTAGCTTCTCCAAGAAGCCTTGCATTAACTTCTCGAAGAAGCCTTGAATTAGCTTCTCCAAGCAGCCTTGCATTAGCTTCTCTAAGAAGCCTTGCATTAGCTTCTCCAAGAAGCCTTTCATTAGCTTCTCCAAGAAAAATTTCATTAGCTTCTCCAAGAAGTTTTGCATTAGCTTCTCCGAGAAGCCTTCCATTAGCTTCTCTGAGAAACCTCTAACAGTTTCTTTTAGAATCCTTGAGTGAAAGAGCAGTAATAGGGTTAGTGTGAAGCCTTTGGCTCATCTATTATGAATTTTGGCCCACGATAGAATTCCCAATCCAACTTGAATTCTATTTACTCCAATTTAATCTGTTTTAATTGTGTGACCCTGCAGGTTCTCATAACATTGACAGTAATATTAAAATCTTATTTTAATATTACAAGTAGTGAGTGGTATCTAGCAATACATCGCTGCTACCCAAGTAATGAGAATGTCAGTGATTTGACATAATATTTCTGTGATCAATGTTTCCGTGTAGTCTAATCCCTTTGTCCAGATATCTAGATTGAACACAAGGCATGGAACGTGTCACCCTTATATAGCTCAATCTTTCATTTCTTGATACTCGAGTAGACGTAGTAAATGAAATCAATATCTCATATTGACTCATTTTAGCATGGTCATGCATTTCGTAGTCTCACTCAATCAAGGGGCCCAAAGATATCACTCCTATTATGTAGGAAGGACAAATCCCATCTAGGTCACTCACATCCCTCCACATGATTTGCAGTATGTCTAATAACTAACTTTATAATCACTTTGTTACGGATGAAGTTTGATGGCATCAAAACATACAACTCCTCATGTAGGAATCGTAGTGATTTCATGTCAAAAGATCACATACACCATTATCACTATGAAAATCACTTATGACACTTGTGTAACGATCCACGTAGCGTTCTCATGGCGGGTCAGTCCAGTACATAATTACTCTTAATATATATACGCATGTGAAGACTTGATATCTCATATCCATAACCCGTGAGATATGGCCATCAGTCTACGTACATATTAGTCTCAATGCATTATTGTTATCCTAATTAACAATAATACTTGTCCAGAGATATTTAAGAATAGTGTTATAATTTTATCGAATAGGATCTCCCAATCAAGTCAATTACTTGATGTCCTATGACATCAAACTTACTATTCTAAGGACTTTATTATGTTTATCATAAATAACACAATAAAAAAATGTCTCATGTAGTACGGTCAAAATAAATTGGCCTCTAGGACATACACCAACACAATTAAATTAACAAAGAATTAAAAGGAAAGCTCAATCGATTGAACATCTAGAACCAATATTTCTCTACATGAACTAGTTACAACTATCACTGATTCCCTCTTAGTCAAGGCCACTATTGCTCTTAAAGGTAAATTATCTTAATATAATTCAAATCCCACTTTCGAGTCCAAGATAACGTGTTAGAATTTAAATAATAACTACTTTTGTTGATATTACATTAACTTTATCCATTAAGTTCTTTGATAATTTATTACTCCTCAAAGGATAAAGCCTATTTCTAGATCGTAAATTCTTAGGTTCAATTATTAGAGGTGCTAGATATTAAGTTTCATCTTTTGATCCCTCAACCAAATACCTTAGATTTATACTATGGGTACCTACAAATAAGAAGCAATAAAGAATACTATAATTGAATTAAAAATGAATATCTTCAATAAACTAAAAGAAGAGATAGATCTTATTACAATGTCGTTGATGAGTTGCTTCCTCTTCTCTTGGTCAATTTCTTCCCTAGAGAAAACGTGGCTTCCTCCCTATGCTCTAATGTGTATGTGTGTCTGGTATAATCCTCCATTCTCCATGTTTTTACTCTTCTAGTCCTTAAGTTTCTAATTCCTTTAACTTCCTGGTAAGCATTCTAATCCAATCAAAATTATTTTTGAAATTTTCCATCAATTTGGGTTTTGTATAAAATTTATATTCAGATAAAATCTCTTTTAAGCTTCATATTCAACACATATTCTAATTTAATTCAAAATATTCTACATTATACCTGAAAATTCAAATAACGTAAGATAAATAGCGGAGATAAAATTATTCAAAATCTAAATAAAATTAATTAAAATCAAACAAGGCTAATTAAAATAAAATAAAATAAAAAAAATAAAAATGTGTAATTTTGCAACACATAATAATGGAAAAATAACTAATTTCTTGACATGAAAGTACATAATTTAACAATTCATTCATATTCAAAATAACTAATTTCATTTTCAAAATGGAAAAAAAAAAGATAAATAGTGTCTAGTGCATAGGTTAAACAACTTTGATGTAGGCACATACTTTACCATCAAAAGATAAATAGTGTATAGGTACATACTTTACCATCAACTCTGATTTTTTTACTATTTTTTTCCTTTATATCACTTTTTTACACTTCTTCCCATATAATTAATCATGCATATTTTTTTATCATTTTCTCTCACTTGATCACAACCCTTAAAAAGAGAGTAAATATTAATACACATTTAAAAAAAGGTGTAAAACTAATATTTTCCCTTTACCATCAACCGGACAAATCCAAAGCTTAGTACCATTTAAAACAGCCTCGTTTAAGGCCTTGGCCCCTCTTATCAACTAAGAAAAAGAAGCCTTGCATAAGCCAAACAAAAAAACAGTTTTAAAAATTTTAGCTTTTCATAAAGCACCAAAAAAAGCTTGTTTTCAAATTTTTCAAAAATTTGATATTTTTAACTTTTTCCCAATAAATGTTTTTCTAGGGCTTTCACAAAAGACTGGAAAAAAAAATTCCAGAAACACACCAATAATGAAGAAAAAATGCCAATGTTATTTGTACCTCTATAAACTAAGTTAAGCTACATAACATTTTCAATCTAACAATGACAGATTCTAGTAAGAGAAGTTCTCAGGTAAAAAATAGAAATTCATCTATATATCTCTTTAAAAAAATAAATACTCAATTGTAACTACCTATCTAAGAATTTATCTTCTAGTCAAAGATAATGGACAAAGAACTAATTTTGCCCTTACACATAGGCGAATGCAACCAAGGCAAGAATTTCATCTATCAATGACAAATGAAGTTTAGACTAAAGGGCCCAAAGGTCATAGATTAAAAATTAAAACCTGTTAAAGAATTAGAAATTATCTGAATTTTGCAAACAAATCTCCACAAGAAAACTTGGGTACGTGTGATACTTTAGAAAAATTTTCTAGAAGCTTTGTTTGTGACTCCGGGGATGGGATGCACAGATGTCACTCCGTTGCTTGTACTGAATTCTGTTTGCCTAAACTGTCTAGAGGTATGGGGCTGAAGAATCTTCGTCTTTTCAATGAAGCCTTGGTTATGAAGCTAGGATGGCAGTTAATTACAAAGCCAAATTCCCTCTTGGTCCAGGTGTTAAAATCCAAGTACACCTGCAGTGATGGCTCCCTTCCTCATGTTAGCAGAGGTCGTAATTCCTCTCAAGTGTGGCATGCCATTTGTATATGTGGGATAAAGTTGTATCTGGGGTTCGGTGGATGCTTGATGATGGTTGCACTAATCATTTTTGGATGGATACTTGGTTGCCTTCGAGTGCATCTCTTAGAGAGATAGCCTTAAGTGATGTACTTGATGACATTATCAATCTTCCGGTGGTGTGTTTTGTAACTCTTCGATCAAAAATGGAACAATTTTTTATTTTAGAACATTATAAATCTTCCAGATGTTCCTACATAGGCATTTACTAGCAGTGGCACTTTTTCCACAAATTTAGCATATTGTTTTCTTACTGATTGTTCTCACAAGATATAGGATTGTAGCTTATCGAAAGTGATTTGACATTGGCCAGGGCCCTAAAAGGTTAGAGGTTTTCTTTGGCTTCTCATTAAGGATGGCACGCGTGATGACCAACCTTGCCCACTTCCGCTACCATTTTTCCACTTCAGTAGCTTGGCTAAGATGTGGGCAATATCTTGAGAGCTCCCTTCATGTCCTTGGAGACTATGGGTGTTGGGCCATATGAGGAGCCCAAAAGTAGGGAAGATATCTATTAATGGGCTAAGCGAGAAATCACAATAGCGGTTCTGATACCATATCTTGACCCAAAACTTTAAGATAATGAATTTATGAGTCTTCTCACTTATATACTCTTCACTTAACTTATTCTTTACCAACTCACACTTGAATTTTCAACATTCTCCCCTCAAGTGTGAGTCCTAACATTAATATACTCCCCTTCAAGCGAAAGCGATTCCGAATATTCATGGAGTTACCAACCAAGACCTAAGTCTTGTTAATTCGCTACCATTTTTCCACTTCAGTAGCTTGTCTAAGATGTGGGTAATATCTTGAGAGGTCCCTTCCTGCCTTTGGAGAGTGTGGGAGTATTCGGGACTATGGCTCAGGTCGGTGAAACCATCTTGCTAGTCTGATTTCCTTTCCTATGGCATTATAGATTGGGTGAAATCGGGTTTATGTAGATGCATGGCGCCATGATGAAGATGGGAACTAGTACTAATTTTGGATTCACTGTTTGGCTTATTTGGATTAACCGTAACCATCTTGTTTTTAGTGATGGTGATACAAGTGTTCAAACCTTATTCTTTGTTATTAAGCATCGTGTTGATGAAGTTGTTTAACTTGGTGGCTTATGACTCAATAACTTAGTGAACCAATAGACTTATGTGTATTTTGCTATTAGATGGTCCTTTTTGGATAATGTTTAGCTTAAAGCCAACGTAGATGGATCTTGTAGAAATGGAGGTATGCTGAATGGTTATGGTGGAGTTATCCGGGATGAGTCTAGGGCCTGGTTGTGTGGTTTTGTCCATAATATTGGCAGCTCATCGATGATTTAGGCTGAGCTCTAGGGTGTTTACATAGTGCTTGAGTTGTCTTGGAGTAGAGGCGTTCCTAGGTTGTGGCTGGAAGTTGATTTTGCAATTATGGTCAAGTTTATTAACAACGAGTGCACTTCTCATCCTTGTGCTCCAATTGTTACTATGATTCGTTAATTGATTTATTGACATTAACTTGTTTGTGTCTCTCATGCTTATTGTGAAACAAATTGTGTGGTGGATTGGTTGGCTAACCATTCTCATTCCTTTGATGTTGGTGTTCATGTGTTGGATGTTCCTCCCCATGGTTGTGGCAAGTTGCTGCTAGAGGACCTGGCTGTTATTTCCTTCTTTACAAGTGTTCTTGTTTCTTAAGGGTGTTTAGCACTTCTTGCTCACCAAAAACAAAAAATAACTTGGGTTAGAGATAGGATAGGCAATTAGCCAAGGCAGCTTGTGAGTATGCTCGCAGCTCGACTCATTAATGGGCGTTTTTATCAGAATATAGCTATTTTTTTATTTATCATTTTACCTTATCTTTTAGATTATGTACCAAAATAAGCGTATTTTAGAATATGTTTAGAAGTCATCATGGTTGATGACGACTTCTGACTTGTGTAATTTTTTTTTAGTATGTAGTGCAGAAGCCGTCATGGGTGATGGAGGCTTTTTACTTGTACATTTATTTATATATTTTGTTAAGTAGCTTAGAACACTACAACAACTTTGTTCTTTGGCAAGGGCTGAAAAGTGTTGCCATTAGTCAACAACCATTGCCTAAAGTTTATGGCAACACTTTTCAACCCTTGCCAAGCCATTGCCTCTTCCGCCGTTGCCTATTACAATAGGCAACATTTTTGCAAACTTTTGGCAACACTTCAGAAAAAATATTGCCTATTCTTATCTTTTGGCAATGCTTTTGAAACGTTGTCCATGGATAGTTCTGGCAACACTTTTGACATGTTGGGTATAGGTACTGCTTTAGGCAATGCTTTCTTGTCGTTGCTTTTAAGTGTGCCATAAGACAACGCTTGAAAATCGTTGCCTATACCACTTTAGGTTTTGGCAACGCTTTTTGTATATTGGTTATAGGTATTGCTTTAGGCAACGCTTTCCTGTCTTTGCTTTTAAGTATGCCATCTGACAACGTTTAAAAACCGTTGCCTATACCACTTTAGGTTTTGGCAATGCTTTTTGTACATTGGTTATAGGTATTACTTTAGGCAACGTTTTTTACATGTTGGTTATAAGTAATGCTTTAGGCAACACTTTAATTTTGTTGCTTTTAAATATGCTATAAAGCAACTTGTATGAATCGTTGCTTATAGGCCATTTTTTGAAATGTTATCTATGCATATTTACTTTTAGGCAACACTTTTTACCTACTATTAAAAAATCACGTATTAAAAAATCAATTATTCTCAAATAAAATATACTAAATTATGTAAGTGTATTTACTGTTTACACCAAAACTAAGAAAAAAAGTCATATACTATTGTTGTACAAATTAAAGTTGTGTAATTGTTCTTGATCACATAACACAAATGAAAGAATAGAAAACTGAAGCTAAATATCCTTGGCAAATCTTCATAATTGTATCCACATGCAAGATGTATTTTTTTTTGTTTTATCTGGTAGATTCTCACTACAAAAAAATAAATAAATATATGTAAATAAATATTCTGAAACACATAAGTATTCCTCCTAAGGCAAGGTATGAAAAGTTGCTCCAATATTGGACAATGACTGATGTGGTTTGAATCCTCACACTAAACATGGTATTGCATAACTCATCAAAGTAAAATACAACTAGTGCAAATATCAATATCAATCCATAACATCCTATTATGAGTGCACGTGTGTGAGAGTGAAGTATAAACAATCATCATGCATCAATATAGATCCTCAACTAGCCAAAGTTTAGAAAAGTTATCAAGGAACCACACAAAATTATTCTGTCCAAAACACCATGTGTAATAGTCAAAGAAGAATTTTCATAGAAACTCCTTATTTATCCTGCACAAGCCCATAACAAAAGTATCTACATGACATGATATGATCTGATCTTAACATCTCAACACTAGATTCATCTAATGTACTGAAAATAGACGTAAAAAACATCAGCTTCAAGTATGTAATCCTATGTTTATATAACATCATTTCAAACATTCATCTTGCATTATGTTGTCTACTAATTAAGAGACCATACCACCAGTATGTAAAACCAAAATCAAATAACCATACACCTCAAAGTAAAATCAAACAACCTAGGATTATAGCATCAATTAATGCTCCCATTATTCATTTACAAATATTGCATCCTTTTCATCAGTCAAATTAATATGCAAAGATCAAGAATAAAACCAGAACAACCCATCTAATTCATATCAAACTGAACCAAAAACAAAGTTCAAATCACCATTCTAAATCAACATGTGTTATTACCTTTTCTTGGCTTAGAATATGCTTCGACGTAGAAGAGTGTGGAAGACCATTTTTATCTATGTTAGGTGCACTATTCACATCAGCTGGAGATAAGTGCATTATGTAACACTCAACTTTTGGGATAATGACTATATTATCCTGAAATGTACTGTTTTGTGAATTCTGTGAGCAGTAAATTAAATTTGACTGTTTCATGAGTGTATTTGACTGTTGTATGTGATTTGCTCCGAGCCAGGAGAATAATAATTTTCTGGCTGAAAAAATCTTATTTTAATTAATTGGAGCTGGGGGATCTTACTAAACCCAATTTTGATTGATATATATATTAATCTCGTAATTTTTAGGATTTAACTGTGTAATAAAATAATTTTATATTATTATAATATTATTTTATATTATAGTACCCTCTTGTCTCAAAATAGTAGAAATCTGCTTCGAATTGACCACAGATTTTAAAAGTCTGTGGGACCCGCGTTTAGGAAAAACAGTCAACTATGCTGACTGGACAAATTCTAGCCAATGAGAGCAAATCAACGAAAGTGGCTTGACTTTTTAAACCAATAGGAAAAGGTCAACAAAAGGAGCATGAACTTTGATTTGGACCGTTGGATGAAGACTTAGTTAGGAAGCCTTTGATTACAACCATTGATTAAATCAATGGTGAGATTAGAATTCAAACTTTATGACTAATCAATATCTACCTTAGATGTAATCTAGGGCTAGAAATTAAAGTTAAAATCAATAGTTAAGTTTAAGTCAAACATAGTGGCTTGAATTTGGTTAGTAATTAATTGATATATCCTTGTGAACACTCGTGCCAATTTGGGTTTCTCCACAAATCCGTCGAATTTGCCCATATCCGTCGGATTTGCTCATGTCTATCAAATTTAAACTTCTGCTCATGTTTGTCGAATTTGAGTCCTATATGTTGAATTTAAATCATATATGTCAAATTTGAATCATATCCGTCGAATTTGAATCATATCCGTCGAATTTGAACTTCTGCCCAAAATTCGTCGAATCTGATCTTATGACTACTTAGTACCATGTTAATATCTGTCGAGTGAGGATGCTAGTACCGTTGAGTTAGAATGTCAAAATTCATCGAGTTAGGATGCCAATGTCTGTCAAGTTGTAATTTTTAACTATTCAGTGAAGAAACTTCTCTAATGTCAAAATCCGTCGGATTTGAATTTCTGACCATATGGTATTTTTCGTCGGATCGACACTTGGAAGGTTTCTCCAATGTCAACAACCGTTCGTCGAGTTAAGATTTTTGATCTTTACCCTACAGAATTTTTCCTTCGACAGAACGTATTTTTAGCCATTCCTGAGATGATATTCTTCCATCTTACATCCTTCTGTCGAGTAATTGTTCGTGGTAAACTTCATTATTCTGTCGTGAAATTGTTCATCGGAAACTACTTAATTAGCAAGTAATGAGGTTGAATTAAAAGCAAATTGAATCCCACGGTTTTGCAACAGCTTGGGGGAGGCTTCTACATGGTTCTTGAACCGCCTTGCATGCCAATTAGGTGGCCAATTGATGACATAAGCCATGTGCACCATAAAGTGAACTCAGTTAGATATTTACCAATTCAAATTTTACATTCAACCTCATCCGAAAATAACCACATGGCAGCCCCCTTATTTTCACTCTTCACTTTCATATTTACACTTATCCTAAATCAAAACTGTTCATTCTCTCCAAAAATACCGAGAACCCAAGCAAATATTTTCTTCTACTTTCTTTCTCTCTATTCGGCCAAGACCCGAAACCCACACCACCAAACCTCTATAATTTTATCTCTTCATATTTCCTAAACCCAAATCCTATTCTAAACACTTTTCATTCACAAAATTTTTCCAAAAACCTACTCAATGTAGTCCAAAAATCAAACTTTTTGCTTACTTTCTTAAGGGTAAGTCTTGATTTTATGGTTCAAAATTGGATTTCTAATTTTTCTAACCATGATTGTTCCATGGTTTTTCAATATTAAATCTTGTATGTGTTTTTACTAATTGTTTAAGAATTTTAGGGATTTGTTTGGGAGATTACACGAATTTGAAGGAAAGGAGAAAAACTAATCGATTAATTGTCTTCAAGAGGTAAGAGGGAGATTTAATCTCATCAACCCTAAGTGGTGATGGGAAAATGGATTTGATTGTGTATGAAGAATCCATAAGGATTCGATTTGTGTGATTGCTTATGGTTTTTATTATTTTTGTGATTGTTTAAATGCTTTCCTATTTGTGATTTATTTTGCTATGCATGATCATCGTTTTTATTATTTTTGCTATGCATGTTTATGGCTTTAAATATATTGTATGTATATTATATGTGATTATATAATTGCATGTGTTTATAATTGTATAATTATTAAAGTAGGATGTGAATAACATGTAACGATTTGCATGAGTGTTCCAAAGAACACAGAATGAGGCTCACAACCTTACATCAAACAGAGAACCAAAATGTTCTCAGCAATTTTCTAAATCATTGATTTAAAGAATCTAGGTAAAATAATCAAGTTAAGGATGATTTAAGTTAATTATGGCCAACATGTCATCTAGAGTATAATTGAATGCCATTTATTTTTAATTTTGGCCAACATGTCATTTTATTTTCTAAGATAGGTTAGGTAATTGATTTACAACACAAATTGATTCCAATGAATCTTTGAGAAAACAAAAGGAATAAATTCAGTCCTAGAATTCTAACTTAGCAGAATTTAGTATAAGTAAGAACTAAAGCAAACGCTTGAAAAATACTAACGTAAAGCTCATTTTATGAATTTTGAAGCGCGTTAGCAAGATTCAAAGCATAATTATTGGGTAAAAATAAAATGAACTATATTTAGTGAAAAACGTCAAAAATAGCTTATACTGATTTTATAGGCAAAATGCTACTAAAATTTACTAAAATCTGACGTATAAAATGAAAAGATCTCATACTATATTTAGAACACAAGGAAAGTACTCTACATATTTTAAATGTACTAGATATAGTCTATACATATTTAAAATAATAATTTTAAGATATTCGGTTAAGAAAATGAATTAAAATTCTTACGCGATTGAGAAAATGATTTAAAAACATTATGCGATGTTCAAAAACGTCAAAATATATTTATGCGATTTAAAAATGTTTGTGATAATGACGAGATTGTGAAAATGCGATAAAATTTTTACGCGATTGAAAGATACAATGAGTTTTGCTGTCGAGCCAAAGTGGTGGACCTAGACATATTGTGGTGTAGTACTGTCAGGTGGGACGTACTATACTTTGGTATTTTGTAAATAAGGGCATTTTCATAATTTTTGTAATTATGGTAAAATTTGGATAATAAGGGTATTCTTGTAATTTTAGATCATGCTTAGAGTGTTGTGCCAATTTGGTTGAAAATTGGTGATTGATTGACGAGGCGAATTACACCGTGTTTTGGTGTGATAGGCGTAGTGTGGTTCATTTATGAACTTGGAGGCGTTAGTGTGCGGAGAATTCCACATGGGGACAGTGGGTTGCTCCTCTGGGCCGTGGTAACGGGTAACACACTAATGATCTTGACAAGCACAATTCTTAGTTGAGATCTGGAGGAGATTATTACGTACTATGCCTGTAGTGCACGGGGTATTGACTGTGTACTACTACACGATGTTTTGATTGTGGACTATAGACACAATGTTTGACAGTGCAATAGTTTGGTTGGGTAGCCATAAAGTAGTCTTAGTTTCTATTCGGATCACTCTCTCAGATATCCGTGTTTAGCTCCATGGAGTAGGAACGAGTCGGTGTGTGTTCATGCATTTTATGCATTTTACTGCTTACCATAATCTGTGATAAAATGTATGAATTATTGCTGTAATATATTATGCATGATATAATAGCATGTGTTATTTTAATATGCCTTGCCTTGATATATTATGTATGATATATTGGTATGTACTGTTGTGATAATTATTTTGTATTTTCGTTTTCTTTATTGTCATGCAAGTAATGATGTAGATTGTCTCACCTCTCTGTATGTTTTCTCGACATTACTATATTATTTTCGTAAAGAGTTTGAGGAAGAGGGAGAGGATCAGCCTCTCGAGATAGAGTATCCAGACGAAAGACAGTCGGGCGAGCGATACGAGGAAGAGGAGCCAGTAGATCATCATGATCATCAAGACTGATCTTGAGATCATGGCGTTGCCAGGATTCTTTAGGTTTGTGAGACTGGAGTTTCACGGAGGTTTTGAGGCCTGGCGTATGCGAGTAGATAGAGGAACAGTTGTTTATGTGGGACGTTTGACTGTGCCCCTATGTAGAGAGTATGATGGAGATGTCATATTCACTACTGTGTTATATTTACATTTAGAGTTGCCACTAACTCTTAGGCGTTACTGGCAGGGAATATTCCATGAGCCTAGTGAGCTCAGTAGTGAGTCAACAGCCCGGACTCGTGTCCGCAGTGCTGTGAGATCTCCAAGATGTCAACTTTTCGATGGTCTATCTGGAGGATGATCCATCGGAGGGTTAGATATATATCGAGATGCACTTGGGCAGTACTATGTCTTAGTTTTATGTTGTCTTTTACTGCTTTGTTAAATACTTGTAGTTGTAAATTACGTGTGTACTAAAGAAAAACTCATATGTATATTACAGTGTGGTTATGTTTGTTATATTTCGTGTTACGTGTTATTTTATTTATTGTTATTAATATAAAAGGAAAAAAAAATTTACCACAAATATCACTTAAGTATCAAATGTTTTACAACTTGGGTAAGAGTTTTATTTTATTTTATTACATTCATAAATGTGACATCCCCACAAGGGTGTTACACATTAAGGGTGCCAAGTCTTCCAAGTTCACATCGGGGCTAGCTCTTTCAAGCAAAGCCTTCACAAGATTTTCTAATCCCTCTACTTGTTTCTTCATGTTATTCATCTGATTGTTCGTGTCCTGCTTCTAATTTTCCATCTCAAGGATAGATGTGAAAGATGCATTGCTCCATCCATGAAGACACTTCAACAAATAAAGCCAAATGGTGAATGATAAAGAGAAGTTTTCACAACCTGGGTACAGTTTTTGATTTGCCTCCTCAACCAGTTTATAAAACTTCTTTGCATCTTCATTAGCACCTTCATGAAGCCTATCCTCTTGCACTACATCTCTAAACCTATCATTCACTAAGTTATCAATGTCATCACGTGGGTCTTCAACATCCATGTCAGCATCAAGATCCATTGCGCTTAGCCTCTCTCCGTGGTTGATCCATTTTCTGTATCCCACAACAAATCCCTTGCATATTAAATGTTCGTACACAACATCTCTGGTTCTCCAATAAGAATTTGCACATTTTGCACAATGACATAATATCTCCTCTCCATCAGATTCTCCAATAGTAAATGCAAAATCTAATAAAAATTGGACACCTTTAATGTACTCTTTGCTAAACCTCAATAAATACATCTACTCCTTGAACTCATCTTTTAATTTAATAATAAGAAAGTTATTTTTGGTATTAATGTTCAAAGGCTAACATGAGTATTCATAGTCCTAAATTAGTCTAAACAATGATATCATATAAACCAGTTCAAGTAAATAATGCAGGATAACGAGTAAGACTTAAATAAGAGAATTTTATGTCTAACAAAGTAAAAGAGTTTGGATCAACCATCCTTTTGTGTTTAGACTCTAGAGCTAGTTGAATACCTTTGCCAATGCCTGAAAAAGCAAAAAGAGAAACAGAACATGAGATTTTTGCATTTGTAAATAAAAAAAATTTTGAAACAAGACATGATATTTTTGCATCTATAAATAGAAAATTACTGCATAATATGAAAAGTATGAAAAAATTATAGAAAGAAGTGTTCAGCTGTTACAAAATTTACTAGAAATAATGTCACAAAAAAACATAACCAATTACATTGAAAATCAGTTAATCTTGCAAAAAACAAAAGATACCACATTGGAAGCCACTTCAAGTAATAAATGTAGACATCCAATGTTTCATAAAATGGCATATGGATTGCGATTTCATGAACTTTCATATCAAGGCACAATACTTTTTGGAGTTTAGGACCAATGAAAAAAACTTTTTATCCATATAATAAAAAAACTAGAAAGGAAATTATTTATAAAAAGAAAAATGCCAAAACTGTAACTCAAATCCCTTGTCCTGTAAATAATAATTATGTTAATCATTAAGTCATAGAGTAATGTGCATTATCAGACACGTATACACCATACAAAATAATATATATAAACAACTTTAAAATTTATATCTTTATTTCCTTAGAAAATATATAGAAGTAGAACAAGCCAAAGGAAAATAAAAGAACAAAATAAAAGCATTGTGCTTTTCCTGCAGTATTATATGTGGTTGTTGTTACTTTTAAAGTCTAAAATAAAAGCATACTAGAGAATACTCAATTTAGAAGAACAATATGCAACTTATCATGATTGGCACTTATTTTCAGAAAGGTGATTGGTCAATTTTATCATGATTTCAATGTAATTTAGGGCACTGGGATTAGGAATCTAAGTTTCATGTCAAAAACAAAAATTATATTTCTCTAGCAATTAGTTCACCAAATTTTCTATATATTTTTCTGAACCCTGAACAAACTTGCATTCTTCTTCTTCTTCTTTTGCAACTTGGTTTGTCTTTGTATAACAATTTTTGTTTTGTTTCAATGGGTCTACAACTTGCAACCCAAGATCTGCAATTTGTTGTTTTCCTCCTTCCATGTTTCTACTTATAACTACCAAAAATTTTTTTTTTTTGTTTACTTGTTTGATTGTATAGGATGATAAATTTAACAATAGAAAGAGAACAACTTTACTAACTCTATGATTTCTCTTTTTCAGGTGTTGATGAAGACTGGAGGAGTAACTATTCACAAAAGGAGGAATGCACTATCAAGAAAAGCAAATTAGGTTCAGTACCCATACCATACGCCTTGCTATTTCTTAAGACCACACCATTCCTAACCCCACATAGATAAAGATAAAAAGAATTTTAGTAAGCAGTAGTGCAACAATTTCATAATTCTTTTGTCTTTGTCTTTGTTTTTTTTTTCCCTATTCTTTTGTCTCCTACTAATCTCTCAAACATATAATCTCCATTTTAATGCACAGAGAGAGCAAAGAAAAGGCACTCAGATAGAATGCAATGAGGTAAGATTGACCTTGATGCTGCTCAGGTTATAGATGTGTATAACTATAGGTATGCTTCATGTTGCTATGCATTCTACTTAATTATTGTCATCCTTGTTATTATAATAAAATTTAGAAGAATTGTTATTCTATTGAGTTTTTCCTTCCTTCTGCATACAGAATCTTCATTGCCACTTGGAATGTAGGTGGAAAATCTCCTCCAAGTTATTTGAGTCTAGAAGATTGGCTTCACACCTTTCCACTTGTTGATATCTATGTTCTTGGGTAAATTACTGATCATATAATATGTCCTCTCCTTTAGCTATTTAAAAGTTCATATCTAAAATATTGTCTTTTCTTGCACTCAGGTTTCAAGAAATTGTACCTCTCAACGCTGGTAATGTTGTGGGAACAGAAGACAATGGCCCTGCCAGAAAATGGCTAGGTCTTATTAGGAAGACCCTAAATAGTCTTCCTGGAACAAGTGGTGAATGCCATACTAGTTCACTGCTCCCTGATCCTATTGTAGAGTTAGATGTTGATTTTAAGGGATCAATGAGGCAAAAGACATCCTCTTTCTTCCATCGAAGGTCCTTCCAATCCTTGAGTCATAGTATAAGAATGGACAATGACATGTCACTACCACAAGTGTGCCTTGATCTCCATCTCAACGTCTGTGATAGAATGATATTTGGTCACAGGACAAGCGACAATGACCCCAATTATAGACAGGCTTCCTCTAATGATGAAAACGGACCTAGTGACTCCCCAGTTACAACATAATATTCACTAATGTCATATAGAAGTTGTCTCTCTGTGGAGGATAGAGATCAACAAACAGGGCACTCAAGATATTGTGTGGCTGCTAGTAAGCAAATGGTTAGGATATTTCTAATAGTTTGGGTAAAAAATGATATCAAAGATGATAATGCCTAATGATGGGGCCTGCAAGCTAATAGGCCAGTCTAATCACATTGCGTACCATCACAAAACATTAAACGCTTATTATTAATCAATAAGTTATTCCAAAGAAGAAATTCGGGTATACTATCACTATGATAGTGCCAGCCACTATACTATGAAAACTCAGCCTTTGCCCTTTACCTCTTATTCTTTTCGATATCAGCATCTTCAGGACTATAACTTCAAAGGTTCAATGCCACCTATACCCTTTTTATCCCTTGCAGGAAGCACCTTGATCATTTCTGATATAGGCTAAGAAGGAATCTGATGGCAAGGTCCGTCCTTGAGATGAAATCTCCATATGGACTAGCAAACTTTACTGTCTAGGCAGTGATTTTCAACAGAAATAATGTCTAGCCCATTAGTTTGATGAACAAACCTAATCCAATGTCTTCAATAATAAATTTCCTAACTTTATAGGTGTGAAATGAAATAATGCCCTACCCAATTGTCAATATTAAGGTTGAGGAAGGAGAAGTTTTGGATAATGTAAGAAGGCTCGTGGAACACCCTAAGGGACAAGCTGTCTCACTGATAATGAAATTAGACATTTACAATAACAATAACAACTCAATAGTGAAAATTCCAATGAAATCAACTAGACAAGGAAAGGAAAGACAATATAACAAAATAAAATGAGGACAAAATGAACAAGTTTGGTAGAGATTACTTACCAGAGAGAAAAGGAAGGAACAAGTTTGCACTACTGAGTAGGAAAATAGCGAGTGCATTGTCTGAGAAGGAATTATTCAATTGGAGCTCTGAGCAACGTCGTCTCAATTGAGTAGTGTTCATCTGAGCTTAATTTGCGCCACTGGTCTCGACTAAGGCTGGTTTTGATTGGGGTTGGTCTCAATTGGGGTTGGTTTCAATTGGGGCTGGTCTCGATTGTTAGTGCGTCGTTTGAGTGCCTCTAACTGGAATAAGGTGGAGCAAGGACAGGTATAGCTGGTGTGTTGTCTGAGTGTGATGGTTGAACTGAGGAAGGTGCGCCAAAGATCAGTGAACAAAGGTGTGAGAGGGCATAGTGATTCAGTGGGAGAAGGGCAGAGGGCATCGTCTGAAACTATATGATTGGGGTTTGAGTGGTTGCTCGTGAATAGCCAAAATTTTTCATACTTAGTGCCTGATATTAAGAATTAGTTTCAGAAAAATTTATATTAATATAAAAACTAATTAAATAAGCAACATTTTTCTTGGTTCTACAAAGTAATATAATGGAAACATTTAAAAACCATTGCATATTCTCTTTAAAGCAACGTTTATTAAATGTTGTGTCAAAAGTGTTGCCTAAACATGTTTAAATTTAGAGCATGGTTATAAAGTGTTGCCTATACTTGTTATGACAACATTTTTTAAACGTTGCCTAAACATCATGGCTTAAAGCAATAATTAAAAGCAACTTGCAAAAAATGTTGCTTATATCACTTTAGGCAACACTTTTTAAGCCTTGTTAGAAACTTTGTTGCCAGAAACCAAAATTGTTGTCGAAATTATCTAAATATTGCAAACAATTCTCCAAAAGATAACTTGGGTACGTGTGATACTTTAGAAAAATTTTCTAGAAACTTTGTTTGGGTCTCCGAGGATGGGATGCACAACTGTCACTCGATTGCTTGTACTGAATTCTGTTTGCCTAAACTGTCTAGAGGTATGGGGCTGAAGAATCTTTGACTTTTCAAAGAAGCCTTGGTTATAAAGCTAGGATGGCAATTAATTACAAAGCCAATTTCCTTCTTGGTCCAAGTGTTAAAATCCAAGTACACTTGCAGTGATGGCTCCCTTCCTCTTGTTAGCAGAGGTCATAATTCCTCTCAAGTGTGGCATGCCATTTGTACTATGTGGGATATAGTTGTAGCTGGGGTTCGGTGGATGCTTGGTGATGGTTGCACTAATCATTTTTGGATAGATACTTGGTTGCCTTCGAGTGTAACTCTTAGAGAGATAGCCTTAAATGACGTACTTAATGACATTATCAATCTTCTAGTGGTGTGTTTTGTAACTCTTCGATAAAAAATGGAACTATTCTTTATTTTAGAACATTATAAATCTTCTAGATGTTCCTACATAGGCATTTACTAGCAGTGGCACTTTTTTCCACAAAATTAGCATATTGTTTTCTTACTGATGGCTCTCATAAGATATAGGATCGTAGCTTATCGAAAGCGATTTGACATTGGCCAGGCCCTTTGAAGGTTAGATGTTTTCTTTGGCTTCTCATTAAAGATGGTGTGATGACCAACTTAGCCTTCTTTCACTGCCATTTTTCCACTTCAATAGCTTGACTAAGATGTAGGTAATATCTTGAGAGCTCCCTTCATGTCCTTGGAGACTGTGGGTGTTGGGCCGTAGGAGAAGCCCAAAAGTAGGGAAGATCTCCATTAATGAGCTAAGCGAGAAACCACAATAGCGAGTCTAATACCATATCTTGACCCAAAACTTTAAGGCAATGAGTTTATGGGTCTTCCCACTTATATACTTTTCACTTAACTCATTCTTTACTAACTCACACTTGAATATTTAACATTCTCCCCTCAAGTGTGAGTTCCAACATTAATATGCTCCCCCTCAAGCAGAAACGAATCCGAATATTCACGAAGTTACCAACCAAGACCTAAGTCTTATTAATCCACTGCCATTTTTCCACTTCAGTAGCTTGTGTAAGATGTGGGTAATAACTAGAAAGCTCCCTTCCTGCCCTTGGAGAGTATGGGAGTATTCAGGACAGTGGCTCAGGTCAGTGAAACCGTCTTGCTTGTCTGATTTCCTTGCCCGTGACACTATTGATTGGGTGAAATCGAGTTTATGTTGATGCATGGCGCCATGATGAAGATAAGAACTGGTCGACCATTTTTGGCTTCGCTGTTTGGCTTATTTGGATTAACCACAACCATCTCGTTTTTGGTGATGGTGATACAAGTGTTCAGACCTTATTCTTTTTTATTAAGCATCGTGTTGATGAAGTTGTTCAGCTTGGTGGCTCATGACTCAACTACTTAGTGAACTAATAGACTTATGTGTAGTTGGCTATTAGATGGTCCTTTTTGGATAGTGTTTAGGTCAAAGCCAACATAGATGGATCTTATAGAAATAGAAGTAGGCTGAGTAACTGTGGTGGAGTTATTCGGGATGAGTCTGGGGCCTGGTTGTGTGGTTTTGTCTTTAATATTGGCAGCTCATCGATGATTTAGGCTGAGCTCTAGGGTGTTTACATAGTGCTTGAGTTGGCTTGGAGTAGAGGCATTCCTACGTTATGGCTGGAAGCTGATTTTGCAATTATGGTCAAGTTTATTAATTAGGGGTGCACTTCTCATCCTTATGCTCCAATTGTTCCTATGATTTGTCAATTGATTTATTGAGATTAGCTTGTTTGCGTCTCCCATGCTTATCGTGAAAAAAATTGTGTGGCGGATTAATTGGCTAACCATTCTCATTCCTTTGATGTTGGTGTTCATGTGTTGGATGTTCCTCCCCATGGTTGTGGCAAGTTGCTACTAGAGGACCTAGTTGTTATTTCCTTCTTTACATGTGTTCTTGTTTCTTAAGGGTGTTTAGCCCTTCTTGCTCACCAAAAACAAAAAATAACTTGGGTTGGAGATAGGATAAGCAATGAGCAAAGGAAGCTTGTAAGTATACTCGCAGCTCGACTCATTAATGGGCATTTTTATCAGAATATAGCTATTTTTTTATTTATCATTTTACCTTATCTTTTAGATTATCTACCAAAATAAGTTTATTTTAGAACATGTTTAGAAGTCGTCATGGGTGATGGTGACTTCTTATTTGTACATTTATTTATATATTTTGTTAAGTAGCTTAGAAATTTCCATGACTAATAGCAGTTTTCAAACATTATTTTTGTAAAAAAAAATTACATTTTGTTTACAAAAATCGTCATCCATGAGGGCGACTTTTATGCATGTAATAAATAAATAAATAAAACAAAATGCTCATAGAAACTATCATCGTTCATGACAGTTTTGTAGAATATAAAATTTAAAGGGGAAGAATCTACCGTATATCACGCTTCTGAAGACATTTCGCTATGTGTTGCATGGCTTGATTGACTACTTACTATTGCATTACATGCATTTGCACAAGCTTCATTATGAGATTCTTTGAATTATTATGTGCATGATGTGGTATCCTCCCTAACCTATTAGCCTTAGTGATGATTATAGTAGCTTATTAACCTTTATGTGAGTCATATGTTAATTTGTGTGATTTTCTAAGTTAGTTTGAGCATAATGTTCTAACATAGGACATGGAAAATAGTTCAGATATTATCATAAAATGCTTAAATAATGGAAATAAATATAAAAAATTTATTTCTAGGATATATATAATTAGAATGAATTGTGATAATTTTTGGATAATTAAATAAATCATTTTTGATATTTTTAATAAATAAACTAAGTGTTTAAAGACCAAAATTAAATAGGAGAGTAGTTTAGAAAATTATAAAAGTTTGTGGAGCTATTAAATAGAGGATAAACTTTATTTTAAAAATGATTACGGGTTAAAGTAGATACATGTAAACAAATACAAGGCAGAGCAAATACATATTAGTTACTTCCTTAAAGTTTAACCTGAGGAAAAATAATAAAGCTTAATTGAGAGTTTATTATGTATAGGAAGTTATGAAATGATTAGTATAAGGACTAAATGAAGTCTTAGAATTTTTTATCACACTTATGAAATTTAGAAAATTCATAAATGGAAGATCAAAGTATTACTAATAGATACAACTCTTTTATTTTATCATAAAAGTCAAACAAAGAATCTTTTGCTTCCTTTCATACGTAAATATGGCTACAGAAAGAGATATGAACAACAAAAAAGAAAGAAAAGGAGAGAAAGGAAAGAAACAGTGAACGTGAGGCAGAGGAAGGAAGGAAGGAAGAAAAAGAAAGAAAGTGTAGAAGAAAGGAAAAGAAGAAAGGAAGAAAAGGAAAATGAAAAAAGACTCTATCATCAAGAAAATTAGGTACAAAATTTTTGTGCTTCTTGACCATGCTCCACCTATTTTGTTTCTTGAACACTTACAAAGATAGATAGAATACGAGTTTCTAATGAATCTCGATATGGAACTAGTTATGATTGAATATACATAGAATTCATAGGATTTAATTTGAATATGTTTGATTGAATATCATAGGATTTATATAGAACTAGTTATGATTGAATATCATTTCCATTAATGTGAGGCATAGGATTTCTTGAACTCTCGATCTATTTTGTGCTTTGTTGAATTCTTTAGATATATGATATGTTTGATATCATGGAAATGATTTGTATTTGGTTTATCATATGATTTCATTTGAATTTAAATATATGGTGATTTGTTTAGGTTAATAAATGATAACATGGGATGAATGTGGATGTATATTGGCTTATGGCTATAAAACTTGGCTATAAAACCATTTTCAATTCATCTGAAGCCTTCAACTGAAGATTGTTGCTTGTATCTTCATATGTGTTCTTAACTTGAAAATGGCTTCACCATCGTTATTGAGACTACAAGATCAACATATATCTTTAGTTGTACATCAAGCGGTAATTAAATTTTATAAATATTATCTTTATTACATTATTATTTTATAATTATATAATTAATTCATTTAATTAATTATGAATAGGATACTTGTCGCATCTTATGTTCTAGGCGAATTAATTTTGACAATCCACATCCAAATATCATATAACCATTTAAAGGCAACTGGATTTTATTATGTAGCTCAAGTGTGGTGATTTTTGCTCATGCCAGATTTAATAAGTGCATTGATTGAATGATGGAGACCTGAGACACACACTTTTCATTTTTCGCGTGGTGAATGCATAATGACTCTGGAAGATGTCGCAATTCAGCTTGGACTTCTAGTGGATGGCATGACAGTTACAGGCGCAAGTTTATTGGATTGGGATAAGGGGTGTAAAAATTTATTGGGCATGGCACCTCCAACAGAGGAAGTGAGGGAATCAACAGTGAAAATAACTTGGTTGCAATCAACCTTTAAAAATGTCCTAGAAAATGCAAGTGAAGAAGAGATAAAATATGCTACTAGAGCATATATTTTTATGTTTCATTGGAGGAATGCTCATGACGGACAAATTGGGCAGTCGAGTGCATTTAATGTATCTCCCATTACTTTATGATTTAGAGCAGGTTGGACATTATAGTTGGGGTTTCGTATGTTTAGGGTTTTTGTATAGAACATTGTGTCGTTCTACAGTTCCACAAAGCCATGACATAGCTGGATGTTTAGTACTTTTGTAGTCTTGGGCTTGGTATCGATTACCATTTCTTGCACCACGTGTGAGTGCTCTACTTGTATACCCTCTTGTAAGCAAGTAGTAAGCTTAACTAATTAATTTATAATGGATGATCAATTTATACGTTTTTATATGTATAGTAAGATTTTATATGCATTTGAATAGATGGAGCACTTATAAGGATCATACTGGTATCCCCTCAGACCTTGAAAGTATTAGATTACAATTAGATCGACTAGGATATGATAAGGTAAATATTCTCATATTTCAATTAAAGTATTTATGTATTTAACCCATACATACAAACACACACACTAATAATTTTTAATCATTATTTGCAGTTTGTGTGGATGTTGTATTCTTCAAATGAAATTCAAGCATGCCTCCCATTGGATGCCTTTGAGCATTGCCATGTATGGAATGCAAATACAACACTGATATGTTTTGTAGTTGTGGAGTAGCACCACACCGATAAGGTTATGCGGCAGTTTGGGATGCAATAACCAATTCCACAAAAACTAGTGAACCTTGATGATGTTCACAAGATTGATATGTGTGGGCACCATGATGAATTCTGGCCCACCAAACATAAAGAATGGATTAAATGGCGAGATATATGTTCTCACCAAATTCCTCAAGGTTATCCTATTCTTGGTAATAATTTCATACCATCTAATGATTACATAAACTGGTATTTAGATAAAGGTTGACCTTTTGTTTGTCCACCATCGAAATTTGAGGATGTTATTAGTAGGCTATTTCCTTAATGAAATATGAATCCAGCCCCTCCTACACTTGAAATGGAGCTCCTTAGACCTAGCCGACGAAGTAGAGTTAGTGGGAGGATGCATCAACCTAACCCATCACATGTCAATGATTTCATAGTACCTAAAATGTCATTTAGTCATCCTACACTTGAACGTGATCATGGATTATCATCCAGGCACCATTATTCAATTAGTCACCCTAGGGAAGATGTTGAAGGGTATTACCAACCTTCGCCACCAAAAACTAGGTTAGATGCCCACCACCTATCCCCACCTTCAGGTTCAGCAATTTTATCTTCACTATATCAGTTTGGGGCCCTTACTTCAGCATTCGATGTTACATCATTTATGAGGCTTTCTACTATTAAGTATCCTTTATTTGGTGCTTCAAATAATGGAACCTCTAGTAGTGGGTTTTCATTTTAGACATATAACATTTGGGTTCCTCTAATAGCACTTTTCCATTTTCAGATGCACATGATGTGGGTTATTCGAGCACCATTCATGAACAAGAGGAAGCCATTCAACAAGAAGGAGTGGCAGTCACAACTAGAGGTTGAGGAAAACCTTGAACACGTGGTACTAACAATATAAATGATGCAAATATTGAATGACCGGTGCAACTACCGCACGATAAGAGAGATTGATATTGTTGCTCAACCCCACGTGAAAAGAATGCAAAGGAATAGGAAATATATGTTTGTATCTTTGATGTAATGTATGTTATATAATGACAATAATGTATGTTTATATAATAATGTATGCTTAGTGTAATGCATGTTATATAATGACAATAATGTATGTTTGTATAATAATGTATGCTTAGTGTAATGCATATTATATAATGTATGCTATATAATGACGATAATGTATATTTGTACAATAATGTATTTTTTCTATTTTATGTTGCCCAAGTGGCTTCTATACTCAAGGGGGCGAATTAAGTAATTAAAAATTTCTTTGAAAATTATTCACAAACGCTTTAAAAATAATTTTCGTTAAAGCTATTTATTAATTGAAATGAACGAACAAGGAAGATAGAAAAATTCTTGCAAATTTAACAAGCCAATAAAATTAATTTAAACAATTATATAAAATTTAAACTATGAATATAAGGAGTAAGGGTTTAGAGAAGCAAACACTAGGTTTATCCTGGTTCAGCCACCAATCACTTGTGACCTATATTCAGTCCTCGAGCAACCACCTGAGATTTTTTACTAACAATGCAAGCTTTCAACAAGTGTTTGCTATCGTTACAAACCTGAGCACTCTTTACACCTTGGGATACCTCACCCTTGTGATTGAGCCTTGACAGCACGGATACCTCACCCTTATAAATTTCTTGAGGGATACCTCACCCTCATTACAATCAAAGAGTGTGTATTACAACTTGAAGCACTATGAAGCTCTCTCAAGAATATCTCAAGAATTTTAAAAACAAAGCAAAAGATGAAAAAATATGAAACTCGAATTAAGAGCGATAGAATGATGTTTTTCAATATGTGTTATCTATAAAAGATGACCTAATAGCATCTATTTATAGTGTTATGAGAGAAAAAAAGGTCGTTAAGGCAATTAAGGGTCACATTAAAAGCTAAAAAACCGACCGTTGCGAACTTTCAGCTACGAAGTAATCGATTACAATAGTGATGTAATCGATTATATTGTTCTTGAACATGTTCTGGATTTTCTAGGCTGATTGTAATCGATTACATATCTTATGTAATCGATTACCAAGCCTCTTGAAGCAGTGTAATCGATTATATAGCTCATGTAATCGATTACAAGGCTTTTGACTTTTGAAAAATGATTTCTCGTATGTCTGTAATTGATTACCAGGCCTTTGTAATTAATTACAAGCTCCCAAAGAAGCTTTAAATAGATTACTAAGCCTAAGGATAACCTTACAAACATCCTTGAATCCATTATTGAGCCTAACTTAGCTTTGTAAATATTGAGATTCAAGAAAACTTAGATTGTTAAAGAAATAAGGTTGTTTTTCATAATCCAAGGCTTAGAAAATCATTTGATTAAAAAAGAGAGCTCTTTTTAGAAAGACACTAAGATATTAAGAGAGTTTCTTACATTAAGATCCTAAGTCCTAAAAAGCTATACCAGTTTTGCTTCCTTTGGACTTCGTCTTCGACTTGGCTTTGTTATCATCAAAATTTGCAGATCTTCATGACATGCATTCACATTCTCCCCCTTTTTGATGATGACAAACCAACAAACGGAAAAAGAGCAATATATGTATATATAAAAGTTAGAAAATAAAATATCGCCCTCCCCTTGAGTTTATGCATGAAGTTCAAAGGGATATAAAAAAAAAATCAAAACATTGTCATGCACTTTCCCTTACTCATGCAATCATGTAGTATCTCTCCCCCTTTTGGCATTATCAAAAAGCTATAAGCATCAAAAGAATAAGCGACATAAGCATTCAAAAAAAAAATCAGGAAGAGTTTCAGCAGCGTGATAGCATAACCAGGATTATCAGCCAGAATTACAGATCATCAACATAATATAGATAATAATCAGTAAATCAGAGTATATGAACAACAGAAGCATCAAGAGTATATATAGAATAAAAGAGCTAAGGGGTTAAACAAAATATAATAAGTCAAAAGATGAATATCATGACTAAGTCTCTCCATGGTCACAGTGTAGCCTCGCTATCCTCTCCAGCAACAAAGGTATCATCAGGATCAGTGCCAGTAATAGCAGTGAGATCACCAACTACATCAACAGTTGAGTATTGAGGTGGTGGAACATGGGAGGTGCAAGCTCGCCTCCACTGAAGACTCAGATCACTCTCAATCCAGGCACGAATAATGGCAACCTCTTCATCAGTGTGAGTCATGCATTCCTCAAGGCGGTGAACAGAAGTGTGTAGCTCACTGAACTGATCATTAATATGAGAGCGAAGGCTTCTTCTAAAGTAGAAGCTGCATGAGAGGCTCAGCTGAACTAGCCTGTGGAAGTGCATCCTCAGCATCCTCGTCATCTCCCCAAGGTATGTTCCCATTAGCCCTGTGATGCAGATAGTACCATACATCATTATATTTTCTTAACTGTAGTTTGTGCAGAGTATGAATGCTAATGGATTCTGGTCCATCAAAGCTCTCATCCTTTGCCTCCCCAGACATATAAATGTGGAAGTACTCCAAGATATAAGTGACAAGCATAGCATAGGCAGGAGAATAATGAGTCTTCCTTGCTTTCAGGATGTGCTGAATGACATAATAGGCCTAGTTGATGGATCGGTCTGTGTTCATAGCCCATAAAGTGAGAACATCATCGTGTAGGACCTATGAGTAATTTCCTCCTCTGGCAATCTAAGCCCTAACTATAATGTAGTGCAGGACCCTGTTTTCCATTGTATGCACTGTAACCTAAACCCTCTGACTGGGTGTGTGACCTGTCCTTAATAAGGAGTTCAATGCATCCTTGTAATCATACTCTTCTCCTCATTTATTAGCCCTAGTAAAGTTAGCACCATCAAAAGATAACCCAGTCTGTCTATACCAAAGGTCATGATTTATGACTATCTTTTTCTTCTTTACTTCAGACACCAAACATGCATTATCATATCATAAATTTTCATAAAATACTCAAACCAAATCAGGATAAATATCATTCTTAATGCTCAGAAATTTAATCAAGTCTAGATGTTCAATCAACCTAAAAGAATGTAAAGGCTCATTAGAGCAAAACTCTGTAGGGAGAAACCTGGTCTAGATGATTTTTCGTAGATGAAACTCTTTGCGAAAAACTTCTGCTTGTTTGGAGGTCTTGAAGTGTGCAAAAAGATTAAGTCCCAGAACGGTGAGAGGAGGAGCCTGTGAAGATGAAGCACCAGCAGCCCCTGTTCATGGCCTTTTGGTGCACTTTGAAGATTTTGCTATTTGGTTGAAATGGGGTGAAAAGGATGGAAGAAGAGTGAGGGGAATGGTGTTTATGAGTGTTTGGGTTAAGAAAAAGGTGGCAAAAGAAGAGAAAATGGTGGAAAATGTGAAGAGAGGGACGTGGGAGAGGAGAGAGAAAGAACACGAATGGGTGAGGGATTTAGGTGGTGATTTTTGTGGTTTTTGGTGAGATTTGATCAAGGGGTTTTGTTGGGAGGAGGATTTCGAGTGAATGAGAGGTGGAATGATGTGATCTGGTTAAGAAAAGAGAGAGAAATTAGGGGTTTTAGGTGAGGTGGGTCGTGGTTGAAGAGAGAGAAAGCTAAAGAATAGGGCAAAAATGGTGTTCACGCGCGTCAAGACCCCTTTAAAACCTCCTTGTAATCGATTACAAGGGAGTTGTAATTAATTACATTTTTGGGAATTTTGTAATCGATTACATAGGGGATGTAATCAATTACAGGCATTCTAACTTTTCATTTTACGCCTTCCAGATCCTTTGTAATCGATTATAAAGAGTCTGTAATCGATTAGAAGCCTTCTCAACTTGTATTTTGCACTTCAAACAGGAAAAGACTGATTCCAAACTCTTCAATATACTTCCAAACTTTTCTCAAACTGATTCCAAATGATCTTGTAAACCAGAAATTTATCCAAACTCAGTTCAACACTTGTTCTTGCCAATTCTAAGCCTGTACCAAGGATCAAACCATTGTGATTGAGTTTCTCCAAACTTCAAGAATTTGATTTTAGCAAAGAGCAAAGAGTATCTTGAGCAGGTGGAGGACTTAGTCATTATGGGGTACTTGCAAAACAAACTTAGGGGAGTCTCCGACGCTCAAGTCAGTATTGGATTCAAAGATAAATGAAAGTAATAAAAGTATGCAGAATATAATTATGTATAAAAATAAATTAGGCAGCAAAATTAAATGCAAGATTGATCCAAAATACCAAGTTCTCTTCTTATATGAAAGAAAGTATCTTTTGGTAATGATTTTGTGAATATATTAGCAAGTTAATTATTTGTTTCAACAAATTCTAATACACAATCACCTTTTTGTACATGATCCCTTATAAAATAATGTCTTATCTCAATGTTCTTACTTCTAGAGTGCATAATGGGGTTTTTGGTCAAATTGATTGCACTAGTATTATCACATCTTATAGGGATGTGAGCAAGCTGAACTCCAAAGTCTGAAAGTCATTACTTCATCCAAAGGATTTGGGCATAATAACTTCCAATTGTAATATATTCAGCCTCAGCAATAGACAATATCACACTATTTCGTTTCTTGCTATGCCAAGAAACTAAAAAGTTTACAAGCAAGTGGCATATCCCACTAGTACTTTTCCTATTCAATTTGCATCCAACAAAATCAGAATAACCAATAAGACTACAAGTGGCATCTTTGGGGTACCACAAGCCCACTTGTGAAGTGCCAACAAAATATTTCATGATACATTTTATTGCACTTAAATGCGATTTTTTAGGATTTATTTGGTATCTAGCACACATGCATACGCTAAACATAATATCTGGTCTACTAGCAGTGAGATAAAGAAAGGATCCAATCATACCTCTATACTTAGTGATTTCTACGGGATTACCTGCCTCATCCTTGTCTAAGTAACAGGAAGTGCTCATAAGTGTGTACATATGCTTTGAGTTGTCCATTTCAAATTTCTTGAAAATCTCCTTGCAATACTTGAATTGGCTAATGAAAGTTCTATTTCTTGTTTGCTTGATTTGAAGTCCAAGAAAGAAATTGAGCTCTCCCATCATGGATATCTCAAATTCGCTTTGCATGAGATTAGAAAACTCTTTGCAAAGAGACTCGTTAGTGACACCAAAGATAATATCATCTACATATACTTGTACAAGGAGTATGTAATGCTTTTTATTTTTAATAAAGAGGGTTGTGTCAACCTTTCCCCTTGTAAAACCTTTTTTCCAAAAGAAATTTTCTCAACCTTTCATACCAAGTTCGAGGAGCTTGTTTTAAATCATATAAAGCATTTTTCAATTTAAAAACATGGTTAGGAAAATTATAATTTTTGAAACCAAGAGGTTGCTTAACATACACCTCTTCTTGGATAAAGCCATTTAAAAAAGTACTTTTGACATCCATTTGGTATAATTTGAAATCCATGGTGCATGCATATGTAAGAAGCATTCTAATGGCCTCTAATCTAGCTACAGGTGCATATGTTTCTTCATAATCTATGTCTTCTTTTTTATTATACCCTTTAGCTATAAGCCTAACTTTATTTCTTATTATTAAGCCCGCTTTATCAAGCTTATTCCTAAAGACCCATTTGGTGCCTATAACTGGATGATTATTGGGCCTTGGAACCAATTCCCAAACTTGATTTCTTTCAAATTGGTTTAGCTCCTCTTGCATGACCAAGATCCAATGTTCATTGTTAAAGGACTCATTTATGTCTTTAGGCTTAATTTGTGAAACGAAAGTCATGTGGTTACATGTATTTCTAATTGAGTTTCGAGTACTTACACCTTTAGATACATCATCTATTACTTGGTCAAACGGATAGTATCTTAAGGTTTGCCACTCCTTGGGAAGGTCCATGACTTGTGAATCCACTTGTTTTAGGGGATCCTCTTGACTTTCCTCTTGCTTTCTCTCTTCTTTCTCCTTGTTGTCCAAATGCATTTTTGCTAAAATCTCTGCAACATCATCAACAACAAGATCCTTTCTCGGTCTATTTAGGTTAGTTTCATCAAATGTAATATGAATGGACTCTTCAATAGTCATAGTTCTTTTATTGTAAATTTTAAAAGTCTTACTATGATTTGAATAGTCAAGAAATATACCTTCATCAGACTTAGCATCAAACTTCCCTAAGTTACCCTTTCCATTATTTAAAACAAAACATTTACATCCAAAAACATGAAAATGTGAGACATTTGGCTTCCTTCCTTTGTATTATTCATAAGGGATTTTCTTTAAAATTGGCCAAATTAGGGCACTGTTCATTACGTAATAAGCGGTACTTACCGTATCCGCCTAAAAATACTTAGGAAATGTAGCCTCATTGAGCATAGTTTTTGCTATTTCCTCTAAAAATTAATTTTTTCTTTCTACAACTCTATTTTGTTGTAGAGTTCTAGGGGCAAAAAAATTATGCTCAATGCCGTGTTCATCACAAAAAGATTAAAACTCATGATTTTCAAACTCACCACCATGATCACTTCTTATGGATGTAATACAAAAACTTTTTTCATTTTGGATAACTTTGGCAAATTTCTCAAAGGCTAGAAATGCATCATTTTTATGAGAAAGAAATAAGGTCCATGTAAACCTAGAAAAATCATCCATAATCACTAATGCATAGTAATTCCCACCAAAGCTCATTGTTCTAGAGGGACCAAAAAGATCCATGTGCAAAAGTTGTAAAGGTCTAGAAGTTGAAATAACATTTTTGTTGTTAAAAGAGACCTTTACTTATTTTTCCTTTTGACATGCATCACATAATTTATCTTTTTCAAATTTAAGTTTTGGTAATCCAATTACTAGCTCTTTAGAGACCAACTTATTTGAGTGATCCATGTGAATGTGTGCAATTATTCTATACCATAACCATGAATCATCTTCTTTACTCATAAAGCATTTCGCATCATTTGAAGATATATCATCAAGACTAATCATATAAATATTATTTACTCTATGACCAAAAAATTTTACTTGCTTATTATCTTTTCCTTCAATTATACAATAATGAGAATCAAATATAACTCTATTACCTTTATCACATAATTGACTAATACTAAGCAAGTTATGTTTAAGTCTTTCAACTAGCAACACATTATCGATAGAGGAAGAAGAAATTTTTCCGACTTTGCTGACTCTAAGAATCTTACCTTTGTTGTTATCTCCATAGGTTACGTGTCCATGTGTCTTAGGATCAAGGAAAGAAAAATTGGATTCATCTCTAGTCATGTGCTTGGAGCAACCACTATCAAGATAAAAATTTGAGCTCTTGGCCTTCAAGTACACCTACAACACAAATTCAGTTTTTAACTTTTGGTACCCAAATTTGTTAGCTTGTGACATTATGCCTTTAGGAACCCAAACCATTTTAGTCCCCACTTTAGTGTTTATATTCTTTCTCACATTGCATGTTGAGGCACTATGTCCTTTCTTCCTACAATGAAAACATTTAATAAAAGGGCTACTTGAAATGCTTGTAGGAACAAAGAAATTTTTATAAAATCTTTGTTTATTTTTGGGGTTATATCCTAAACCCGCTTTTAGAAAAAAGCATTTTTTCCAAGCAAAATATTTAAATTATCTCTACTAAAAGTGAATTTTGCAAGAACGTTCTTTAAATCTTCAATTTCTTTTTCAACAGCTTGACATGATAAACAAGATGAAGATTTTGATGAATGTGAAGAACAAATTGTGCAAGAAGAATTAGCATTAATTAATCCTAATGTCTCATTCTCAATCTTTAGTTATTCAATTTTTTTGTTTAAAATAAAAATTTGACTTTCCAAAGAAGAAATTGTTTTCTTAGATGAAGAAACTAATTTTGTGAACCTTAGTGATTCATCATGCAATTCTTCGAAAGCATATTGTAATTCATTATAAGAAGGAGATAAGTCAAGGTTAGAAATTACCTTCATGTCGCTTTCATTTTCTTCTTCTCCTCTGGCCATAAGACACTGTTAGCTTCCTCATTGTCCAAACTATCCGTGGAGTCCATGTTATTGTCGTCTCATGCTATGTAGGCTCTCCTTCCTTTCTTCTCATTGGAAGATCTCTTTTCAAATTTCTCTATCTTTTTTTGATAAATGGGACATTCCATATTCATGTGTCTCAATTTTTCGTATTCTTAACATATAGGTGTGGACGAGGTACCTTCCCCTTTGTGATGAGTCTTCTTTAGTAGAAAAGACGACCTTCTTTAAGTTCCTTTCTTTCTAAGGAATCTTCCAAACTTCTTCACTAGGAGACTGAGGTTCTCTTCATTAAACTCAAAATTCTCTATGCCATCTCCACCATCTTCATCATCATCATCAATAGTGGAGGAAGTAACTTTAAGTGCAACCCCCTTTTTCTTCTTATCATGTTCCTCACTTTGGTTAAGCCTGTTGAGTTCCAATTCGTGCTCTTGAAGTTTCTCAAAAAGAGTTGCAAGAGTCATAGTTGCTAAATTTCTTGACTCTGAAATAGTTGTCACCTTAGACTGTCAAATCCTGCTCAAACGTCTTAACACCTTGTTAATAAGATTTTCGTTAGAAAAATTTTTACCTAATGAAGCAAGATGATTAATAATGTGAATGAACCTCTTTTGCATTTCTTAAATGCTTTTCCTTGGGTTCATTCTAAATAATTTATATTCACGGGTGAGAATGTTTATTCTCGACCTCTTTACTTCACTAGTACCCTCATGGGTAACTTATAAAGTGTCCTACATTTTTTTGAACAGTTTTACAGTTCGATATTCTAAAAAATTCATCATATCACAAAGTCATGGTAATGATGTTCTTAACTCTTAAATTATATTGAACCTTTTTTCTGGTCTTCATCAATCCATTCATTCCTTGGTATTTCAACTTTTACACCATCAACAATATACATGGGAACAAAAGGGTCATTTTCAATAGCATCCCATACGTCTAGGTCAATAGCTTCAATGAAAATTTTTATGCATTCTTTCCAATAAGCATACCCATTCCAATTAAAAAAGGGTGATCTGTTTATTGAAGATCATTCTGAAGAAAAATCTTTTGAAGAAGTCATTTTCTCTTGAAGCTGCTAAGCTCTTTACACAAGAGCCTAGCTCTAATACCACTTGTTACCCAAGTGGCTTCTATACTCAAGGGGGTGAATTGAGTAATTAAAAATTTCTTTGAAAATTATTCACAAACGCTTTAAAAACATTTTCTGTTAAAGCTATTTATCGATTGAAATGAACAAACAAGGAAGATAGAAAAATTCTTGCAAATTTAACAAGCCAATAAAATTAATTTAAACAATTATATGAAATTTAAACTACGAATATAAGGAGTAAGGGTTCAGAGAAGTAAACACTGGGTTTATCCTGGTTCAGGCACTAACCACTTGTGACCTACGTCCATTCCTCGAGCAACCAACCAAAATTTTTCACTAACAATGCAAGCTTTCAACAGGTGCTTGCTACCGTTACAAACCTGAGCACTCCTCACACCTTGGGATACCTCACCCTTGTGCATAAGTCTCGATAGCAGGGATACTTCACCCTTACAAATTTATTGAGGGGTACCTCACCCTCATTACAATCAAACAAGAATAGGAAAGGAAGAAACTCTCTTAAAGAGTGTGTATTACAACTTGAAGCATTATAAGCTCTCTCAGGAATATCTCAAGAATTTCAAAAAAAGAGCAAAAGATGAGAAAATATGAAACTCGAATTAAGAGTAATAGAATGATGTTTTTTAATATGTGTTATCTGTAAAAGATGACCTAATAGCATCTATTTATAGTGTTTTGAGAGAAAAGGGTCGTTGGGGCAATTAAGGGTCACATTAAAAGCTAAAAAATTGACTTTTGTGAACTTTCAACCACGAAGTAATCAATTACAATAGTGATGTAATTGATTACATTGTTCTTGAACGTGTTCTAGGTTTTCTGAACTGATTGTAATTGATTACATATCTCATGTAATCGATTACTAAACCTTTGGAAGCAGTGTAATCAATTACACACCTTATGTAATCGATTACAAAGCTTTTGACTTTTGAAAAATGATTTTCCACATGTCTGTAATCAATTACCAGGCCTTTGTAATCGATTACAAGCTCCCAAAGAAGCTTTAAATTGATTACTAAGCCTAAGAATAACCTTACAAACATCCTTGAACCCATTCTTAAGCCCAATTTAGCTTTGTAAATATTGAGATTTAAGAAAACTTGGATTGTTAAAGAAATAATTTTTCATAATCCAAGGCTTAGAAAATCATTTGATTAAAAAAAAAAGAGCTCTTTTTAGAAAAGCACTGAGATATTAAGAAAGCTTCTTATATTAAGATCCTAAGTCCTAAAAAGCTATACCAGCTTTACTTCCTTTAAACTTGGTCTTCGACATGGCTTTGTTATCATCAAAATTTGCACGATCTTCATGACATAAGCATTCACATTTTAAAGATATTATATTCATTTATCATTACAATTTCCTTTTTAAAAAAATAAATTACAAGGAATTTAAGTTTGAATTAATATTTTTTGTTATAATAACAATGTCATTTGTTATTAAAAAAAATTAAATATTGTAGTAGGCCTTGTAATCATAACTTGCTTGACAATTGAGTTGAAATAACTTCTTTTATCATTAGACACGTAATGATAAATAAAAAACTAACATAATAGTAAAATAAATAACATTAGCATTAACATCACACAATATAAATATTATAAGTACACAAAATATAAAAGTAATATAACTCATTCATCAACTTACACAAATAATGACATTATTCTTAACTGGCATTCTCCCCCAAAGTGCCAAATTGATTAGGACAATTTCGATGGTGATGACCTTCACTCCTACATACTTCACAATGATTTGGTTGGCCTTTCTCCCTAAGGTCCATTTCATTACGAATACAACTTGATTGTGGATGACCATATGGATCTCTTCGGATTTCTGGATTGGGATACACTTCAGGACCACCGTATTGAGGTCAATAACCTTCATTTGGCACTGGTTAGAACTCATGTTGATAAACATTAAATATAATGTCCAATCTATAGACATTGTCCACATATTGCATGCAATCTACATGGACATGTGCACAAGCAGTAACTACATATGAACAAGGGAACCTTAGTGCTTGAAACTTCCCACAGTCACACCACATCTGACTAATGTTTACTCTATACTTCATTGCAAGAACTCCCTCTTGTGGGTGAAGTAACTCTTCGATCAGAAAAGATTTATCTGCTCGTGTAAAATCATGAACAACGTGGGAGTTAGCTATCCTTCGATTTTCTTCCATGGCCTCTATGATTGTTTCATAGTATATATGTCATGCTTGCATCATTGCTAGTTTCTTCTTTCCCTTCTTCACAAAACGTTTAGCCAACCTATAATATGTTGCTTGCACTAAAGCAGTAATAGGAAGATTACGCGTCCCTTTCAACACTTAATTAATAGACTTAGCCAGGTTGGTTTTCATATTCCCATAACATCTTCCTTCATCAAAAGATTGAGCCCATTTTTCCTTAGAGATCTTATCAAGCCAATCTGCCACTTCTACATTTTCTAAACGAAGATTATGATAATACTAATTAAACTGGGGTCGCCTCAACTCATATCCTGTTAAAAGAAATTAAGAAAAGGAACTTATGAATTTTATTATTATTTTATACATTAAAGGAAACATAAGAGATAAAATAACTATGTTCCAATTACTTACCCATGTTAACAACTTGTCAATGCAAGTCCTTATTATTAAACCTCCTTATAAAATTAGCTACAATATGTCGAATGCAGTACACATAATATGCCAATGGTGGATTCCATCCGCTAGCACCTCATTTGATCGCTACTTTGATGGATTCGTGTCCATAAGAAATTAAGCATACATCGTGTTTGTGTTGCCACATGTCTATGCAAATTAGTGAGAAAGAATGGCCAAGGCTCTAGTGTCTCACCCTCCACAATGGCAAAGGCAATTGGTAGTATGTTTCGATTTCCATCTTATGCAATAGCCAACAATAATGTTCCTTTGTATTTTCCATATAAGAATGTACCATTTATTTGCACAATAGGTTTATAATAGGGAAACCCATCAATGCAAGACTTGAATGTCTAAAAAAGTAGATGGAATATTCGCTTACCTTGCACTAGTCGAGCACCTTCATATGCAAGTATTATTTGTAAGTCCACAATTGTACCAGGAACAAAATGTTGCATTTCACCCAACCATTTAGGCAAATTATTGTATGATTTATCCCAATCACCAAACACTCGAACAATTGCCTTTTGCTTTGCTTTCCATGCTTTCCTATAAGAGGTTATGTATCCATATCGAACTTGTATCTCAGCGATCAAAACTGAAATGGTGATTGCTAGATTTTCTTGAACCAGTGACACAATGCATGAACAAATCATGTCAGAATCTAATTTACAATGGTCCTGTGAAATCCTTCTAGTTGTGCAAGTATGAGGACCATTATACTTTCTAATCTCCCATACCTATTTCTTCTTCATAAATGTTGCCCTTATGCTCCAATTGCACCCTTGCCCATACATTTTGAATTTACCATGATATTTGGTTGGCCCAGACTCTATCACTTTGTAATCCATAGAGTTTTTGATGTTATAATGCTTTATAGTTGAAAGCACGACCTCTTTCATTAGAAATTGCATCCCAACATAAAGATCACCACTAGATGGATCCAAACTCACATGTCTGCCTAATGTATGAGCATATTCAGGAAATTCTGGCATATGCATCTCTTCCAAATCAACGGTGTGCATATGGGATGCGAGCACATACGGTGGAAGAACACCACCACCTCCACCACTAGATGACAAATGAAGTACTAGTATCATTGGTGACATCCCTATCAGAATCATCATTGTCACCTACTTCAACATACTCTTCATGCTCACTAAAGTCACCAACATATTCACCATGGGCTCTAGATGACGAATCTAGATCAGCAGCAAATGAAGTTTGTCTTCCAACGTCCATTTCAATGCCTCTAATTGGAGAATCTGTCATAATCGAGATATCTGTTTTGTATGGTTCATCACACTGATGACTAAGAACATTTGAAGACCCACAATCAACATCAACGTCCTCTAGGTCAGCATATAACTCAATTACACCAATATTCAAAAACTATTCATGAGCATCAAACATGTAACTCACATCATCATCATCTTCAAGTGGAAAAGTCCTATACCAGAAACATCCTTGACCAATAGATATAAGAAGCCTATACCTAATCTCTGATATTATTTTTCTATTTCCATATCTTTCATTTTTGTATGAATTTTCACCTTGAGTTCTTCTAATGTGATGTCTTCATAAACACTAAAGCTTTTAGGATATTCACATTCTAAGGTAACACCTTCATCACTAGTGCAAATTTGTCCATTAAACTAGACACATACGACAAATTTGTTGCTTATGTTGCATAACCAACTATAAACAAGGAAACAAAAATCATGTATATGGATTGTAAAATGACAAATCAAATAGTAAGAATGTTCAGTGACACTAGAAAAAAATAGACATACCTTTAACCTCTTAAGATATAAATTTATTTAAACAAAATAGACATAGCAATAATGCTCATATTAAAATAGACATACCCAAGTGGCTCTTGAAATGTGAATCTGATTGAAACAAAATACCAAGAATGTTCTTTACTAACACCTGAAGCCAACAAACAATAATGTGGAAGTAGAAGAACCAAGAAAATGCATAAGCGGGAAGTATATGAATGAGGAAGTAGATGAATAAGGAAGTAGGAAGATACTTTCAATGGTTCCATCTATTTACCTCCCAAGGAGTAAAAAGATCTTGTATTTCAAGAAGGAATCTGATTCCTTCTTTGCAATATACCCAATCAACAACAAATCTTATTCTCATCCTTTCTTTAGCATGTCTTCAGAAGCGTGCTATACGGTAGATTCTTCCCCTTTTAATTTATCGTCTACAAAACCATCATGAACGATGATGGTTTCTATGAGCATTTTTTTTTATTACATGCATAAAAGTCACCCTCATGGATGGCAACTTTTGTGAACAAAATGTAATTGTTTTTTAAAATATAATGTTTGAAAACTGCTATCAGCCATGATAACTTTTAAGCCACTTAACAAAAAATATAAATAAATGTACAAGTAAGAAGTCATCATCACCCATGGCGGCTTCTGAACTACTTACTAAAAAAAATTATACAAGTTAGAAGCCGCCATCACCCATGGTGTCTTTTGAACTACTACTAAAATAAATTACACAAGTTAGAAGTCGCCATCACTTATGGCGACTTCAGAACATGTTCTAAAACAAGCCTATTTTGGTACATAATCTATAAGGTAAGGTAAAACGATAAATTTAAAAAAAAACAGCTATATTATGATAAAAACGCCTCATTAATGAGTTAAATTTTTTGACTCATTTATCGAATGAGTCGACCTTAAGCTTAAGCTTTCACATGTTTGACTCATTAACTCGTGAACCGGCTCGATATGTGTTTAAGCTTAGATAAGATTAGTTAAATGGCTAGACTTTTAAGGACTCTCAGCGAACTTAATATAGGTAGAAATAATAAAATAATACTACCTTCTACCTCATCCAATTTGGCAGGTTCTTCCTCTAATCCGTAAAACCAAATTCAAAATCAAGATATAGTTATAGCTAATATAGAAAGATCATTACATAATTGGTTAATATTTAAAGTGAAAAATAAATAAATCTATAAACAAAGTACTTTTTGGTTTAAATCCAAAATAATATTCATACAATAGAATCATCTCATTCTCTACAAACAAAGAGTGATCCAATATTACTTGAAGAAATTTTAGATCAACATATTCAAGAGGGATTTAATTTCATTCATTTAGGATTAATACAATTAGCTGCAAAATCATTCAATAGGCTTGGAATTAATACCCCTACAACAACAATGCTAAGAGATAAAAGACTTGCAAATTTTGAAGATACAATAATAGCCATATTAGAATCCAATTTACTTGATGGACTAATTTTCTTTAATTGTTATCTAAACTTTTCTGTGGATCTTAGAAGTCCTTTTACAAAAAAGTGCGATATAATTAAATATCAAAATTCCAGAAGGAATATTTTTAGAAGGAGCAAATAATGTATCCATAATTTATATATTTCATTATAAGGTTTCTGTATTAGATTACAATTATAAGGCACCAAGAGAATCGCCTAAATCTGAAACTATTTATTATGAAAGCCTATCTTAGAAGATCTACTATCATCACTCCCAAAAGGCTTAGTCATCAAGAAGTAATCTCTAGATTGCCAAAAGATTGGTTATTCCAAGGGATTATACCTACCCAAAAATACAAAATACCGAAATAGAATCAATAACTCAAGAAGGAGAAAACATAAGGATTAGACTGTTAAGATCAAATTCATATAGTCCAAATTTATCAATAACAACACCTTGACAAACATTAGCTAGACACTCAGTAGATGGGTCAACAATAAATGTAGACCTAACAGGAGTAAATTTTACTCCAAACATTCCACAACCAATATATCAAGAAACTCAAAGTTCTGAATCTCCCCATTACTCTCTAACTAGATCCCAAGTGCTCAACACTATAACAAGAAAACAATCCTTTGAAATAGATAAAAAATGGATTAGAGAAGATTTCAAAGCTCCTTATAATTTGTCAAAAAGACAATGGTATTTCTCAACCTTTCAAAAGAACAAACAAGATTCTATTTGCAAGAATTTTATTCATTCCTTCAAGAAAGAGAAATTAATATCTATTTTTTTTTTCTCTTGGTTAGAGATGTACTGCAACCAAAATAATATAGAAAACCCTAATATCAAGCAAGCTTAAATAGTTGTCAATACTAAAACTTCCACTACCTGGAAAATTATAGCAAAAGACGAAACAGTAGAATCAGTATATATATCCACCATTAGGATCGATTGAAATAATTATTAAAGAAGGAATATAAGTAGAAACTTCCCCTTTTAAAGCTATAGTTCAAAGTTCTTTGCAAAAACAAACAGAAAGAAATGATTGTCAAAAAATTTCTCAACAACTTAATTACTCTAATCAAGTTCTAAGCGCTATGTCCCAACATTTACAAGGAATTGAATCTCAAAATGTAAAAGAAAAATAAACCCACAAAATTAAAATAATAATTTAAACCCTACAAGACCAGTACATAAATTAATAAATGTCCTTTAAAACGAATTAGACTCATTAAATTTAGGATTAAAAGGAGAAAGCTCTTTGGAAGAAAAAATAAGAAGAAATTAGAGAAATTATCAATAGGTAGTTCATCAATAGCTACCATAAATACATTAACAAAAATCAAACAATTAGAAGAAGAATTATTAGATATGCAAACATTTAGTATAAACAAAATGAAATTTCAAAGAAGCCCCCTACCAACAACTAGGAATTATTATCATATATAAGCCAACCTTCCCAGATGTTCAATAGGAAGAAAGAAGTAATTTCGTAAAAAATTCTTACACCGGAGAAGTTATAGTAGAATGGAATTTAGATGAGGTTACTAATCAACAAAATAACGAATATTATTCAACAAATGACTATGACAGCTACTGCCTGTAAGGTAAAAGGAAATATTGATAAGAAAGCAGCAACACTAATAATAATGGAATTTACTAAACAAATAAAAGGATGGTTAGATAATTATATCACAACAAGAAAGAGACATAATATTAGAGACAGTAAAACAAGAACCTAATGGAAGAATAAACCAAGATGCGGTAACCACTCCTTTATATACCATTATAAAATATTTTATAGGAGAACCATTAAAATTACAACAAAGAGCTGCTAATCAATTAGCAAATTTACATTGTCCATCTATATCTGATTATAAATGGTATAAAGATATGTTTTTATCAAAATTATGTTTAAAAAGTGATGGTGTGATAGATTATTGGAAAGAGATTTTTTAGCAAGACTTCCAAAATTATTTGCAAAAAAAGTGAAGTTCAATATTCAACAACAATTCAATGGATCTATTCCTTATGATCAATTAACCTTTGGTCAATTATCTAGTTTTGTCATACAGATAGGATTAAATATTTGTACAGATTTTAAAATACAAAATAAGCTAATAAGAGAAGCTTCAAAAAGTAAAAGAGAATTAGGAACTTTTAGTCAGCATTTAGAATAGAAGGAGTAAAGGCTTCTAGTAGAAAAATAAAATCAAGAAAAAGAAAACCCGTTGTACAAAGAAAAGGGTTCAGGAAAACTAATTTTCAACAAAATCAAAATCCTCCGCTAAACCAAAATATAATAAAAACAAAAACTCGAGACCTAAGAAAAATGTACTATGTTTTAAATGTGGACCGTTTGGTCACTATGCTAGAAATTGCAAAACTAAAGAAAAAAATTAATAATCTAAAGATAGACGAAGAATTTTACAAAAAGCTTTATCAATATCCTTATAAATGATCAATACTCTTCTACCGATTCTGAAGAAGAATTTGAAGAAGACATAATATACCAATTAAAAGAAACCTCTGAGTCAAGCTCACAATCTTTACAATTAGAGGAATACTTAGGGGTAGCATTATGTGATTATTTAAAATGCATTAAAACAATAAATGTAATAACTAAAGATCGAACTTCTACCTTAATATCAATAGTCGACAAAATGCAAGAATCAGACTTAAAAAGAATTTTACAAAAACTAAAAACTATTATAGATTGAGATGGATTTGGATGTTCAGGGAGATACCTCCGAGAAAATCAAGTTCAATGCATAGGAAATTCAATTTATGGAATGAATTCCGTTGAACATAGGAAAGGAAAAAGTTGCAGAGAGTTTTAAGAGAGAGAAAATATTTGTATGAATATTCAGTATCCTTTTCCTTTTGCCCAAAGGCTATGCACTATAGCATTCGTTCGTTACAATTGCGCACCAAAGGGAAAGTTGCAACAAACTTCCCGTTATAGTTATGCCACAATAGCATCTAATCACAACATAACTAGAGTAACTAAAATGCCCTTACTAAAATGGCAAATACCGAAAAAGGTAAATAAACATTGAAATGGTAAATAATTAAGTGTTACAGTATTAATAGTGTCAATACTGTAACAATACCCTGCCCTTCAAGACAAACATTGACCTTAAGGTTGAAAGTTAGGGAATTGTTTGAGAAGATCATAGTAAAACTGCCAAGTAGCCTGATCAGTGGGGAGGTCCTTCCATTTCACAAGTACTTTAGTAGCAGCAACTCTTCCTCTCTTGACCATCTTTCTGTCAAGAATAGTTTCTGGTTTCCCTTTTTGTCCAAAAACCTGATCTTGTTGTGGCAAAGGGTAAATTTTAGCAGTTCTGGGGTCTTTGCACAACTTCAGCTGGGAGACATGGAAGACATTGTGAATTTCAGAAGAAGGAGATAAGTCCAACTGATAAGCCATGGCTCCAATTTTGTCCACCACTCGAAAAGGACCATAGAACTTAGGGAGGAGTTTGTGATAAGAATGGTGTCTAACAAAAAATTGCCTATAAGGCTACAATTTCAAGTACACAAAATCACTAGTAGTAAAGTTTTTGTCACTGTGATTCCTGTCAGATTGTTGAGTCATGAGATTTTGGGCCCTTATCAAATGGAATTTCAGCAGTTGGATCATTGCTTCCCTAGCACTCAAGGTTCTATCCACAGCAGGAGTAGCAGTTTCACCAGGAAGATATGGAAGGTGAATAGGAGGGCCTTGCCCATAAACCACTTCATATGGAGATGTTTGAATTGAGGAATGAAAGTTGGTGTTGTACCACCACTCGGCTAAAGATAACCATTTAGACCAGGAGGATGGTTTCTCAGAACACATACACCTAAGATAGGTTTCGAGACATTTATTGACAATCTCAGTTTGGCTATCGGTTTAGGGATGGTACATAGTGGATTTGTTCAAAGATACACCTTGTAATTGAAAAAATTCATTCTAGAATTTACTGATGAAGATTGGATCCCTGTCACTGATAATTATACTAGGCAGCCCATGAAGTTTGAAGATATGCTCCAGAAAAACTTGAGCAACATTCATGGCAGTGTATGAGTGGGATAAAGGTAGGAAGTGAGCATATTTGCTAAGCCTATCAACCACAACAAAAATCACTTGCTTCCTATGTGAAGGTGGCAGACCTTCCACAAAGTCCATACTTATGTCCTCCCAAACCTGGTTGGGAATAGGTAGAGGTTGCAGTAACCCTGGTGAAGCATCCAAGTCAGGTTTGCATTTTTGGCACACATCACAATGCCTTACATAATTCTATATGTCCTTGAGCATCCCCTTCCAAAAGAAAAGGGACCTGATTCCAACATAGGTTACATCTCATCCAGAATGGCCACCCACTGGTGAGTCATGAAGCCATTTTAGAATAGCCAACTTGGTGTCCATATCAACACCAACAATCAATTTACCTTTTCTCCTCAATTCACCCCGGTTCCAAGAATACTTAGGATGTTTTGTAGGTTCCTGCTGTAATTCCTATAACAGTTGTTGTATGTCCAAATTAGTGGTCCAACTATGCTTAATTTGCTCTAAGAGATCAGTGCTAGCATTATTAAGCATAATTGGAAGTAACTCAGCACCTTGTTTTTGAGAAAGAGCATTTGCAGCTACATTTGTCACACCCTCTTTATAGTGAATTTCAAAATCAAACCCTATTAATTTTGCCATTCATATCTGCTGAAAAGGGGTGTTCAACCTTTGTTCCAATAGAATTTGATGCTCTTTTGATCGGTCCGAATCACAAAATGATCATGTGATAGGTATGCACCCCATTTCTATACTGCATATACAATTGCCAAAAGCTCCTTTTCATATATAGACATAGCTTGTTATTTGGGACCTAAGGCTTTGCTAATATAAGCTATAGGATGCTTGTCTTGCATTAAGACTGCACCAATACCCGAACTAGAGGCATCAGTCTCTACCACAAAAGTTTTGGAGAAATTTGGGAGAGCTAGAATAGGGGAAGTCACTAAAGCTGTCTTAAGGGAATTGAAGGCATTAGTGGATAAAGAGTCCCACTTGAAACTGTCTTTTCTAAGCATATCAGTCAAAGGCTTAGCAATTTTACCGAAGTCCTTCACAAACCTTCGATAATGGCCTGCCAACCCAAGAAAATCTCTAAGCTATTTGATATTTGTAAGATGTGGCCAATCAGCCACTGCTTGGATTTTTGTAGGATCAGTAGACACACCATTGCTAGAAATGAAATGGCCGAGATACTCAACTCTGGACGTGGCAAAGCTACACTTGCTTTTCTTAAGGAATAAGTTATGATCCCTGATGAGTTAGAAAACAGCCTTGAGGTGTGTTGCATGAGCAGCTATTGAGGGGCTGTATATGAGAATGTCATCAAAGAATATTATCACAAACCTTTTCAGAAAAGAGTGAAAAATGTGATTCATCAAAGCTTGGAATGAAACTGGTGCATTTGTCAAACCAAAGGGCATAACTAAGTATTCAAAGTGTTCAGCATGTGTTTTAAAGGCAGTTTTGTATTCTTCCCTAATGACCATTCTTACTTGGTGATACCCAGACCTCAAATCCAGTTTTGAATACACTGTAGATTCCCCCAATTCATCCATCAAGTCTTTTATCAAAGGAATGGGAAACCTGTCTTTTATTGTTTGCTGGTTCAGACTCCTATAATCCATACACAACCTCCAGGAACCATCTTTTTTTCTGACCAAGACAGCTGGGGATGCATAGGGACTGTTACTGTATTGAATAATGCCTTGATTGAGCATGTCCTCCACTAACTTGTCAACTATATCCTTTTGTATAATTGAGTACCTGTAAGGTCTCAAGTTGAAAGGAATAGAACCATCTTTAAGAGGAATCCTATGGTCGAAACCAGGCCTGCAAGGAGGTAACTGGTTTGGTTCCGAAAAAATATTAGTGAATTTTGTGATGATGTTCTGAATAACCCTTGGAATATTGGGATTGGAAAGTTCTGCAGAACTAAGGCTACAAGTAGGGACTTCAAAAAAGTTTGGAGCCTTGTTGACATGTAAGAAACATAGTTGAGCACCCTGTTGCACAGGTTGAGTGAAGGTTTTATTATTGATCAGTTTAATCCCTGCAGGTTTAGCCCTTCTCAACACAAACTTTTTCCCATCTATGGAAAATTCCATCTGCAATTTGGTAAAGTCCCAAATGATTGGGCCAAGAATGGTCAGCCATTGGACTCCCAATACTAAATCACAGCAGCCCAAAGGAAGCACCATCACTTCGAATGTGAACTTAGATTATTGTAACTGCCAAGTAAAGTTCTTACAAACATAAGAAGCATCAATCCTAGTACCATCAGCCACTGTGACAGAGAGAGGGGTGATAGATTCTAGTTCGCAGCCCATTTTTTTTGCCAATTCCAAGTCAAGGAAATTATGAGTGCCACCACTGTCGATCAAAATCTGCAGCATCTTTTTGTTGTAGAGTCCATTGACCCTCATGGTTTGGTAATTTGAAGCACCCGATATAGCATTCATGGATATCTGTGGCTTGTCAACTAAGTTGGAATGTACCACTAGACCACCCCCTTCTTCTATTACCTCAATTTCCTCATCTACTACCTCATCATCATCCATTTCCATCAGAAGCAATTGGGATTTTCTGTGTTTAATTTGGTGACCAGGAGTGAAAGGTTCATCACAAAACATGCATAACCCCTTTGCTCTCCTATCGGCCATTTCAGTTGCATTGAAAGTTCTAATTGCTTTACCCAAAATTGGTTTAATGGTCTGGTTCTGAACATTTGAAGTAACACCATAAGTGGGTTTGTTAACAGTTGTGGGGGTTTTATAAGTAGTGTTGCTGTAGCGATTGGTAAATTTGGAACCATGTTGAGACTGGACAGATGATTCATGCAATTTAGCCAAATTTGCAGCATGTGCAATAGAGGTGGGGCTAAACATCCTCACATGCATTTGTGTTATGCACTAATCCAGACAAAAATATACTTAGAGAATGCTCGGGGGGCAGAGTAACCTGAGTTAAAGCTAATTCAAATTCATCTATATATTCTTGCACTTTACCCACTTGTTTCACTTGAATCAAAGAGGAAAGAGGATCCTCATAAGCATCACCAAATCTCACAGTAACATCAGCTATGTATTGAGGCCAATCGGGGTAAATATTGAACCTCGATCGCATATAATTCAAATGCCATTGTAAAGCGCTATCCTCAAGATGAATTGAAGCTAACCTGACCTTGGTTTTTAGTGGGGTGTTGTCCAGGGAGAAAAATTGTTCACATTTGTAGAGCCACTCCTTAACCTTCGAGCCATTGAACTTAGGAAATTCAATCTTTGAGCACCTCGTGGAGAAATGGTGTTGAACCTGGTTATGTGGCCTCTGGTTTTCCCCATTTGATCCTTGAGTCCCCTTATGAAGCACATGGTGAGGCATACATAGATTATTAGCTGAGGACCCCTCAGCATGAAATCGGCTCGACTGATTATTTAACATAGTTCGGAGCTCTGACAGATATACGGTCACTTGGTCCAGTTTCGACTGCATTTCGGCGTTCGAATCCAAAATTTTCTTCGTCAATGTTCGCTCCATCTCTTGCATGCTAAGTTGATGTCTCACCACATCAGCCATGATTGCACCTCAGGATGAATCTTTGATACCAGTTGAGATGGATTTGGATGTTCAGGGAGATACCTCTGAGAAAATCAAGTCCGATGCATAGGGAATTCAATTTATGGAATGAATTCCATTGAACACAGGAAAGGAAAAAGTTGTAGAAAGTTTTAAGAGAGAGAAAATGTTTGTATGAATATTTAGTATCCTTTTCCTTTTGCCCAAAGACTGTGCAATATAGCATCCATTCGTTACAATTGCGCACCAAAGGGAAAGTTACAACAAACTTCTCATTACAATTATGCCACAACAACATCTAATCATAACATAACTAGAGTAACTAAAATGCCCTTACTAAAATGGCAAATACCGAAAAAGGCAAATAAACATTGAAATGGTAAATAACTAAGTGTTACGGTATTAATAGTGTCAATACTGTAACATAGATCAAGAAGAGCAACAAAAAGATCAAGTAGAAAAAATCGAAATGAAAGATATATTAGAGAGACGCAAAAAACCTATAAAAGAATCAGTCATTCTATATGACTTACAACAAGAAATAAAAATTCTAAAAACCGAGATTCAACAACTAAAAAAATAAAGATTTAAAATTAGAAATAGGACTTCTAACGCTAAAGGAGCAGCAAATAATATCCAAACAAGAATCCTCTCCAAGAGGAACTCCTGATGACTCTCAATCCTATACTCTCTCCAAGAGGAACTCCTGATGACTCTCAATCCGATATTAATTTATTAAGTCAAATAGTAGTACATAAAGGGGCACTGTCAAATAAAGTTTGTAATAAATTAAGAATGAACGTTTTCAATTAGTCCGTTTTAGTAGATTCAGAAGCATATATAAATTATATTTAAGAAGGATTAATTTCAACTAAATATTATGAAAAAATTAAAGAATTATTAAGCAATGCAAATAAGATAAAATTATTTATTTTTTATAAATTAACAAATGCAAAAAAAATGTAAAAATAAATTGTGTTTCAAAACTTCTTTTGTCTTAGTAAAAAACAAATGAATAAGCGATTTCAGGAACTCTTTCTTTAATATTACTTTATCCTTTCTCCGGATATGTGTCTATAGCCATAGGCAAAGAAGTATGTTTTAAATTCATTAAGCCTCCCAACATTAAAGAATTAAAAATGATACAAAACTCCTTAATCTCCTCAATAAATTTAATTCAAAGAAAAAAGAAACAAATCTATATGCTCAACAGAGAATTACAATATATGAGAATAGAAGAACAATTACAAAGTCCCTATAATGAAAAGAAAAACAGTAGAACTTCAAAATAAAATGGAAAAGGAAATATGTAATGATCACCCAAACGCTTTTTGGGACCGAAAAAGGCATATAGTTTCTTTATCCTGTGAGGATAATTTTAATGAAAAGAACATACCGATAAAGCAAGACCCATTTAAATGAATCAAGAGTATTTAGAATAATGTAAAATGAAATACAAGAATATTTAGAGAAAAAGTTCATAAGAACTAGTAAATCTTTATAGAGTTGTATAGGATTTTATGTAATGAACTCTTCTGAACTAGAAAGAGGGATTCTAAAATTAGTAATTAATTATAAACCTTTCAATAAAGTCCTTAAATGGATTAGGTATCTTATTCCAAATAAAAAGAATTTAATAAATAAAGTTCATAATACTTCTATATTTTCAAAATTCAATATAAAATTTGGATATTTTCAAATTCAAGTAACAGAAGAAGATCATTACAAGACTACTTTTATAATACCTTTTAGACATTATGAATAGAATATATTGCCTCAAAGATTAAAAAAAAATGCTCCAAGTGAGTTTTAGCATATTATGAATGATATTTTCAATCTATACATGAAGTTTACTGTAGTATATCTTGACGATCCTTAGTCTTATCCGTGGCGGCCCTTGCGGCCACTTCCAATGTAACATCCTCCAATAAAATAAATAGATAATAATAATAAATAAAATACCTATGTGTATACTAATATGTACAGATTTTTAAGAAAATTAAATTAAGAAAATAAATAAATAAAAATTAAGTGTGTAGAATCAGGATTCAAATTTTTTAAATTAAAAGATTTCGTAAAGAAGAATAAAGAAGTTACTTTAATATCTCCTAACTATTAAAAAAAAAAATGAAAGAAGAACGGTGAACGCTCATCAGCGTAACCACCTTGGACGGGAAAAGAGTACATGTTAAATTAAACACAGTGAAATGCTTTTAGAAAAAAATAAATTGGAAAAAGATAATTACGTAAATAGTGAAATGTAATCATGAATCTCATCGGATTTTCTTAGCTCTCATTTACATTAAGAAAAAATATCATCTTACATCACTTTTTAACACCATTTTTTACACTTAATTAATTATGTACAAATTCATAATTAATTATATATATTAGTTGATTAATGAGTAAATTCATAGTTTAGGAATTGAAGTTTAAATTTACTCATTAACCAACTAATACACATGATTAACCATAAATTTATACATCATTAACTAAGTGTTGAAAGTGGTGTTGTAAAATGATGTAAGAATATAAAAGTTGTTACATTAAAGCACAAGCATAAAGGTATTTTTACCAAACTATCATTAATGACAAAATTATTTACCAAAATATTACTATTTTGAAACTATTTACTAAAACGTCACTATTTTGAAATTATATACTAAACTGTCACTCTTTTATCTAATGTGACATTTTTTTTGTCCACGTAGAAAACATTAAAGAGGATGACGCATCCACATAAAAAACGTCAAAACATTTGGCATTTTCTACGTGGATATGTCATCCACTATGGCGTTTTCAATGTAAAAATGCCAAACCATTTGGCGTTTTCTACGAGGATGCGTCATCTTCTTTGGCATTTTCTACATGGACAAAAATAATAATAATGAATATAAAATAATACATAACTTATCATTCTTCAACTGATCAAAAAACCAGTGATAATAGTCAAGTACATCAGTCACAGTATAATTTAAAACTTTATGTTTACGCCACCTATTTATAAATCAAAGTATTATATTGTCAATGGAATAAGGATAAAGTTAATTATGTCTGTACAAGTAAGCAATAGAACAAAGTAATATAAAGAAATAATATATTCAGAAACTTACTGTCATCCCAATGGACGTAACTGACCACGATTAACATCATAGAACATATCAGGTTCAACATGGTCAGTTAGTGTTGGGGTAAGCCAGGGGAATCCATATCATGCCCAATACTATAATAAGATGCAAGCCCCTCCGATCTCGCTCGCCTTATAGTCCGTAACTTTGCAAAACTCTCTATACAAGTATGTCGAGACTGCAAACCCCCAACTGTATGTCCCGATAACAGCAAAGTCCTCCAACAACGGAAGGACCATCAAGTGTACATACTTACCAAAATATGATGTTGATGGGTAAGGCCAGTAACAGCAGCGCCGTCAATAGGAAGACTCGATATGATACTAATGTACTCTTCTAACGTTATGGTGCACTCTTCAGTAGGCATGTGAAATGTATGTGTCTGTAGGTGCTATTTCTCAGCCAACGTAGTAATTAAGGAGTGTGAGATCCACGTGGAATGGGTTAAGTGCTCTAGAAGCACACGCAACATGGCATTTTTTTTTATTTTTTTGTTGTAAAATGCCAAAGATGATGGTGCATCAACTTGGAAAATGCCAAACGGTTTGGCATTTTTACACTAAAAATGTCATAGTGAATGGCGTATCCACGTGAAAAATGCCAAAGATGGTGGTGCTTCCACGTGGAAAACGCCAAATGTTTTGGCATTTTCTATATGGATGTACCACCCTCTTTGATGTTTTCCACGTGGACAAAAAAAGAATAAAAAATGTCACGTTAGACAAAAGGGTGACAGTTTGGTATATAGTTTCAAAATAGTGACATTTTGGTAAATAGTTTCAAAATAGTAGCATTTTGGTAAATAGTTTTGCCATCAATGGCAGTTTGGTAAAAAAAACCCAAGCATAAATGGGAAAATTCGAACATGGAACTCTAAAAAAGGGGTCCATGGATGGACCATGGCTTTTGAGCCATTGATTTATTATTAAAATAAATTAATGACTCAGATTAAAAGGTTAAATTTTTACAGATTTTAATTAGTAACACTCAGATTCGCACAGAAATTTAGCCAGATCATTCATTCATTCTTTTTTTTTTTATGAATAACTATACATATAAAAAAACTTACAGATTTTAACTGGTAAATTTTACATACACATAAATCTACATATAGATACTGTCAAAAAATAAAGAGTCCATTCATGAACCCAAAGTTATTGGGATGATAGCATCGTCCGCATAAATGACCCAGATTCATTCTACCACACAACTACAAAACACACACACACACACTATAGTCATAGAGTTACGTTACTTACAAGTATTTGATGATGCATTAAGACTTCAAGTCTTCTTCTCTATCCACAACATAATAGCTTAGTTAGAAAAAATTCTTCTTGTTAGAATATAGTTAGAAGGCAACCAAAATAATGATTACGTAGAATGCCTATAAAAAAGCAATCTTCCCCTTTCATTCTTCTTCATCCTAAATAGACACTACCGAAACAACTCCAACCCACTAACAACTCCAATCTTAGCCTTTCCTTCCTCAAACATAGAAGGTAAAAAAGAACCCAACCTTTCTCTTTATTTTCATCCTCATCTTTAAGGTGTAACCCAAAACCGATTTTATTTTTCCAAGTGAAAGGATTTCATTACCTCTCTATAGAGGTTTCAAGCTTCCATTTTTGGGGCCTAATAAAGAGATTCACTAGAATCTGATATGAAATATTTGATGGAAATTTGTTGATATTGAATTTCAAATTTTTTCTGGTCATTAACTCTTGGAGGATGATTTTTTTTTTCAAGAAAAATGAGTTTTATTCACTTGTTTATGTTATTCCCTTCATTTTCCTCTCTATTATTCACGATAATGAGGCAAAGTTTTGACTTTCTTTTTATTTCTTTCCTCTATATTGTCTTGGTTTGCTGTTGCTATTCTCTTTTCTTTGAAATCCTTGGATAAGTGGGCACATCGGTGAACGATTCTTTTTCTTTTTTTCTTTTGGTTGTAACAGAGACTCCATCTCTGTGATGGGGTTGAAATCTGAATTTTTTTTAAAAAAAATTAACAGATTTTAGGAATGAAAACTAAGTAAGGATGGTTTATAGTTTTAATTGCTATTGTTGGTTTCAACAAGAATGTGTAGATTGAATTTTTGTTTATACTATTGCTTATCTCTAACTAGTACTGTGATGACTCTTGAAATATTCAGAATATATTTGATTGATTTGGTACACTTTTGATGAAGATGGCGTAAGAAATAAGCATGATGATACGCGTAAAATACATTAAGAGTAAGTACACTCTATCGTAAAGTAATATAGGACTTGAGTCTCAGTTGTCGATCCCATGAGGAATAAGTAGTAATTATTAGATTAGTATAACTCTTGGTTATTTAGACAATCGAAAGTGTAAGAGAAATTTAAAATAAAATCAGAAAACAAATAAAGAAGAATAATGGACAGTTAAACAATGCAGAGATAATCAAATAGGGAGAAACTAGGGCACAAGTTCACTTGAATCCAATTAGTCAGATTTTCACTCATTTATGATGTAAGGTAATTATCTTGCCAATATTCTCTTATTTGCTATTGAATCTCAATAGTCATGGACGAGACAATATTCTATTCCTAAATTAAATTGGTTATTTGATCATTTAGTTGAATTAATTAGGAATGCATTAAGCTCCAATTCAAGAGATGAACTAACATAATCATTAATTCCATTGAAAGAATAAACTGATATTTGGTCATTCACCAATCTAATCCTATGTTTATCATATAGGTCCACTCATTGAGTGCAGATGATCACCGGTCAAACAATGAATTAATATATGCCAAAAGAGATTAAGTTCTGACAAGAATACAAGTAATGTAATAAACCCTAAAAGAAATTACCTTAATCAAATTCGAAATAAAAATCAATTAACTAAGAAAACAAGATCTCCCATAGCCCTAACTATGGGATTAGCTACTCATGTTCAATACAAACAATCACAAATCACAATATAAATTCATGGAAAGAAAACCCAAAGAAAAGGGAAAACTAGAGGGGAAGAGAAATCAAAACCCCTTCTACGGTGATTATGATCTTCAAGCCTTCAGGAATTAAATTCTCTCTCCGAAACCGTCCTCCAAGGATTCGTAGCAATTCTCTCTTCTGATTTGTCTCTCAAAATCTGCTTTCGTAAAAGTGTCTTTTAAGATTAGGGATTTTCTACGTTTTTTTGAATTATGGCATAACTCTTCTATTTATAAAAAATAATGTGTGCTGTTATGCGACTAGCGCCTAGACACTGGCTTCTGGGCACTCAAGCATTGAGACCATAAATCAAAAACATGCTGTGTAACGCATTGCACGCTCAGACGCTGCCTAGGTGCTAGGACACCAGAGAGATTAGAGATTTTCTTCCATGAGCGCTGGCTCTTGGGCGCTTAGGCACTGAATCATCAAAGAAAATTTGTGCCTATTCTCCTTGTAAAAATTGTCCAGTCTTCTTCCATGTAAATTTACCTATCAAAAGCAATTAAAATCATGTAATAAGAACACAATTAAAAATAATAAAAAACTAATAAAACTTGAGAACAAAATTTAATAAAAAATATCAAAAGAGGATGAAAAACTAAGAAAATGAACCATAAAAATATGAGATTTTGAAGGTTCATCACATGATAATGCTAAAACAATGGCCTAAGGGTGGCATCCGGCAGGGCGGGAGCAGGGAGCTGATTAACTCCCCGTCCCTGATCCCTGCCATAGGGGCATTTTTCCATATCCCCATTCCCTGAATCCCCGCAAATACCCACGGAGATTCCCCGCAATGTCAAAAAAATTAAAAAAAAATAAAAAACACTATATTACATCTACAACATCAAATTCAAGAGTTCAACAGGTTTAATATTCTAAAAATAAAAAGGCATAAGTACATAATACAAAGCCTAAACATAAGAACTTAAACGTAAGTTTGCACAACTGCTGCCAAGCTACATTGTAACTTCAAGCTACAGCCCAAAATCATACAAGTTCAAAAAACATAAGTTTACAATTTCTTCAACTCTTACTTGTGTCATCCATCAATAAGTCTTCATTCTTTTCATCCCCTATATGCCACACTTGCACTTGCCTTCAACATATTCCTTTACCAGTTTACCTCAATATCATCAATATCTTTGTATTCATTGAATGTGCAATATTCACTCATTTTTTTGGTAGAACCTAACAATTACAAAATCAAATTAACTATGTAAAGAAGAAAAATTAAATAAAAAATAGATGGATATAAAATTATATTACCTTCTATTGCATTGCGTAACCAATCTTAAGAACACATTAATGCCTCTATTGTTTCCACATTTAGCCTACTCCGATGAGGACTAAGAAAGCGACCACTGGTGCTAAAGGTAGACTCTGATGCAACTATCAAGATAGGAATGACTAAAAAATCTCTTGTAATTCTTTGCAAAGTTAGATATTTCACTCCAATATTTTTTCAATAACCCAATATGCCAAACACATCTTCATTTGATTTATCAATCAAGACAGACTCCTCTAAGTAGCAATCTAATTCTAACTTGAAAGTGCTATCTAAAGCAGTTTCTTGCACATATTGAAAATAGTTGCTTCTCCATTTTGCTTTCTTTGCAAAAGGACTAACTTCTGTCAAAGTTGAAGATGTAGTAGAATCATTACTAGTAGGAACACTCCTCCTATCCTTAGCTTGATATTCATCAACCAAATCTTCAAGTAATTTTTTCACCTTGTGCAATTCATTAGTTCTTTCATTTCCATACATAAGAGGGAAGAAATAATACAACAACTTCATTTTATATCTAGGGTCCAAAACAGCCTCTATTGTCATCACCTCATTAATCATGCCCCAATACTTCTCAAACTTGTTATACATACTTGAAGTCATCATTTGGATGATGTCACTAGAAGAATGCAGCCACTTATTCAAAGATAATCTAATTTCACACACTTTTGGAAAATAGACATTTGAAATTGGGTATTGAGTACTGGAGAACAACTCAATCACACTATAAAATATTTCCAACTTCTCACAAATTTCAGATGCCATTTCCCAATCATTATCACTTGGCAAACACTTAAATTGAGACTCACGTTATTTTAAACGTTTAAAAATTTCTTGGAATGGTAATGCAAAAGCAAGCATTAAAAATGTGGAGTTCCATCTAGTTCTACAATCAAGGGCAAGCTTTTTTGAATAAGCAATATTCAATTGCCGGCAAGTGTCAACAAATTTCTCCTCCTTCTTTGGTGTTGTAACCCAATAAGCAACATTATCCCTAATCTTTTCAATAAAACTATAGATTGTTATAATCCCCTCTTTCACAATCAAATTCAACACATGAGCACAACAATACATATGGAATAAGTTCCCTCCCAAAACAAAAGAAGAAGTTGAAATCTTATCAAAAATACGCTCAACCATTGCATCATTAGTGCTACAATTGTCAACAGTTAAGGTCGACAACTTTCTATCCAAATTCCAATCAAACAAACAGTCGACCAAAACATCACAAAGAACCTCAACAGTATGAGGTGCAGGCACATAAATGAACCTAAAATAAGTAATTATAAATATAACATACAATTATCAAGTAGCAAACATGAAACCTAAAAGAAAAAGACAAAAAGACAGATTTAAAACAAAGTAATTAAGTCGTTACCTCACAATCTGACTTTGCATAGTCCAATTGTCATCAATGAAATAAGCTATAACAAACATGTACCCTTTATTTTTTTATTTTATACCTAAATTTATTAAAAAATAAAACAAGAATACAAAAAAGGTTGCGACCACATATTAGTATATCCTTTATTTTGATTAGTTGCAGTCCACATATTAGCAGTTATTGCAATGCGGCTTGTATTTTTTTCAAGCAGCTTCATAGTCTTAGCCTTCTCGCTCACATACATCTTCAGTATATCATTCTTCATTGTATTGCGAGAAACTACTTTGAACAAAGGTTGAAGAGCACTAGAAAACCTTCTAAAACTGATATGATCAACCATAGTGAGAGGATACTCATGCAATACAATCATTCTTGCAAGTTTCATCCTTACAACATCTTGATTAAATAAGTAGTTACCAACTATAAGTGATTCACCCCTATCTCCTATTGAACTTGATGATTGTGCCAAATTTTTAAGTATTGCTTGCTTTGGGCCCCTCATAGTCCAAAGCTTACAAGTCCTAATGCGATCATGTAAGTGTTTAGTACCTTGTCTATTGTCACCACCAAGCTTCTTCTCATAATATTTGTATATTGCCTTCCACTTGTAATCTATTTTCTCCCTTCTAAAGTGTGCCCAAGCTCCTAAAGTTAGTCCTCTTTTATTAGGACTTGACTGCTCGTTGACATCTTGTATTTCCAAATTTGTTTCACTTGTTTCACTAGGAGGAGGAGCCTCAACCTGTTGATTTTGTTCATTCTCTTCCATCGGATTTTTTTATGTCTCATTAGGAACTTGATTGCTCCCAACAGGGGTGTTAGATAATTGATCACCCTCTGTCATTCTACATATAAAATAAGTACAATATGTCAAAAAAATAAACAAAAGATTAACATGTAAAAGTAAACAAATGGTTAACATGGATTGCACCAATTACATGGACTAGAGTTTAGGATGACAGCAAAACACATCAGTTAGTTAACATGTAAAAACAAACAAAAGGTTACATTATTCATCAATGAACTATTAGAAAGAAGTCTAGTCTTTAACATCTACGAAGGAAAAAAAAACAATAGATTGCAAAAAACACAACCAAAAAAGTTGAAGATAATGCTAAAATTGCTCACAAACACTACAAAATGCAATGGATTTTTTCACATAACCTAACACATTGAACAAAGTCAAGCATGAGTAAGAACACAATATTACAAGCAGAACTGATTTTTATCTTTCCCAAGCATCAGCTAAAATGTTAGTGGAAATCAAGCACAAGAACATGAACAGAGAAAAACTTCATCTTCACAATCATAGATCTATCAAAAAGGAGAAACCCCCAGATCATAAAAAACACTCATTTGCCCAAAAATCATTTCTTTACACACAAAAAAATTACAAAAATGGAAATGGGCATCACCAGAATCATAAACTAAAACTCTAGGAAAAATAGATAAAAAATGAGAAAAATTTACGAAATGGTAGCAGATCCAAAGAGAAGAAGATGAAAAAAAAACCCTAACTCACATTTGGGATTGGGTCATTAGAGTGGTGGACCTTGTTGCAATCAGTGATGGAGTACAACCTGAGCAGTCCTACGTGAGAACGACGGCTATATGGCGACAAATCAGTGCCACAATGATGGTTGAGATTGAGCTTGAGATAAGTTGGTGGCTTGGTGCTGGTCGGCTAGTCCTGCTGGAGGCTGGAGCTCACTGATTCAACAGATGATGAGGCGATGACGCTAAGCAGGAGATCTCAGATCTGGGTTATGGGATAAGCAGCGCTGCCGCTGAGAGCAAAGGGACGACATACAATGGCACGCAACGGTGAGGCGACAGCGCAACGCTGAAGATCTCATATATGGGTTTTGGGATGAGCAGCGTTGCTGCTAAGAGGGAAGGGACGATGAATGAAGGCACGGCGGAGAGTCATGGCATAACGGTGGAGTGGCACGACACGATGGAGAGGCATGACACGATGGAGAGGCACGACACAACGGAGAGGAGCGGCAAACGTGCGTGGTTGCTAGGGGTGGGGGATTTGGGAATTTGAGACTTGAGAGAGTAAAATGAGAGAGAGAAATAGAGAATATCAAAAAGTGAACAGAGATTGAGAAATATTTGGGAAAGGGGAGGGGTTCTTGACGCAGCGGGGGTAGGGCGTAGGGTAATTGGGTAAAGGAATAAAAAGGGTTAATTTGGTAAAATAATATATTTTTTAAATTTTTTTAATTTTAAATAAATATAAAAATTAATAAAAGATGAAATTACTAAAATATATATATTTATATAATAATAATAATAATAATAATAATAATAATAATACATAATACATACATACATACATACATATATACATACGTATATATATATATATATATATATATATATATATTATATATATTATAAAAGTCATTCTAGTAATTTTAATGGAGATGGGGGACCCACAGGGTGGAAAGTATGGTCCTCATCCCCTTCTCTGAATATACCACTGGAGAATTTTTTTCCCCCACCCCCGTCTTCACGGGGAGAAAATCCCCGTATTTGAAGCCCCATTTGAGGCGGTCCCCGTAGAGATCCTCGAGCCCTTGAAATTTTTTCCATCCCTACAATGGCCAATAACCTTTAAGACTTGACTAAGTCAACTTGAATAGCCTTTAAGACTTCTCTATAAGTGAATCCAATAAGCAGAAAAGAATTTTTCCCCCCCACTTTTAATGATATTAATCAATTGATGATTTAATTTGGAATTCTCTACACTAGTGGCCCTTCGGCTAAGAAGACTTTCACCACCAAGATATACTTTTAATATCAAATATTGATAAGAAAGAATATTTTTGAAAGAGAGGAATTTAAATTGTCATTTTGTCTTTAAATTGAAAACCACGCCCTTTTATATATGTATAACCACGAAGGCCTTATGGAGAGATGATAGTTGTTTCATGGGGAGACGAGAGTTGTTTCTTTTATCTTATGCTATTAATTTGTTGAACATTTAATTTTGGAATTATTTTTGTGTTAATGACCATTAAATCAACTATTTTTTTTAAGATTTATTTGAATTTTTATTTTTTGAGTACCAATTCTATAACTAGTAATTATTAATAGTATAATTTTGTGCTCATTAGATAAATATAATTTCAAAATCTCTAGTTTTAACCTTCTAAATCCTACGGTCAAGTGGCCTAGTTTATTTTAATAGTTTTTCCTTCTATATATATTTTATAATGTTTTAAGAGGCAAAATGATAAGAAAACTACTACAAGAAATTCACAAATTAGCGAGAGAAATGTCCCTCTCTAATCCCTCGCTAATCCCTCGCAAAATTTTTTTGCAGGGGATTAGCGAGGGATTAGAGAGGCACATGTCCGTCGATTTTTTTTCATCGTTAAGTAGCGACGAAAAAATTTCCTCGCTAATCCCCTAGCTAATCCGTCGCTAATCCCTCGTAAATTTTTAAAAGAATGCCGCTTGTGTTCCCTTGCAAATCAGGGAGAGAAATTTCATCACTATTCCGTCGCTATAGTCTGAAAAATCTGGATCTAATTTCACTCACTATTCCCTCGTAAATCCCTTACTAATTTCGCTCGCCCTCGCAAAGCCCTTGCTAATTTCCCTCGCTATTCCCTCACAAATCCCTCGCTAATCTTAGTCATAGCAAGAAAAAAAATGAAAGAAAGAAAGCAAAAGCCACCAGACCTACACTACACACTTACTCCACCCATGCACGTACATTGTGCCACCATCACAGTCAACAACAACATAATTTCAAGAAACCAATCACCAACAAAATCCAAGAAACCAATACAAGAAATTGTGAAGACTTTGTCTATATTCAGAAAGAAATTGTGAAGAGAATAAAGGAATGAAAAAGAGATGTGAGGCTTTGAGCAAAGTAGAAATATAATTAGACGATGCAAGAACAAAAGACAAAGTTTTGAACGTATAAGGTCTTAAGTATAGGATCTGAATAAGGGTAGATGAAATTTAGATTGAAGTAAAACATCAAAACATGTAGCCGATATACTCTCCCCTCTCACATAGTGAATTCTGCACACCAAGAATGCATAACGCGCACAATATTATCCGGCAAGAGCCTAATCTCACACTTAATAATAATAATAATAATAATCAAAGTCAGCATGCCAGAGATATGCAACCTCTCTTTTTGCTCATCCCAACCTTTTGTATAAACAAAAAATGAAAATAAAACTATCTGCACGAGAAGGTATCCTTAAGGAAGCTAAAGACATCGGAGTAATGTTGAGTAAGAATATACCTCTAGAGCCATCTAGTTTGGAGTTCCCTTCGTGGAGAGTTCAGTTACAGATCCCAGCAGTTGCTAAAAATGGAAATTCTAAGTTACTCTAGCTTAATATAAGGAAAAAGAATATTTCGATCTGCCTTGAACATGAGGCAACCTCTTTCTTCCTCTAAGCTGATGATATTAGAAAGAATTTGGAATGGTTAGTTCAATTAGGCTTCCTTTTAAACTTGGGTAGCCCAAACATATTTTCTATGTTCCAAACATTTTCATTACTAGAAAAGCAGAAAGAAATACACTTGTACAACAACTGATAAGCAATTCTTAAAGATTTTCAAAATTGCATTCACCCTTCTACTCCCACTTGCTGGAAAAACTAACAGCAAAACACAAATTACTTAGATAACAACTAATAATGGATAAGCAATTTCTTAAATAATTTCAAAATTTCATTCACCCTTCCACTCCCACAAGCCTCCTTTGCTATCATATTCCGCATGTCATATTTAGGCCTTGATTCTAGTAATGGAATGCCCCTCAATCGTGCCTGCTCTTTATAGAGGCCCTCATTAAAAGCATCACCAACACCCTGTAAGGGAAAAACTTAATGCATTTTGAAGTAAATTTTTTTTTTTGTAAAGGGGAGTTTTGATATGCATACTGTAACAGTCTCCTTAGGACGCCACACTTGATGTTACTTAATTACCAAATTATCCTTTTTATTGAAAATCGTGCTTGTAATATAAATACGAGTTATAAAATTTCTTGATGATAATAAGATAACTTAGCAGAAAATAAAGACATAACAACATTGTCACACGTAATTTACATCACATATATATGCATACAATCCTTTAGTACTGTCGTATTTAAATATTTTACAAACTAGACTTCCAAAGTATTTAAACTTTAATTTAAAACTAACATATAGCCCAAATCCTACTAGACAGCAGAACCCTCAGACGGGTCCTCCTCAGATTCCTCAGCATATAGGAATCCATCATGAGGTGCAGTCCTACGGACAGGTGTCCGAGCAGACGACACAATACTAATCGCACTAGGAGTACGATAGTAAGCTCCCCAATACTGCCTAATAGATATTGGGAACTCTAGTTGTACATAAATATTGACAGAAAAGTAAAGGTGTCCTAAATGTTGTCTACTCAGTCTAATATTTAGGTCTCCCATGTAATAGATACTCTCTCTCTCTAAATCTTCAGTCCATGCCTCATCTCCTCCGATGAATGTCAGCTTCAGGTAGCCAAGGAAACTAGGCATCTGCATCTCTTCAAAACTCGACGTCCTCAGCAGGAATATGCTCCTCCTCAGCTTCTCGCTCTATTTCTTACTCGACGTCTTAACGAATATAAATATAATACCAAACATGCATACAAAGAGGTGAGATCACCTACGCCAATACCAGTATGGCAGTAATGAAGATAAACACATACAATATCTCAATACAGTTATCATACTATAATTACAGTTATGCCACTAACCTCATTATCACCATAAAACATATAATACACAATAATTACAATCATGTCATTATCAATAATCAAATAACCAATAAATCAATTATCATAAACAAGAATTACGATAATACCCTCTATCATTATATGTATGCACACAGACTCAATTTTCTACTCCATGGAGCTACAACTCAGGTCGGAGAGAGTGATCGAAAAAAATTATCGGTACCAACATGCCTCGAACCACGTGCCCAGTCTTGCACATCTAATATATACACGATAGTCTTTATCAGATCTTGATTAGGGATAGTGTCTCGGTCCAGATCATTGGTGTGTTGCGTCGGTCTAACTCACGGTACAGAAGAACTACCAATTGCCCATTGTAGGCAACCTGCACCCCAATGCCCCCAAGGTCAACGAGTGACTTACACTACGCATATCGCACCCACTCAAGAGGTGTAGTCTCTCCTACGCAACTAACCTCATACAGTCCATTGGACCTTTCCAATGCATGTACCATGCACTATTCACATTTCCAATTTATATCACATAATCGGGGTTTACATAATAATCTAATAGTATTATTACTGTATTTTAATCGCGTGGTCATATTTTTACGTTTTCTCAATCGCGACTCAATTCTGTCGCCTTTTCAAAATCGCGTAGCAATTTTTCAACATTTTCAAATCGCATAAATATTTTTCTTATGTTTTAAATCAAAAATACTATTTTTCTCATTTTAATACTAAAATTGGCTTTATTTTCCATATTTGCACACTAGTCCCTCAAAAACTCATTTACACATTAGTCCCTCAAAAATTAATATTTATGTCATAGTCCCTCAAAAATTAATATTTACGAAATAATCCCTAAAAATTAATATTTATGAAAAAGTCCCTCATAAAATTTATATTTACAAAATCATCCCTATTTTATAAAATATTTACAATTTGACCCCTCTAAAAATAATATTTACAATATGACCCCTCTAAAAATAAGTATTTATACAATGGCCCCTCATTTTGATAAAATTTGCAATTTAGTCCCTCTTTTATAAAAAATTGCGGTATAATTCCTTTAAAAATCAGTAAATGGTATTGTTTTTCAAAAATCATTATTTCTTTTCTTTACTACCCATAAAATCATTTTATTTTACTATACTCAAATTTTTTCCAAATTTATTTAAATGTCTCAGTTCTCATTTTAATTCATCAGTGTAAGGACTTTGGTCCTTTTTCCATAGTATGGCCGTAAGCTTCAGTACTCTTTGGAGTACTCATACAATCGATTCATCATGTTGTCCACATCCTAATTTACACATACATTCTCATGCTTTCATAATTATGTATACACACAAAATATCAAAGCTTTAAGCATTTTATCACGCATGCAAGCATAAAAACACAATCAAACACAACACAAACACAATCAAATAATCGGTGAAGAACCCTTATGGATTTTTCATCGTATAAAACCATCCTCACACCACCAAAACTTGGTTGGTGAGGTTAAATCTCCCTCTTACCTCTTGAAGACAAGCTTTTCAAGCTCTCCTCCTTCTCCTTAATTTTCGTGTGACTAACAACAATTCCTAACAATTCTAAAATAATTAGTAAAATCACAAACAAGGCTCAATAATAACAAACCATGGAACAAACATGGCTTAGAAAATTATAAACATGAATTTAAACCATAGAAATCCAAGTTTACCTCTAGGGAAGTAAGCTAGAAGTGGGTTTTTGAAGCACTTAGGATGTGATTTTGGGAAAACTTTCTAAATGGAAAGTGTTTAGAATATTGTTTAGCTTTAGGAAATGATGTGTGTGAAAATTATAGGTGAGTGATGGTGCTTGTGGGTGAAGAGGCCGAACCTATGGAGCAAAAAGAAGGAAAAATGTTTGCTTGGTTCTTGGGATTTTTTTTTTGAGAGAAAAGATGAAAGCTTTTTGGATGAGAGAGAAAATGAAATTTGTGAGATTGAATTGTGGAAGGCTGCTACTGTGAATGGGTAGTGAAATTAGAGGATTTACTTGACTCAAAATATCACCAATTGGATGCACATGGAATAGCACATGGCATAGGTCATCAATTTGACTTGTATGGATATTATGGATGGTTCAAGAACCATGTAGATGACTCCTCCAAGCTGCTGCAAACCATGGGCTTCAAGTGAGTTTAGGGACTTTAATTTGTTTTAATTCAAGTCTAATTACTTGCTAATCAATTCACTAGTTAATTAGGTTTAGTTTCCTAACTAATCTTAATTAACTTTCCAATTACATAACTAATTAATTAGACATATAATTACATATATTATAACATCTAATTAATATTAGGATATTTAATTAGTAATTAGTTTATAACTAATTAAGTATTAAGTTAGTTTACTTAACTTGCTAATTAGGTCATTAGATTAATCAAATTAAGTTTAATTAGTTACTAATCAATTTCAAGTCACTATTGTTGACTTCATCTTAGCTATTGAAAATCAACTTGGTTTCCTATCCATTGATCTCATCTACGGTGGATATTACTTAGTGGTTTTGTCAAGATTCGTTTTACACCATTGATCGAATCAACGGTTAAGATTAAAGCTTCTAAAGTAAGCTTTACAATCTAATGGTTCACAAAGAAATCAATGCTTCTTTTGTTGACTCATTCTAATTGGTTTAAAAAGTCAAGCCACCTATTTTGACTAATTCCTATTGGTTTAGATTTATCCAGGTTTAATCGTTGATTGCTACACTAAACGTAGGCCTCACGAACTTTTTTTGGTCCACAAATAATTTTTCTACTATTTTTGAAGCAAGAGATCTTGTTGAATAAAATAATATTATAATAATATAAAATTATTTTATTGTACGATTAAATTCTAAAAATTATAAGATCAATATATATATCAATCAATTAGGTTTAGTAAAATTCCCAACTCTAATTAATTAAAATAAGATTTTTCCTATTTAAAATTATTATTTTCTTGACTTGAGCAAATCACATAAAATGATCAAAAATGATCTCAGAACAGTCAAACTATTTTTATAACACACAGAAAATATAAAACAGTGTAATTCTGTTATTACTATTCACATAGTCAGAATTTGAGGTGTTACACATACCTTCAATATAAGAAGAACAAGCATAATAAAAGGTAAAAGTTTTAAGTTATTTGTAATTTCAACCATAATGACACACAAAGACATTGTCATCCGCATTGAACCTCAAAGAAAAGATGCAACTCCCAGCAAAGCATACCCGAAGATAAGAAAAGTATCACATGTACATTTCAGGGGAAATAGGGAGTACAACAATATAGAAAATCATTCTGGATAATAGAGGCTCCAATAGCAAAAATTATATGCAAGTATGTATGACCCCAAAAACAACATAGAGGATTCATCAATTGATAAAATAAATGGCTTCTAAGAATAAAACCAACTCATATACATAGTAGGAAGGAAAAGTATATATTGTTAATCATGATTTTAAAGAAAAGCAACTAGAAACACACTCACACACCACTGCTAAAGCATAAAACATAACCTGCCACATTATAGAGAAAATAATCACTATAAAACGTGTAAAGCATCAAAAGTGTCAATTGCCAACTCTATCCAATAAGGGAACATGAAGATAAATTAACTGGAATTCTCGTAGTAACTGTGATGAACAGGGGCTCCACGAGCAAATACAAATAGCTTATTTGTGGGTATCATGGTCATCAGAAAGTAGATATTTCATGACCTTTTGAAGAAATAACACCTCTATACTAAATATTTTTAGTTACATTTTGTTGTTGGGTTCTATCATCTGCTTCCCCCCATCCCCCCCGCACCCCCAAAAATTGACATTTGTATGCTCATTAAAAATTTACATACAAGCCATATATGCCTCCTATGCAGATACTAGCATATACCAAAATTCTATTACAATCATAACATAGAAAACATCACAATATAATGTCTGATGTGTGCAAAGTCCAAAGAAGTAAGCAAGAATGCAATACCAAAAAGGTTAATAAACTTTGGGAACTTTACTCATGTAATGTTTTTGCACTAAACAAATTTCTTATGGGATCATCCTGAAACAACAGAGAAGTAACTTAATGTAATGTAACAAGAAAAGAAAAACAAACTAAGATTCCAAGTTCATTGAAACCTTGTGTATTGAAGAAAATAGTTGCAAGATCATTGTATTCCTTGTCTTTGCTACAAAAGAACTACAAAGGGCACAAAATTACAATAGAATCTCCAAAAGTAATTAAATACAAAAGATCAATCTCAAATATCTTTAGAAAGAAGTTAGATTCAAAACAACATTTACCCTCACAACGGAAGGGAAAAGGGGCAAAGGCTTTTGGAACAAGCATTAAATGCCCTCTCTTTGGTGTCTTGCCTATGTTTTTTTTTTTCAAGGGAGTCTCCTCTGACATGCAGATAGAAAAACCGCAATAAGTTTTGAGGCTTTTATATTTTGCCTTAGTTTTGAGCCTTTTTAAACTCACTGTTCAACTTTTCATTTTAGGACGGTTAATTTTATTTTTCCCCTATAATAAATTTTTTTCTTTTATCAAAAGAAGCTTATATGTGACATTCTATTTCACAATAAGAAACAAAAGCAAAGTGCTTCAATGTTGAATTCATCCCTCATTTCCTCCTAGTTCAAATTGTCATTAAGTAGCATAAAAAATATGATAAAGATAATTGAAATTAAGCATAAATAATTTCAAACAGAAAATAAATATGAAGAAAATGAAGCACAACAAAGAAAATAAATAAATGAAGCAAATCCCAGTAGTTACAAATGCGATGACATTCACAGATAAACAATACCTGCCATATTAATTAGCTTTACCATCATTACAATCCATACTAGTAGGAAGGAGAAGAATTTGGGAAAATAAAAACTGAAAGCAAAAACCTTGAATCCAATAACAGATAGCATTAATTTTGGTAAGAAAGACCAAATTCTAAATTGCAATTAAGTTGCATCCAGAAATTCAAACATAGATTCTACAACAACAAAGCAAAATATCCCACTTAATCAGAGTCTAGTAGTTTTCAACGAAATTATGACAATTGATAATGCGTTGACCCAAATAACAAACATGCATATACCAAATAAAGCAACTATAAATTGTACAAAAAAAACAACTATAATAAATTACTTCATTCATTTAAAAAAAATTCACAATTCAACTAATTCAAAATACGAAACTTGAAAAATGAAATCCAAAATATGGTAAGCTAATATCTAGAATCCAATAGAATAGAAGAAGAAAAGAAAGAAAACATGTATTCTTTGTAGCGATCAAAGGAGTCACCACTGTTGGTACATTGTTTCCTCGAAGCGATTGTTGTCCCCTGTTACACAAAATTAACCAAATCAGAAGGAACTTAGCAAAACAAACAGAAGCAGTGATGATGATATCACCGAGCCCAAACCACCATAGATCCACACACCAGCAGTGCCATGAACCGGTGACCCAGATCACGCAGCATCCGCACTGCACCATCGAGAGCAGATCTGTCCTCCACTATGACACGCCATCGTCCTTCACCGATCTGAACCACTGGAGCTTCAACCTCTGCCAATTCGCAACCGAGCCCAACCACGCGTACCACCGTGCAAATCACCACACCCATCCCAACACGACCCCGAACCTGCAAACAGCCACAACCCGCTGTTTGGATCCACCTCGTACGAACCACCATCGTGCACCACCCACACAGAGCCTTCGCCCATATCCGTCAACCCGCGACACAGCCACGACCTTGCTGGTCTCAATAGCTCGCTATCGCTATCAATGAGTGAGGTTATGGGCTGGGTGGGTGTTGAGTGGGTCAGATAGCAATAAGGAAAAGTGAGGGAAGATGAAATCGAGAAATAGAGAAAGGGAGGGAAGATAAAAACAATAAAAATGAGGTAATTTTAGTGAGAGAAATTATTTTTCACAATTTTTTCGCTAAAATTAGTGAGAGAAATTTATTTCTTACAATTTTCTCGTTAATTTTAGTGAGAAAAATTATTTCTCACAATTTTCTTGCTAAATTAGTGAGGAAAATTTATTCCTCTCAATTCTCTTGCTAAAATTAACGAGAAAAATTATCTCTTGCAATTTTTTTACTATTCACTTGATGTTTTTTCTTTGAATTTATTTTTGAAATTTAGCGAGGGATAAAATTACCTTCGCTAATTCTTCTCAATTCCCTCGCTAATTAGCGAGGAAATTGCAAGAAAAATTTTTCTTCACAAAATTTTGTCACTAAATCATAAATTTTTTGTAGTGAACTTCCCTCCTAAGACAGTAAGAGAAAGGAAAGAATCACAAGAATATAGAAAACATGTACTAGAGATTTTATGGCCAAAGAGTCTAGAATGAAAAAGGTTAGGGGAATGTCCTTAATAAGCAGTGTGTTAATATAAGTGCAATTGAATAAAAAGAGAAAGGTTAGATACTCAAAGAAACTATCCTTTGATAGAAGAAAAGAAAGAAGGTGATTCTTGACAAGAAAAATAGAATTTTTTATATTTTAAAATCACTTTTGAAAAGAAATTTTATTTGACTTCTCACTCATGCTTTTTTTCCCCCTAATTTTTAAGAAGTTAGTAAAGGGCTACTTTATAATTATAAGCTTAAATAAAAATTGGTTATAAAAATGTTTTCCGTATCCGTATAGTTGGAATGTCATTAGTTCAAAATTATTATTGTTAGTTTCTTTTCTATTGAGAATTTTATTCTCACCTGTTAGCAAGATGTTCCAGATAACTGAAGATGTAGATACTTTGCGTGATCATTGAGATTTTCTTTGAGTGGGTTTTTATTCCCAAGCTTGGGGGTTACGTTAGGGTGATTATATAGGTGAATACATATCAAGAGGAGGGTGACGTTGGAGAATAAACTAGTAGTATTTTTGCCGCACTCAAGATATGCTATCATGTTATTTTGTAGCACCTTGAGGGACTAGCATGAGCCCTACCCTTTTGTAGTATATAAATATAGTACTACTAGGTGCTCTTATAGTTGGGACTGGGTGCTCTTTATAGTGGCATAACTAAACTAACTATAGTCTGTATGTATGTAACTGGGATATGACAGCTATGTAATGAAGTACTCTTGAAGCCAATAAAATAATATTATGTCTTTTTTAATCTAATACTTAAGAAAAAATTATTTATTAGATCCAAACTTATATAGCCTTGAAAATAATGGTAAAATCATTATTCTATATAACACTAATAGGAACCTGAAAAGTTCATGTCATTTTGAAAGCAAATAAATATGTTTTTCGGTCCCGTTATTCGTCTAATTTTTATACTCTAACTTTTTTCTAACTTACTCACAAACTCATACTGTATCCTGCGGGAATGCTACAGTTGCATACAGTTTAATTTGACACTCCTCTCACACAAAAATACGGTGGATGGAAGTTGGAAGGTATTTGGTTGGATGAAAAACATTTTCCTATGTTTTTATATGATTGAAAGTTAAGTTATTATTTTAAAAAAATTAGTGGCCTTGAGGAAATTAAGAAAATAAATAAATATATACATATATATAAGCAATAAGGTTTTAATCAATTAACAAAGAAATAAACAAACTAAAGATCATAAATAATTAAAATATCACAAGGTGTGTTGATAGGACATTACATCCACCACTCTTAGGCCGTGGCTTGGCCGCCCAAAGATGGCGGCCACCGCCTTCCAAAACACCAATCCACCTCTAAAACTCTCATTATCAAACACCTTGTGGTGGCTACCACCATCAAGCTCCCATCACTGCCACCATAGGTGACAAATCTCCACCTTATATCACCTTAAACACAGGTAGCACCATCGCTTCATCAATTAGCCACTATAGTGGCTCCAAAACCACCATGGCAGTGGCAGCCACATGCTTGGCCATGGCCCAACCATGCTCTTCCATGGTGAAAGGACCCTTTCCTCCACTCCAAACCCTCTTACAACACCTTAACCAAGCTCAATCAAGAGGAAAACATAAAGACAAGGCAGAATGAACCCCTACCTCCCCTCCTTGCTAACTTGGCAAAAGGATGAAGAAGGCCATGGGTGGAGCTATTCTTGAGCTCCATGGATAGGCCTTGAGGTCCTCTCCAATTTCTTCAATTGGATCTAGGTGGGTTGAAGCTTCTATGACCACCAGATCGAACTTGGAATCTCACAGTGGAGCTTTCCCTTTTCGTTTTCCTTCTTGGTCTCGTTCATATCTTTTTCCTCCCTCTATTTCTATCTTTTCTTTCCTTCTATTCCACTATCTCATCTCTCTCCCTTTCTTTATATTTCTTTTCTTTCTTAGTCGTTAGGTGTGGGTGTGTGTGAGTGTATGTAAGTGAGGAAATGGGATGGTGAGTGTGTGTCTTAGAGAGTGTTGAGTAGATTTAGGTAGAGTTTAGTCACTTTAGGGTATGTTATCTTAACTCATTGTTTCCATCAAATTTTGACAATCTAATCAATGATGTGATTCCAGAATCTCAATTTAGGGAAGGAAATCACTTCCTTCTATGGGCTCTTTATTTTCACACAGTGTCTAGATTTGTGATTGCAAATGTTGATTTGACGAAATGTAGAATGCCAATAACATGCATAAGAAACAGTAATTTGATTTAACTGAAAGTAAGGAGTATAACTTACAGAGTTAAAAGAGATACAACAACAACAAAACAACAAATGATAAAATGAACTAAATAACTAAACAAAAAGAAAGAAAGAAATTTTAGAAATATAAAGGCGCTTGAGGGACTCTTTTCTTGCTATGTGTGTGATGAGTCATGAGTGTCAAGCCTCATTTCTTTCCTCATATCTACTATTTATACTTCCTCTAGCTTTCATTACTCCTGTTTCCTTTTTGAAATCTAAAAGTTCTGTGATTTAGGCGCTTTCACAATTAATGATCTTCCTTTTCCAGATAAATTTCCACTTCTCCTCTCTTACAATGTTTCTTTAGTGGTTACATGCAATTTTAGATGGTTTATTGAAGCTCCTGGTGGTTGGTGGTCTTTGCTTTGATCGGTGTGGACCCAGACTTATGTCAACTCTTCCCTTGGTGTCAACTCTATTTTCCTGCATTGAGCTTCTTCCTGATGTCGACTCCCTTCTTTAGTCACATGTTTCTTTTGCTTGTTATTCTATTTTTGTGATTCCTTTCCCTTCTTTTCTATGTTACTAAAAATTTCAAAAATACTCATAAAATATGCCCCCCATAAGTGTTGCCTTTGATCTAGCTTACTTGAAAATACTACACTTGTTATCACTTAATTGGCTATATGCAGGGTGTCACCCATAGGAACAAAATCCTATACCTTCATTATTGTTTCCTTTGCCTTCTAATGGCCATTTTGGATTTCAACTATTAATAAATGCCTCTTTTTACATTTTTAAACATGGCTTACAAAAGGACTTCTTTCTCATATTTTCATCCACCTAGAAAAATCTTTCATCTTAGTTATATTAATCTGAGTTGTAAACATTTCCTTAAAGACTCTCTTTTCATCCAAGGTTCTTTGTTGATATTAGCCTGACACCTTGTTTACTACTTTGAACTTGGCCAAAGCTTATTTTTTATCCAAGATTCTTCGTTAACAATAATTTGGCACCCAACTTCACAGCCTTCTTAACTAGATTGAATCAAGGCCCACGAATGCTGCATTCAAAGGATGGGGGAACTTGATAGCAAACCATGGATGGTTTCCTTGGGTGAATTGGCCCTTATGTATTTGTCGCCCTTAGGCTGACTTAACATAGGATTCATGACTCTACATTCAAAGGATGGTTAGCTGTCAAGTTCCCTCATTATTTTAAATGCAAGGTATTTGTCATCTTCTTCACCTTTTATTGCTTTTGGCAACTTGAAGATGGCTCCTGCCTATTAAAACCGCTCTTGTTGGACACTATTTTCTCTTAAATTTGATTTTGTAAACTTTACATCAACAGAGTTCTATTTCTTGGCATTGTAACTTCACAAACTTACTATAATGCTATTTACCTTTTTGTCAACATTTAACTCAAGCCTTTATTCATCATGATTCTTTAAGACTCTAAACTAAACTCTCGACAATGGACTTGACCATCGACTTAATTGCTATGAATATTTTCATAAAATTGGCTAATTAAATAACTTCACAACCACATGACTCAAATGAATAAGTCAATTTTGGCCAAAGGCATGAATATAATATTATTGTTTCAAGTAACATGGCCAAGTCTAGAATAAAAATGGATTGGTGGTTTTTTCAACCAAACTTAAAAGACCAATTTAGTTCAAATATTGAGTTTTCAGCCAATTATCGTATATTACAAAATAATTGTTTCAAATAACATGGCCAAGTCTAGAATAAAAATGGATTGGTGGTCAAACTTTGTAATCATATTTTCTAAAACTGACATAAGCTCATTAATCTCTTATTTCCAAACAACGCATTGAGCTTCTTCCCGATGTCGATTGATAGTGTCAAATACTTTCAAAAATACTCATAAAATATGCCCCCATAAGTGTTGCCTTTGATCTAGCTTACTTGAAAATACTACACTTGTTATCACTTAATTGGCTATATGCAGTGGTGTGTGTGTGTTGCCTTCTAATGGCCATTTTGATTTCAACTATTAATAAATGCCTCTTTTGTGTGTCCTTAAAGACTCTCTTTTCATCCAAGGTTCTTTGTGATATTTTGGCCTAATAAATTAGGTTTTATCTTAATCAATTCATTAGGCTCAGTTGTTTGGATTCTACCTAACCAAATTTCACTATAAGACAACCCATATAATCCATATTTTTATATAATAAATTTGATTTTGTAAACTTTACATCAACAGAGTTCTATTTCTTGGCATTGTTACATTTAACTCAAGCCTTTATTCATCAAACTCTAAACTAAACTCTCGACAATGGACTTGACCATCGACTTAATTGCTATGAATATTTTCATAAAATTGGCTAATTAAATAACTTCACAACCACATGACTCAAATGAATAAGTCAATTTTGGCCAAAGGCATGAATATAATATTACTTTTTTCAACCAAACTTAAAAGACCAATTTAGTTCAAATATAATTGTTTCAAATAACATGGCCAAGTCTAGAATAAAAATGGATTGGTGGTCAAACTTTGTAATCATATTTTCTAAAGGTGAAATCTTTATTTCCAAACAACGATTGATTGAAATCTTTATCATAATCCTTCCGTTTGAGCTGGATTTAGATGAAGTGGGTCTCTAGGTGTTCTTAGGCTTATTAATTTCATCCTTGAAGTATGGTTAGCATTTTTCAATTTAACCCTATTTTCGAACTCCCACTCAAACCTGGAAGCCTTTTCCTTAAAAGAAAACAAATTGGTATAACAATTCAATAATTATCATGTTTTCTTCAACTTCTTCTGGTGATTCTGATGAGCTATGCAAAATTTTTCTGAGAACCTCAATACTACTAAATCTAGATTTGTGCTAATCTATATCAGTTCATCATCCCAAATTTCAAAAGATCCCGCACATTTGGCTAGGGTAGATGAACTTATGCAAGATATCAACTATGAGGAATTTTGTAACTTGTTATTGAATACCCAAGTATTTGTTTCCCCATATTTTACCAACTAATATTTTTTACTCTAATTTTTACCATTTCTTTCTCGTAGGACCCTCCATGTACTATTATAGGTTGTAACCTTCATACCAAGGAAATTGCTACATTCGAAAAATTCTACAAAAGAACCTGGAATCCTACTTTTATGGGAGACTGATAGCAATATATTTTATTCATTTAATGATCCTCTCACTAGGTTTCTTAAGGTTCAATTTGGCTTAATTAGGTTGGCTTTATCATATTTTATGATATTGGACTTAATTGGATCATTGAAGGAATTATTGCATGAATTGACCTTAATTTGTCTATTTGGCAATGTTCAGTAATTTATCTATAATTTGAGTTTTGAATATCTGATTTATGTGATTCTAGTCTTGTACGAAAACTAAGACAAATATTTACAAGTTTCATGAAGACCTTAGGAGATAGATCATATGTTTGGATAATTTAAATTGAAGTTAAAGTAAGAGCTAGAATGCTAATCTTGACAGTTTGACCTATGCGCACTCATTAGCCCATATATGGAGTTATATGAGTCTTATGGATGTCAAATTAAGCCTAAATGAAATCTATGATATAAATATACAAATCTTATGAAGACTCCTAAGTTTAAATATGTCATTTTGGGCATGAAATTGAAGATGGAAAGCAAAGGCAGATTGTTGACGAGTTAGGCCACTTACTTGGGCATAACTTGAGTTTTGGGCCTCTAAATGACATGGGACTTAGGCCTAGTGATTCCTAATTGATGCATCTTTGTACCCATTAGGATTCTAATCATATAAGGCTAAATTAGGAGTTAGTTTAGCAGAAGAACGAGAACCATTTTCTCATTCAACACTTTTCATTCTCTCTCTAAATCTCTTTTTCTCTCCCTTCTCTCTACTTTTTCTCTTTTTTTTGTAAGTTCTTCCCTCCCATTCATAGAGGGGTAGAGCCTTTAATCAATTCAAGGGATTGACAATCTTGATGCTTAATTATGAGATTTTGTTTTAATTATTCTACATTCAATTATTGATCTAGTTTCTCTCCTTCCTCTTTGTTTAATTCTGATTGAGTTGCTTAATTTGATTGAGATTTTCATATGATAATTGCATAATTACCATGTGTTGATGAAGGATTGTAGATACTAAACAAGGCATAAAACGTGTTTGATGAAATGTTTAGCTTGATTGGATCCTATTTCTTAGATCAATTTGGGATTAGATGGATGCTTAATTTGTCTAACCTTGATTGATCAAATTCTGGATGCTTATCTAGTAGAGGATCCATGTATCATCTTGACGCTTCTTGATGTGATCTAAGACCAAGAATTCAGCTAATGATTGAATGGATCCATAGTGATCAATGATGGATTAAAATAAAGATTGATTAATTTCTTTGGATTAGTTGTTTTCCTAATTCTGTTTACTGTTTTAATTGCTTTCTATTTATTAATCTTGAAAACTCGTTCCCCCTGTTGTTAATCTCTTAATTTGATTCCATAATCAGAGTGATCTAAGGGTTCAACCTAGTGTTACCTTGTACTGTAAGTAGTTTGGGTGAATTGGTTATAAATTGATATAATTTGATAGTCTCGGCAGTTATCGGGGACAACATACAGTGAGCATATCTAGCTTTTATTGAGAAACGACATCAACATTTCAATCGTTGTCTATGCCAATTTAGCAAGGCCTATCAATCTAATCCTTTAGCTAATATCCTCTACTACCTAAAGCATTCAAACCTGTCAAGCTTCCAAACGCACTTTTTGCATTAGCCAAGCCAGTCCTCGGGGTTTGTTTACCCGAGTCTGCTATTCCTAGCATTCAAGGTATAATAAAATCATTCAATTTATTTTACTCCCTATTTTCGATTAACTGATACACTACTTCACCATATTTTTAGTGGGTATTAATGTGATAGCTTCGACACCATTCAACGAGGAGCCACTTCAGTCGTCATAGGTTCTTCTAATACAAATCCTAGTGAAACATTACTTATAGTGACTATAACATCGCCTAGTACTTCTTTTTTACCAACCCATCAAATTAAGGTATGACCATTCCATATTTTCTTCTATATTATATGTTTTTGCATGGTGTTCAAAGAACTTATATTGTGATTTTAGATAGTTTTATAGAAGCGACCTTTAAAACAACGTCGACTATCTTCTCCTGATCATAATGAGGATTCTCCTCAAGAAAATGAAGTCATGTCAGGTAATCCTATACCATTTTCTTCTGTTGTCAAGAATACTTAATGCGTGAAATCCGCAAGTGTATGATTTCGTCGTCAAGTAATAAAAAGATCGAATCCACAGGGACTGTGTCTATGAATATCAATTAATTAATTAATTCAATTAAATTAAACAAAAGGGAATATGATTGTTTATTAAGAAGAACATAGTAACAAGCAATTAAATAAAAATCAAAGTGCAGAATTTAGAATAGCAAGTTATCAAGAAGGGGTTTTTCAGATTCAAGAAAGCTTCCAAGATTGAGATATCACAATGATACAAGATAAATCCTAATTGACAACCCTTTTTATTAAATCTGAAATTCAATTGAAGGTGAATTATCCTAAATTAGTTAATATTCTTTCTCAAGATACAAGATCCATGCCCAATTAAACTAATTCCTACTCTCGTGGTAATTGAATTTTAAATTGAACTCATTACGCTTTGTGGTAATTCATTGAATCCTCGAAAGGCTAAAGCTACTCTCGTGATTTAGACCTTAAGTTCAGTTCTTATGGTTCCAACACCTAGGTTCACCTCTCAGTACGTCCCTAAATGCCTATGAGATGCAAATAAGTGGCCAGCAAATTCACATGAATAAGAGCAATAAGAATTGAATCAAGGAACATTCAAGATCAATAAAAGGAGAAACAACGTCAATTAATCATTATCAATGTATCAAAGGGTATTGCCCAATCCTAGAAACAAAAGAAACTACTCAGACATAGAGAAGAAGAAATTAGAAAACATGTTCTTAAACATCCAAACCCGTAATCCAAGAGAGAAGAGGGAAGAATAATTAAGAACCAAAGCCTCCAATGTGCCTCCTTGAAAACCCAAATTAGAACCCCCTAATTGTATTCAGAATATCTATTTATAGCCTAGGGTTTTAATTGGCTAAAAGGCCCCCAAAAGAAATAAAAATAAAAATTTAAAAACTGTTGCGCACTGCGATCCACGACCGTGGATCATTCCACGTCCAGGCCGTGGATCTCTCTACCACAGGCCAATTTTGCATGCTGTTGAGTTCCACGGCTGTGGATGGTTTCACGGCCAGGCCGTGGAACTCCCTGGAATTCTCTTTTCCTTCTTTAAGTTGTCCCTCGATCCATGGCCATGGTTTGATCCACAGGTAGGCCATGGATCCCTCTAGAATGGCCTTTTTGCACCTTTTTGCTATCCATAAAGCTTCAACTTCAATCATGCAAGCTTTCCATCCATTCCAAGGCCAATTTAGCACCAATCCTGCACAATAATACCACAAACACCGCAGTTATCTGAACTAAGGAAAAAATAAACTAAAAGGAAAACTAAAATGCCTAAAATGCTCAAGAATGCATGCAAAACAAGAATAAAACATGATATTGTTTCACACACATCAAATCCTCCCAAGCTTTAGACTTTACTTGTCCCCAAGCAAAAATTAATGCCAAACCAAGAAATGGGATCAAAAGACAATAAAGAATAAAGAACCCGAGAAAACAATATCCAAGCAATAGGCTAAGGCAAACAAAAAATCTGAGAGGTAATCAAAATCAAGTCCAATTAGAGGCTAAGTTCTTAGAAATCATGCACCCTCACTGATTAAATTAAGTTCACTCCACTAACCACACTCAAAGTGTTTAAGGGTGAAAACTATACGCTCAAAATCCCTCAAAGAAAATGCACTTCCATATGCTTGATAAGAAACCAGATTTCCACTAATAATCAGCATGCATGCAAGAATCAAAAGGTCTTTCAAGGGTTATAATGGGGCCATGAGAATGATCTTAGGTAAGGTAGAGAAAGGAATGTTTGCACAAAAGGGCTCATCGAGATTTTCAATAAACACAAGTAATCCAATAAAACATAAATGGAGCAAAGACAATATTTTCAATCCAAAACATAACTCCACATTTCAAAGAATTTTCTTCCTAACTTTTCCTTCTCCTCTTTCTCCTCTTTTTCAAGCTTCTTATGATTTTCTTTTATTTGCTCCCTTTTTTTTCTTTTTCTTTTTTTTGAGAAAAAAGAAGCTCAAATACATATAATTCCCAACACAATTTTCAAACAACTTTCAAGCCCAATTTGCTCCATTTAATCTTCTAAATGATTACCAATAATGTTTCAGCATAGGTATCAAGAAAAACAATTATGTAATAGGCTCAAAATGGGCAACCAGAGGATGAAAGTGTAACAATTTCAGAAGGCCAGAAAAATACCTAAAATGCCTTAATCACATTCAAGCATGCAACCAAAAATTTCGCCTCAAAAAGGTTTCAAATCAAATTCTAGAGCACATGATCAATGAGGAATATCACTCAACACAAAGAATGGGAACAAAAATCATATAATGCATATATCCCATACAGGCTCAAAACTCACATTTAGAGGTTCAACAATTCAATGAGAAGCACAAATTCAGAGAATATTATGCTAATTATCAACTATCAAAAGATCACCTCTACTATCAATTAAAACAATGCATGTTGCCTACCACAAGAATCAATAAATTGGGTTCTAAATCAATATCATCTCAAAATCCTCAAAAGAGAGGGGCACAAGTTCAACAAAAAACCCAAGAAATATGATGGTGTGAAAATGCAACATGAAAATGCAATGCAAAACAAGACATGAGAATGCATGAGACTCTAAATGAAAATACCAATTATCTAAAATAAAAATATCAAAATATCAAAATATGAAAATGAAAATATGAAAATATCCCCCCAAGCTTAGAACCTACATTATCCCCAATGTAAAAATCTAATTCAAGAGAAGGGTAAAAAGAAAAGAAAACAACTCACTACGGTGGTGGAAAATGATTTTGACTCAAATGCCAACCATGAATGGCCCGGATCATGCTCTCCATACTCTGAACTGTCCCCTCCAAGGCCTACAGGCGGCCATCAATAGCCTGACCCTGCTGACGAAGCTCCTCTAGTATGTGGCACTGCTGCGCCTTCTCAGCATGAAGTTCCTCCAAAGAAGCATAAATCTATAGGAGACCATCCTCTGAAGGACCTGCCAAAGAAGAAGAAGAAGGACGAGAGGTGCATGCCCTTGGTGGAGGGCGAAGAGGGCACTGAACATCAATAGGATCATCTACTACACTCCCAGGAGTGCAACAATTTGCACCGTTGCGCACAGTGATAGCAGGAGGGTTAGGAAGGGGTAGGGGTTGAGCTCTATCATTCAGGGAGAGGGTGTAAATTCCATCCTCTTTTACAATCATCTTAATTGCTAAACAAGACTCTAGATCAATCCTAGAGTTACCTCTAACTACCTCCAGACCATCTAAATCATATTCAAAGAAATTGGCTATCGCTGTGATAAGCCCACCAATAACAATAGTCCCTGAATGGGCCCTACCTACTCTAAGCAGATGCCGGACAAGAAAAGATTCAGTGTCCATTTTAACATCATTAAGAATGGCCCACATATAAGCAAGTTCATCAACATGGACATTACCATCACTATCCCCATGCCCAAATAGAGTATGAGCCATGATACGGTGGAGATAACGAAGGTAAGGATTTAGCAGAAAAGATGCCTTACAATTTGAGGAATCATATGTACCTGTCCCACAAGAGACATCATCCTAAAAAGAAATCGCGAAAAAACCACTGGGGTGCCTCCTTTCCCCCCTAACAGGCAATCCAAAAATCTCATTAAACTCCTCCAAATTTAAGCAATGCTCATTATTGAACAACCGAAAAGTGATCCGGCCCTCAGAGCAACCTTCCCCCTGAAGGATATGAGCCTCAACAGAACTAAGAAATTCCAATGTAAGCTCAGTGTAAGTAGGATACTTTAAATTCAAAAAATAAATCCATCTTGCCCTATCAAGCATCCAATCAAAGTCATCACGCAAGCCTAAGGTATCAAGAACAACATCATCCATATACCTAGTGCTAACTATCCTTCTATTCACTAACACATTGTAACGATCTCTTTACTCATTATTCCTAAAATTAAAACTATGGGGATTAGGGGGATTACCTCTTGAAGCAGCAGTGCCTCTTCCCCGTGTCCTTGAACTTGAACCAGCTTCGCCCCTCTGATGCTTGTTCGTCATACTGTCTAGCCACACCAAATCAATCAAGCATAACAAAAACTCCTCTGTGCAGCATTATTCACGTATGGAGGCAAATTTGCCAAATTGGGGGTTTTCAAATTGGAAGGAGGGAATGGTTAGGTAGAAGTGAGGAAGGGGAGAAATGGTAGGAAAAAGGAAGAAAATGGATGATTTATGGAGGAAAGAAGTGGTTTGGAAGGTTTGGGTATGGTGGGTTATGGTGGAGAAGGAAGAAGGAGAAGGAGGGAGAATAGGGGTAAAGGGTTGGCTTGGAGAGGGAGGAAGAAGATGGTTAATGTGGAATGGTGAGGGAAATAAGGATTAATGGAGGTTTGGGAGGATGGGTATAGGGGCTGAGGGAAAGAAAAAGGAGAAGAAGGAAAGAAGAAGTGGGGAAATGAAGAAGGGAAGGGGGCGTGGTTTTTGAAAACTGGCAGCAGCGATCCACGGCCGTAGATTGATCCACGGCCAGGCCGTGGACGCTGCTGACTTCCGGGCTTTTTTTTTTTTGAACAGAAAGTTCCACGGCCGTGGAATTCTCTGACTTTTTTTTTGGAAGAACTGAGATCCACGGCCATGGATTTATCCACGGCCGGGCCGTGGATCTCTCTGACTTATACATTCTCCTTTGGTTTGCATTCCATGGCCATGGAATTTTCTATGGGCGGGGTGTGGAACCTTCTAACCTCTTTCTTCTTCTAAATATGTATTCAAAAAGGGTCAAACCTAAACAAAATCTAAAATACAAACATCAAAACAACAATCTAACACACAAAATTAAAAGAAAAAGATGAAATAAAACAGAAAAACAAGAAAACATGGGTTGCCTCCCAAGAAGCGCTTGTTTAAAGTCATAAGCTCGACTGTAATGCTCTCATCACTCTGCAGTTGGGTCACAGAGGGCAATATTCATCCTCTTCTCAAGTTGCTCCTCCGCTAGATAGTGCTTCAACCGCTGACCATTAACCTTGAAAGTCCCTCGCTCTTCATTCCAAACTTCCACAACACCATAGGGAAACACTTTCTTCACCAAAAATGGCCCCGACCATCTTGACTTAAGTTTTTCGGGAAAGAATTTCAATCTAGAATTGAAAAAAAGCACCAGTTCTCCTTCACGAAACTCTCTACGAAGAATATGCTTGTCATGCCACCTCTTAGTTCTTTCCTTATGTGACTTGGCAGTCTCATAAGCATCTAATCTCAGCTCATCAAGCTCATGAAGTTGAAGCTTTCTCTTTTCTCCTACCGCTTTTAAGTCAAAATTCAGAAGCTTAATAACCCAAAAGGTTTTATGTTCAAGCTCAATGGGTAGATGGCAGGGCTTCCCATAAATCAGTCGAAAGGGTGTCATCCCAATGTGATTCTTGTAAGCAGTACGGTAAGCCCAAAGAGCGTCATCAAGCTTCAAAGACGAATCCTTTCTTGAGCTAGACACAGTCTTTTCTAGAATACTCTTTATCTCTCGATTAGATACCTACACTTGGCTAGAAGTCTGAGGATAGTAAGGTGTAGCAACCTTATGAGTGACTCCATATTTCTTCAAGAGGTTCTCAAATTGACTCTCTATGAAATGTGAACCTCCATCACTTATCATAGCCCTAGGAACTCCAAACCTTGGTAAAATGATCTTCTTGAATAGCTTGATCACGGTCCTTGCATCACTTATTGGAGATGGAATGGCCTCCACCCACTTAGATATGTAATCAATAGCTACAAGAATGAATTTATTGTTGCAGGAGGATGGAAAAGGGCCCATGTAGTCAACTCCCCAAACATCAAATATCTCCACCTCAAGAATAGTATTCATTGGCATCTCATATCTCTTGGAGATACTTCTAACTCTCTGATATGGATCATATGATAACACATAGTTCCGAGCATCTCTGAAAATATGAGGCCAAAAGAAACCAGACTGAAGAACTTTGGCTGCCGTCTTGGAGGCACTAGCATGTCCTCCATAGGATGCAAAATGACAATAACTCAATATACTCGGAGCTTCTTCCTCAGAGACACATCTCCTATAAATACCATCAGCACACCTCCGGTATATGTATGGGTCATCCCACACAAAATTTTTCAGATCTGAGAAGAATTTCTTCTTCTGCTAATAGTTGAGCTCAAGAGGTAGAATCTTACTAACTAAGTAGTTTGCATAGTCAGCATACCAAGGAGCACTCTCTACAAAAATTGCAAACAATTGCTCATCAGGGAAAGAATCATCAATAGGCAATTCGTTCTCCCCAATCACCGGTTGCTCAAGCCTAGAAAAATGATCTGCCACTTGATTCTTCGTCCATTTTCTATCTAGAATCTCCAAATCAAACTCTTGTAGGAGAAGGATCCAATGGATAAGTCGAGGCTTTGCTTCCTTCTTGCTCATGAGATACCTAAGTGTCGAATGATCAGTGTACACGGTCACCTTTGACCCCACTAGATAGGACCTGAACTTCTCAAAAGTGAAAACTACCGCTAGCAACTCTTTCTCTGTAGTGGCATAGTTTGCTTGAGCTCCATCAAGTGTCTTGCTAGCATAGTAAATTGCATGCACTTTCTTATCCTTTCTTTGCCCCAACACAGCTCCTACGACATAGTTACTGGCATCACACATGACCTTGAAAGGTAAATTCTAATCCGGTGTTTATAAAATGAGAGCAGTGATCAAAGCTTCTTTCAACCTGCAAAAAGGCATTCAAACAGTCACTATCAAAATTAAATGGAACATCCTTCACTAAGAGATTAGACAAAGGTTTAGCAATTTTAGAAAAATCTCTAATGAATCTCCGGTAAAAATCGGCATGTCCCAAGAAACTTCGCACTCCCTTCACATTCACCGGTGGAGGCAATTTCTCAATCACTTCAATTTTCGCCTTATCCACCTCAATTCCTTTTCCAGAGACCAAATGTCCAAGCATTATCCCCTCTTGTACCATAAAATGGCACTTCTCCCAATTCAAGATAAGATTAACCTCCTCACATCTCTACAAAATCTTAGATAAATTAAACAAACAATCATCAAAATTAGTACCATATACTGAAAAATCATCCATAAAAACTTCTATGATGTTTTCAATAAATTCAGAAAATATTGCAGTCATGCATCTTTGGAAAGTAGCAGGGGCATTACATAAACCAAATGGCATTCTCCTATAGGCAAAAGTGCCATAAGGGCAAGTAAATGTGGTTTTCTCCTGGTCACTAGGATGAATAAGGATTTGGTGGAATCCTGAATAACCATCTAAGTAACAAAAGTGTGTATGCCTAGCTAGCCTCTCAAGCATCTAATCAATGAAGGGAAGAGGGAAGTGATCTTTCCTAGTTGCACTATTCAACTTCCTATAATCAATACACATCCTCCAACCTATGACTGTCCTAGTGGGAATCAATTGATTTTTCTCATTTTCAATTACAATCATCCCCCCTTTCTTAGGAACCACATGCACAGAACTAACTCATTCACTATTAGAAATTGGGTAAATTACCCCAACATCAAGTAACTTAAGTACCTCTTTTTTAACAACCTCTTTCATATTAGGATTCAACCTACGTTGATGCTCAACAGAGGGTTTATGGTCAGGTTCCATTAAAATTCTATGCATGCAAAAGGAAGGATTTATGCCTTTAATATCATCAAGAGTATATCCTATGATCTTTCTATGCATCCTAAGAGCCCTAAGCAATTTCTCAGTCTCTAACTCATTCAAGCTAGCACTAACAATGATAGGATAAGAATAGTTGGGACCAAGAAACTCATACCTAAGAGTGGAAGGAAGAGTTTTAAGTTCTACTTTAAGAGCCTTTTCCTCTTCCCAGTCTTTGGACTTAGGCTTTGCCTCAACTTTTTCCACTTTGGCTTTGCAAGGAGGAATTTTGGAGGTTGCCTCCAACAAGCGGGCATATTTAGCTACCTCTCCTCTAGAATTAATAGAGCCACCACCAACCAAGCATCTCTCCAATGGATCTTCCAAATGAATAATGGTGGACTCTTCTTTCACCACCTGGTGCAATAAATCAATCTTGTAACAAGAGTCCTCAAAAGAAGGTTGTTTAATAGATTTAGAAATATCAAACTCAACCTTATTATCTCTAACAGTTAAAGATAATTTGTCATTTTTAACATCAATTATAGCACCAGCAGTAGCTAAGAAAGGCCTACCAAGAATAATGAGGATTTGGGAATCCTCCTCCATTTCGAGCACAACAAAATCAGCAGGAATGAAAAACTTACCAACACGGATAGGAACATCCTCCAATATGCCTACAGGATACTTGATGGACCGATCTGCCAATTGAAGTGAAATAGTTGTGGGTTTTAGCTCACCCACCTCCAACTTCTTACACATAGAAAGGGGCATAAGACTAACACTAGCCCCCAAATCACACAGAGCTTTATCAAAGTTAGTGTTGCCAATCAAACAGGGAATAGAGAAGCTACCTGGATCCTTTAACTTAGGAGGCAATTTATTTTGAATTAAGGCACTACACTCCTCAGTTAAAGCTACTATCTCATAGTCTTCTAGCTTCCTCTTATTACACGAGATGTCCTTAAGAAACTTAGCATAGGTAGGCATTTGTTTTAACACCTCAGTGAAAGGTACATTAATGTACAATTTCTTAAGAACCTCTAAGAACTTCCCAAACTGCTTATCTAACTTCGCCTTAGCCAATCTTTGAGGGAAGGGAACTGGGGGTTGGTAAGGTTCAGGGGATACATACTTAGACACCTTCTCAGTGGTTTCCTCCTCTTCTAAGGGTTGTGCCTTAGTCTCTTTTTCCTCATTCGCCTCATCTTTGTCACTCTCCCCATTACCCTTAGGATCCTCTAACTTCTTTCCACTCCTCAAACTCACAGCCTTACAATGTTCATTTCCTAGGTTAACTTCAGGTTAACCAGGAAACTTACCTTGCTGCCTAAGAGAAGTGCTTGCTTGTTGGGCAATCTGGGTTTCTAACATTTTATTATGAATAGCTAAATTGTCAACCTTAGCTGACAACTCTTTAATTGCCTCAGTTACAACTTGCCCATGGTGCCTAAACTCTTCATTCTGCTTAGACTGGCTCTCAACAAAATTCTCAAGAAGAGACTCAAGTCTAGATTTCTATACCTGTGGGACTCCAGAAGAGGGTTTAGCATTACCTTACCCATCTTAGTACTGACTATTCCGGTAAAAGAAGTTAGGATGTGACCTTTAACTAGGGTTGTAAGTTTAGGAATACGGATTATTTCTCCCCTTTTAGCTGAAGTCATAAAAATTGTGGCATAATTCCACTTGCTCCACCAGTGCACCATGTGAAGATCCCATTTCAACTTGGCATTCAGCACCTATATGTCCCTGTGCTCCACAAATCTCACAAAAATTGTTAAAGGCACCTATGGCATTAACATGAGCTTTCTCAAGCATGTGAAAACATTTATTCAAGGAATTAAACTTTGACATAATTAAATCAACACCATCTACCTCAAACTTATCTCCCGAGAGCTTTCTCGGGTTGTGCCTTCTTTCATTAACCCATTGGTGATGATTTGAAGCTACACTCTCAATTATCCCATAAGCTTATGTGAGCCTTCTATTCATCAAAGCTCCACCAGCTGCTGAGTTAAGAGACACCTTCGAAGAATATTCCAAACCATTATAGAAAGTGTGGACAATCAACCATTTCTCTAACCCATGGTGTGGGCAGGCTTCCAGCAAAGCCTTATATCTATCCCAAGCTTCTGACAATGACTCGCCTTCTTTCTGAACAAAGCTTGTTATTTGGGTCCTTAGGTGAGCAGTCTTGGAAGGTGGAAAGAATTTATCCAAAAAGGCTTGCTCCAATTAGTCCTAAGTAGTTATCGTCTCAACAGGAACAGACTTCAGCCAAGCTTTAGCTCTATCTCTCAACGATAGAGGAAACAGGCGGAGACGAATAACATCAACAGAGGCACCTTTGATCTTGAGGGTCTCACAGAACTCTAAGAACATATCCACATGATCATTAGGATCCTATGACGGCAATCCTCCAAACTGGTTCTACCTTATCATAGACATTAAGGCAGGAGGTATGGTGAAGTGCCTAGCTTCATTGTCTGGCCGAGCAATTCCAGATCGCAAACCCCGAATATTAGGGGCTGCATACTCTTTTAGTGGTTTATTATCCTCAGCTGCTTCCATGACAAGTGGTGGTTCAGATATTTCTCTTACTCTTTGCCTTTGTTATCTTATCCTTCTACGTAAAGTTCTTTCAATTTCAGGATCTGCTTCAATAAGAGTCCCGGAACATTTAGTACTTTGCATAAACAAGAGAAATTACCTGCAGAGAGTCAAAGAGAAATCAAGAACGTAAGAACCAAATAAAAGAAAAAGGTTTAAAATAATTAAATTAAAAATTAAATTAATATTCAAGAAAAAAAATACAGTCCCCGGCAACGGCGCCAAAAACTTGATGCGTGAAATCTGCAAGTGTACAGTTTCGTCGTTAAGTAATAAAAAGATTGAATCCACAGGGACTGTGTCTATGAATACTAATTAATTAATTAATTCAATCAAATTAAACAAAAGAGAATATGATTGTTTATTAAGAAGAACATAGTAACAAGCAATTAAATAAAAATCAAAGTGCAGAATTTAGAACAAAAATAGCAAGTTATCAAGAAGGGATTTTTCAGATTCAAGAAAGCTTCCAAGATTGGGATACCACAATAATACAAGATAAATCCTAATTGACAACTTTTTTTATTAAATCTGAAATTCAATTGAAGGTGAATTACCCTAAATTAGTTAATGTTCTTTCTCAAGATACAAGATCTGTGCTCAATTAAACTAATTCCTACTCTCGTGGTAATTGAATTTAAATTGAACCCATTACGCTTTGTGGTAATTCATTGAATCCTCGAAAGGCTAAAACTACTCTCGTGATTTAGACCTTAAGTTCAATTCTTATGGTTCCAACACCTAGGTTCACCTCTCAGTACGTCCCTAAATGCCTATGAGATGCAAATAAGTGGCCAGCAAATTCACATGAATAAGAGCAATAAGAATTGAATCAAAGAACATTCAAGATCAATAAAAGGAGAAACAACGTCAATTAATCATTATCAATGTATCAAAGAGTATTGCCCAATCCTAGAAACAAAAGAAACTACTCAGACATAGAGAAGAAGAAATCAGAAAACATGTTCTTAAACATCCAAATCCGTAATTCAAGAGAGAAGAGGGAAGAAGAATTAAGAACCAAAGCCTCCAATGTGCCTCCTTGAAAACCCAAATTAGAACCCCCTAATTGTATTCAAAACATCTATTTATAGCCTAGGGTTTTAATTGGCTAAAAGGCCCCCAAAAGAAATAAAAATAAAAACTTAAAAATTGCTGCGCACTGCGATCCACGGCCGTGGATCATTCCACGGCCAGGCCGTGGATCTCTCTGCCACAGGCCAATTTTGCATGCTGTTGAGTTCCACGGCCGTGGAATTCCCTGGAATTCTCTTTTCCTTCTTTAAATTGCCCCTCGATCCATGGTCATGGTTTGATCCACGGGCAGGCCATGGATCTCTCTGGAATGGCCTTTTTGTGCCTTTTTGCTATTCATAAAGCTCCAACTTCAATCATGCAAGCTTTTCATCTATTTCAAGGCCAATTTAGCACCAATCCTGCACAATAACACCATAAACACCGCAGTTATCTGAACTAAGGGAAAAACAAACCAAAAGAAAAACTAAAATGCCTAAAATGCTCAAGAATGCATGCAAAATAAGAACAAAATATAATGTTATTTCACACACATCAAGACTCAATTGGACTCTCAATTACCCACTATGTTGGTAGTTTCTAGCACTTTAAATGGACCATTAACTATTCCAAAACCTATTCTTGGTGAGAATCATGTGTTTTCACAAAAAGGCTAATCCAACAGGCCTCTATTAATATAAGACGAGGAGGAATAGGCCGAAGGGTCTGAGGGTGAGATCATGTATGAAGAGGGCTCATTTAGTGAATATGAATTTGAGCAGTCTGCTGATGAAGTGCCAAACTTAGATGAGGATGCTTTGATTGACAGCATCTTCAAACATCTTGAGAGTTCACCTCTTGATGATTCAAATGTGAATTAACCTTCTTCTCTTCTCAAAGAGTTTAAACTATTCCTTTCTCGAGATCTTTATAAGGTTGCAACTAATGTCTTAACTTGGGAAAGAATATCCTTGTTTCTCCCACTTCTTGCATATAGCATGGATGATTCAGTAGGGGAAAATTATTAGTCCTTGCCGAACAAGTCGAGACGATCTTTGCTTAATTTTGAAGTGCCCAAGAAGCTATTAACCATCTTCATGCCTTTGAAACAAGAGGTGAAAAGTTAGTTGATGAGTCTTTTTGAACTCAAAGGGAAAAACCCACCTTGACAGTCAAGCTTAGGATAGTTAAGCTTTCCCATACTAAAGAGTTGAAAAAGGAGAAAGCTCTCCTTGATGAGATTGAGGACCTGGAGGCGAAATTATCAACCACAAGGTTTAGTTTGAACTTATCTCATTAGAGCCTAGCTCGAGATCGTCGAGGAGACTATTATCAGATTAACTTTGAGTGCTAAGGTAGAATGAGACAAAGAAGACAAGAAATGAACTTAAGATAAGCTTATACAAATTTGGAAAACATTGTCGAATGCCTCCATTGCATTATCGATCAAATAACTCATCTTCTAGTCACCTTAGGACTTTTAGTACTTAGAATTTTATTTTAGTATTTTTTTAGTCGCTTTGCTAATGTACTTTAATTTGTAACTTTTAATTTTGAATAAAAGTTACCTTTTGAATATCATTATCTTTTGATTTGACGTAATCCCATTGTGTACACATATGTAATTTTCATTTGGGTCCCACGTACCTTACCAAATTAATCATAATGTTGACATTGATTGACAGGATTCACAATTCCCTATGTTTGTACAGCAGTTACCTGATTCTACCTTTATCACCTTTTCAAATTCCTTTCTCTTCGTACACAACAAAAAACCTTACTTGCTCTCTACTTCAAAAAGCCCCAAAATCTCTTGCACTCATGTTTCCTTTTCATTCAAATCTTTACTCCCCTGATAATTAATTTAAGGTATTTTCATCTTCACACCATGGCTCCAAAGGAATAAGACAAAGGGAAATCAGTACCTGGTCTTAACCTTTAAGAACTGATGAAGGCTTCTGCACCCACAACATCGTAGTGGAGTGTCCTAGCCAGCCACGTAATAGTTAAAGTTAACCCTTGGTTGGCTAGGAATCAAATACTCAAGAACTTTTCAAACCCTTCGGTAAATTATAGAGCTTAGTTTACATGCATAAGTGAAGCGAAACCAACTTTCTCAGCAAAAGGTACCATGACCCAAGACAACTTAAGGAAAAAGACCAACTTAAGCTATATTAGGTTTGCCAAGAGTTGTATGAAGAAATCTATAGAGGTTGTTGATGAAGAACACCTTAGCTTCACCATTTGTTGGTTGTGTAAGTTTGTATTTTTATCCCGTGGAATTAAAAATCTCCTTTTATCTACCTCTGGCTGCACTGATACTCAAGGGAAGGCAACTCAATCTCAGTGGTCTCATCTTGGCCAACCTTTATTAATTTATTTGGCTTGCTCTATTGGACCTCTGCAAGCCTAACTGGATAACTAACCTTGGAGGTTCACTATCGATCCTTCAACTTTGGTTGAATGTAGTTCTTTCTAACCATTTGGTAGAAAGTGATGGAATATCTAAGGAAAAAGATATTTTGACTTATGGGTCGAAACTAGCTTACCTCATCCCTAAAGCAGTTGAAGAGGATGCTTTAGAATATTTGAAGTTGTTCTTCAATTTGTCTGATAAGCTTCCTATGAATTTTGTTCAGGCATTTGCCAAAAGGCAACCTAGTCCATCCTAGTTTAAAGGATCAAGTTAAGATCACCATTTGATTTGGCGTGGCTTCTTGTGCTCCAAAGAATATATAGTCAAACTCCTAAGTCAAAAATCCTATACATTGCAAATTCATATTCCAAATTGTTCATTTTGCCAAATAGGCCTTGTACAAGTTCTTCCTTGACTATGCCCGCTGAAAGATGATTATGTCCATAATGGGTTTCAGTTCCTCAAACTTGATCATGCCCAACTGCTAGTGGAACGAAATGAGATTTCTTTCAAGATTTTTTTGTGTTTTATTCCTATTGATATTTCTTACTCTTGTACTAATGAATTTTGTGATTGTTGGCATCAGTACTCTTCGCGTGTTTTTTATTCACCCTTTGAGATGCTAACTAGAAAATTCTATGATTTGCAAAAAAACCAAGAAAAAGAAGACTAAGGGTTAAATTCTCTCACCGTCATTACTTTATTTATTCATTTATCATTTCTGTTAGGTTATTTTTCTCTAACTTATTCTAATTCCAGGTTCTGGTGATGCAACTAAAGAGGTTCTATCAATTGAGACTTCTCCCTAATTACTAAGAAGGCTAAGAATGTGCCTTTTAAATCAACTTCTAGGAGTCAGCAGAAGTCTCTAGAACTTAAGTTGAAGATATCCATGAGCAAGTCTTTGGCCAAGGTATTGATCTTGATCTTAGTACCTTAGTTTTACTCAAAATTTTCATTTCCTAATCTAGATATGATTTCAGGAGGTTTTTATTTCTGAATCACAAGCTAAAGGCATCACTAAGCTAACTAGTCCTTCTCTTCAAAAGGACCAAGAAACTGAAATTACTATTGAGAAAGTCACTTCTATTGAAGCGATAACTGAAAAGTCGACTCCTGTTGATGTGGCTTTTAAAAAGGTGATTCTCTCTTCTTCCTTCAAGGAGGCAATCGACCTTGATGAACTCACCACTGATTAAGATAGGAGTGTTTCAAATAGAAAAATCTACTACCTTAGTAGCATCTGTACCTAGAGTTCCTCCTACAATTCTTACTTCTGGTTCTAAAGATTCCACGCCAACGTTCCTCGTTGAGGTATTCTATATTGCTTACTATCTTACTACTAAGATTTTTTATTTTAATAATTCTTTCTTTGAATTGGCTCTTCTTTATCTTTCGTATATACAAGTTGGCATGGTTGAAGCTGCTAATAAAGACGTTGAGTCGACACAGTTACTCCCTCTTCCTAAAGATGAAGATATGTTTGCCAACATTCAGAGCCAACTATATGATAGTGATGACGAACAACTTGAATATATTGGCTTTCAACCATTAATGCAGAAATGCTTATCTATTTTGAAAATGAACATTCATTTGGCTTACCTCTGTTCTCAGGCCTTTGCCACACTATCTCAGCATTTTGACTTTTTGAGTAAAAGGCAGAAAGGGGTTTTATATTTTCTCAAGACTTGTATTATCGTGTCCTTGAAGAGGTGTAGCAATGCTTTCATCATCCTTGGTGAGAAATTGATGTTGGATACTTGCTGGATAGATTTGAAGGACAAGGTTTTCAAGGCTTAAGACTCTCTTACTTCTCTTCATGTCCAAGAAAAAGCTCTTCACTTCATCATGACTTCTTGTCAAGATCATATTTCAATATCCAAATCTACCATTGTGGAGCTGAGGCATCAATTAGAGGAAGAAGATAAGAAACTAGAAGCTTTGGAGAAACACCATGAGAAAGATAGCTTTTCCCTTACTGTTTGCTAATAGCTAATTTCTAATCTTCGTGACTAACGGAAAGAGTTAGCTACCCAGGCTAAAGAATTGTCAAAATCGAGAGAGTCCATGTAGCCTTGACACCTCGAAGTCAGAAGAGAATTAGTTGAAGTTGAAGTTCTATAGCCAACTTTTTTAGATTCTTTCGCCAAACTTAGGGTCAGAATTTTTAATTTACTTAAGTGATTTCTTAGCCATATAATTTTGGCTTACACTTTAAATATTACTTGCTTGTTCTTTTGTTATCTTAACTTAAATTGTCTTTGACTTTGATAATTAATTAATCACTTTATAACTGTCCAGATAACTTTTATTTTAAACTAACCTTATCTTTAGTTAGTCTAATAGATAAATGTTATTTGAAACTCACCCCTTATACTATATTCATAACTAACATAACTATAAATAAGGTAAATAGAGAGTCTTAAATGGTATAGCCTAACACAAGTTCTTTCATAATAATCATTTTCTCTTAAACTTCAAAGAAAATACCTTTCTCATTTTTCTTATTTTAACCATGGCCTCTCTCAAGAGATTTGCATGCCTCCAGTCTGCTGATTCCAAATCTTCTGCTGCTGTTGAGGGTTCTTCACAAATCTAAAGGTTTTCATAAAGTTTTCATCTTATCGAGCTTAGTCGTCATAAGGTTTTCATAATTCCCCCAATGATAGGGGCTGCACTATTTTACTGGGACTCATTGACCAACACCTTTGCCTTTCGCTATAGAATAATGAGCATCACTTTTTTTTATTTGGCTACATTAACTAGTTTGCGATCGAATGACATACCCATCACTCCTAGTACCCCAACACACTTTGCATCGGCTCAGCAAGAACTAAGAAAAAATCCTTTGAACCATCTTAGTTATTCTCGTTGGATAAATAGACACCGTAAGACTGACTAGTATCCGAAGTGGAGCACTTGGCTTTCCTAGTGTTTTGGTTATGTAAATATGTATTTCATCCTACTAGGGTTAAGGTATCAGTCACCTACATCCCACTAACTTCTGTTTTGGTGGATGAAGGTCTATATGCATTAGAACAACTCTTGTTGACTACCCTTTTATGGGTCTATTATCTATGTTGTTCACCAATTGAGGGCTCTGAGAGAGTTTGTTAACTTAGGTGGTCCCTTGTGGTTACTTCAATTGTGGCTCAATGAACTTTTAGAAGACAAGCTAAACTTATATTTTGAAATAATGACTTATGGGGCTAAGTTTGAATACTTTTGATCTCTATCTCCTTCTTTAACTCCTCGAGATGCTTTTGAGAATTATAGGCACTTCTTCTACCACCTCGACCATAGCCATCCTACCCGACTTCTCTATCTATTTACACAGTGTAGTTATAGGCTTGAATGGTTTTAACACGGTATTGATATGTCAACCATTAAAACTAGATCATCATCGAAATCTATATGAGGGCACTTTTATGCTACCAAGGACATATATACGGGTGGTTTGACAATGATGTATGCTATCCTGTGCTCTATTTTCCAAATTTGTCATCTCGACAATTTGGATTAATCTAAACCATTCCTATCCCTTTCAAGAATCCTTCTTTATTCTTTAGTTACAAAGAAAACTTAACATCTTCTAAGGACATTACTAGGATATTGACCAAGAATAAGAAAATTGTGGACCGTTCAGGCTCTTTATGTATTTTGAGCTTGTTATTCTTGTACTATTGACTTCGTGAAGTGGTGGTCCACCATTTGTTCTTCACTTTACACTTCCTCGTACAAGGAACTTATATTGAAATTTTGTTTTTTTCCACAAGAACTGTACTAGGAAGAAATACTTTAGGTATGATTTGTTTGATGTTTAATATCCTTTTTTTGCCTATCTAAGAACATGTTTTTAACATACTTCTTTTGTCTAGGTTCTTGCAAGGTATGTCTTACAACAAGACAAATTACTCCCAATCTTACTAATAATAAAACTGTTGTATTAACTCTCACTCATCATGGCATAGAACAGCATGGGTTTGATTCAATCCCACCTCCTTTTCAGGTCATGACTTTTAAAATTTGAGTTTATTTTAATGAATGTATACATGTGTTGTTACTATTGTGCCTAGCCTTGTAAATTTATTTTTGCAAATCTATTTTCATGATGCTAAACAAAAGGTGTTCAAGGTCGACATGTTGCTAGACCATCGACTATCGTTAGCCTCTCTTTAAATGATGAAGTAGATCCTTTTAGCCAGACTCTTACCAAACTTGAGGATATATCTACAACTTCGAATAGCCTTGATTTTGCCAATGTCGCACAAGCTCTAAGGGCCATAGGGGTATAGGGGCATTTGAAACCTTCTTGTCGAAGGGTTTAGAAGTGCTTGCAAAGAATCTAGTAGCCTGCGAGTGACAACTTCACACAGTAACTAATTTATTTAATCAGGTAGCAGTTCCTACTAAGACCTGTCTTGCTCCCCTATTTGTCGATGTGTATCATGGATTTACTAAGGCTCTTGCCACCTTTAGTTCCATCCTTGTAGCCTTTGACATAATTGAAATTATCTTGGAGCAACACCAACGTCTTACTCAAACTCACTTGGTGATACTCAAGGACGTTGGTGTTGGACAAGACAGGCATAAAATAGTGCAAGGGACGGTTGCATCTACAAGGGCTCAAGCAATAGAGATAGATAATTAGATTGCATCTACTTCTCAGAGGATGCTGACTTTAGAAACCCAGCTACAGGAAAAATATGCTAATCCAGCAAGTTTGGAGTAGGAGCATGTTACATGCCATCGCAAGTTAAGTGATTGTGGAGTTGACTTTGGTAATTTGAAATACATGGCTGACAAATTACAAGAGCAGGCTGATGTTAGGAGCTCCATGATGGCTAAGTTGACCTCAAGGACAAAGGCTATGGTTGAACATGATGAGGCACTACAAGCCTTTGCCGAACTCCTTGAAACGCTTTAAGTATTGAAGTGTATGCTAGATTAGCTTTGTTTTTCTTTTCTATTTTTTTTACCTTTGGACAATTGGCATTTTATATTAAAAATGAAATTTCTTTAAGTACATTCCATTTATGATTCCGTAATCTATTTTGGTTGTATCTCTTAAGGCATATGCATTGCCTTTGTATTTTTGTTCTATTAAGAAAGGTCCTTCCAATAGGGGATACATTTTTTGCATGCCTTGGACTTTTGATCCATGGGCAAAATTACTTTCCAATCAAGATCTCCCACTTGGAAAGTTTTTGGTTTTACTTTCTTATTGTAGATTGTGGCAATCTTGTCCTTATAACCCACTAAATGACTTAATGCCTTTAACCTTTTTTCGGTTAAATTGTCTAGTACTTCATACATCAATTGTCAATATCGCTTTAAAGGAAAATTAGCTTGATGTAGAATACGAGCCAATTGGAGTCTAATTTCTACTGGAAGCACCAGATCGTAGCTGTAGGCTAGTTTATATGAAGTGGAGCTAGTTGCCTCATTTGAAGATGTTTAGCTTGCCTATAGGACTTGATTTAGCATGTTATGCCAATTCTTTGGATACTAGCATATGCTTTTCTTAATCAGATTTATAACAATCTTATTCATAGCTTCGGCTTGGCCATTAGCTTGTGCATAATAATGACTTGATGTCAATAGTTTGAGACCCCTAGAGGATGCATAATCCCTGAACTTAGCTCTAATGAAGATTGTACCTTGTTCTGTCGTAATCATCTCAGGGATTCCAAGCTTGCAAAGGATGTTATTCTCGATGAACTAAATAACATCTTGTTGAGTTAGATTTCTTAATAGGAGTGGCTCTACCCATTTGCTAAAATAATCTACAGCAACCAATACATATTAGTGTCCTTTGGATGATGCGGGTTAGATTTGTCTAATAATATCCATGGCCCATCCTCTAAATGGATAAGGTTTGATAATTGCATGCATACTCAATGGGATATGCTGAAGAGGCCTATGTTGCTGACATTCTTGACAACTTCTGCCATACTCTATATAATCTCAACGTATAAAAGGGCGATAATAGCCTTAGTGACGCAAAGTCCAACTCATTTTTTTCCTGCTTGATGGGCTCCACAAATACCTTCTTGAACTTTGACAATCACTTCTACAACTTCATTGTGGATTAAACATCACAACAATGGGCCGTCGACACTCTTAAAAAATAACTCCTTATTAAGTAACACATAATTAATAGCCCTGAGCCTTACTTTGCGTTTAATGTTACCTTTAAGTTGGATAAATAAGACTTTAATTCCTGCATCCAAACATCCATCCTATCATTAAAAACTTTAGCCTGAAATATTTCTCTTTCCTTTACAAGTAGAATTTCATCGTTGATTTCCATCAAGCTTCCTAATTCGATAGGTGGAAGCAAATAACCAGAGGCTAACTGAGTTAAAGCTTTTGACATATAGTTCAACGCCCATAAGATATGTTGAATATCCACCTCATCGAACTCATATAGTAGTTGTGCAGCTATAGCTAAATATTTGCATCAAACTTATATTAATGCATTTATATTCTCATATAATTTGTTTAATAACTAACACCAAGTCACCATATATCTCCACATTTTTGCCTCCTATCTTGAGAATGCAATCTAGCCCAGTTATCAAAGCTTCGTATTCATCCTTATTATTTGAAAAAGTTCTATCAAGGCAAAAATTAAGGTGTATAAGCTTTCCAGATGGGTCAACAATAAAATTGCATATGTCTGTCCCAAATTGATTACTCGAACCATCAAAATAAAGCTCACGTAACTTACTATGGTTTTTGGGAAATGGTCAACCACGAAATTGACACCTTTTATGGCCTTTCGCCGTACAAATTGCAAAGAAAATCCTGAAAAGGGCAATAGCCCATCGACCTATTCTATTATGGTTCACAAGCTTGATTAACATATACTTAATTATATTGAAATTAGAACACACATAAATCATAGTTGGAATCATGTAATATTTGAGTTTCATATAAGCCGAATATAAAGCTAAACATTACTTCTCTACTTCATTATAGTTTTTTTCAGCTTCTATTAACATGCGATAAAGTAAAAGATTGAATTTTCAATCCCATTTTCATCATCTTGGGCCAAAAAATAACTTATAGTGTCGTCATTGGCGAATAAATATAGTTTTAACGGTCTTTTAGAATCAGGTGGAATATGTGGATTTACCAGGTACTTCTTGATTTCATCTTAAGCTATCTGGTGCTTTTGATTCTATTTAAACTCTTTCTCATTCTTGAACTTGAGTAAAAAGAATAAATCTTTAGCTTGTCAGCTAGATTTGAAATGAAACACTGCAAGAAATTTATTTTGCCAAGTAGAGATTGCAATTCCTTCTTGTTTCTTAGTGGATAGACCTCCATTATAGCTTTAGTTTTATTCCTATCGACCTCTATTCCTTTGCAGTGCACTAAGAAATCCAAGAAGTTACTTGCACACACACTGAAATTGCATTTAAGCGGGTTCATTTTTAGATTATGCTTCCTCATTTGTTCAAAAGTATTCTTCAAATCTTTTAAATGATCATCATCTAAATTAGATTTTACTACAACATCATTTATGTAAACGTCTATAAGTTTACCAATCATATCATGAACAATAGCATTCATTCCCCTTTGGTAAGTTGTTCTTGCATTTTTTAACCCAAAAGTCATAACCACCTATTCATAAGTCTCCAATGCCCCAAGACATCTGAAGGCTATTTTTGGGATGTCATCTTCTGCTATAAAAATTTGATTATAACCAGAATGTCTATCCATAAAACTCATTATTCAATGACCTAAAGCAATCTATCAACATATCAGCTATAGGCATTGGGTACTCATCTTTATGTGTTGACAAATTTAAATTTCTAAAATTGACACAAACTCTTATCTTGCCATTTTTCTTAACTACTTGAAGATCTATTCAGCAAACCTGGCAGTTCTAATGAACTTGACTTTTAGTAGGTGTTCAATTTCTTCCTTAACCTTCAGGGCTACCTCTGGCATGAAGCATCAAGGAGGCTGTCTAAAAGGTCTAAATCCTGGCTTAATTAGAAGGCAATGTTTGACCAACTCCCTTCTTAGACCTAACATCTCATGGTAGCCCCATTCGAAGCAATCTTGGTACTGCTTTAACAATTTGACTATCCTTCCTCTTATTTGTGGTATAAGCAGCTTGCCTATGTAAGTTGGTCTTTTATCTTCGTTAATTCCTAAATTTACTTCTTCTATAGGATCTTGCACCTCCACTTTTTTTATGTCTTCCTATAGAGGTGACTCATCAAAACTAATAACTTCATCAAATTTTTCTTCATAAACACAATAAGGAATTTTGCAGTTAATTTCTCTGATAACCTTATTGGCTGCATAAGCCAACAATCTTTGTAATGATTTTTCAATAGTCTTCATCCTAACTAGATGGCCATGATTTGCCTTGGGAATCATCTTAAAACCTCCCCTATCAGGGAGGGAAACTTCAATTGTATCAAGGCCGAAGCTGTCGACATCTGGGGTTACTGGCTTCATTAAAGGACTATATTTCTTATAGTCCATATTGCATTGTTAGGTAAAGCATGGGCTATCATCTACAGGAATGACTTTGACATTACCTTCTTTGTTCCATAAGACTAACTTTTAGAGCACTGTCGAAGGAACAACTCCCATGGCATGAATCCAATCTCTACCCACCAATATGTTGAAAGTGGATTTTGATGGCAAGATCATAAACAATGTCTTCTTTTGAGTAGTTCCCACTTTTATGTTTAGCATAACTACCCTTTTCTAAAGAAACCCTTCGACCATTAAAATATGTTACCATTATATTTGTGGGCACTAACTTCGATGTTTTCCTCCCTAGTCTATTAAACATCGACTTTGGAATCAGATTGACTACATCCCTTCCATCAATTAGCACTTTGTTGATGGGCCTACCATCAACATGTGCATTTATATACAGTGGCCTCAAATGCTTGAAATCTTTAGGTGAAGGCTTAGTAAAACTATCCTCTTAAGAAAAAACCTTAACCGTTGATTGTTCCAAAATCCAGGGCCCATCAGAATCATTATTGTAATCTTCTTCTAAATTCTTGATGATTTCGTAGTCTTCGTAGTTATGGGGAAGCATAGATACAATATTTACTTGGACGTCGAGGTCCTTTGATTTCTTTGACGCTATTATTTCCTTCAAGAATTCAGTTAATTCTTCCTCCAGTAAGTCATCAACTTCTATATCAATTTCAACATCAGATGAGTGAGCATCTTCTTTCTCGGGGCTTTTTAATCTTTCAACTATATGTTTCAAATCATTATTATCTTGTTTGAGTTTCTCACCCTTGGTTTCCTTTTCTTGAGGGAATAATTACCTAGCTACCTTTTCGGTTTACTTCTTAACCACCATTTTGCATTCTAACTCTAACAAGTCTTCATCTATTACAATAATCTTTAAGGATTTCCTAGAGCATTCATTATTTTTAGCTTCAATAGTTATCATTTTCTTCATTAGAGGTAACTTTGCCTTTTCCACGATATGTTTTCCTTTTGTGTCAGCTTTAATTTTTTCTCTAGCTAGCTTACATGCCAAGGCCCTTTCACATTGCTTACGCCTTTTTTAGGATCTTAGCAGTTGCTGGTAAGGTGTTTAATATGTAGCTCTAGGGAACTACAGCTGTTTCCAAACTCCTTCATTCCTTCCTACTAGAGGATACATTATTTGTGGTGGTAAGAATTCGAACTGTACACGATAACTACCAACCATTTTCTACCATTTCCCAGGGCATGGGATAGGATTCAGAACCTTAGTCTTGGCATTGACAACATTCATAAATGGCGTGAAAGGTCCAAACTTCATCTTCCTCCTGTTGCCAACAATAGGCATTATTTTATCCATCTTATTCTTTGGGTAATATTTAGCCCTAGAGTTGCTAACTTACCTGCGGCCTCTAGTTTCCACTGTTCGACGAGAAGGCCCAGTCGAAATAAGCTTCTGTTTCTTTTTAGCTTCCTCTTTAGACTTATAAAATAGTAAACAGGTAGGGCACATTTTGCCTCTATATCCTTCGCTATTTATTCTTTGAAGGAACTACATCATCATCTCTTTGAGTCTTGGATACATATGAGCAACTTCAGACAAGTCTAGCATATCGATAAGACTTTGATCCCTTTTAGCAGGAGGATCGTAGTCGATGCGGATCATATTGCATGATACCTCAGGTTTCGCAAAGCTAACTAAAAGGTCAAATGGGTCCAATTCGACTTTCATAGTGTGCTTATTGATGAGTGTAAAATACACTCATCTTTTGAGTTTATTTATTAGGATTTTAATTTAAGTTTTATTTATTTTTTGTTTATTTTTATTTATTTTTAATTTATTTTTAAATAATTATCTCTTCATCTATTTATATTTAAATTTTTAGGATAAATCATCAGATTTTGAGCAAAAATAAAAAAATTCTTAAAGATAAATATTTGAAGAACTCTTATCCTATTCTTAGATGCTAGTTAGAGTTCTAATTGGATGCAAAATCTTAGATTGGATAAGGATTCTCAAAGAGATTAGATTTGGCGTAAAATTTGGATTCTCATAGCATCTTGATCACTCCTTAATAATGGAGCCATATCTTGGACTACAAAGATCAGATCGATGCGCCATTTACAGCATTGAAAAGATAACATAAAATCTTACAACTTCTATGTTGAGATCGAGGGAAAATTCATCCATCTGGAGGGTGAGAAAAATCATGCAAGTTAGATACGAAAAACTGTTAGCTTTTCTATAAAGAGGAAAAACAAGTTTATCAAATGAGCTCTTTTTTAGTTCAAAAAATACATGAAAAATATAGAATTTTGGAGGCTCAAAGGCAGCGAGGAGACAATCCCTAAGAGAGGAGGATAAGCCGTCATGGAGCTCTCATGGAGTAAGAGATCAAATCACTATTGAAGGTACTTTGGTTTCTTCTCTACGGTTCTATCATGATGAATTCTCTTTCCTCTTCTTATCTCTTCTTCTCTTTTGTCATAAGTAGCTAAATTTGATGTGTTTCTAGAGTAAAAATGTAATTAATTCAATCGACATGTATTAAGATTAGATTTTTAATTAATTTCTTTTATATTCAATTTGATTGCTTATTATGGTTCTTAATACTTTTATGCATTAGTCACTTATAAATTGATCTAGTAAGATGTGTGTAGAATTAGAATATTTGCATATGACTTTGACCATAAATATTAAGTGTCATGATTTATAATCATCTAGGAATAGAGGTTATAGGTTATGTGGGAGAATTATGGTATTTTTCATGAGAATCCATAGAGTGAAGGTCATGCCTTTAAGAGTTAGGGTTTAGATCAAGGAACTGACTAGACTTTGATAATTAAAGAGAATTAACTGCCAAGGAAATGAGTTTTAATTAATTAAGGGATTCTCCCCATCAATTGATTGACTAGAAATTAATTAGAATGAAAGTCCCAAAACTACTTTATTGTCTATGATAGATTATTAAATTAAGTGAAGTCAAATCCCTAGTGTTTTAATTTCATGTGTTTACATCATTAATGTGTTTTGCATTTGCATGCTTTGTTCTCTCTTTTCCTTCTTAATTTTGTGCATTCTTGTGTGTTTTTGTTTTTTTTAATAATTTTGTGTCTTTAATTACTTTGAATCACTCTTAATTATTAGTTTCTTAGATAGTATTAATATTAAAGAATTGGTACTTGGTAAACTAATTCCTTGTGGCAACGATATTCTACTCACTCTTTATTACTTGTTCAATCTGTGCACTTGCAGTAATATCGCTTAAATTAATACATAATCATATGTGGAGCGATCAAGTTTTTGGTGCTGGTACTAGGGAATTAGGCTTTTATCAATATCATTAGTATCTAGGAAGAATACTACTCTAGGCTTTGTTTTATTTTGATTTTCATTTTGTTACTTTTTCTTTAATTGTTAATTTCTATTTCTAATCATTAGTGGTGTTTCGTTTTATGTGTGGTACAAGCGACCCTAGTTCACTACTATTTGATCCGAAGATTGAAAGGACAATAAGAGAAAACAAAAAGCGAGCTAAAAAGAAGTAAGAAACAATGGTAAAATAAAATGCGTAACTAATTGATGAATTTTTTCTATTTTTTGTATTTAAATTTTTAGATTAGGATTCAATTTTGAAGTGTTTTGTGTTATTTTGGTTTGTTTGTGTCTTGTTTTTCAATTCAGTTCAATGCACACCATGCTTTGATTTTAAGTTTGGTGGTTCCCAAAATTTTTCTTTTTTTTTAAATTTTATTATTTGTTTTTCTATTTTTCCATTAAAAAAAGTCCTAGGCAATGTGAATCATGGCTTAGTACACCCCCAAAAAGAGTTTGTTAATTTTTTTCCACCATCCAACCTCTATAGATTCCAGTGGTCCCTATTTTGGATTGAAAATGATGGCATAATGTTATTGATTTTCCATAAGTGCACGGATCGTACAAGTAGTAAATAAAGATAAATCCCACAAGGATCGATTGATTACTAACTATTATGACAATTTTAATTATTTAAGCAAACAAAATCAATAGTGAAAGCTAAATTAAAATCAAAACAAAACTCATAGTAATTAAATAAGCAATTTATTCAAGAAAAGTTAAGATTCAATCAAGGTTTAAAGGCCTAGGACTCACTACACTACCCCTATGATAAATTGTAATCCTATCTTTATTAATGTTCAATTGTGCTCTGGAAGGTGATTTGTCCTAAATTATTTAAAACCTAATTTCTTGGCACTAAAAACGTGCTAAAACTTCATCAATCTCATTCTTATGGCAATTAATCCAAGTTCCAACCCATTAAGATTCATGACAATCGTTTACCCCTCGAAGGATTTAAGCCTATATTTAGGTCTCAATCCTAAGTTCAATTCTTATATCATCAAGCAATTAGATTTCATCTTTCAATCCTTCACCTAAAGCCTAAGATCATGTAAATATGACGCGTAATATACCATAAGCATTAAGCACACTAAGAATGAATCAAGAATAATAATTCTCATTAACAAAGAATCAAATTAACAATTCAACATAGAGAAATAGAGAGTTGCATTCCAATCCTAAAAAAATGGGTTTAGCCACTCATGGCAACTGTAGCACAAACAAGAACAAAGGTTAAAGAAATAACCATGATTTCAAAATGAAAAAAGAGAAGATAGAGAATATGAAGATGAGGGGAAAGACTTCAATGGTTGATCTTCAATGACTCTTGCTCTTACCTTCCAAGCCCTAGCCTTCAATCCTTGTGCCTCTTAAAGTCTCTTGTAGCCTCTTATGTTTTAGGTTTGAGAGTTTTCTTCTATTTATAATAATTGGGGTGAAAACTGTCTCTTCTTACTCTCCAGAATACCTCACACGACTGTGTGAGTGCACGACACGGCCATGTGAGCGTGAATTGCTTAAATTCAATGTAGGGGGTCACACGGCCATGTGACCAAGACACACGACCGTGTGACTTAGTCAGAAGCGTTCCTAAAGTTACACAAGGCTGTGTGAACTGGACAGAAGCATTTTTCAAGTTACACACAGCTGTGTGTAACTCCTCCATCACTCAAAATGTCACTTTTTGCAGAAATGATCTTCATAAAAGTTGTAACTCTTTTTCTTAGCTTTCCAATACTACCAGAATCACCTTGTTTCGACTTCTGTAGCTCAAGTTATGCTCATTTTATCGCGCAAAGGTCAAAAACTCTGTGAATTTTGTTCATATAAATTTCGAGCTCAACTCTATTGCAATAAATCCATCCAAAGCTTCATAGAGTCATGTCAAAACACCTCTTTTGGACCTAAAAAATAGAGAAAGACTAATCATGAGCTACCAAGAATAATTAGATTAAAAGTGGCATAAATTCCAACATATATCAATTAAAGCACACCTAAATCCACCTCAAATCAAGCACAAGATGTATGTATTTTATCCATACATCAAATTCCCCCACACTTGAACTTTGCTTGCCCTCAAGCAAAGAATATGAATAAAAAATAAGCTTAAACTCAATATCAAGAAACATGAATCAAGGGAAATTCCATAATTTTAAAATTCAATTAAGCTCAACAATCAAATCCAATCAAGCAAGATAATTTAGCACTTAATACAATTAGATGCTTGAGTCTAACTTGTACCTTTTCTCTTTACCAACCATTTGAGAACACTTATCTTTCCATCGCTCAAGTGTTTAAGGACAAAGAGATCACTCAAATTTATTTTAAAAAATGCATTACCATAGGTTTGGTTATCAATATAATCTCCACTTCCAAGTTCACATACATAACAAGAATCAAAAGGGCTTCCTTTGTTTGTAAATGGGCCAAGGGGAATAATGAAAAGTAGGGAAAAGGTAAATAAAGATAAAGAACGTTCATGAATAAATCGATACAAAACAGAATCAAGTTAAAAACATAATGCACAAGGAGATAACAGACTCTCACTTTCAACTCAACATTCTTATTATTCTTCTCAAACAATCCTTTTCTTTCTTTTTTGTTTTCCATTTTTTTATATTTTCTTTTTCATTTTATTCCTTTTTTTTAAGCAATAAATCCCTTAAAGGCAAAAACAATCCTTTATGACTTCTCAATTAACACATCAAATGCTTCAAAGAATCCAACCTAATTATTCAATTTAGTATTCAAAGAAATTAACTTCAGGCTCAAATGGGGCAACTAAAGGATTATTTATCAATGCAACTCTGGAAGTCAAGAAAGAATTAAGCCTAATTATCTTAATCATGTTCAAGTATGAATGTGAATCATTGAAGTCTCAATAAGATATCAAAACAAGTTCTAGCGCACATCAATCAAGAGAAATATCACTCTAGAAGAAAAATAAGATTTTGTTTATGAAAAATTCAATCAATAAAGACTCAAAACTCACTTTCTAGATAAGCTATTAAAGAGAAAAAATGCAAGCAGACATGGCTAATTTCTAAATAAGATGCTAAATATTTCAATACTTAATTGAAAAAAAAATTACCTTGCGCAAAATCAGCTCATGAGGAGTGAATTCTCTTCTTAAACATATTTCTATCAGCGCAGAAATAATCAAGAAATTAATACACAATTCCCGCTTGATTACCAACAATACTCAAGTGTTCATTATTTCACAAAAAATTTCACCAAATTTAAGAGTGCTTTCCCCACACTTAAAATAAACATTGTCCTAAATGTAACAACTATGAATGCTAAAGAAACCTAAAATAAATAATTGATAACAGATAGAAACACAGGTTGCCTCCTATGAAGTGCTTGTTTAACGTCATTAGTTCGATGTTGCCTTTTGTTCAAGAAAATTAAGGTAGCTTAAAGCACTAAAAATAGGATGACCCCTTTCCTTTTTTAGAATTATTCCTCCATCCTTGGTTAATAGCCTTAGAAGTACCCCCAAAGGTGTTTTGAACTTGACCTGAGCTTGGTTGTCCTGAATTCATCTTGGTATAAGAAATTCCACCAGACCATGGTGGTTTCAATTTATTAACAGATGAGGGATCAGGTTTTAATTTATCAGAAGATGACAGACAAGTTCATAATAAATCATGACTAATGGGAGGACATTTCTCTGATTCATCAATCTTCTTGGAAGTAGGAGGATCAACATTGCTTGATGATACAGAGCTTTTACCAACTGAATCCCTGTAAGATTTTTCTTGAATACAAGTAATAGGGGCATCAAGATATGATGTCGGGGTAGATTTATCAAAGGCCTTGATCGTCACTTGATCTCCATCCACCTTCAAAACGAGCTCGCCTCTCGGCATATTAATCAGTGCTTTTGAAGTAGCTAAGAATGGTATTCCAAATATAAGTGGAATATCAGCATCCTCGTCCACGTCCACAATGAAGAAATTTATGGAAAAAATGAATTTATCCACCTTTACAAGCATATCTTCGACCATACCCCAAGGAATTAGATATGATCTATTAGCAAGTTGCAACATAATGAAGGTAGGCTTTGGATCTCCCAAACCTAACTTTTCATAGATAGACAATGGCATCAAGTTGACACTAAACCCCAAATTACAAAGTACTTTTCCTAAAAATTATGAACCAAACTCACAAGGAATGGTGAAACTATCGAGGTCCTTGAGCTTTGGTGGTAACTCTTTTCGTAAAATAGCACTGCACTTTTCAGTAAGTGTCACAGTGAGTCCGTCCCCCCACTTCCTCTTCTTTGAGAGCAATTCCTTCATGTACTTAATGTAAGAGGGTATTTGTTCAAATGCTTCAGCAAATGGAATGTTAGTTTGAAGCTTTTTGAAGACATCGAGGAGCTTAGAGAATTGTCTTTCTTGATTGTCCTTCTTCACTCTATGTTGTTTCTCCTCCTTTTCATGGGTTTCCTTATCGTTAAACTTTTCTTCCCTTATGAAGCCTTCAAGTTGCTCACCACTTCTCACTGAGATTGATAGAATATGCTCCATTGGGTTAGCTTCTGGTTGACTTGGTATTCTCCCTTGAGCCATGTTGAACAAGCTTACTTGTTGGGCTATTTGAGTTTCAAGCACCTTGGAGGGAGTGACCATTTGATATAGGTGAGTATTGATTTTCTTGATGGACTCCCCATGTTGTTGAACTTATGCTTGAATGACTTGATTTTACTCATTTTGGGTAGCAATGAATTTCTTCATGAGGGCTTCTAAATTAGACTTCGCACCTTAAGAAGATTGTTAAGGTTGTTGGAATCTAGGGGGAGGTCTATTGTTGGATGGAACCCCTATATTTTGTGGGTTACCATATGGGAAATTGGGGTGGTTTCTACATCCAGGGTTATATATGTTGGAGAAAGGATTACCTGGAGCCTTGAAATTGCCATTCTGCACATAACTCACTTGATCCAAAGACAGGTCTTGAGAATACGTCTCCACTGCATTGCATTACATTCCGATGTCAAATGTCTTCCTCCACATATTTCATAAGCTATATTAGGGGTAGAGACAACATTGACATTCAGCTTCTCAAGTGACTTGGCCAAGTCATCAAACTTGGCATTCAACATGGTAATGGCATCAAGCTCTATCATTCCAGCTTGCTTCTTTGAAGTTGGTTTCTCACTTAGCCATAGATAAATATTCAAAATGACCTCATTAATCAAGGCCCTTGCCTCTGTTGGAGTCTTGGCCATCAAAGCACCGCCAGCTGCAGCATTAAGAGCTGCCTTTGTAGAGAAAGTTAACCTAGCATAGAATGTTTGTATAATAACAAAATCCTATAGGCCATGATGTGGACACTAACGAATGAGATCATTATACCTCTCCCATGCTTCATAAAATGATTCATCTTTTTTTTGGGAGAAGGTAGTGATGCCTTGACGGAGTTTGATTGTCTTTCTAATTAGATATTACTTGTCTAGGAAAGCCTGCTCCATCAATTCCCGGGTGGTAAGTGAATTTGGAGCTTCTGAGTGAATCCACTTCTTTGCTTTTCCCCTAAGAGAAAAAGGAAAAAGTCTGATCCGTATAGCATTCATTAAAACCCCATTAATCTTTATGGTGTCACATAACTCCAAGAACTCATCCAAATATTGATTTGAGTCTTCAGTCATTGACCCGCTGAATTGCAATTGTTGGACCATCTAAATTAGTGATGTCTTTGTCTCAAAATTGTTGGCCTCCACCCGTGACTGTACAATGGAAGACTGACGAGCGTTAGCATTGGTTTCTCTCTTGATTGATGACTTGATTCATGATGTTCACCATGTGGTCTTCCTTAAATCTCTGTGTTTTTCTTACCCTTCCAATGTTACAGAGTGTCCTCTCGATCTCAAGATCAATGGGGATAATAAGATCTTCTTGACTCCTCGATCTACGCATAAGAAAGAATCAACACTTGAAAATTCAAAGAAAAATAAAGTAAAAATAAAATAACATAAAAAGTGCTTAAATCAACTAAATTATCGCTCGTGTTAATATCAACACGATCCCTGACAACAGTGGCAAAAACTTGTTGATTTTTCGCAAGCTTACGGATCGTAAAAGTAGTAAATAAAGATCGTTCTCACGAGGATCGATTGATTACTAACTATTACGGTGATTTTGATTATTTAAGCGAACAAAATCAATAGTTAAAGCTAAATTAAAATCAAAACAAAACTCATAGTAATTAAATAAGCAATTTATTCAAGAAAAGTTAAGATTCAATCAAGGTTTAAAGGCCTAGGACTCACTACACTACCCCTATGATAAATTGTAATCCTATCTTTATTAATGTTCAATTATGCTTTGGAAGGCGATTTGTCCTAAATTATTTAAAGCCCAATTTTTTGGCACTAAAAACATGCTAAAACTTCATCAATCTCATTCTCATGGCAATTAATTCAATTTCCAAACCATTAAGATTCATGACAATCATTTACCCCTCGAAGGATTTAAGCTTATGTCTAGATCTCAATTCCTAAGTTCAATTCTTAGATTATCAAGCAATTAGATTTCATCTTTCGATCCTTCACCTAAAGCCTAAGATCATATAAATATGGCGCACAACATACCACAAGCATTAAGCACACTAAGAATGATACAAGAACAATAATTCTCATTAACAAAGAATCAAATTAACGATTCAACATAGGGAAATAGAGAGTTTCATCCCAATCCCAGAAAAGGGGTTTAGCCGCTCATGACAATTGTAGCACAAACAAGAACAAATGTTAAAGAAACAACCATGATTCTAAAACGAAAAAAGAGAAGATGGAGAAGATGAAGATGGGGGAAAAGACTTCAATGATTGATCTTCAATGACTCTTGTTCTTGCCTTCCAAGCCTTAGCCTTCAATCATTGTGCCTCTTAAAGTCTCTTGTAGTCTCTGCATGTTTTAGGTTTGATGGTTTGCTTCTATTTATAATAATAGGGGTGAAAACTGCCTCTTTTACACTCCAGAATACCTCACATGACCGTGTGAGTGCATGACACGGCCATGTGAGTGTGAATTGTATAAATTCAACGTATGGGATCACACGACCGTGTGACCAAGACACACAGCAATGTGACTTAGTCAGAAGCATTCCTAAAGTTGCACAGGGTCATGTGAACTGGACAGAAGCATTTTTCACGTTACACACAATCGTGTGTAACTCCTCAATCACTCAAAAAATTTCTTTTTGGAGAAGTGATTCATGAAAGTTGTAGCTCTTTTTCTTATCTTTCCAATACCATAGTAATCACCTCGTTTCGACTTTCGTAACTCAAGTTATGCTCATTTTATCGCACAAAGGTCAAAAACTCCTTGAACCTTAGTCATATAAATTTTGAGTTTAACTCTATTGCAATGATTCCATCCAAAGCTTCATAGAGACATGTCAAAACACCTCTTTTGGACCTAAAAATATAGAAAAAGACCAATCATGAGCTACCAAGGATAATTAGATTAAAAGTGGTATAAATTCTAACATATATCAATCAAAGCACACCTAAATCCACCCCAAATCAAGCACAAGATGTATGTATTTTATACACACATCAAATGATAATTGTGATTGTTATGCAATTAGGAATTAATTTGTCTGGTACTTGTTTGACTAAGATCTTAATTCATTCTTAGTGTGCTTAATGCTTGAAATATGTTGGATCCCATATTTGCATGATCTTAGACTTTAGGTGAATGATTAAAAGATGAAGCCTAATTGCTTGAAAATCTAATAACTGAATTTAAGACTTGATATATTGAAAGTAAGTGGTACTGATGTCACTTGCTAAACAGTGATTGTTGATGTTTCAATTGTTGATAAATTGCTACATTTGGGTTGTACTTAATTGATTATTTTGTGAACCCATTTATTTGCATTTGCTGACAATGAACTTGATGGTTTATTTGAGATAATTATTTCCACCTCCTATTGTGCTTGATTTGTTTCAACTAAATATTTTGAGGTATGTTCTTTATCTGTGACATAGGGGACATTGTCAGCTTTTAAGTTTGGGGTAAGGTTGCATTCATTTACATGTCTGTAATTTTTTCATGTTAATTTTGCTTCTTCTTTTTTTTTAATTTGAGTTAGCTTAAGTTCCTTCCTAAGTTTGGATCCTTTATAATGAGATGTATATAGTGTCGACCAACGAAAAATAAGAAAATTTTAAAAATAGAAAAATTAGGAAATAAACTCATTCTTTTCTAAATTTGATGCAAATTGTAAAGTGCATTAATGAATATTTTTTAGTAAAGCTTTGATAAGTGTGAATGTAAAAAAAAATCTTGATTTTATTCATGTCTTCTTGGTATATATTTGTCAATTGAGTGAATTTGAATTGAAAAACTTGTTTTGCTGAATTATTAGCTCATGAAATGATCAATTGTTTATGATGTGATTTTCTAGGATTCTCCCCTAATATTAGATAGTTCTTTTACTCCTTTTGAAGCTGGTTTTAGGAAGTTCTAAGTTAAGAAAATTAAAAAGTTGAATTAAGGAGTTTTCACCACCCAAGTGATAAAAGAGTATAAGTTTAGGGGTGGTGAAAATTAAGAAAATTAATGGAAAAATGAAAAAGCTTATAAAACCCAGTGGTGAGGTGTAAAATCTGATACACGCTGCACTTGATTTTTTGTTCCCCTCTAAAATTCCAAATTATGAATAAGGGTCAATGGTAAACCATAAACTCAGACATTTTCATACCAAAGATCACAAGCGAGGAAAGAAGAAATAAAATATCTTAGCTTGGGATAGACTTGGATTAGTGAAGTATTGTGTAGCATTATTGCTTAGTGATATGGAGAGATGATTAAGAGTCATTGAGTAAATGAGTGATTGTCAAGAGAGCTTTGAGTTTTGTGAAACATTTTTAATAAAAATTTATCTTGATCGTTGATATATACTTGAGTAGGGCGTGAATACATGAGAGAGTGATTGATCATTCAAGCTTTGAATTGCTTTTTGGAGTTAGAAATATTTTTTTTTTGAAAACCTTTGCATTTGCATTCATATAAAAAAGATGAGTTTTACCCTTAGTTTCATTCTTTTTCATTCAATAGGGAGAAACAATATTTAAGCTTGGGGGTATTTGATGAGTGTAAAATACACTCAACTTTGGAGTTTATTTATTAATATTTTTAATATGTTTTTATTTAGTTTTTTATTTTTAATTTATTTTTAAATAATTATCTCTTCACCTATTTATATTTAAATTTTCATGATAAATCTTTAGATTTTGAGCAAAAATAATAAATTCTTAAAGATAAGTATTTGAAGGATTCTTATTCTATTCTTAAATGTTAATTAGAGTTCCAATTGGATGCAAAATCTTAGATTGGAGATTGGATAAGGATTCTCAAAGAGACTAGATTTGGAGCAAAATTTGGATTCTTGTAGCATGCTGATCATTCCTCAATAATGGAGCCATATCTTGGGCTACAAAGATCATATTGATGCACCATTTGAGGCATTAAAAAGATAACAGAAAATTCTACAACTTCTATGTTGAGATTGAGGGTAAATTCAACCATTTAGAGAGTGAACAAAATCGTGCAAGTTAAGCTGCCAACTTTTCTATAAAAGAAAAAAAATAAGTTTAGAAAAGGAGCTCTCTTTTAGTTCAGAAAATACACAAAAAATATAGAATTTTGGAGGCTCAAAGGCAGCGAAGGGACGAGCCCTAGGAGACATGGAGCTCTAATGGAGTTGGAGATCAAATCACCATTGAAGGCATTTTAGTTTCTCTTCTATGGTTCTATCATGATTAATTCTCTTTCCTCTTCCTATCTCTTCTTTTCTTTTGTTATGAGTAGCTAAATTCATGTATTTCTAGGATGAAAATGTAACTTGATTCAATCGACATGCATTAACATTGAATTTTTAATTAATTTATTTTCTATTCAATTTGAGTGCTTATTATGACTCTTAATATTTTTATGAATTGGTTACTCATAAATTGATTTAGTGAGATATGTGTAGAATTGGAAGGTTTGCATATGACTTAGACTATAAATAATAAGTATCATGATATATAATCATTTAGGAATAGAGGTTATAGGTTGTGTGGGAGAATTGTGGTATTTTTCATAAGAATTCATAAAGTGAAGGTCATGTCTTTAAGAGTTGGGGTTTAGATCAAGGATTTAACTAGACTTTGATAATTAAAGAGAATTAACTCGCTAAAGAATTTAATTTTAATTAATTAAGGGATTTTCCCCATCAATTGAATGACTAAAAATTAATTAGAATGAAGGTATCAAAATTACTCTATTATCTATGATAGATTATTGAATTAAGTAAAGTCAAATTCCTAGTGTTTTAATTTCATGTGTTTATATCCTTAATGTATGTTGCATTCGTGTGCTTTGTTCTCTCTTTTCCCTCTTAATTTCGTGCATTCTTGTGTGTTTTTGTCTTTTATAATTTTGTATCTTTAATTACTTTGAATCACTCTTAACTATTAGTTGTTTAGATAGTATTAATATTAGAGAATTGGTACTTAGTAAACTAATTCTTCATGGGAACAATATTCTATTCACTCTTTATTACTTATTCGATCCGTGCACTTGCGGTAATATCACCTAAATTAATACATAATCACATGTAGGGCGATCAAGTTTTTTGCGCCACTGTCGGAGAATTAGGCTTTTATCAATATCATTAGTATCTAGGATGAGTACTACTCTAGGCTTTGTTTTTATTTTCATTTTGTTACTTTTGCTTTAATTGTTAATTTCTATTTCTAATCATTAGTGGTGTTTAATTTTATGTGAGGTATAAGTGATCCTAATTCACTACTGTTTGATCCGGAGATTGAAAGGACAATAAGATAAAACAAAGGGCGAGTTAAAAAGAAGTAAGAAGTAATGGCGAAATAAAATGTGTAAATTAATTGATGAATTTGTTTTTCTATTTTTTCGTATTTAAATTTTTAGATTATGATTCGAATTTGAAGTGTTTTGTGTTGTTTTGATTTGTTCGTGTCTTGTTTTTCAATTCAGTTTAAATACACCATGATTTGATTTTAAGTTTGGGGGTTCCCCAAAATTTTTCTTTTTCTTTTTGTTTTTATTTTTTGTTTTTTCTATTTTTCCATTAAAAAAAGTCCTAGGCAGTGTGAATCACAACTTGGTACACTCCAAAAAGAGTTTGTTAATCTTTTTCACCACTCAACCTTTATAAATTCCAGTGATCCCTATTATGGATTGAAAAAGGTGGCATGATAATTGTGATTGTAGTGCAATTAGGAATTGATTTGTCTGGTACTTGTTTGACTGAGATCTTAATTCATTCTTAGTGTGCTTAATGCTTGTGATATGTTGGATCTCATATTCGCATGATCTTAGGTTTGAAAATACCTTCATCTTGAGGTATACTTTTGATCTCCACATTTTGTAGTGAATCTAGCAACGTGTTCAATAGATGACTCTCCACCTTCACCAGAAAACTTGGTGAACTTAAAGAACTTTATATCCTCTAAGCAACTCTAATTTATTTATCCAATCTGGAAAAGCTGAAACAAATTGTGGGTGAAATGCAAGGCTGACATTAAATCCAAACCTAGTTAAGGCTTGTTCGACGGCCCGATTAACATTTTGGTCTGAGAGGGCCAGTGGTCAACCTGGTCCAAATTGCCCACTTCCTGGTTGGGCATTAATTACATGACCATTTCTATCTATATAGCCCACATGGCAACTGAAACTAATTGTTTGCATCTTGATTTTGAGCACCAGGAGTATAGTTAACTTCATAACTGTAAGGTTATTCGTATTCTATGCCTCCTAGCACAATATTGAGTCAACCCACTTGTTGAACCAAGGCATTGCAAGTACTATTAGTTTCCTCTATCAATGGACTAAGAACTGTGTTCATCAGTTGAGTTAACATATGAACCATATCATGATTGCTCTCATCGATCTGTTATCTCATAGTAGCCAAATTTTGAACCATTTGGCTTTGACTCGAGGATGGTACCGGTGTATGCATTCCTCTCGTTATTACTAGAAATATGGGTCAAAGTGGCTAGGTTGCACCTCCTTCAACACCCCTTTGTGAGTCATTGCCCTCTTTTACTATGTTACTAAAAATTTCAATGCCTCTAACTCTCATGCATACCATAAATCACAATAAGATGCATTTAAAATCCCATGCAAATCCTATAATCCTTGTGCACTAACTTTAATTACTAAAATTACACTGATGGGCTCTAAGCTCATCATATTACATGTAATTTAATCATTTAAATACTAAATCATTTTTAGAGTCTTCATTATTATTCTAAATTCTCTAAACCAAGAAGATTGAAGCTAAATGCTTCTTTATATGCATGTAATTTTATTGATCCAACTTAAATATAATAGTATTATTGTATTTAAATAATCCTTATATTAATCTATCACTAAGCTCTAAATTAACTTCAAAAGATATTATAATTATTGAAGATGATTATTTACTTAATTAATTAGTTAGTTTACTAATTAATATTTAATTGGCTTGATATTTATTTATTAAATTCTCTATCATTCATAAAAAGTCAATTTATATCTTAATAATTATAAATGATCTTATTTATAATTATTTTAGCTAATTCTTTATTTATTCTTAATTATTTCATATTTTGATTAATGATTTTAATTAATCCTATGAGATACTTGCTCACTAAGTTATCTATCAATAGGCACATATATCATAGATTTATGCATAAAATCACAGCAATAGCTGTAAGGCACATATATCACAGATTTATATATAAAATCACTATAATAACTGCTAAGCAACTTCTATAAATAAGCTTAAAGAAATGATGTTACAATTCTCTCATCTTTTATAAAATTTTACCTTCAAAATTTAGTTATATACTTATCTCATCTCAAAGTTATGCCCAATACACATTTTTACAAACAAGATTCTACTAATACTTAATCCTTCATTCCTCCTATGCACTTATCCCATATTCAATTAATTAATCTCAATGTAGGACATTTTATCTTTTCTATATTTTTAGTACGTATACATATAAGCACATACACTTTCTCAATATCCACTCACTTTTTGCTTTAGTAAAGTTTCATTCAAATACTCACAAGCACAAGAAATAGATTACTTACCAGGATACCATCTATGCACTGGAAGAAACTGAGTGTAGACTAATTTTTCAGAGATGATGTGACATTATTCCCAAGTGTTCGCCTTACAACTTATTTCTACACCCTTGTTATTCATTCAGGTTTTTTTCTTCACTTTCAGGTATAGTATAGGCTTCTATTTTTCTCCAAACTAACTAGTCCCTTCATTGAATCGACACCATAGATAATAATATATTATCAAAACAACCAGTACACAAGTCGATTAAACATAACATGACAAAATTCAAAATATAATCATGGGTTTTGGTCATTTGACAACAACATACTAATACAATTTGATAGACGACCTTCTGGTCTTCATAAACAAGTAGTTTCTCCATCACTTGATTTCACTTTCCATGTAATATTCTCAACTCAAATGAAACTAAATCTACCAAGTCACATAGCATATTCTGGCCGAAGTCCATTTAGATCAAAGGGATTTGTAATAACATATAAGTTTTAGAATAAAAGAACAAAGGTACTTATAAATTTAACTTTGATTAAATTCACTTTATACAAACTAGCCTAGATTTCATCTAACATAAATTCAAATGACCAGACTTTCCATGTAATTAAAATAGTACATGAGACTTATATGTCTGTACCGTCTATGATCACAAAAGGGTTCATTTTATCTACCAATAGTTTAGGAGCAATTAGATTAATATATATCCACAATAAAACGTCAAAACCAAAAAGTAGCTCCTAGTTGAAAACTTTTATAGCATGATTTCTTTTTATAATTGAACTTCAAACATAATAGATCCTACTAGTAATACATAGAATAAAGCTTTTTCACATCATACATGACTATGATATCATTATATACTCCCATGCATAAGTAGAGATTTCATTACATTCTCAAAGGAGCAAGTATAACAGAATTCCACATACCCTAAATACCTGACTTTAGATACTACATAAAAAAGTGTGATCCACTAAGAAATTCATTTGAGATAAGGACAACAATTTTAGATTCAACTTTAGCTTGAAAGATCAAGACTTTAAAAATCAAAATTTCACTTTAATAGACGATTTTCATGATTACACTGGGGACACATCTTAGTTTAAAATTTTTTATACAAAATTAGCTTTATCTTATATCTTCCAAAATGAAACAAACCCTACTTCATTTGGTCTAGTGTAGCTAAAGTTATTTAACAAAATGCAAAAACTGTAATAGGCCAACTAGCAGTTTTATTATAATTTGTCCCAACTTTAAACTTAAACTAGGAGTGCATGAAGAATGCAAAATCCTTGGAATTTTCACATCACATAGTCTTATATGTTAGCTTCAAGATGTCACTGGTCTCATATATTTTAGACTTTTGGAGTAGAAAGTTATACAATCTAGTTTATAATATGCAAGTTTTCCCTTTTTTGCATAATTTACCTTAATTTCAAACAGAAATTAGCGCCACTTAAGAAGTCCTAAAATTCTAAAAAAATATCTACATTACGCCTTGTGTCTTAGCCTTCAAATGTAACTAGTTTATTGAATTGAGTTCCTATATACCAAGTTATACACTAAAATCGCTAGTCTATCAACCCATGAGAGTATAATACGATTCTGCAGAATTTGTCTTAACATCAAACAGAAATTGAGACTATTTGAGAAGAGTAAAAAATAAGAAATTTTGACCAACAATATCCCTACATCTTAGCTTTCATTTGACACTAATCTTGTAATTTCTAAGCCATTATACACGAAGTTATACTTAAAATGCCCAAGGTTCTCAAGAGATAACAACAGAACATTTTTCTTCATAATTTAACTTAAACACTATATGTATATATACCTATGCATTTCACCTATCAAAGTTCATGGAGAGATCAATTGGTCTTAGACCTTTATGGAATCACAACATTTAAGAGTAAATATCCATTTTAGTCCCTGAAATTGTATACACTGGTCACATTAATCCTTGACTTTAGGAATCAATCATATTAGTCCCTGAAACTATAATTTGTCAGTCAAATTAGTCTGTATCACCGGTCATATTAATCCTTACATAAGGGCCAATTTGATTGACAAATTACAATTTTTGGGACTAATATGACTGATTCCTAAAGTCAAGGATGAAAGTGATTGATGCATACAATTTCAGGGACTAAAATGAGGGTTTACTCCAACATTTAAATTATTAACAAACATAGTCATGAATTCTCTTTTTGCTAAGTTTTCTCATTAATCTTCCACTTACCTAGTTCATTGAGTAGTCGTGATCATTGTCATGACATTCGGCCACTTAGGCCTTAACCTCATTCTTATGAACATAGGTTGAGAGATCAAACTTTATTTCACCTAGTTCAAAGCACAAAATAGGGCAGCATTCATATATATGGTTCTAGTTTCACTTAATCATCTAACTTGGTTCATAACTATATGACCAATTTGGGTCTAGCAAGACATGGCACGCCCTTTTCTAATTTCAATCAAGATATTTGACATATAATATTAAGAATTCACAAATGAAAAGGGCAGCAAGCAATTTGTCATCACTTAGATCAATTTAACAATCATATTTAACACACTCATGTATACACATGCAGACAAGCTATGGGATTACACTTACTATTAACAATTATGTCAATTTTAAACTTGAATACCAAGCACTTGTGCATTAAGAATTTTAGTTACTATATGTCAACTTCATTTCCCTTAATTTATTTTGAAACTAACCATTCCATAGGTACTTGAAACACCAAGAATTAGTTACACCTTAGCAACTCCTATCCCATTATGTTCAATCAAATTCTTAGCAATCAAAATAAGCATGTATGTATTAGAGGCTGCATAGAGCAGAGCATCGGCCATCCTCCTCTTTTTATGCCAACTTAGAATTTACATATTGCCTATTTTTGTTCATGAATCTTATCTATAGTATCAACTATGTCTTCTTGGGTTCATACAAGGCTCTCTTTAATTTTCCTTACTTATTACATTCATCATCAAAATAGATTCAGTTTAGTAATTTATAATAGAACATTCAACTTGTAAGTGGCTTCATCAAAAGAATTCAAATTCATGTCCTTACAAATGCATGCACCAACAATAAATTAGAAGCCATATCAATTGTATCATCCCCACAAAGCATAGTAGATAACCCCATGAATATGTCCAAGAACTCCAAAACCAATCATAGCAACTTAACAAGTAATTTCTAGGTGTTAGTCAAAACCTCCACCCTAAATCAACCATGTCATCTCTACTATTTTGGTTCACATATGACAAGTATCAAATTAACAAACCATCAAGCATGTCTTCTAGGGCCATGACTGAGAGCCACAACCATGAAGAGTTCACCATCCAATACCTCAAATCATGCATTTTCATAAGTAAGATATCAATATAGGTCCAAAAAAACTATCTAGGGCTTCAAACAAGTCCAAACAACAATCAAGCTTCAATTCAGTTATATTGCAAAACCACATAAAAATCATTTTCCAAAAGATTCAAGACTTCATTTTTAAGTGGCTACTAGCTTTTATAAAAAATTCTAAAGGTACAATCTTACATGCAACCAACACAATCTTGAAAATATCATGTTCTTGAGCTTATATAGATCAATCTCCAATCCTAGGCCTCTCGGTTCACGGATCAGGATCTTCTCAATTTTTTTTCCTTTCAAGTGGTCAATTGTAGGAGAGAGAAAGACACAAGGTTATAAAAGAAATTTCATAAGTTTCAACTGGGTCCCATTAATAACTTTTTTGTATCTTTCTCTCTCCTACAATTGACCACTTGAGAGAGAAAAAATTGAGAGGATCATGATCACTCGGTTCACATATTAAAACAACCATGGCATAGTACTCAAACTAGATTCATCAACAAGCACCAAAGATAAGTAGTTATACATGCTTGGGTTGAGTTTTTCACTTAAAGCAGCCCATGAGTTTTATCTCACACAAAAAGCATCAACAATTAGAATTAAGATAAAGAATAGAAACAAACTAGAAATTCAAGTAGAAGATTCCTCCTACATATAATATGTTTCATATACTAAGGAGAGCCCTATATGACTATATTATTTGGCTCTACACTAACTAAAGGTTGCCAAAATCTTATGCTCTAATACCATAAATATGACATTCCACCTAGTACGAATGCAATAGGGTAAGATGCCACTAGTTTGTGTGTGTGTATGCATCTCATGTTTAATAACTTAAATGATGTACTCTTATTATACAACCATATCAAAGGAGAAAAATACGTGCAAATTCTGTCTCCAAAATATTGCAAAGGTTCCACACAAATAGGTTAACAAGGCTATCACCTTATGAGACTTCTTCCACATCCCTCAGTAACTTAGTAACCCCATCAATTTCTGTACTATATCCATAGTTAGTATCCAAAAACTCTTTAGAACTATTCTACTGCCTGCTTAATCTCTGGAAATATCATGGAAACATAGAGAGGGGTGAGAATCTTTGGAATTCTCAGTATACTACTATATAGAAGTGTCATCACAATAAATCCAGTTGATTAGGACTAAAAAAAAAGATAGCAATTATAAGTTGAAAATCTTACAAGTTATTATTCAAAGGAAGAGGTTCCTTTTATGCCAGTTTTCCTCATACGATCATAAAAAATGATAATATATTAGTAAAAAAATAATGTTAATGCAGTATGAATGCAATGCTTATGACTCTAACCGTTAAGTAGCATCTTTTGCAATTTCCTTTTTCTATGATTTTTATCTCATTATAAGGAGAGAATTATTCACTTTTCTCTTGAGATCATATTTTTGAAAGAACTGTAATAACATATGAGGTGGCTCCACCACGCTGATAGCCATTTCTTCATATGAGCTACCAAAGGGTGGCTGCATCTAACATGTGGCCTTTTCCTCTAAAATTTCTATGGGTGGTCCGCCTCACTGATAGCCATTTCCTTGTAGGAGTGACCTAGGGTGGCTCCATCTAATGGGTAGCCCTTTCCTCCAATCCATAACAAGGTGCACCAAAACTGTTAAACTCGTTAATGGTTACAAATTTAAAGAGAATCCTTGCAATAACATTTACAAGTTACAATAAAAGAAATAACTAACAACTAAAATGTAACTAATAAGCTAACAAGGGATAATAGTGATATATTCATTACTTAACAAAAATATATACACAATACCAAGTTATAAGCACAAGCCTAATATCCAATCGGAGTTTGAGGTAGTGAGTTCAAATAAAAAATGATTCAAAGAAACATTCACTAATACTCCTCAATATAACATAACTTAGGAAATACATCTTTGGGTCAATTTCGTTATTAAGGACCATTTCCTTTTACTTTTTTATCTCATATAATTGATTTATTTCTCTTTCTTAGCTCATATTTAGCACATATACGAGTATGCATTCTCAATGCATTATAAAATACCTTATAAGCATACAAGTTACCAATTTACAATCTCAGCACATACTCAAGCTTAATTGAAATAACTTCTTAATTCAAGTAACACATCATTTGTAACCTTGTTTTCTCGTATAAAAGTGTTGTCTTACATCATATAACTTCCCTACAAGGATATGACCTCAGGGATTAACTAGATACTTATTTCTCATTAGTCCTAGGTCTATTATGCATTAATTGACCTTATTAGACAAATCATTATCCTTAATCATCATTAAATACCCAAGCTTAAGGTTAGGGCCAATCTTGGTTATTAGGTGCAATTAGGGTCACCCTGGCCCGAGGCCAGTCCAAAGCCAAAAGCCACCTAGGCCTAACCTTCACCCATCACCATATATACTTATCTTATGGTGGTCTTGGGTCCACAACTACCATGGACCACCATGGCTTACCACCTCACGGTGGTGGCCACCACCGTGACTTCACCAATACCACAAAACATCCAACTTAGAGCTCTTTGTGCCTTATCTTGTGGTGGCCCTTGGGAACCACCTCCACCACTCCTAGGTCATGGCTTGGCTACCTAAAGGTGGCGGCCACTGCCTTCCAAAACACCAAGTCACCTCTAAAACCCTCATCATCAAACACCTTGTGGTGGCCACCGTGGCCACCACCACCATAGAGTTCTTATCACCACCACCATAAATGGCGAATCTCCACCTTATATCACCTCAAACATAATAGGCAGCATTACCCCTTCATCAATTAGCCACCATAGTGGCTCTAAAACCACCATGGAATATGCTTGGTTACCACCCAACCATATGGTGGCATATCAACACATTATATCACCTAAAACATAACAGGAAACATCACCCTTTCATCAATTAGCCACCATAGTGGCTCCAAAACCGCCATGATAGTTGCGACCACATGCTTGGCCACAGCCTAACCACTGTCTTCCATGGTGAGAGGACCCTTTACTCTACTCCAAACCCTTAACTAAGCTCAATCAAGAGGAAAACATAGAGACAAGGCAGAATCAACATCTACCTCCCTCCTTGCTAACTAGGTTAAAGGATGAAGAAGACCATGGGTGGAGCTATTCTTGAGCTCCTTGGTAAGGCCTTAAGGTCCTCTCCAATTTCTTCAATTGGAGCAATGTGGGTTAAAGCTTTTGTGACCACGAGATCGAACCTGGAATCTCTTGATGGAGGCTTCCCATTTTCCTCCTCCTTCTCATTCTTGTTCATTTCTCTCTCTCCCCCTTTATCTCTTTCTTTTCTTTCCTTCTATTTCACCATCTCGCCTCTCTCCCTTTCTTTATATTTCTTTTCTTTCTTCGTCGTTATGTGTGGGTGTGTGTGAGTGTGTGCAAGTGAAGAAATGGGATGGTGAGCGTGTGTTTTAGTAACTTTAGGCTATGTTATCTTAATCCATGCATACCTTAAATCATGTTAGAGTGCATTTAAAGTCCCATGCAAATCTTATAATCCTTGTGTACTAATTCTAAATACTAAAATTACACTAATAGGCTATAAGCTCATAATATTACATGTAATTTAATCAATTAAATACTAAATCATTTTTAGAGTCTTCATTATTACTCTAAATTCTCTAAACCAATAAGATTGAAGCTAAATGCTTCTTTGTATGCATGTAATTTTATTGATCCAACTTAAATATAATATTATTATTGTATTTAAATATTCCTTATATTAATCTATCACTAAGCTCTAAGTTAACTTCAAAAGATATTATAATTGTTGAATCTAATTATTTACTTAATTAATAAGTTAACTTACTAATTACTCTTTAATTGGCTTAATATTTATTTTATTACATTCTCTTTCATTCATAAAAGCCAATTTATATCTTAATAATTATAAATGATCTTATGTATAATTATTTTAGCTTATTTTCCATTTATTCTTAATTATATCATATTTTGATTAATTATTCTAATTAATCGTATATGATAACTTGTTCACTTAGTTATCTGTCTACAAGCACATATATTGCAGATTTACACATAAAGCCACTGCAACAGCTGCTAAGCAGCTTTTATAAGCAATTTAAGACAAGAGGATGTTACAAATATTCTTATGTCAAAATTTGAATGTAACAGCTATTTTGCTGCATTTAATGAAACCCAACCACCTCAAATGACCCTTTTTCTTTATGGGCTATAAATGCTCTCATTTGTAGACTTTAATAGATTGATGAAATAGCTGAGTTAACATCTTTGAACATTAAAAGGAATAAAAATGCAACTGCCTTGTTTTGATGATAAATATCAATGATTAGTTATTATTTGTTGCTGTCATGAGATGTTAGGGAGGGTAAGAAACAAATAGCTACCACAAGCCACGTACTATTGAGGTGGTGTAACATGTGTATACAAGATGCATGTATAGAAATGATCTAGGGAAGCTTACTACCCTATTGTTACAAATCTTAATTGAATTAATTGGTTGTGATTAAAGTATTGTTACACGGATTATAAGGATTAGTGTTGCTGTATAATACCTGAGTATTGGATGTCTTGCGATGCTTGCATTATGGTTAAGTTTGAACTTAAATTGAGGTTGTCCTAATAAGAGTTAAAGTTATATGTATGAAATTGTAATTTTTGGAAAGTTATATCTTGATATAGAATTGGTAACTTGGAATGTATTGAAAATAGAAAGGGGCATGCCAAGCCTTGCTAGAATCAAATTGGTCATATAGTTATAAGGCAAATTATATGGTTAAGTGGAACATATATATGAATGTTGCCCTATTTTGTACTTTGGTCTGGGTAAAATAAAGTTTGATCTTTTAGCTTATGTACATAAGAATAAGGTTAAGGCCTAAGTGGCCCAATGTCATGGCTATGGTCATGACTACTCAATGGACAAGATAAGTGGAAGAATAATAACAAAACTTAACAAAAAAGGAATTCATGGTTGTATTTATTAATGATTTAAAAATTGTGATTCCTTAAAGGTCTAAGACTAATTGGTCTCCCCATGAACTTTGATGAGTGAAATGCATAAGTATATATACATAGTATTTAAGTTAAATTATGCAAAAAAAGTACTCTACTATCATCTCTCGACAGCCTTGGGCATTTTGGAGCAAAACTTGGTCTATAGTGGCTTAAAATTTATTAAACTAGCACCAAATGAAATCTAAGATATAGGTATATTTGTACGAAAAATTTTAAGATTTTTACTCTTCCTAGATAGTACCAGTTTTTTTTAAAGTTAAGGTAAATTATGCAGAAAACTCAATTCTACATGTTGTCATGGATGCATATCTTGAATTATACAAATCTAAATGAGCTACTACTTATTCCAATTTAAGGTTAAGATATAAGGCTAGATGTAATAAGAATTCTAGGATTTTAGCACCACCCAGTGAGTCTTATTTCTCACATGAAAACAGCTCAAACTCTATAGAATTGTACTTTGCTATCATGGGTTAGCAGCCTAGAGAGTTTATTGCGTAACTTGATATGTAGGAACTCAAATTTCATGAAACCAATTGTATTTGAAAGCTAAGACACAAGATTTATGGTAGTAAAAATTTTAAATTTTTAGGACTTCTTAAGTAGCACCAATTTCTGATTGAAATTAAGGTAAATTCTACAGAAAAGAGAAAACTAGCACCCTATAAACTAGATTGCATAACATTTTACTCCAAAGTCTAAAATATATGAGACTAGTGGCATTTTGAAGTTAACATAAAAGATTATGTGAGGTAAAAATTTTAAGGATTTTTCAGTCCTCATGTACTCCCAGTATATATTTAAAGTTGGGTCAAATTCTGATAAAATAGCTAGTTGCCCTGTTACAGGCTCTATACTTTGTAAGATATCTTTAGTTATATTAAACCAAATGAAGTGAGGTTTATTTCATTTGAAAAATATAAAATAAATCTAATGCTACATAAAATTTCAAAACTTTTGAACCTAGGATGTGTCCCCAATGTAATCATGAAAATCAGCTTTTTAAGTAAAATTTTTATTTTGATAGTCTTGACCTTTCAAGCTAAATTGAATCTACAATTGTTTTCCTTACCTCAAATGGATTTCTTAGTGGATCACACTTCTTTATGTGATATCTAAAGTCAGGTGTGTATGTAGAGTATATGGAATTATGTTATACTTGATTATTCTAATCTCATGCAGAAAAAGTTCGCTAGGAGTAATGAAACTTGGAATAATTTTGTCATGAAGCTTCAATTTAATTTGAAGAGTAATATTTGAAATATGTTATTAATTTGCTACTTATAACACCCTAGATAAACATGTTAGACTTGTAAATAGTTACGAATGTAACCTAATACTTGTTTAACATGTCTGTTGAATTTTGTGGCTTTCTGAGCATGTTTAGTCACTTTATTGTAGCACTGTGAGAAATAGTTGTTATTAGTCTTGGAATTGGCTTAAACTGCTTGGTTAGTAGAAATAAATGTGAATAATTTATTTCTAAGTCACAAATGTGTATTCTGTGATGTGGTTAAAATTTGAGAATAATCAGAGTCAATTTGGTATTTTTAAGCATACTGGTAGTGTATTTTAATACCGATTTGATTAGCAGCTGATATGAAAAAATAGAGAATTGGTGAAACAAGATTTTTAATGAATCCTAGTATTTATTTTGAATTTGTTGGAAGTTAGGAACCTGAATTTAGTGAAATCTAAGTATTTTTAACAGATCGGGAATTACCAGTAAGTCACTTAAGTGACCAAGTTGGTCACGGTTTCCCTTTGGTTTCTGCTGGTTTGACTTAGTGACTTTAAAATGGGATATTTGTCTCATTTCTCTTCACTTCTCATGGCAGAAAATAGAAGAGGAAAAATGTGAAGGGAGAAAGAGAGGAAGGGGGAGGAAGAGGAAGAAGGAGGAGGAACCAAGAGGAAAGCTTGGATCCACCCTTGGCAATCTTCAATATCTTCATCTTAGCTACAAGAGGTAGAGGATTTTTCTATCTATCTTTTCTTTTATTCATATTTAATGATTTTAGGGTTCTTGGATGGGAATTTGTGGTTTGGTGAGCCAAATATGCCTTCTTAACTTAGTTCTTGCTTCTATGAGTTGAGTTGAGTGTTTTTAGATCATTAGAATCCATGGTAGCTTGCTTTGTTTAATGAATATCCATAAACCTCTTAGATGAGCTTTTAGGTCTTGGATGTTTGCTTGGTTTGTTTTAGTGTAAATCCATGATTTATGAGTTGAGTTTGGTGTTTAATAATTCTAACATGTTTAGAGACTATGATTAGAGTTCGAAAATACTTAAAATCCATATTTGTATGATTGATAACAGATTTGGGGCCAATGGAATAGTGGCTCGATTCTGCATAATTTTCTACACAATTGACCACGCCTAGGCACAGTCTGGCCACGTTTATGCATGGACTAATCAGTTTTTGATCTTGAGCAGACAAATAACACCATGCCTAGGCGTGGTAAAACCAAGGCTATGTTACCAAGTGGCCTCAATACTCAAGAGGGGGGTGAATTGAGTATGAAAAATAAGTTCATAAATCTTTCGCAAATCGTTTGATAAACAATTTTTATTGAAGCTAATTGATGATTAGAGATGATTGGATATAAGAGATAAACACTTTTACTTATAGATGTAATAGCCAAATGGACCAATATTCAAGCATTTCAATAAAATAGTGCTCAGTGTAAAGAGAATAGTTTAGAGAAAACACACACAATGATTTATCCTGGTTCGATTACCAAACCACTTGTGATCTACGTCCAATCCTCAAGCAACCGCTAGAGATTTTCCACTATTTCTTCAAGCTTCAATAGGTGCTTGATAACCTTTACAACCTTGAGCACTCAACACTTTGGGATACCTCACCCTTGGAGCTTGAGTCTCTTCAACTAAGGGATACGTCACCTTTTACACTTTTGGAGGGATGCCTCACCCTCTTTACAAAGTAATATAGATTGATTGAAAGAAACTCTCATTAGAATAGATGATCACAAATTGAAGCTCTAATATGGTCTCAAAGATTAACCCACGTTTTTCACAAAAACAAAGCAAGAATGGATTTTAGGATTGAATCACTTTTTGAAGCATTAGTAATCAGTTTTTGGTTCAAGGTCAACCTCTAATGAAGACCCAACATTGGTATTTATAAGTTTTGCAATAAATGGAGCCGTTGGAGGGTTTTAGCCAAGCATTAAATGCATTTAATATAGCCGTTGGATACTGTCAGGATGCGTGTAATCGATTACACAATAAATGTAATTGATTACATTGTTATTCCAACGTGTTCTTGGCTTTCTGGGCTCTGTGTAATCGATTACATTGTTAGTGTAATCAATTACATGGTTTTTGACTTGCTTGTAATCGATTACAATATCCATGTAATCGATTACATGACTTCTGTCTTGCTATGTAATCAATTACAATATCTATGTAATCGATTACATAACTCTTTGAACGTGTTCTTGCCTTTCTAGGCTTATTATAATCAATTACATTATTGGTGTGATCGATTACATGGCCTCTGATTTGCTTGTAATCGATTACATTGATCATGTAATCGATTACAACACCTCTGTTTGCTGTGTAATCGATTACATTGGCCTTTGAACACATTTTTTAAGTCCAATAAAGCTTGTAAGCCATTTCTAACACCTCAAGACATTTGATTAAACATAAATCCTTTTATGAGTGTTAGATTTTAAGATTGAAACTCAAGTTTCTTGAAAAACATGTTTAGCTTTGAATTTTTCCACTTATTTTGAAATGATATATTGAAAAATCATTTGAGAAATCTTGAGAGCATTTAACATTAATGTTCTAAGTCTTATAACTAAATAAACCTCTTGACTTCTTTCTTTGATCTTGATCTTTTCTTTTGCACTTGATCTTCACTTTTGCACTTGATCTTCACTTTTTCCTTTGTTATCATAAAAAACCATTTAACATGCTTTACGGACATAAGCATTCACAGGCTAGGCGTAAGACAAGACATAAGCCACGCCTAGGCGTGGGAATATCAAGCCTAGGCGTATGTTCCAAAACTTTGCAAGAATTGTATTCTTGATGTTTTGGACTTCCCTAAGTGTTGGGGTCACTCATATATGCCTTTTTTAAGGTTGTTTAGACACTAATGAGGGTCATTCTTGGAGGGAATAATCATCTAACATATATGAGGAGTTGTGAGACCTTTTGGCACCCAATGTGAAGGGATTTGCCTTAGGATGAGGTTGGTGAACCTTTAGGCATCCAAAGTGTTTGAAATGCCTTAAGATAGAATTGAGGGACCCTAGACAACCATGGTAAGGTGGAATGTCAAGTGGTAGTGTGTTGGGACACCTTAGGCTTCCATAGTATGGTAGAATGCCATAGAAAAGTCTTGGGAACCTTGGGCATTCAAGTGTGTTGGAATGCAACAAGGAAGTGTTTAGAACCTTATTCAACATGAGATTGACTTTGGAATCACTTGTAAAGTGATGGTGTAGAGTTCTAGATACAAGGGGATTAGTGTTTAGACAAAACTAGCAATACTTCTTGGAGAGAATAACTACTTACCTTATGTGAAGGGATTTAAGAAGTAAAGATAAAGTGTACCAGAAACAACTAGTTTGGGTTTGTTTGGTATGGAATGCCTATCTATATGTAGAGATTGCTCTTTTAGAGTTAAAGTTGAGTTTGAAATACATAGTTAGCATATATTTCCTTGTTTATCAAGGTTAAGCTTTGAGTTTTGCTAGAGACATAGGTTGGTTTCTTTATGTGATAGAATTGAGTCAAGAGAGCATGCATTCTAGTTAGAGCCTTTCACTTAGTTAGGGTGAACCATATAATAAGATTTGAGAAACCTTAGGCATCCTTTGAGAAGTAGAATGCCATAAGTCAATACCTAGAACCTTAAGCAACATGAGGTTGCCTTGAGAGTCACTTATGAAGTGATGAAGAGAGGTACTAGGTGTTGTAAGCTAAGTGTGCTTGGCAAGTAGTAATTGATAACTTCTGGAAATGAAGTTATTTCACTTGATTTTGAATGTATATGAGCATGCTATCCATAAGTTTTATAGGCCAAAGGTTCAATTTATGCATGTCTTTAATGATTTAAACTTGCTAACTCAAATGATTGAGAATTGAATCTTTAAGAATTTTATTTAAAGAAATTAGATTGATCATGATTTGATGGACTTTGACATTGTCTTGATGTAGGTATTCAACATGGAAAAGCTTTGGAAGGGTCAAGGAACTCAAAAAGGAGCTCAAATTTGGAAAAAAACGCAAAAAATGATATGTTACTGCCAATCCACGCCTAGGCTTGACAAAACCACGCCTAGGCTTGACAAACCCACGCCTAGGCGTGGAAAAACCAAGCCTAGGCGTGGAACTCTCAGGTTTTCAGGAATTTCAGACAGAGACACTTACGCCTAGGCGTGTAAATGTCACGCCTAGGCGTGGCTTGCACCTGACAGCACGTGTTTCATAACCACGCCTAGGCGTGATAAAAACACGCCTAGGCGTGATAAAAACACGCCTAGGCGTGTGAAAAGCCCTGGTCCACGAATTTGACCCTTTTTATCTGATTTTTGAGGGGATTCTAAGGAGGCTGTTTTAGGACCAACCATGAAATCCCTAGAGAAAGTGGGAGGAGGAGAAAACCTTGGAAGATTGAGGTGATTCAAGTGAAGAATCAAGATCAAGGAGGAAGATCAAGCATTGGATTCTCACCATTCTTGTTCATTCTTTCCCTTTTCTCTCTTGATTTGTAACTTGATGGGTTCTATGATTCCATTTGTTTTCTTCTCTTTCATGATGTGTAACTAAACTCTAATCTAGGGGCTCTCTAAGATCTTGCTATGGATTTGATTAATGTGTAATTAGTTGGGTATCCTTTCAATGAAATTGGTTTTGTTCATCCATATCTATGCTTAGTGCTTGTTATTGATTGGCCATCTATTGCATGATTTTAGTATTCCAATTGAACTAGAAATAGGGTGTTGTGAATATGGATATGGTATGGTTGATGTATGTTCAATTTCATTCTATTGGATGGAGTGTGTTGATTAGCTAATGGGATGGACACATACCCATTAGTCATGCATGGCAAGTGTTTGATAATTGGTCTCAATGAGTGATTCTTATGTTAATTCACATGGACACATAGTGGATTAGTTAGGTTTTGCATGGGTAATTGTCCTAGACATAGGCTCTTATCTATTGAAGGTTATCAGCTAACAAATATCATTTCATTAATTGGTGCTTGTTGATTGCATTTATTCATTGAAGTAGCAAGTGAATAGGGACCCCTAGGCTTTAATCATTCTCATCTTCTCTTGTGGAATTAGTGTTTGGTGTTTTCTTATTTTGTTTCTTTAAATTGTTATTTTAATTGCAACCCATTCTCACAATTCGTTTGCTTGGATAAAAATTTGTGAATTTTGATTAAGTTTAACATTCTTCTAATTAATCAATCCCTTGGGACACGATACTCTAACTCTCCTTTATATTACTTGTCGACCCGTGCGCTTGCGGATTTACGGATCAATTACCAACAAGTTTTTGGCGCCGTTGCTGGGGATTGAGTTTAGAATTTGTGTTATTTCTTACAATTATTCACAAATCTTATTTCAAGTTTTCTTTGTTGTTTTGTTTTGTTTTTCAGGTACTTAGCTCTTGTATGCGAAGGACTCAAAGTGTATCTCGATTTCCTTACGATCCTGAGATCGAGAGGACTTTTTGTAGATTACTAAGAGAACGACTAGTACAAGGGAAGACACTTGAATTGGATAGTGACTTGGAGATGGCGGAAGAAGCGAATTCTGAAAGACTCTTGAGAGAGTATGCTACTCCAAATGCTAGGGACATTCAATCTAGCATTAGAAGGCTAGCTGTACAGGCTCAGACTTTTGAGATCAAGCCTGCTATTATCTAGATGGTGCAGAATAATTTGCAATTTACGGATCTTCCCCATGAAGATCCTAATGCTCATTTAGCCAACTTTCTGGAGATTTGTGATACCTTCAAGCATCAAGGGATGACTGATGATGCGGCTCGATTGAGGCTTTTCTCTTTTTCCTTGAGAGATAGGGCCAAGGCATGGCTTCAATCATTACCTGAACATTCCATCACTACTTGGGAAGAGCTGGCTCAGAAGTTCTTGGATCGATTCTTTCCTCCCATGAAAGCAATGAAGTATAGGAATGACATCTTATCCTTCAGACAATTCGAAGGAGAAACCTTGTATGAGGCTTGGGAGCGATTCAAGGAGTTGCTAAGGAAGTGCCCCCATCATGGTATAGCAAAATGGATGTTAGTTCATACTTTTTACAATAGCTTGACAACCTCCATTAGATCCATAATTAATGCAGCAGCTAGAGGGGCTCTCATGAGCAAGACCGTGGATGCAGCCTACAACCTTTTGGAGGAAATGACTAATAACAACTATCAGTGGCCGGCTGAAAGAGTTACTCCCAAGAGATTAGCAGCAGGTATTCATGAAGTTGATGCTCTTACATCTCTTACAGCTCAAGTGGCAGCTCTTTCTAAAAAGCTGGACACCATGGGAGTCAATTCTGTAGTAAGTGGAGTTAGTAACTCAGCTGAGATTTGTGATCATTGTGGGGACCGTCACTCTACTGCGAGTTGCACAGCTAGCCTGGAAAGTGTGCAATATGCCAGTCAGTTCCACCCAAGTAGTCACAATAATGTTTTGGGCAACACTTATCATCCTACTTGGTGAAACCATCCTAATCTTTCTTGGGGTGGAAATTCTCAAGGTCATTCTTCTTCCTATCAGCCCAGAGAAGCACCACGTGCCCCTCCAAGTTTCCAACAACAGAGCTCCCCTCAATCCCAAGGTTCAACTTCAACTTCTAATTTGGAGAAGATGTTTGCTCAGTTCATGACTAGCCAACAAGAGTATATGACTAAAACTGATTCAAGGCTTGCTTCCCATGATGCCTTGATGCAAAGTCAAGCAGCTTCCTTGAGGAATCTTGAGACTCAAGTTAGTCAACTAGCTCAAGCTCTAAACAACAGGCCCCAAGGCACTTTTCCAAGTGACACCATTAATAATTCAAAAGGTGCCCCTCTTGAGCATTGCAAGGCTATATCATTGAGGAGTGGGAAGGAAATTGAAGGAAATTCCAAGATCAAGCTACTTGAGAAAGAAGTTGAGGTGGCACAAGATGAAGTGGTTTTGAGCAAAGAGGTGGAGAAAAATGAGGAAATTGCTAAGGGGAAGGTTGAAGACAAGAAGAAGGAGGCAAAGCCGTATACACCACCTCCACCTTTCCCTAACCGGTTAGCTAAGCAAAAGCTTGATGCTCAATTTCAAAAATTTCTAGAGATTTTCAAGAAACTTCACATTAACATACCATTTGCTGAGGCTTTGGAAAAAATGCCTAGTTATGTGAAGTTCATGAAGGACATCTTGTCCAAGAAGAGAAAGCTTGGTGAGTTTGAAACTGTTGCTCTCACGGAGGAATGTAGTGCTATCTTGCAAAATAAACTTCCTCCCAAGCTCAATAATCCTGGAAGCTTCACCATTCCTTGCACTATTGGTGAGAAATTCTTTGGTCGGGCATTATGTGATTTGGGGGCCAGTGTAAATCTCATGCCCTTTTCAATATATCAAAGACTAGGTTTGGGGGAGGTAAAACCGACTTCTGTTACTTTGCAACTAGCTGACCATTCCCTCACATACCCTAAGGGAGTCATTGAAGATGTCTTGGTCAAGGTGGACAAGTTCATTTTCCCAGCTGATTTCATCATCCTAGATATGGAGGAAGATAGAAATGTCCCTCTCATTCTTGGAAGACCGTTCCTTACAACTGGAGGAACTCTTATTGATGTTCAAAAAGGGGAGCTTACCATGAGAGTGCAAGATCAAGAGGTAACATTTAATATTTTCAAAGCAATGAAATTACCTCAAGATCTTGAAGAATGTTCGTATGTGAATGTGCTTGGTGGGACGGGAACTAAAAGAATTGGTGCTAATGTCCCGTGTGACCCTTTTGAAGCTTCTATGCTTTCTACATGTGAAAGGGAAGATGAAGAATTGAGAGAGCTCATGTTATTACCATCTCATTTGAGCTATGCCTATCTTGGTGACAAAGCTACATCTCCCAATTACCATTACAGAGAAAGTCCAGCCTAGGACTATAAACGGGGCGCTTCTTGGGAGGCAACCCAAGTTCTTTACTTTATCTTTATTTTTCTTTATTAATGTTTTTACATTCCTAGTTTAGTTATCTACCTGCTTTTGATTCTGTTGAGTTTTTCAATTCTTGTTTATGTTTGATTTTGTTTACCTTATCTTTTTAGCTTTGCATTTACCTTATCTTTTTGATGAAGTAGTTTTGATGGATTTGAGAGAGCTTGTTTAGGATTAGTGGGCTGCCTGGAATTTTGCACTAATTTGATGAGTGTGTTTGGTGGCATTTTGAATTTGTGCATGCCAGTATGCTGATTTGAGTATCCGATGATTGTGTGGATGAAAGATGTGTCTCATTGCATGGGAAATCACATGTAGAAATTCAAATGTTATGCTTACACTTGTTATCATAATTGTGTGTGAGTGTATTTCCCTCTTATATGTGTGGTGGACCTTGGAATATGAATGAAATGCATGATTGGAAAAAATTTATGATTGGCATGTGTACAGTCAATTTGCTTCTTTGAGGCTTGTCTGATTCCCTTTTGAGGCGAAATCCTAGGTGATGCATTTTTGAGGAAATGATTAGGGCAATTCTTTGGACCGATTGGGCCTTTTCAAGCCAACCTTAACTGAATGAGTTCCCTAGTTCCCCCTTTGAAGCCTAGTGTGCGTGTGTGTGGCCTAATTTTTCTTTCTTAAAACCCACACTATCCACCCTTTACCCCTGCTTGTGTTAAGAAAATATCTTACCCTCATTACAGGTCCTTTGTTGAACACATGATTGGGCATTTTTTGTTGATGTGAGTCAAAGTGTTTTGCATGATACTAGGAAACCAAGATCTATTTAGAACAAACTCTTGTTAAAAAAAAGTATAAAAAGAAAAGAAAGAAAAATGCGTGAGCTGCACAAAATGCAGCCCCCTTTTGCAAAGGAAATAAACATGTACATATGTTTTCCAAAAAAGAAAAAAAAAAGAGAAAAAAATGGAATAAAGAGAGTTGTTTTTTTTCATATTGGATCCTTTTGTACATCTTGTATGCTTGACTTGATTCAATGGAAATGTGTGATTATGTGTTTGATATTTGAATTTAATTCCTTCCCCTTCTTTCTTAACCATTATCCTTAGCCTCACATTACAAGCTTAAAAGACCCTTATGATCTTTGATTTTGTGTTGCCTACATTAGTGGAGAAAAGGATGATAGACATTCTTTTGAGAGTGCATGTGCATTTTATAAATTCATCCATCTTGCTCTTCAAGATTAGGAAAGGGTCTTAAACACATGAGTTTGGGAAATCATTCATGTACAAAAATTGCATTCAAGGGTAATCATGATAGTTGAAAATTTCTTGCTTGTGTGAACCTTGTGTGAGGTTGAGAAGTGATTTCTGAGGGTATGAATAATGATTGGAAGCTGGATATGCTCTAGTTCAATTTGCCCTATGTTTTCTATTCTTTGTATTGGAGTGTATTCCTTCTTCCCTTGCTTGGATTAGTTTGCTTGAGGACTAGCAAATCTTTAGGTTTGGGGTGTGATAACTTCTGGAAATGAAGTTATTTCACTTGATTTTGAATGTATATGAACATGCTATCCTTAAGTTTTATAGGCCAAAGGTTCAATTCATGCATGACTTTAATGATTTAAACTTGCTAACTCAAATGATTGAGAATTGAATCTTTAAGGATTTTATTTAAAGAAATTAGATTGATCATGATTTGATGGACTTTGACATTGTCTTGATGTAGGTATTCAACATGGAAAAGCTTTGGAAGGGCCAAGGAACTCAAAAAGGAGCTCAAATTTGGAAAAAAAATGCAAAAAATGAGATGTTGCTGCCAACCCACGCCTAGGCTTGACAAAACCACGCCTAGGCTTGACAAACCCACGCCTAGGCGTGGAAAAACCAAGCCTAGGCGTGGAACTCTCAGGTTTTCAGGAATTTCAAATAGAGACACTTACGCCTAGGCGTGTAAATGTCACGCCTAGGCGTGGCTTGCACCTGACAGCACGTGTTTCATAACCACGCCTAGGCGTGATAAAAACACGCCTAGGCGTGTGAAAAGCCCTGGTCCGCGAATTTGACCCTTTTTATCTGATTTTTGAGGGGATTCTAAGGAGGCTGTTTTGGGACCAACCACGAAATCCCTAGAGAAAGTGGGAGGAGGAGAAAACCTTGGAAGATTGAGGTGATTCAAGTGAAGAATCAAGATCAAGGAGGAAGATCAAGCATTGGATTCTCACCATTCTTGTTCATTCTTTCCCTTTTCTCTCTTGATTTGTAACTTGATGGGTTCTATGATTCCATTTGTTTTCTTCTCTTTCATGATGTGTAACTAAACTCTAATCTAGGGGCTCTCTAAGATCTTGCTATGGATTTGATTAATGTGTAATTAGTTGGGTATCCTTTCAATGAAATTGGTTTTGTTCATCCATATCTATGCTTAGTGCTTGTTATTGATTGGCCATCTATTGTATGATTTTAGTATTCCAATTGAACTAGAAATAGGGTGTTGTGAATATGGATATGGTATGGTTGATGTATGTTCAATTTCATTCTATTGGATGGAGTGTGTTGATTAGCTAATGGGATGGACACATACCCATTAGTCATGCATGGCAAGTGTTTGATAATTGGTCTCAATGAGTGATTCTTATGTTAATTCACATGGACACATAGTGGATTAGTTAGGTTTTGCATGGGTAATTGTCCTAGACATAGGCTCTTATCTATTGAAGGTTATCAGCTAACAAATATCATTTCATTAATTGGTGCTTGTTGATTGCATTTATTCATTGAAGTAGCAAGTGAATAGGGACCCCTAGGCTTTAATCATTCTCATTTTCTCTTGTGGAATTAGTGTTTGGTGTTTTCTTATTTTGTTTCTTTAAATTATTATTTTAATTGCAACCCATTCTCACAATTCGTTTGCTTGGATAAAAATTTGTGAATTTTGATTAAGTTTAACATTCTTCTAATTAATCAATCCCTTGGGACACGATACTCTAACTCTCCTTTATATTACTTGTCGACCCATGCGCTTGCGGATTTACGGATCAATTACCAACAGTAATTGTTATCATGCAAAGGTTACTTCTTTGTGTAGAAAGTAGAATCGGAGATGCATGGATGACATTTACTCCCTTGTTAGACAAGGTTGAGATATAGGAAGAATTAGAAACGTGGTGATAAGTGAGCTTGGTTAGTTAATTTTCTAGTTTTCCTTAGTCACTTGATTAGGAAGAACCTAGTGATGATTATATGTATTTATGAAATACATTGCATATCTTCTTTTCAAACTTGTTGTTTGTTGTTTCCTATATATTGTAACCTTATGTGGTGTGCACAACCATTTGGCCAGAGAACAAGGTGTGAACCTAGATTCTTGTAGTGGGTAATGTTATTATAGTCAGGGTTACCGGTATGGGGGTGATAGTAATACTCTTACGTTGTGAGGAGAAGGTATTCACATATTACCAAGTATGGTAAAGGCTTTTAGGCCTAACCTGCTAGTATATACAAGGGAACAGAGGTTCTTAGGAAATAAGTGAGTGACATGTGTTTTCTAAACCTAAAACCTGCATAAACCTTGCATAATCAAAATATTAGGACTTTGTGTGAGCATAACCATACATCATAATATAAAGCATTGCATTTGTTGGCGATTATATGGGCGGTTGCCTTGCTTGTTGGTTGCTCAATGATATCTCACGATTGTATGGGCGATTGTTTGATATCATTGATTATCGTATATATGTGAATATTACATAGAGTAGTATGTATATTCTGATAGTATTGGGCAGTGACTCATTTATCTGTTACAAGCATAGTCTTATGTGTATAATGTGGTTTATTTATTGTGAATGTTTAAACTCTGGTATTAGTTACTTATACTGAGAAATTGTGATTTCTTATCCTAAGTGTTGCCATGTAAATCCAAGTACAAGCAAAGAGAAGTAAAAGGAGCAAAAGAACTAGCATAGTTTATTTTGTTTCTTGTAATAAATATGTTGTATATTTATTTCCTGCTACTTTGAGGTTGTATAAAGTTATGTATTACAGTATGCCTTTGTGAGGCTGGTGATGTATATATATAACTTTTTGTTGTTCAGGCTCTCCGTAATTATTTATGTGGATAAATGCTATGGGTTAGTTTGTTGTTATAGGTTAAAAGTAGCATTGTTATTCCTGGTTATTCTTATATATGCCGGATATATCAGGATTCTTAGAATATGGATGTTACACTGATAGGGGTTAATTCTGCTTTGTCTCCATGTTTTCTTCTTATTTGAATTTGGGTTAGGGCTATATAAAGGTTTGGAGTGGAGGAAAGAGCTTCTTCAACCATGGAAAACCATGGTTAGGCCGTGGCCTTGCTTGTGGCCATGGTGACCGTGGTAGCTCTCAATCTATGATGGTGACTGATTGATGGAGGTGATGGAACATCTTAAGGCTTGGAGGTTATCTTAAGGCTTGGAGGTTATACAAGGTGGAAAATTGCCACCTATGGTGGCGATGATGGTAGTCTTATAGTGGTGGTGGCCACGATGGCCACCACTTCAAATTGATTAATGAAGATTTAGTTGGATTTTTCCTTTTTTTGGTGGTGGTTGTGGCTGTTTTGAGTGGCTGAATCTGCCACCTTAGATGGCCAACTAGCGGCCATGGAGTGGTGGTGGTGGCCACAGAGGGCCACCACAAGTTGAACCATGAAAGGAGCTTCAACTTGAGGCTTTTTGGTGATGATGGAGTCACGGTGGTGGCCACCACCATGGGTGACCAACCATGGTGGTCATGGACCCCAAGACCACCTCAAGTCAAAGTCAAAGATATTGGGTCAAAGTTGGACCCAGGTGGCCTCTGGCTTTGAACTAGCCTTGAGTTAGGGCGACCTTAGTTGTATCGGATAGCCAGGGTTGGTCCTAACCCTAGGTTGGGGTATTTTTGTTGATGATAAAGAGTAATGATATGCCTAATAAGGTTTTTATGAGGGATATAATTGATTTTCCTATCTATCAGAGATTCTATTAGAGATTTACTCCTCATAAATAAGTAAATTTACTTATTTAATAGTGCACATAAATATCTTGGTCCAATTCTAGTGGGTTGGGTTGCTCCTAAATCACTAACTCGGAACCCAATCTAGCACAAATATGAAACACTAATAAGGCTTAAGAAAAGGTGGGTTCACATTAGTGGGTTTCACTGCAGCAGTTTGCTTTCCTGCAAATATTATTGATGTCGTAATGAATAAAATCAGAGCATAATACTTCATCATCTTATTTGATGGAACATCCACCTCTTGTTATATCTTTTAATATTAAATCCAAGTAATGTTTTTCTCTATATTTCTAAAGAAAATTGTTTGTTGATTTTCTCTAGATTGATGTCACATTATATTTAAATTAAAATCATGTACTTCTAATTCAAGTATGGTATTTATTAGGTTATTATTATTTTTTGTATATGTTTATTTATTTTTTCATTTAAAATTAAATTTAGAGAATATTTTAATGCATAATAAACTCATCTTTTATTTATAATTTAATCTATCATTATAAAAAAATATTTTAATGAAATTAATTTTTATTTTATTATGTTTATATTATTTCATAATTTTTTACATTTAATATTACTCCGTGAATTACGCAGGTACAAAATCTAGTTTTCTATGAAAAGTTTAATTTGCCACCAATAGATTCCCCTTCATTTTCAATGATTGGCTAGTTGGTGGTAATAAGGTCCATTCCTTCATCATAGTTTTAGGTGGATATTTCCCTCTTCATCTATTCTAAGACATATGGAAATGACTTGTGACAACGTTATTGGTATTAAAAATAATTTTTTCGATTCTATGAAAGAATCAAAGGTCTTTTAATCTCTATTTTGTAACAAGTCATTAGAAGAAATTGAATTGAAGTTTCAAGAAATTCGATCAAGCAATCAAAGGAGTTGACAAAGTTTCAAAGGTGAATACTGTTAAAATAATTTATATGAACTAGCATAAATTATATTATGATTTTTATAAAACTAGATTAATTGGATGTCAAAATTATTAGAGTATTTTTTTACTCAAATTGTGATCAGGATTGTTATTGGGTATGTTATTGTTAAGCACTGCTCATATGTGAGTTTTGTTTATGGGTCTTGTATATGGGCTTATCATGATGGATATGTCTAGCCTATACTGTTATTTTATATATACAAGGAGAAACTCCTATTCATAGTCACTCTAGTGCATACAGTTGCCCTATTGATACTTACATATAAGCGACTAGTATATGATAGAAATATTTTCTCTCCCTCATTAAGATCATATTCAAGGATTCAAACATGGCTGCTGTAACGTCCCAAATTACTAACACTAATGACGTACCCGGTTTACGCATCAGTAATTAGAATTTAGAAAGTTACTTATGAATATCAACAATTTTTTTCAAATAAATAAAAGATTTGATAATATACAAAGTATGAGCCTTCGCGGAAGCATAATTTATATACATAATGAAAGGAATAGTATACAAATTATACATTTTCGCACATTATATATAAATTTTATCAAATAAATAAAAACTACTAGGACTAATTATAAATATCTAACTAAGAATATCCTAACTAATCTTTCAAGTAAGATCCATACACTTGATGATATGCTTGACCACTTGGAATTATCATGGAAACCATAGAGAATAGTAAGGGTGAGAATCAGAATTCTTAGTAGTTTGTTTAAAACTGTGTCATCACAATAATTTCAACTATTTAAGGAAAAATCCTCATTTTATTCAAAACATTTATTTTAACTCTAGGAAGGTGGCAAAAGGTCAAATCAAGTCACTCCTCTTCCCGAAATAGATATTCCATTTAGCATTAAGAAAATCATTCGTATTCGTCAAAATTACATCAAGTTTCATGTCTTAAAAAAGAATCGTCAATCATATAATCAAAATCTAATATTTAAAATCCATCAAATCCAAAGTCATAAAGACTCAACTCATTAAATCGGAATCCATGTTACCAAAACAAAACCATTTTTTTCAATCTCAATATATAGGATGGAAATCTCATCTCTTGTTCATGCTAGCATTAAAAAATTATTTACTTGGTAGTAGTCTACTTTTAGATTGGTGCACTTCAACCTTTTTGTGACACCCTTCATCACACAGAACTACTCTGGGTAACTGGACCCATGTCTCATTCAATCTGGGAGAGAGGATGCTTACTATCCCTCATTCAATCCCCATGATTAGATCACGACCTCATGTCGCTTGAGATGCTAGGATATGCCGCCCTAGCTATCCCAGGTTTAGCATCACCCCAAGTGGGAGGGAAACATCCACTCTCAACCACTAATGACTAGGGAAGCTCGGGTAAAGGGGAAGAACACATCTTAACCCCAATTACTCTAGTATAAAGAGATTCTTTAATTCTCTTTTACCATTAACCAAGCATTACCCAAGTGCAAGGTAATCCAAAACCACATTCAGTCCAGTTCCACAAAGTGGATACCCATGAGAGAAAACCATTTTTTTATCAAATCATCATGCAACATAATGCATAATTAAATCATTCTCATCATGGGTGTTCAAATTCATCAACCAATCACATATGATTCAATATCATCATGAAAACATTTCTCAAATTTATTTGGATGCATAGTCTTTTAACAATTTAGTGAATTCTAATCATTTAATTCAAGGTTTAAGGTTTGTATTTAGGTTACATAGGTTAAAAGACTATGTATCCATCCTTTTCATACATTTCATATGTTTTTTTTTTTTGCCTTAAACACTCGCATATAGCAAAGGAAATTAATTCATCAATTTAAAAACAGCGCAAAACATTCCTATTTTGAACAGTAGAACACAAAGTTTGACCTTTGTACAGTAAAACAAGCGTAACTTGAATTGCAGAGGTCGAAACGAGGTGATTTCTGTAACGTCCCGAGACTGCCTGCAGGATCGATGAGTGTTCCCACAAACCAATACGGGTCTTTTTAGCGTGCTTTGTCCTCACTCACACGCATCCTAGGAAATTTCCCAAGAGGTCACCTATCCCATAAGTACTCCAAGTCAAGCACACTTAACTATGGAGTACTTATGTTCTTGGCTTCCGAAAAGAAGATACATCTTGTTGATATGGGTGGTGCTAATCAATTCCTTTAAGCCATCCTCAACTATGCAATCCCATACCTATACAGTCTCTGGATCCCTCTTATTCTGGTGTGTATTCAGTTCATTCATCTGTCCCTCTGCCCAGAAGCCTGCCAGGAGCCACCCCTTGTCCATGCTTCATCTTTTGCACCGGCGACCACTCCTCGCCCTCGTCGGCCCCGGGTGTCACATGCCCACCAGCTTCCGCATGGTTCGTCCCTAAACCACACCATACTGGGAGAGGTCCCGTCTCTGATACTATTTATAAGGTCCCGAGACTGCCTGTAGGATCGATAAGTGTCCCCACAAACCAACACGGGTCTTTTCAGCGTGCTTTGTCCTCATTCACACGCATCCTAGGAAATTTCCCAAGAGGTCACTCATCCCACAAGTGCTCCAAGTCAAGCACGCTTAATTATGGAGTACTTATGTTATTGGCTCCTGAAAAGAAGATGCATCTTGTTGATATAGTTGGTGCTAATCAATTCCTTTAAGCTATTCTCAACTATGCAATCCCATATTTGCATAGTCTCTGGATCCCTCTCATTCCGGTGTGTATTCAGTTCATTCATGTGTCCTTCCGCCTAGAAGCCTTCCAGGAGCCGCTCCTTATCGTGCTTCATCTTTTGCACTGGCGACCACTTCCCGCCCTTGTTAGCCCCGGGTGTCACAATTTCGATGGCATTGGAAAGTTAAGAGAAAAAGCTACAACTTTCATGAAGACTACAAGAGCTCATTCTCATTATAGAGGGAGACACGTCCTATGTCTTTCAATATGGCCCACCTTGTGTTTTCCTCTATGAGCACCGTTCATGACTTTTCAACTGGCAGAGAGGAACACGCCCCTCCCCCCTGTGTCTTCGGACACGGGCCATGTTTCTAGGCCAAAAACTCTTGAAGAGTCGTGCCACTATTTCTTGGGCCAAAATCTTGGATTTTGGCCACTCCAATCTAACCTCTAGGTGATTTTAAGCCCCAAACAAGTTCAAAAACATCAAGGAAACTTAAAACACTAATTTATTTTATAAAAAATGGATCAAAACACCAAATCCCTCATTCAAATCACAAATCAAAAGTGGGTTCAAAAACCTTTTTTCAACCTTGAAAATCATCAAGAAATAAGAGAGGAAAAACAAGTTTTCACATTATAATCAAACATAAAAGCTTAAATCTTTCATTATCAACTCAGAAAATCTCACTCAAAGCCATCAAGAAATCAGATCTTGAAATACAAAAGAGGAAGAAAAGAGTGAGAAAAATCCCCCTACCTTGGTTTCCATAGCTCTTGATCTTGCTTCTTTCTTGGTTAGTCTTCTTTCTTCTTGCTCCATTTTTCTGCTCCTGCTTCACGTTCCCTCTCCCTCTTCCTTTTTCCTCATCTTTTCTCATTTCTCCCCTCTTCATTTCTGTCTTGGTCTCTCTCTCTGTTCTCATCTTCTCTTCATTTCTTTTCTTTCTTTTCTTTTGTTTCTTTTATTTTGTGATGTCAGCTGAGAGAGTGAGGGAGAGAAGAGTGAGAAAACATCTCACTTCAAAAGATGAGAATTAGGGGCATTTTGGTCTTTTTGCTAAACTTTGTATCTGTTAAGAACACTTTGATTTTACTAAATCAAGTTTCTTAACTTCCAACAACTATAGAACAAATCTTAAGATTTATCTAAATTCTTGTTTCATCATTTTTCATAATTTTCCATATCTGCTATTTCTCAATCAGGTATTAAAATACTTCTACAATGTCCTTAAAAATACCAAACTGACTTCGTTTGTCCTCAAAATTTAACCTCATCCTCTTTCACATATTTGTGACCTATTAATAAAATTTTCCTAATTTATTTCCTTTGATTTAGCATTTATGCTATTTTCTGAGTTAAAATAGTCATTTTGCACGTTCTATGTCGTGGCAAAGTGCCTAAATTAACTCAAAACGTCAAAAAAAATTAACAGATATGTTAAATAAGTATTATGGTACCTTATGACCATATACAAGTCTAACCTGCTAAAAAGAGAATGTTACAACTGTCTCATCATCATCTTTTCCAAGTAATCCTAATACTTAATACATATTATTGTATATGTCATATTTAGGGTTAATTGATTCGAGAATTCTAGCAATTGGTATCAGAGCGGTTTTAATCCTAATTATGGCTATCAATTTTTTGTTTTACCTAAAAAACTGTATAAGGTTTAAAATTGAAGAAAGTCGAAACCCTAACAAATATGATGTTCAATTCGAGTTTTTTTTACATCAATTTTGAAAATCAAGTTAGGGCTTTTGTAGATAAGAGTTTCTTGAATCTGACAATGTATATATTGTATCAAACAAATTAAAATCTGATAAGAATTTCGCAAGAACATAACTCTTCCGGTTTTCTTCAAAACTCAGTTCTTTTTTCTGTGATGCTTTGTAAAATTAATTTAGGGGTTTTATATATCTCTTTTTTCTTAATCTAACAACATCAAGATCATGAATTTTCACAGAGCAAACAATAAGAATTTTCGTAAAAAACTCATGAAACCCCTTATTGGCATCGCTCACAAAACCCATAAATTTTGTATACTTTTTTTGAAAAATATACCTAGGGGTTTTGTAGATCCCTTTCTGACGATCCCAACGAGGTATGGATTGCATGAAATGGTTGAGAATTGAGGAAAAATTGACCTACGACCCGAGAAGCAAATTCCAGGTTCTGTATGGTCGTGTGACTTGGATATGTGAAAACGGGTAAGGAAGACGCAACCATCTTCCTTTGCCCACGCTCATGTTGAGCACGTGTAGGCGTGCGTGGGACTTCCAGGCATGTTTTTTTAATTTTTTTTTGTTTTGCTCTCCACACACCCTAATTTGTTTTTTTGGTGAATTTTATTTAATTTTTCATGCCCATTTATTATTTATTCCAAAATTTCTAGAGTTTAAAATTATTAAAAATGCATAATACTCTCCTCTTTTGCCTCTAGAAATTTTCGTGTGTTATTGTAATGTTTCTAGGCATGATATATATTATGCATTCTCGGAGTTAATATTGTTTGGCTACTGAAATAATTTTCAATGATATTTTGTGTATAAAGAAATATGTAATGTTTTGAAAATTATTTATTTGTATTATTTATGCAATTTGATTATGAAAGTTATTGTTTAAAGTGTTGTTGTACTATTTTGGAGCACTTTGCATGATTGTGAGCTCGCCTTCGCGGGACCAATTATGTTGAGGTGTCATTTTGTCAATAATGTTACACTGAAGATTGTATTGATGATGCACTTACCCTATCAATTTGTCTTCATTAATATGATTTTAATGATTTGTTAAAGGCATTAAAGTTGTGTCTCTAGAGTTCTCAGTATCCTCTCAGTACTAAATTTAGAAACATGACTTTGATATCTGTAAGAGTCTACTCATGTGTTATAATTCAGGACCCTTAGGTGAGATTACAATTGCATTGGAGAGCTCCATTATGGTAATTTACTTAAATATTGTACATGTTGATATGCTTGACAAAATCTCCCTTTAATGTATCATTCTTTCATCTTTACCAATGCAAATGAATGCTTTAACGAAATTGAATCGAACTAATTATGAGGAGTGGGTGGAGTCTGTGAAATTATTCCTTACTGTCTCTAGTGTTCATGTTGCTCTCACTAAGGATGAGCCTTAAAGACCCACAATTGCATCTTTCGCTACAGATAGGAAGAAGCATGAAAAGTGGGTTCAATCCAATAAAGACTATTTGATGACCATGAAGTATAGCATGAGTAAGACCATTAAAGAGAGTATTCTTGAAATAAATAATGCTAAGGAGTTTGGTAAGTTTGTTGGTGAGAAATTTAAGAAGTTTGATAAAACTAAAAAGGCCTACTACCTCTCTTTATTGACTAAGACTACATATGATGGTGTGAGTGGTATGAGTGAACATGTCTCGAAGCTTGTGAATTGGTACAACAAGTTGAAGTCCATGAAAGTGGAGTTGGGAGAGGATTTCCTAGTCTGGCAAGTGTTTGAATCTCTTATGGCTAATTTTGATGTTTTGGTGACTTCTTATAATGGTCGAAAAGAGGAGTGGACTATTGATGAACTGATATCCATCCTTAATAAAGAAAGGCAAACAATGAAAAAGGGCAAGGCCCATATTATTCAGTTTGTTTCCCAAAAAAATTATGACAAGAAGAAGAAATTTGCTAAAGACAAGAACAATAAGCCACAATCTAAGAAAAAAGGGAATGATAAGCCTAGATATCATTCTGGGCCACCTTCTGGTCCTAGTAAGACTTATGGTGTTAAGCCCAAATATCATTTCAATGGAAAATACAAATTTTGTGGCATATTTAGGCATAAGCAATTTGATTGTTTGAAGTTCAAGAGTTCACTTAAGAAAAAGAAAGGTAACCCTTGGGCTCTTGTATGTTTTGAATTAAATCTAGTTGATGATCTTTCAAATACATGGTAGTTAGATACTAGTGCAACTATTCATGTTACAAACTCATTATAGGAGACCAAAACTAGGAGGAGACCAAGTGAAGGAGAGTTCATGATCATAGTAGGAAATAGAGCTAGTTTCAAAGTAGAACATATAGAAGTGATTTCTTTAAAATTATGTATTGGACATGTTTTAGTTTTGAAAGATATAGTTAATATGCATTCTATGAAAAGGAATTTGGTTTTAGATTCTGTTTTGGATAGTTATGGCTATTATTTCCACTTTAGTAATGAAAAATGTTTCTTTATATTATGATTTTACTCTTGTTGGTTCTAGAGTCTTGTCTAATAGTCTATACATGTTGGATGTTGATCCCCTTTCTATTAACCAACGACATTTAAATGTTAATAATGTTGTTGGGAACAAACATGATAGAGTTGCTGAAAACTCTTCTATGTTGTGACACAAACATTTATGATACATCTCTAGGAAGAGAATGGAGAGGTTGATCAAGGAGAATATTCTTCATGATCTGCACTTCTCTGACTTTTATACTTGTGTTAATTGTATAAAAGGAAAACTTACAGTTGGAGCCAAAAAGAGTAGGGTTACCAAGAGTGAAGGAATATTACAATTAATTCATACAGATATTTATGAGCTCATTACTCCTATTGTTGTAGGCAATTTTAGGTACTTTATCACTTTTATTGATGACTTCTCTAGGTACATTTGGATTAACTTGTTGCATGAGAAATTTGAATCTTTAGATGCCTTTAAAGCATTCAAGGTCACTGTTGAATTGAAATTTAGTAAGTAGATCAAATGTGTGAGGTTTGATAAAAGTGGTGAGTACTATGGTAAGTATGATGAAATTGGTAGAAATCATAGGCCTTCTACTAGATTTTTACAAGATTATGGTATTGAGGCATAATACACCATGACTGGCACTCCACAACAAAATGGAGTAGCAAAAAGGCGAAATTGTACTATTATAGATATGTGAGATGTATGCTTATTCATTCTACTCTTCCAGAATTCTTGTGGGGAGATGCCTTAAAGACTGTTGTTTATATATTTAATTATCTGTCAAGTAAATTTGTGTTGAAGACTTCATATGAGCTTATGTCAGGCAAACGACCTATTTTGAGGCATTTTCGTGTTTGGGCTTGTAAGGCAGAGGTGAGGCCTTATAACCCACAGTTAAAAAAGTATGATTTCAAAATCATCAGTGGTTACTTTATTGGTTGTTGTATAAGCTCAAGGGGCTCTAGGTTCTATTATCCCTATCATATTACTAGAGTTATTGAGTCCAATCGGGTTGTCTATTTTAAAGGGGACTTTGAGCATAATAGAACTCAGGAGCCGTGTGTTGTTGATTTTAGAGAGGAGTATGTTATTGTTCCTATACCTGTTATTCCTTTTTTAAGAGATAATGACATCTCTTTTAATCCATGATGATAATGTTATTGATCCTATTGATAATGTTCATATCATTCAACAAGTCAAAAATAATGCATAAAATCCAAATGTTGTTGTGGCTCCACTGAAAAGATCTGAGTAGGTTTCTATATCCACTAAGTCTACTAGATTCAGGGATTATATTGTGTACCTGCACGAACATAAGTGTAACTTATTTGAGGATTTTGATCTTATTTCCTTTCAAGAGACCATGGCTAATCTTGATAATACATAATGGTTGGTGGCTATGGAGGATGAGTTGGCTTCTATGAGAAAGAATAGTGTTTAGGAATTAGTGGATTTGCCTGCTAGTTGTAAAACTGTTGGTTGTAAATGAGTCTTTAAGACTAAACGTGATGCTAGAGGTGAAATTGAGAGGTATAAGACCAAACTTGTTGCTAAGGGATATAACTAGATGTAAGGCATTGATTATAAGGAGACTTTCTCTTTAGTCTTAACTAAAGACTCTTTTCATGTTGTGGTGGTCTGGATTGCTCATTTTGATTTGGAGCTCCATCAGATGGATGTTAAGACCGCCTTCCAAAATAGTGATTTATATGAGGATGTCTATATGGATCAACCTGATGGTTTTACTAAAGATAGTAAATATCATATGGTGTGTATATTGAGAATATGTATTTATGGATTAAAACAAACTTCTTGGCAATGATACTTGAAATTTGATCATATTATTGGCTCTCTTAGTTTTAAAGAAAATACTATTGACCAATGCATTTATCTGATGAATAGTGGGAGTAGATTCATCATTCTTGTTTTATATGTTGATGATATGTTATTGGCTAATAATGATATTGGTTTTCTATATGAGACTAAGTAGATGTTAACAGCGTACTTTGATATAAAAAATCTTGGTGATGCCTCTTTTGTTTTGGGCACTGAGATTTATCGTGATAGATCGCATGGTACTATTGGCTTGTCTCATAAAGGTTATATTGAAAGGATTCTAAATAGATTTAATATGAAATCTTATAATTCTTGTATTACACCCATTCAAATGGGTAAAGGGTTTTTTAATACTCAGTATCCTCAAAATGACAAAGAAGTTGCTGAAATGGAGAAGGTCCCAAATGCTTCTACTGTTGACAGCCTTATGTATGCTCAAGTTTACACACATCCTAATATTTCTTTTGTTGTTAGTGTACTTAGGAGATACTTGAGCAAACCTGGTGTGGCTTATTAGCAAGATGAAAAACTAGTTATGAGGTATCAACAGATAGTTATCTAGATGACCACAAGTCCACATTAGGGTATATCTATATGTTGATAGGAGGAGCTGTTTCTTGAAAAAGTATCAAACAGACACTTACAACTACTTTCACTATGGAGGTAGAGTATATAGTATGCTATGAGGCTATGCGTCAAGCAGTATAGTTGAAGAATTTGATTATTGAGTTTCCTATTGTGGAAAGTATTTCTAAGTCTCTTATTATCTATTGTGATAACTCTATTATAGCATGCTTCTCTCTAATCAATAATAACTCTAAGTGCTCAAAGTATTTTGACACAAAATATGTGTTTGTTAGAGAAAAGATTCAGGAGTTTCTAACTCATGTCGAGCATATCCCTACAAAACTTATGGTTACAAATCCCCTAACCAAAGGTTTAGCTATTAAAGTCTTTGTTGATCATGTACCCTATATGGGTAGAGTGACATCCTTTGATGTTTTGAGTTAGTGAGAGTTTATTTTATGATTTTATTGTGACATCATTTTATTATTATGTCTAGAGACCTTAAACAATTATGTTGCTATTATTATCGTTGCCATATAATATTGTTATTATTATTAACTACACAGTTTTATTTATTTGTATTGTGGCATATTGTGGAGACATTTTGGATCCAGTCTCACTTTATTGTTGTGCTGGGATATTTTGTTAAATTTCAGAAAGCATCTTGGGCGGATGCTTGAACTATTTTGTTGAAAATTGTACTTTGCTCGCATATTGGTATACAATTTTGTTGTGCTTTCCAAATATCCATATACCACATTTTGTTGAGTCATTAGGATATGAGTATCTTGCATGCCTGATATAAGTACTCCTATCGAGTATAATTTTTTGCATTGTTGAGATGCTTGTAGTCTCATTTTGGACCAGTGGTTGAGAGTGTTGACTCAATATTGATATCATATTGTGACCACATATTATTTAATTAATCTAGAGAATTGTTTTTTTATTGAAATAAAGTAATATGATTTATGTCATCCAAGTTAAAGAATGTTAGAATAATTTATATGGACTAGCATAAATTATATTATAATTTTTATAAAACCCAAATTAATTGGATGTCAAAATTATTAGAGTATTTTGTTTAACCTAAATTGTGATCAGTATTGTTATTGGGCTTATTGTTGTTAAGTACTGCTCATATGTGGGTTTTGTTTATGGGTCCTATATATGTGCTTTCCATGATGGGTAGGTTTAACCTATATTGTTATTTTATATATCCAGAGAGAGACCCCTATTCTTAGTCACTCTAGTACGTACAGTTACCTCATTAATACTAACGTGTGAACGACTGCTGTGAGATAAGTATAATTTCTCTCCTTCATCGAGATCACATTCAAGGATTTGAACATGGCAACCTCATCATCATTTTTCAGGTAATCCTAATACTTAATACATATAATTGTATATGCCATATTTGGGTTAATTGATCTAGAAATTATAGCAAATACAAGATAAAGGAGCAAGATTGAAGACTAGAAGACCTTACAAACACTTAACCAAATTCAAGAAAGCTGCAAAGTGAATTCCAAAATTTATCAACAGTTTTCAAACAGTTATGCTTTTGAATTCAAAGTTACAAATTCAAATTATGAGTCAAATTTGAATTTGGTAAGTTATTAGAAGTTAAACATGTAATAATCACTTTGTGTTTGGATGTTTTTTTATTAATGGAACAGAATAGAATCGGTGGGGATGGACTGGAAAGGAAAGGAAAGAAATGCAACATAGTTACCATTCTCTTTGTTTGGAAGTTTCATTAACAAAACGGAACGAAACTTTAGTACTCATGTGTTCCCCCTTTTCCACCTCAATTTTGGGATGAACAAAAATTAGACATTTGAGGGGAAGAGAGGGAAAATGATTCCCTATATATTCTGTTTCCTTCCCATGTATTTTAAAAGTCTCAAACAAGAAAAATTATTTCTCTTCCTCTCATTATCTATCATCCAAATATAGTGTCAGACAAGACAAATGTCATTGTCAGGGTTAGGAAGCTACTTTAGACCAAAACACCTGTTATGATTCTGTTAGAATGACAGTTATTTTTCTAATCTATAAATACCCAAGGGAGTGAAGACATTAGGATAGTTGGAAACACTTGCACACATCTCTCACATCCTATAAGTCACTCTGACGCCTACAGATACACAATGATTAGTTAAGTATGCCTTCCACCCTATTTTATTTCTTGTAACTTTATACATTCAATACAAATTTACTTTGGTTCAATTTTACTTTTAAGCAATTCTCTTCATCTCTTGATTGAGTGATATATGATCATTTGATTTCTCTTTATTTACTTTATTCTTTTACCTTGTATTATTTTTAATTGCTTTTACTTTAACTTGCTTGTTCTTTTTTACTTGCGTTTATTACACTCATTTTAGTAAGTTACTTTTCTACAAGGTACAATTGAAGAAATTTATTATTTTCTTTATATATTTTCATTCATTTACTTGTTATTTTCGATTACCTTATTACTTACTACCTTTATTCCATTTTATTTGTACTTTTTTACATTTTTTATGTGCTTATCTTTTCTTTTCGGTTTCTAAGTATAATAATTTTATTTGTCATTTTTTCTGCTTAGTTACTTACACTGAAATCACACACCTTATATTATTTAAATCAAATTTGTTCAATGACATTCTTAATCTCAAATCACTGAGTACTTGATTGTCATAAGGAGAAAAAGATTTCTTTTCCAAATTGATAACATGAATTGAATTTTATTTTATTTTTTACAAAAATCTAATTAAACAAATGCAAAATCAATCCATTGGCAACTTGTGGCGTGGTGGTTTTCATTTGACTTCAATTTATGTTGATTATTTTGTCCCCTCTTTGCCTTTGAAGTGTCCTTATCGAACAATATGCTAAAAGACACCATACAGTGCCCACCCCCATTATTCTTTGCAAAAAGCCTGCAAGGATACACAATGATTAATAATCGGATTTAGCCAATTTAGAAATGAGAAAGACAGATTATTTTAGTACTTGGTTAGTTATAACATCATAAATGCAACAAGATATTATACACATTGATGTGTTAAATCATTAGTAAGTGATCTCTGTCTGTAATTATAATCTTATCAATTCAAAAATTATCAACTTGATGAGATATATACACATATACATTAATGTGTTTAATAATAAGAAAGTGACCATTGCATGTAATTTCTTATCTACACAATGATATTGCTAAATCCATTCACTGTGTAGCAAAATAATTCCAAGTTACACAAAACAGGTTCCGGATCTGCATAAGCTCATCCAATTGCAAAACTTGTTAATTAAGGTTCACTAGAATGATTAGTTAATAATAGAATATGAAAGATGAGCAAGCCTAATAAAATGAGATCTAAAATGGGCAACTTAAATCTTGGACTAAAATGATTACCTACCAGAACTTGCTCCAGTGAAAATCCACGTATGTACTTGCAACTTAAAACCAAAAATGCTTTTAAGTGAAAGCAATTATGATGCACGTTTGAAATAAGTTGAAGTTGGAAAAAGTTATTTTAGAGCAAACAAGCTGATAATTGATTTGGTTAACGGATTTTTTTTTCTTTGATCAAATTCAATGACCCAAATAAAACAAAATGAAACTCGAGTTCAATCAGGATAAACTTCGAGTTTAGTTCAAGCATTTGAGTAGGGGAGTGAAAAAAATTGTCTTGTGTTGCATAAAAAAAATTGGTCTCGTGAAATATTGAATATTGAACATCAAACATCATCTTAACATCCAAAAGTCTTAAGGACTTGGCAAGTGCTAATTGAGATAAAAATTGACTTTAATGCTTACTAGTTACAACTAGTAAAAAGATAATTATATATTATTTTAGAAGAATATATATTGGTGATATTTTTTTTAAAGGTATCATATTTAATAAAATAAAATAAAAAAATATGATAAATAGTATTAAAAAGAGTGTAAAAGAATGTGTATATATTGTTAAAGTTAAAAATATTAAAACTGTTACAACTATGTTACCACGAATAAAGAAAAATGATAAGGGTACTATCGTAATTTGAAGGAAACGTGCTTACGTCGTTATCAAGACTTTGATATTATTGAGACATCTATCTGTCTGTGACTCTTTGCACTTGTGCACCGTTTATCAGTCTCAGCCGAATTTCCGAATATGCCCTCAAATTTTTCCGTTTTCCCAAAGCCAAGCAAAATTCAACGAATCACCTTCGATATTTTTCTGCGAAAAATGCAAAGGATGATGGTCCCAATTGAGACTCTTATATTAAATAATATATATATATTTTTATATATTATTTAATATTATTTATTATATATATTTTTTAAATTTTTTTACTTAATTACATCTTTTATCAATTTTTCTTACCCACTTATATTTTTTTAAAAATAGTATGAAAAGTCATACATGCATGTATGACTAATATTTTTCAATTGGAGTTGGTATCCAAAGAACAACCTTGGATCCTGTCTCACATACTCACATCACACCCCACTTCCCGTTTGTGTTTGGCACCCATTGAAACTCTTCTTCTGAACCCATTAACCTTTCCTCTTTCTAAGTTTTCTCATCACCTTTCTTCTTTTCTTTTGAGCCCTTAAAGCATGCTTTTCAAGCAAAGCTTGTCTTCTGTCACTGAAGTCTAAACCCATTTTGGGACTGTGTTTTTTTTTTTTCCCACTCTTTTCCACCATCCTTTGTGAATGGCCATTATCTGATCTCAGCCTCACTTTAGAGACTTAATGAGTTAATGTGATCCCTGAGAAAACCCAGTTGCTGGATTAGTCTCTCAGCTGCTTTGGTTGGTTGTTTGGTTGTAACAATGAACTCCTCTTCAACAAGGTTGGATTCAGCTGTGTTTCAGCTCACACCAACTAGAACCAGGTAATACCCATTTATCAATGGATTTCACATCTTATTGGGGTTCTTCCATTTGTGCCATTTCTCAACCCCCCCAAAAAAAATGAACTAAGGAATAATTTTGGTGAAGGGTTTTATTATTATTATTATTATTATTATTATTATTATTATTACTTAGTATATTTGCATGTCCTATAGTGAGTTAAAGGGGATGGCTACATTTTTGGAAGTAAATAATTTAGGGGACTAGAATTCATTTAAGGGTGCTACTCTCTTTAGTTTATTTCTTTAATTGTCAAATGGTCCAGTTCAGTTTTACTTTGAAATGTGTTGATTTAATTAGAGCCAACATGATTTTTGTTTTTGCAACTTGGGTGTTGATTCATAAATTTTGTGGCTGATGTCTGCACTTTCATCAGTTTAAATTTGGCAGTAAATTTTATATGTGATCAAAATTGAAATTCTATGGGTATTACAGTACTTTTGCTCATATTCTTCAGTGCTAGAACGCGAGTTTAAGAAATAGGCAGTTATTGAGAGACTTTATTTTGTTTTTACTTGTGATTTTTATGTCACTAATTGATCTATGTGGAAGCTCACCCAAATCAGTGACATAGTATTTGCAGCCTAACTTGTTGCTTTGCTGCTTCCTCTGTAAATCAGGTTTGACTTGGTTATAATTGTGAATGGAAAGAAGGAGAAAATTGCCTCAGGGTTGCTCAACCCATTTCTCTCCCACCTGAAGGTTGCTCAAGATCAAATGGCCAAGGGTGGTTATTCAATTGCTCTTGAGCCTGAGCATCTCAGTGATGCCACATGGTTTACCAGGGGAACTGTTGAAAGGTTTGGCTGGTTATTTTTTCGTTAACTATTGCTTTCAGCATAGTGTAGGTTAAAATGAGATTAATCTTTCATTTTTTAAAATATGCTTATTAGAAGTTATCATTTGGTGTTATTTCATCCAGTGCTCAGCATGGATCTAGAATGCCATTTTGAAAGTCCCATTTCTGTTTGTTGTAATCTCTAGACCAAAATTCCTTTTATATCTCGTGTTCTTACTCTTTCTAAAGCAGAGGGAAGTACTCAGGAAATGGCAGTGAAACCATGCCTTTGATAGTTTAACATAGATTAATGACTTGTAACTCTAAGGTTGGAGATTTTAAGTTTGTCCTCTTACAAATGTTTCTAGATGACATTTTAATTTCATATAAATTAGCATGCTGAACTGATTTTCTCTGCTTCTGTAGGTTTGTTCGCTTTGTGAGCACTCCTGAGATATTGGAACGTGTGTATACTATAGAATCTGAAATCTCACAAATTGAAGAGGCAATTGCAATTCAAGGAAATAATTCTATAGGGATTAGCATTAGCACTGTAAGTAAATATCTAACAACAGTTTATTAATTCAAGGGAAAAGAGCATAGAAACTCTTTAAACTTTGACTCTTTTGCAAATTATTACCACGAACTTTAAAACCTTCCCAATTAGTCCTTAAACTTTAATTTATGTCCCAATAGATCGTTATGTTTAATTTGGATCCGTTAATTCACTAGCGATAATATTGTATGGTATTATTTTATTTATATTAACATTAATTAAGAACTGTTTATTAATTTATTTATTAAAATTTAATTTTATATATATATTTTTTCCTTACAAAATAAATAAAAAACAAATTTATTTTAAAACACAATTTGTTTTTATTTATTTTGTAATAACAAAATGTATTTATAATCAAATTTTAATAAATAAATTAATAAATAGTTCAGAAAATGTTATTACGGATAAGATATTGTTACACAATATCATCGTTAATGAATTAACTGATTCAAATTAAACATAAGGATCTATGGGGACATTAATTAAAGTTTGGGGACTAATTGAAAAGGTTTTAAAGTTCGTGGTGGTGATTTTCAAAAATGTTAAAGTTCAATGGGGCTGCATACTCTTTTTCCTTAATTCAATGACAGCATCTGTTTAAATTATCTTGTATTTCTGCAGGTCGAAGAAAACCAAATAAAAAATGTGGAAAGCACTGAAGGTACTTTTGAAAGAACAAGTACGTCTCTTGCAAGTTCTTAGTGTTTACAACTATTAACTAACTTGTCTTCAACAAATATGGGCATATTTAAAGCTTTTCTGAAATTTATAATTTTGCAACTAAGAAAACTTGCTGCTTTGTGCAGGCAGGAAGACTCAGCAGGATACTAATGAGGAGAAAGCAATTGTACTTTACAAGGTTAGTAGGTCTTGAATACCCTAATCTTTTATTGATTTCATTATTTTCTAATCAGTCTGTGTGGATATGTGCCAGCCTGATGCACAGCAGCCTGAAGCAAATGGAAGAATCAAATCAGAAGGAAACTCAAAGTATATTCTTAATCTCTTCAACTTTTTCCCTCCTTTTCTATGACCATCTGTTAAAAACTTTGGTTGACGGTTGTGTTGTGTATCATTAGTATAAAATTTGTCAGGCATCCATGCCAGACCTGGTCAACTTGAAGATCGACATCACTCACGAAATTCTTGCTGGGATATGCTTAGAGCAAATCAAGCAAAGATGTCACCAACATGACCAACTGCCATTGGAGTTATGTTAGGAACAAATTAAAAGTCAGATAGAACTTACTTTTAGTTTGGACATCTTATTTCTATCACAGAGAATATAGAAATTCTATTAAGAGTAAAGCAGGATTTTTAAGGTGAATCTTATGTAAGCTTGACCATCACTTGATATTTACCCATTGAGGATCAGTACCACCACTGTATTAAAATCTGCATGTTGATATTCAGTTTTTTATTTAGGATTATTCAACAGGTGTGCTAGTGGAGAGGGTTTATTCAATGTATCTCTGATAGCTTAAGTTTTCAAGACAACTGTCTCTACATCATTATATAATTTAAATTGAAGCTCAGTTGGGTTGAGCTCCTCATTTCTCCCAATTGTATTGGGGCTTTGCAACATTTGCTAATACATGTACTACACGTGGGGATAATCAATTCATGCTTGTGACTAAGTCTTCCCCTTTTCTTGTGTTCTCATTTAAAGTCAACAAATTTCTAGTGGTCTAATATATTGTATTGTAAAATTTACCCCTTTCTTCTGTGAATAGACTAACAAGAAGATATGCTATCTGGAAATCTTCAGATCATGTTTTATCTTTATGAATTCTATGATTTACTAAATTTCCTCCTGTAAACATTTGGATAAAATTCTCTTTTCTGGGCTCGACCTTCCATGCCATCTCTCCAATGAGGTTCTCTGTAACCCAACTTAAGGACTTTTTGTTTAATTTCATGGACCTAAATTAATATTGAACCTAACATAAATGTGATAAATGAAGTGACATTTACTGAAGTTTGGAATAAAAAGAAGTAGATATATTATGCTAACATCCAGACATTGTTGTGTACAAATGTAAAAGGTCTTTTTTCAAAATTTGTGTTGTATTCATTGAGCTTCTTTCCACTATGTAAAACAGGTTGTTAACATATGTTTCTTATTCACTTCTATTACATATTGTATTAGAGTTCAGCTTTTGAAAGTTCTGGAGACGCGTAAATCAGTGCTGCAGAAAGAGCAAGGCATGGCATTTGCACGCGCTGTTGCTGCTGGTTTTGACATTGACTACATGCCAGCTTTGTTGTCATTTGCTAAATGCTTTGAAGCATCGCGCTTGATGTAAGAATAATTTTCTTTTCATTAGCCATTTTAACCTTAAATATTGGTTAGTGAGATGTTGGATTCTCCTCCCATTGGCCTGCAACATTCATATGATTTCTGGATGATCTTGCTGATGCTTATTTTGTCACATTTCAGGGATGCTTGTACAAAATTTGTGGCTCTATGGAAAAGAAAGCATGAAAATGGCCAATGGCTTGAAATTGAAGCTGCTGAAATGATGCCCAATCGCTCAGACTTCTCTGCAATAAATGGATCAGGCATTATACTTTCCAATATGGCCACTACATGCCATACTGAATTGGACTTAGAGAGTAATGGGAAAGCAAATTCAGGTATCTGATAACTGCAGCACATTTTGAACTTGTAAATTTATGCATGGTTCATGACTTAATGTATACATTTGTAGTAACTTATTAGTCATTAGTCATTACTCTTTCTCACATGCACTAACTCGAGCCATTTTTTTAAAATTTAACCAGTTGCTACTTCAAAGAACCTAGAGGCCGGTGAAAGGCTAGCTTTAGGTGTTTCTTGAGTGGATTAAGGGTTGAAAATAGGTGGAGCATGATCCGTTGGGGGCAAATGAGAGCAAGGGTGATTTAGAAGCCATATAATCATATAATGGGTTTCAAGGGGTCAATTGGTGGTTTTTTAGATGCTGTGAACAGTACCTGCAAATTTCGGATGTAGGCTTTGTCATCTATGGCTAATGGAAGGAAGAATTAACAGGGGTTTTGTTGAAATATATATATATATATTATATATATACTGTTGAATAAATTTTTAATACTGCCTGTCATGAATAGTAGATCTGGGAAAGTTGGGGGCAATTAGATATTTCCAGATGTCTAATTTTTCTTGTCCTTAAAAGCATGTCTTGAGATTCTTGTTTATACATTTCCAGATGTATTTTCAATGGACCAACAACCAACTGCAGGCCACCAAGATAATATTCAAGGCCAATTTCCACATCATGTGTTTCCCCCTTGGCCTTTTCATTCTCACCCAGGCGCTTTACCAGTTTTTCAGCCATATCCAGTGCAAGGCATACCCTACTATCAGACTTATCCAGGAAGCAGCCCATTTATGCAGCCAGTTTGTCCACCTATGGAGGATCCCAGACAAAATGCTGGTCAAAATATTGGACACAGAAGGCATTCCATGGATAATACTAAAAGACACAGCAATACTGAATCTGAAACTTGGGATATAGAATCTTCAAAATCAGGGTTTCAGGATGAAGTGGATATGGAGGGAGAAGGTTCACAGACTGGAGAACGACTGAAGAAGGCTAGCCGATCTGGTAGACAGAAATCTGGCATGGTGGTCATTCGGAACGTCAATTACATAACAAAGACAGGACGCTTTTCTGGCAGTGGATCATATTCAGATTCTGCCTCTGAAACTGATGAAGATAAAGATGCACAGGAATCTGTGAAGACCTCAAAAAGACGAGGAACCAATAAAGAATCTTTGAAGAAGTTGAATTCATCTGATAAGCAAGAAACAGACTGTTGGAATGATGCAGAAGGACACTGGCAAGCATTCCAAAATTGTTTACTGAGAGATGTTGATGAAGATAGACATGCCATTGACCAAGATCAGCTTGAACTGGAAAAGGTGGATCATGTGAGAAGAAAAAATCATGTTGCAGTCAATGATCCTTTAGATTTTGGTGAGCGGGATATGCATGAGATTCAAGGAGGTGGTTCCATAGATATTCATAGCATTAGCAAGGGATTGGCTCGCATGCCTAAGTCATCCAATGATGATTTATTGTTATCTAGAAGGGCGGGCCTGTCAGGTAATGGTAGGCCTGTGGATGATGTACAGTCTTCAGAAATAAATGGAAGAAAGAATGGTTATAGGAGGGCTGCCAATGATGATTTCATCATTCTTAAACAAGAAAGTCAGTCTGGTAATTCATATCCTTCCTCAGATATAGCAGCCGTCAATGGACAAGGTTATTCAAACAAGAATTTGGAAAGGAAGTTGTTTCATGATATGAACTATGACTCCTATATAGTTGAGTATAGGCCAATCCAAATTAATGATGCAGGAAATATTGAGAGAAATGCTATTGACATGGACTCAGAGTTCCCAATGGTGCATAAGGAAGAAAAAATTTCCAATTATCAACCAGATGAGTTGAGCTTGATGCCTGAACGAGGAGCAGAAAAGGGGTCGACGGGTTATAACCCTGCACTAGACTATGAAATGCAGGCCCAGGCTGGAGGTGGTGGTTCACTAGATAAGAAGAACAAAGAGGTGTTGGCTCACACTAATCCAGGATCTAAGATGCTGGATAAGGAGCAGAAATCAAAATTTATGCCAAATAGATCTGAAAAAAAACAAACTGTTGGGCCAATAAGGAGAGGAAAGACTAATAAACTGAGTCCTTTGGATGAAGCACGGGCACGTGCTGAAAGACTACGAAACTACAAGGCTGATCTCCAGAAAATGAAGAGAGAAAAGGTACTCATTTCTATTCCCCTAGCTACCAAGCCCTCCTCCCTCTTTCATGTTTGTATTTCATATGATATGATTAGCATTAAATTGAAGTGAAACATTAAGTCAAGGTCAATGACATTGCATACCAGACCTTAACATAGATTTTAATATGTTTACATTTATATTAATTGGAGATTAATGTTTTCAAGGTCGTTCACCTGTTTTTCAACTCTATTTCTTTTCTTTTATTTATAATAACTAGGAAGAGGAAGAGATAAGACGCTTAGATGCTTTAAAGATGGAGAGGCAAAAGAGAATTGCTGCAAGGAGTAGCTCAATCACGACAAAGTCACCATTGCCATCACAGCTACCCAAGAAACAATTTCCAACAAAACTTTCGCCAAGCTCTCATAAAGGATCAAAATTTAGTGATTCAGAGCCAGGATCATCCTCACCCCTTCAAAGATTCCCCATCAGAACTGCTACTGTTGGATCCGGCGATTCTTCAAAAGCCTCAAAAACCAGCAGATTGAATACTGGAAGCCACTCAGCTACAAACAAATTAAGCCGATCAGTACCTTCTCTGCCTGAATCTAAGCAAGAGAAGGGTGATGGTATAACTAATACGAAGGCATCAATGGCACGAATTAGAAGATTGTCAGAACCTAAAATGAGTACCATTCGTCAGACTACCTCAGTTAAATCACATGGCACTAGGACAATATCAAAAACTAAAGCAGCTGATGAGACTGAGATCAAAAAAATTTCTGCTATTGTGAATCATGATATAAACAAGACTGCAACCCTCCCAGAACTGAAAATCAGAACATCTAAAGCAAGTGACATTGTCCAAAACAGATCATCAGTCAAAGAGAAGACACAGAAACTGAATGGTAACAAATCTTCTACGAATTCAGAAGATACCTTGCTGAAGAAAAATGAAATTGGAATTTTACCCAATGATGATGGAGATGACAATCCTGTAATTGAGAAGACTGTTGTGATGCTTGAGTGTGAAAAACCTGACACTAATGATCACAAGTCAGAAGATAAAACTGGGATACCAAAGAGACAATATGACAATGATAAACTGATGGAGAAAACTAGGACGGTGTCAAGTTATGTTGCCATTCGTGCACCAGTTCCACCACTAAGCATGAATATAGTAGATAGAGAAACCCTGGAGAATCGATCACACTTGCAACCCATATCTACTGAGGTACATCTTAGAGTAGATTTGATAATAGTTAATTTTCTTGTTTGTTTATACTCTTATAAGGGTAATGTACATAAAAAACTATCATGTTAACATGATCATGAGTATGATAATGAATATTCTGTCTGTCTAACAGCATATTATCTTTTAAAAATTTCAGAGTAAATATGTATGAGTATTGCAATCAACTTAACCTGCCAGCAACATTCCTTAATGTTATTGTATGTGACGCTTGAAAGTGTAGCTAATATGTTTCCTAAAATTTATTTTGGCTAAGCACTTGGATGTACTGCCGATTCTACATCCTTATTGTAAATTGTGAAAGTGGCATTATAACATCAAAACTTGGTCCACTTTCTAAAAATTTATCTTTTCCTTAAATTCTAATTTATAGTATTCAGATATTATGTCGGGAAGCGAAGTCTATGTTCACTTCTGTGATTATTAGACTTTTGCTGATATTTGATTTTTAATTTGAGGAATGATATGTTATTTTAGGCCTTCTACTGTATGGGCAAGAAAATTTTAATTTGATTTATTGTTATTATCATGCTCATATTGTTTTATCCGAAACCGAATTGTCCATGCATGGGATAAATTCTTAGTACATCAGCTAATTTTGAATATATTGTCTTCCAAAATCAGGTCAAAATGAATAATACAGAGAAAGGACCTTCAAAATCATCTAGCATTCGTATTGCTGAGGAAACATATCATGCCCCCTATGCTCAGGTTTCTTCTTTGGAAGATCGTTGTACACAAAATTCTGAGTATGCTAAAGCACCCCCCACAAGCTTGGAGACTGCATCAATTGGTATGGAGACTTTTAGAGCACATGTGTCTGACTCCAGAAACTCAACACTTGAGAAGATTCCAGAAGTAATTGAGAAGCCTCGGGTAAAGGAATCATCAAAAGGGTTGAGACGGCTGTTAAAGTTTGGAAGAAAGAATCATAGCTTAGCAACTGCTGGACGCAGCATGGAATCAGATAATGCCAGTATTGGTGGTTCTGAGGCAGATGAGATTAGAACTAGTGGTTCCTCTAATGAAGGTAATATGCTCCTATTGGCCTTTTAAAGGCTATGCGGAAAGTTAAAAATAATAGTAATAAAACCTTGTGTTTTACGAGGCTTTGGGAACATAACCAGGCTATTGCTTTGAAGATTCATCCAATACGATATTTTACTCAAAAAGTATAGCTTGTGCTTTAGAACGCAAGATCTATCTTGGATTTTTCATATATTCGTCCTTGTTCCTTTTCATAAATGCCTTTGTAGTGCTTGAAGATTGAATATATTGTCGATGAATTGTTTGACACAAGGCCACCATAATTCAATTTTATTTGTGACCAATGTATACTCATACTGACCATCATATTTTCTGTGTTGTTGTAGTTCATACTTTGAAGAATTTGATCTCTCGAGATGAACCTCCCACTACTAGCGCAGCTCCTCAAAAGTGTAAGCACTTACTGCATGCTCAATTTATTTAAGTGAACTTGAATAAGCTCTTCCTTTATCCTTACCCTCTTTGTTTCTCTGTCATCTAGATTCCTATTAGTATTCTGAATATGGACATGATAAACATATTCTTATGCAGCTTCTCGCTCTTTCTCCTTGTTATCACCATTTCGAAGCAAGAACAACGAAAAAAAGATAATGATGGCTTGATAGAATTGATGCTGTTATTAATGAGGTTGGTGCAGTGACAAACTAGATCCATTTACTTGATTCTTTTCATTTTTCCTTCTTTGCCTCAAAGTGTTATGGGTTACTGTTTAGCTGGAAATATCCGAGTAATATTTTGTTGTAAAATTGATCTTTGTATATTCATGTTTCGTCGTTCATATGCCAAATTAATTTGTACATCTTACTCTTTGTCTGATTTAAGTTAAACATTTTGTCTGGACTCAGGACGATTGTCCCTACCGTGATTAACGGAAGTCAACCAAACTTTAAAAACAAAATATTTCAGAGGAGTCACTATAAATTATACTTGGTTAGCTAAAAGTTGAAAAATCCTGTAAGTTTTTTATAAAAGAAAAAACTAGTCTGCAAAACAGTTGGGTTTCGGAGTCTGTAAAGAGTGGAACATGAATCTTCGTGCACTGGAACTTGAATCTTCGTGCACTTGTACATTTTTTTTTAACTTTTAAGGTGATTATCTTAAAGAATTGTGTGAATTACGATAACTTAAAAATATTTAATTTGTCATAAAATAACAAATGGTCAATAATAATAGAGCTAAAATAAAATATTTATAAGAAAAATGTAAAATGAATAAAAAAAGAATCAAGTTTTACATACAGCAGGTGTATCATATTTAATGATAGATATTTTTATTTTAAGATTAATATGAATTTTCTTAACAAGTATTTTAGGGATACTTAGCATTTAATATTCTTTATTAATGGTCTATAATTAGCTAAAGAAGAAAGTTATAAATGTTTTTTTTTTGAATTTTTAATATATTAAATCTTACTTTTCATTTAATATTATCGTGAAATGTCATTGAAGTTAGGGGTGTAAGTGGGTGATTTGGTTTAGTTTTTGAGGGAAAATAAATTCGAACCAATCAAAATCAATTGGTTTAGTTTGGTTCAGTTTTTGTATTTTTTGATAGTCAAATCCGAACCAAACCGAACCGAACATCTATGGATTGGTTTGATTCGGGTGATCGGGTTAGCTATTTTTTTAATACAAAAATTAACTAAATAATTAGTTTTTCATAAAAAAAAATACAAAATAAACTAATGAAAAAATTTTTAGAAATAGAATCAAACTTATTGATTTGAACACTAATAATTATTTCATATTTCAGAATATGTATTACAAGGTTCATAAAGAGGGAACAAAGAAACATATTGATATTTGTATTAAGAAATTATATTTGAATTTAAATTAAAAAATTCTTTAAGAGTGATTTAACTTGGCAAATTGTATACTATTACTATTCAATTAAGAGAAAGTTATGATGCTACTAACCTAGAGATATATATATAACTAACTGAACCCCTAAGGACATGAGCGGAGCTAATGAAAACTTGATTAGTTGAACTTTGAATCAGCAACCTAGCGAATCAAAAGTCTCCAACCTTTGCAGTCATATTTTCATCTAAGAGAATGTTGTTAGGTTTCAAATTACAATGCACAATAGGAACTTCACTATCATTGTGCAGGTAATTCACTGCACAAGCAGCATCAATATCTATATTCAGTCTCCCCAAAAGGTTCAACTCATTTTCATTTGCATGTTTTCTCTTCCCTTTAATCCAATCTTCCAAGCTCCCATTACTTAAGTACCTATAAACTAGAGTCATAAATTCATTTTTTTTAAAGTCAATACTAGAGCATTTAAAGTCAATTCATCGTTTCCAAACTTCCAAGTTTAGATGATGTTGTTGCTGTTACTTTCACTTTTTTGTTCTTTATGTATAGTAGCAAGTAAATTGTCAGACATAGTATCAGTGTTACCACTGTGGCTATGATGATGTAATGTCCAACATACTTTCTTCTATGATCATGAGGCTCACATGCAAAATACAAGTAAAGTTTTTTATTGCCTTCTAAATGGACAGCAAAAAGAATTTGAAAAACTCTACCATTAAGAATGGTTCCTTCTAAATCATTATAAGAGAGATTCAAAAGCTGAATGACATGTAGATTTTGAAGTTCAATAGGAATGGATCCAGAGAGTTAGTTGAAGGAAAGATCCAAAGTTTTTAAGCCTCTCATCTCTCCAAGAGTTTTTAGAATAATACCTGATAGCATATTCCTGGCCAGAACTGTAGTGCCAGTGAGCAGAACCAAACATTTTGACAGAGGAGTTTTCTAACCTTCTGTATTGAACGAAAACGACGTTTTAGGAGTTGGAAACTGAGAAAGTATTGCAAAAAATAAAGAAAAATAAGTAGTAACTAAAAAATGTTGTAGTATAATTTTTTTTAAAAATAAAATATATAAATATATGGTTTGATTTGGTTCGGGTTGATTCGATTTTGAAATTTCAAATCCGAGAACTGAACTAATTAAATTTTAATTAGTTTGGATTTTACCTGAACCAATCAATATATTCAAATTAAATCGAACTAATTTAATTAATTTAATTTAAATTAATCAAGTTGGTCAATTATCTAAATCAATTTATACCCCTAATTAAAGTTACCTACTTTGTTATTTTGTAAGTAGAGATATGATTTCGTATGTGCCTGCAACAAACGTTAACATCAGCAATTTATGTAATTCTGATCCGTACAAACTTTACAGTGGTAAATTCTTATATAAATATAATGTACTTAAATTGAGTGTATTGCGTCAATTGCATTTTAAATTAATGATTAATTATCATAAATAATTATTAATTAATTATCATAATTAATAATAAAAATATGATTAGCTTAGTAGACTTTGGTGCATCAAATTTATGTAAAAAAAAATTTTATTGACGTGTTGCATAAATCATTAGACCCAGAGATTTTTTAAGTCCTTTTGTTGTTAATTGAATAATTGTGCGACGCAATTTTTTTTTGGTTTGATGCATATGCGTATGCGACGCAATTTTATATTACTATTAAGGATTGATTAAATTCTGGTTGTTTACAAGGCCAGTTTACAGTAGCACACTTTTCGGTAACTGAGCTGGATTATATCTGGTACAAGATTGAGCATATGCAGGTAGCATTACTCACACACAGCCAGCTTCATTATCAGTAATGGAATAATATATAAGAAGTGTTTACTATCGCTTCTTTTTATCTATTCCTACTAACTATGAAACACAAACATAAACATGAATACAAGATATGATATGGATATGGATACAAGAATATGTTAAATTTAAAAATTTGTAGGATATAAATATGATATATATAAAATCAAAAAATTAAAAAAAATTATAATTTATTAATATTATTTTTTATAAATTTAAAGATTTACAATATCTTAATATATATTATAAGCATATTTAGGAAATGTTAAATTTTTTCAAACAGCTATTTTTAAAAGATTAAATTATTTTGTGAAATAATTATTATATTTGGGTAAAAAAATTATTTTAAAAAAATTTACACTAAATTCAATGCAAAATAAAAACTTTTTTTTCACCTAATAATCATAAGTTAAAGATTGAAACTTATGATTTTAACTTATAGATTATTTCTTACACTTTGATATGTAAATACTATTTTGTCCTCGATCAAATAATTTTTTTAATCATTTTATACTTATTTTAGTAATTTAATACATAAAAACGATTCTTTTTTATATCATCTAAACGAATTATATTAGTTTAAAATCACTTTACAGTTAATGCATCTAAACATAAAACTGAATCGATTATAATCAATTATAACAATAATCGATTATCAGCATAATCTATAATTTTCAGCTTTCCCAAACAAGCCTTATATGCGCTAATATTTATTATCTAGTAAGTTTTTCTTAAAAAATATGGAATATAATTTCTATTAACATATTCTAAAAAATCTCTTAAATTAATTTATCTTAATAGAATTAATCATATACAAGTACATGTGCATCTAAAATAAATTAATTAGAGAGAATATTAGTGTGAAGCAAGTTTCAGTGATAACGAAGTGAACAACTTGGTACGAACAGAAGTAAAAGGAGCAGATGAAAATAATGGTGTGAAAAGATAAAACTTAAAAGTCTAATAGTGACGTGTGAAAAGATAAAACTTAAAATATTAGTATATGAAAATAGTAACTTGGGACATCAGTCATGTGATTGAGTTTAAGTGGGTACGAGTTTACTAATTGAACGTTAGTCTTGAAAACTATTTTTTTTAAATATATTAATGAATTGTGTCTAAATTGTATCCTGAACGTATCCAAGTATATCTGAAACGTGTTCAAGTGTGTTCAAAACGTGTTTAAATTAAAAAAATAATATTTTTAAAGTATTTTATCTAGTACATACAAAAAATGAATGCCACCAATAAGATCTCATAATCTCATTGGTTACATTGACATAAAATGTGGGTCAAAACTATTAAAAAAACACATGTGTTATATTCTCATTAGAAGAGCACCTAAATTACTTAATTTTTGTAGTCATCAGAGTAGTTATTTCTTTTTAATCAGACACATTTAAATACATAAAATATGTATGTCGTATGGATGTCCATATGTATTCCATATAGACACATGTCCGACACGCAAACATGTTTTAAAAATGACATAATCGTATTTCATAACTATTAATATTTTATTAATTTTTATTAAATAATTTTAAATTTTATTTTAATCTAATAATTTAAATTAATTTATTTAATAAAAAATTAATAAAATATAAATATAAATAACAATACAAATAAATAAATCACAATATACACTCTCATATATATATAAAAAACAGCTATGATGATACTTCGATATATCTCCGTGATGGAAGGTCGGTGTTGGTGTCAGTGTCTTGATGAATGCTACTTAATAAAATCAACATGTTACTCTAATTCCAAAAAGTCATAAACGACGGTGATTTAGTTAATATATTAAACTGAACAAGATTCCCTGTAAATAAAATGTAAATAAAGCTAGAGAAAGCATCTATGTACCACAAAATCTGAGCCCTGTAAATAAGATATTATTGTTTTCAAACTATGAACCGTGTAAGGATATATATATATATATATATATATATATATATTCAAACTTTGACAGTACAAATAATATATAACTCGTAACACTAAAAAAAATTTAAAAAAGAAAACAAGAAACTCCGGTTCCGGCAGTCCTATGAAGGAAAGACATAAACACATACATGAGACATGATATGGACATAAAATCATAAATATAAAGATACATTAAATTTAAAAAATTATAAAATATAAACATGACATATATATATTAATATTAAAATAAATTAAAAAACTTATTTTATATATATATAATTATAAAATTTAATAAAAAAATTTATAATTTTTTAATATCATTTTTATAAATTTAAAGATTTATAATATTTTAATATACGCATAAATACGTATCAATACTTATTATCTAAGAAGTTTTTTCCAAAACATATAAAACATAATTTTTATTGATTTTTTTTAAAATCTCTTTAATTAATTTCTCTTAATAGAACTAATCATGTACAAGTAAATGATTTTATACTAGCAGAGGTAGAAGAAAGAGTAGATAAAAATTATGGTGTATGAAAAGATAAAACTTAAAAGCTTAATAGTGATGTGTAAAAAATAAAATTTAAAATATTATTATAAAAAAATAGTGACTTGAAATATCAGTCATGTAATTAAACTTGAGTAGGTTACGAATTTACTAATTAAATATTAGGAGGAGGGATCAGTTTACACCAGTGTAAGTATTTTTTTCTCTTACACTCATTTTCAACCGTTAGTTTTACTTTTATCTAATAGTTGAGATTATTTCATTAAAGGTAACCATTAGATGAAAGTAAAATTAATGGTTAAAAATGAGTGTAAAAAAAAGATTTATATTGGTGTAAGTTGATCCTTCCTCAAATATTAGTCATAGATTTTTTTTTTTAAATATTAATGAATCGTGTTTAAATTATTTTAGATATGTCTGAGTATATTCAAGATGTATTTAAACATGAGGCATATCCAAACATATATGAGATGTATTCAAACTAAAAAGAAATATTTTTTTAATTTAATATATTTAGATATGTAAAATACGTGTATCATATATATATATATATCTCTATACATTAAATAAGAACACATCTTGGGTACGTGGACGCGCCTAAAAAATTTATTTGGGTAGTCAGATAAGTCAGCTCAGTGTCGTTGTTTTGTTTACAAAATCAAAATACATTTTTTAATATTTTTTTTTTGCGAAATTTTATTTTCATACTTCTATATTAGTTATTTGTAATTAGTTGTTAGCTTGTTGAATTTAAAGGTCCGACACATTGATCTTGAGCATCAATCGAGTGCAGAGTGTGCTATCATGACAGCGCCAGTATTCACCTCTTCCTTTTCCTTCAGCTTTGGATGGACCTACGATGTGCTCCTCAGCTTTAGAGGCGAAGATACTCGCCACGGTTTTACTGGCTATCTCTACAATGCTCTCCGTGAAAAGGGAATCCACACATTCATTGATGATGAGCAGCTTCAGAGAGGGAACCAAATCACACCATCACTTGTCAAGGCAATTGAACGGTCCAGGATTGCCATCATTGTGCTCTCAAAGAACTATGCATCTTCCTCATTTTGCTTAGATGAACTTGTCAACATCCTTGGCTGCATTAAGAAGAAAGGTGGATTGGCTTTGCCAGTTTTTTATGACGTGGATCCTTCTGATGTGCGACATCAGAGAGGTAATTATGGAGAAGCACTGACTAAGCATGAGGAGAAGTTAAAGGGTAATATAGAGAGGTTGGAGAAATGGAAGATGGCTTTGCAGCAAGTAGCTAACTTGTCCGGTTGGCATTTCAAACATGGGTACACCCACCTCACCAATCGTTTACCTCTTTTTTTTTTTTTTACCTAATCTTGTTTTATTAATTTTCATTTGTCTAATGATTTAATGTTTAAATTTAAAGAGTTAAATCACTGTGTCACAAAGTTTGAATTGTAATAATGTATGTATCTAGACATGGATATGGTGCATTTTCTATGACTTCACACGAACTTATCTGATTGAGCAGGGATGGATATGAATACGAGTTTATTGGGAGGATTGTTGAAGTGGTCACCAGCAAGATTAATCGTGCACCTTTACATGTTGCTCATTACCCAGTTGGACTGGAGTCTCGAGTGTTGCATGTAAAGTCGCTTCTGTATGCTGGATCTGATGATGGAGTCCACATGGTAGGGATCCATGGAATTGGTGGAATAGGTAAAACTACAGTTGCTCGAGCAGTTTATAATTTGATTGCTTACCAATTTGAAGGTTTATGTTTTCTTGATGATGTGAGAAAAAACTCAATTAAACACGGATTAGTACATCTCCAAGAGACTCTTCTTTCTGAAATAGTTGGGGAGAAGGATATTAAGTTAGGAAGTGTCAATAAAGGAATTCCAATAATAAAGCATAGGCTCCACCAGAAGAAGGTTCTTTTGGTTCTTGATGATGTTGACGAACTAGAGCAGCTGTGGGCAACTGTTGGAGGGCCTGATTGGTTTGGTTCTGGCAGTAGAGTCATCATTACAACTCGGGACAAGCATTTGCTAACAAGTCACGGGGTTCAAAGAACATACGAGGTAGAGGAGTTAAATAAGAAAGAAGCTCTCGAATTGCTTAGTTGGAATGCTTTTAAAACTGACAAAGTTGATCCAAGTTACGTGCACATTTTAAACCGTGCAATAACTTATGCTTCTGGCCTTCCATTGGCTTTGGAGGTAATAGGTTCCTACTTGTTTGGAAAAAGAATAGAAGAATGGGAATCTGCATTAGATCAGTATGAAAGAATTCCTAATAAAGTGATCCAAAAGATACTTAAAGTAAGTTTTGATTCTTTGGAGGAAGATGAGCAGAATATTTTTCTTGATATTGCTTGTTGCTTCAAAGGATATGCTTTGGCATATGTCAAAGAAATACTTTATGCTCATCGTGCTGTCTGCCCAGAATATGGTATCGGAGTGCTGATTGAAAAATCTCTCATAAAGATAAATGTGGATGGTCATTTGACATTGCATGACTTGATAGAGGAAATGGGTAAAGAAATTGTCCGAAAGGAATCACCACAAGAGCCTGGCAAACGCAGTAGGTTATGGTTCCTTGATGATATAGTTCAAGTTTTAGAAGAAAATACGGTAAGACTGATATAGATGGTTTAGCTTTTCATATTAACCTTTTCTATATCTTTTGATTATTATGTGCTAGAGGACATTATATTTATGCCTCTGTTTCCAATCTTTTGTTGACTGTGTCATTTTGCTGTCTTTTTTTTCCCTTTATGATATGTAAACTTCTCTAAATATGCATGTCAAATTCCTAACATATATATATACATGTATTGTGATTGACTTGTGCTTTTGTGTTAAAAGGGAACTAGTAAAATTCACATCATAATTCTGGATTTCCTCAAATTTGAAGAAGTACACTGGGATGGAAAGGCCTTCAAGAAGATGAAAAACCTCAAAACACTTATTATTAGAAATGGTTGTTTTTCAAAAGGTCCCAAGTATCTTCCAAATAGTTTAAAAGTGCTGGAATGGTGGGGATATCCTTCACCTTCTTTACCATCTAATTTTTATCCAAAGAAACTTGTCATACTCGAGTTACCCCAAAGTTGCTTAATGTCACTTGAGTTGCTCATGTCAAAGAAGGCAAGTATAATAAGTTCTTTTCTCTGGTATTGTATATCAATAAAATCATTTTAAGATTATTCATTTGATTCTTTGTTTTTTGTTTGGCAGAAGTTCATGAATCTTAGAGTTCTGAATTTTGATGATTGCCAATGTATAACAGAGATACCGGATGTATCTAGTGTCCCAAATTTAGAGAAATTATCATTTTGTTATTGTGAGAATTTAATTAAAATTCACAAATCAGTTGGATTCCTGGATAAACTTAGAATCTTGGATGCTTTTTCTTGCAATGAGCTAAGGAACTTTCCTCCCATCAAATTGACATCTCTTGAACAACTTGAACTTTCAAAATGCTCAAGTCTTGAGAGTTTTCCAGAAATATTAGGAAAGATGGAAACTATAACAGAGCTTTATTTCCAGGACACTGGCATAAAAGAATTGCCATTTTCAATTCGATATCTTACTCGACTTCGAAGGTTAGAACTGCGCAGCTGTGGAATGCTTTACTTACCAAGTAGCATTGTCATGTTGCCAGAGCTTGAGCAGTTGAGTGTTTGGGCATGTGAAGGCCTGCAATCATCTAAAGAGGACGAGGGAGAAGAAATAGTGAGCTCAATGTTGTCTTCAAACATGGAATATCTTGATCTCACTGGTTGCAACATATCAGATGAATTCCTTCGAAAATGTCTCACTTGGTTTGCCAATGTGAAATATTTAGACCTATCGCGTAATAATTTCACAATTCTTCCCGCATGCATAAAAGAATGTCGCTTTTTAAGGGAGCTTAATTTGGATTGTTGCAAGCTTCTACGGGAAACCAAGGGGATTCCACCCAACTTAGGAACATTCTCTGCTCAAGGCTGCACATCCTTGAATGATTTAGACCTCACAGTTCTTCCTGCATGCACTGAAGAATGTCACTCCTTGAGGGAACTTATTTTGGATGATTGCGATAATCTTCAAGAAATCACAGGAATTCTGTCAAACATAGAACTTTTGTCTGCCAAAAACTGCAAATCCTTGACTTCCTCGTGTAGAAGCATGTTACTGAATCAGGTTTCTCTTTTTTTTTTCTTTTTTGGTGCGTATTTGATTTGATAATTGATATTCAGGTTGACTCAGACTCAACACATGATATGTTGCTAAACATACAATTGACAGGAATTGCACGAGGAGGCTGGATACAAGACGTTTATTTTGCCAGGAACAAGGATTCCAGAGTGGTTTGAACACCGAAGCAAGGAACCGTCAATTTCTTTCTGGTTTCGTAACAAGTTCCCTACCATATCTCTCTGTTTTGCAGTTGGACAGGTGGATCATAATCGTTTTCTCCCAAACAGGTTTTACCCTGAATTGATCATCAAAGGCAATGAAGTGAATAAAAGGTTCCTAATTAACAAAGGGCATTACTCTTGGTTCTCGCAAGTAGCTGATCATATATGTATTTTTGATGAAAGACAGATAAAATTTAAAGATGGTGTGGATGAAGTACTATTAGGAAATAGATGGAATCATGTGGAGGTTTCTTTTGATGATAATAACTCGCTCCCAAAGGAAATGTTTACCATACAAATTCGACTCCATATAGTCGAACAAGAAAGTTGCATGGAGGATATCCGATTCACCAATCCTTATAAAAGGGGCAAATTAAACGGTGATCTCATAACCTCAGAATAATAAAACCACCTGTTTCTGAAAGAAAAGCATAGATTGGTGGACATGAGTTTTACATCAATATATGCAAATATGCAATAACAAAATTTGGCTTTATTGGAAATGCATGTGGAATAGGGCAGAGAGTGTCTTTCATTGCTTCCACCTCCAGCAATGAAGTCATTGAACAATAATGTGAATTGGTATTTAAATTCAACAGCATCAATGTGGATAAGTAGCATCACCAGTGTCCAAGGTAAATACGCTTGTGGAATTTCTTTCTTTTTCTGCTTTCACTGTCACTAATTTTAGTTGCCCTATATATTTTGCTCCTCTAAGAAAATGGAAGAAACAAAATGTTAGAAAGGATTATTGATTGCTATTTGTAAACATTCCTTACTTTTAATATAATTAGTTAGCTTGTAGGAACATCCTAGACTAGAATTGTTAGCATAGTCATATGTACCATTGAAGCGTAATGCACATATAAATATAACATCATGAAATTCCAGCCTTCACAGGATTTCGTAGATAATTCATATTGTTATCATGGGATGTCGTTGAAGATGTCTACTTTATTGATTTGTTAGTAGAGCAGTGAATAATTTGCTATGTATCTGCGTCAAACCTTAGCATCAGCAAATGCTGTTATTAGTTAATGTGATGTTTACTAGCTTGTGACAGTCCTGTTCCATAATTAATAAGTTCATAGATTTTTTTAAGTCCATCTATCTATTGTTAATTGACTAGTTGTGTGACACAATTTTATACTATTTGTAAAGAGTAAAGACTGATCCAATTCTGATTCCTTGCAAATCCATTTTTATGGGCAGACTTCTTGATGAATGCCTGGTAACTATTGAACATGGTGAGTTGAGAATACATGACCAGATACAAGAGATAGGTAGAGAAATTATTTGACAGGGCTCACCATCAAATCTTAAGAATGCATGATCTGATACTTGCTTTTTCCTTTTTTCTTGTTTATTTCTTTTACATGAAATATGTAGTTATTACATATGACTTTTGCCCCTGCAAAAACTATATATGCCTGCATAACAGTAAGATGAAACTCGAAAACTTTGAGAATTTCATGATTATAATTAATTATTTTCCGTTATGCCTTGTGTTACTAGGGAACTGATGAAACTGAAGGCATTGTGGTGAACTTTCCCTGACAAGAAGTTGTGCAATGGGGTGGCGATGCCTTCAAAAAGATGACAATCCTTAGAATACTTCTAGTTCAAAATGCACATTTCTCTAGAGGGCCTAAGCACCTTCCAAATAGCTTAAGATTGCTTGATTGGAAGAAATATCCTTCGTCATCTTTGCCATAATGCCATCTGATTTTCAGCCCAAGAATCTTCCGGTACTTGCCACAGTCGTCTCACAAAGATGAAAAAGCCACTACTGGTATATATGTTGTGTTGGGTTTTGTCGTACAAATTTAGATTTAGTTTTATAGATTTATTCTTTTATTAGGATAAATTTATTTTTTGTAATTTAGTTTTCTTTAAGACAAGTAATTAGTGTCATTAGCTTATATAATATGTATCAGCTTGTACAATTTGAATTAAGCAATAATATTCAAAAATATTATTTTTCTTCCAAATTGGTATCAGAGCTCCTAATATGGGAGTCTCTATTATTTTCGCTGCAATCAGCCTTCTCTTAAAGTTAAACCTAAATATTTCTCTCTGTATCTTATTGTAATATGAGACTACAATATATATACACTTGACTAAAAGATGGAACATTAATTATCTATGCAAAGTCCTAAAAGTATAAATATAATGAGTACATAGATACAATGAATAGAACTCCACTGTCCACACCATCTACTTATTATGATTATAATCAACACACTCTCTCAAGTTGGAGCATAATATCTGCTAGTTGATCTTTAGTACCCACAAAAGTAGTCTTAATGATGCCTGAGAGGATTTTTTCTTTAATGAAGTAACAATCAACTTATATACGTCTAGTCCTTTAATGAAAAATTAGATTCGAAGAGAGATACAAGGCTGATTGGTTATCACAAGCAAGTTCCATAGGACCTATCTCATAAAACTTCAACTCTTAGAGCAAATATTTTAGCCACAAGAGTTCGCAAGAAATATTAGTCATAGCACGATACTCTACTTCTGTGCTCGATCTTGCAACAACAGTCTGCTTCTTGTTTTTCCATGAAATCAAGTTACCTCCAATAAGCACACAGTAGCCTGAAGTGGACCTCCTATCACTAGCATCATATGCCCAATCTACATCTGTATATCCAATGATATTAGTATGACTCCTGTCCATATAAACAAGCCCTTTACTAGGTGATCCCTTGATGTATCTTAGGATTCGAACAACTGCATTCCAATGACTGTCACATCGTAAGTTAAGAAACTGACTCACAACACTGACAGGAAAAGCAAGGTCTGGTCAAGTCATGGTGAGATAATTTAACTTCTCAACTAATCTTCTATATCTGCCTAGGTCAGGATACGACTCCCCCTGATTAGGTAGAAGCTTCACATTTGGGTCCATAGGAGTATCAAGAAGTTTACAATCAAGCATCCCTATTCCTTCCAAAATATCAAGGGCATATTTCCTTTGAGAAATAGCAACACCTGTTCTTGATTGGGCTACTTCAATCCCAAGAAAGTATCACAATCGGCCAAGATCTTTAGGTTTAAAATGTTTAAACAGGTATTGCTTCAATTGCTTAATGCCTTCTTAGTCATCATCTGTAATGACAATATTATCCACATACACCACAAGTTAAATAAGTTTATTCAATGGTGAGCATTTAAAGAATACATAATGGTCTACCTCGCAATGAATCATGTCAAACTGCTGAATAACTTCACTAAATTTCCTAAACCAAGCATGAGGTGACTGTTTTAAGCCATATAAAGACTTTTGTAGTTGGCAAACAAGACCTGACTCCCCTTGAGCAACAAACCCAGGTGGTTGCTCCATATAGATCTCTTCCTCTAGATCACCATGTAAAAAGGCATTTATAATATCCAACTGATAAAAGGGTCAGCGTCTCATGGTAGCCATAGACAAGAACAAACGTATAGATGCCATATTAGCAACAGAAGAAAAGGTATCACTGTAATCCAAACCATAGATCTGAGTGTATCCATTTGCTATCAGCTGGGCTTTCAATCGGTCCACCTGCCCATCAGAGCCAACTTTAATAGTAAATACCCATTGACAGCCAACTGTAGATTTTCCAGGAGGAAGTGAAACAAGTATCCATGTATTATTAGATTCCAAAGCAGTCATCTCATCAATCATTTCTTGTCGCCATCTTGGATGAGATAGTGCTTCCTAAACATTCTTAAGAATGGTAATAGATGACAAAGTAGACACAAAGGCACAATGGGAATGAGATAATCAATGGTAACTTAGAAAATTGTAAATCGGATGAGGATTGAGAGTAGAGTGTTTACCTTTACGGAGTGCAACAGGTCAGTAGAAGTGTCAGGTAGGACCACAGTGGGAGAAGTGATTGGAGCGGGAGCTGAATTATGAGAATCAATAGTAGGTGTGATCTTGGGAACTTCAGGATTCCGACGCTCATAAGTAATGCCAAATCGACACAACAGATAGTCATCCTATGATTGTGGAGCTTGTGGATTAGAGACAGGTGTTGTAAAAATAGGAATGGGTAGTACCTGAGATGGAGTATAGTGGGATGTAGCTGATGTGACAAAAAAAAGGGTATCCTCAAAGAATGTAACATCTGCAGATACATAAAAATGATGTGTAGAGGGAGAATAACATCGATATCCTTTCTGAACTCGAGAATATCCAAGAAAGATACATTTAACAGCCTGAGCAGACAATTTATCACGACCAAGAGAGAGATCATGAACAAAACAAGTGAAACCAAACACACAAGGGGGAACATCATAAAGAGGATCTTTAGGAAATAAAAGAGAGTGAGGAATTTTATTACCCAAAATAGAAGATGACATTCGATTTACCAGATAACAAGCTATAAGAACAGTGTCACCCGAAAACTTCAAAGGTGCATTAACATTTATTAAGAGAGTCCGAGTTGTATCAACAAGATGACGATGTTTGCATTCAGCCACACCATTTTGTTGTGGTATCTGAGGACAACTGGACAAATGTATGATGCCATGAGAACTCAGAAAAGATTTAAAAGATGCAGAAAAATATTCTTTTACATTTTCACTGCGCAAAACATGAATTGTTTTCCCAAACTGATTCTTTATTTCTGAACAAAAGATTTGAAAAGCATCAAATAACTCAGAACGATCTTTCTTTAAAAATATCCAAGTACATCTTGAAAAATCATCAATGAAAGTAACATAATACCTATATCTTGAAACAGAAGGAACACGACTAGGACCCTAAACATCAGAATGAACAAGATCAAAAGGAGACATAGTTCGACTATTGACACTACTAGGAAAAGATATTCTAACATGTTTTCGAAGTTGACAAGATTCACAGTTCAAGGTTTTCAAATGTGAAAGATAAGGGACCATTTGCTTTAACTTGTCCAAACTTGGATGACCAAGACGACGATGTAGGAGATCGGCAGACTCTAAAACAACACATATGGTGGAAGATGAAGGTTGTGCTAGTTGTGGCTTCGTAATATTCAAGAAGAGGAGGTTGAATTGAGTATGATAACTTTTTGAAACTTTTTCCCCTTTTTTGTAAAAACTGATTCTTTTCTTTAACTATGAAAAAGATTTTGTCAACCAACAAACCAAAATTTGTTTTTGCAAGATGTATTTCTATCAAGACTTAAAACTTAGAAAGAAATATTAACAAAAAGGTTGATTTCAGATATGAACAAGATCACAAACTAATCAAATCATGCAAGCATCCTTAACATATTGCTTAATATATTCAAAAATAAAGCAAATAAAGAGTTAAAGGATAGAGAAAATTGCAAACCGAGATTTATCTTGGTTCAGCTACCTCCTCTGGTAACCTACATCTAGTCCCCACATGACTGTGAGTTTTGTCCACTGTTAAAAATCAATTTACAAGATTCTTTACACAAGCTTCACTTCTTGGTTCCTTCTACCCAAATGATAGCTTTTCCAGTCAAAGCAATCTTGTAATTCCCACAAGAGTTCCTTCTACTCTTGCACAGCATCAAGAGTCCTTTCTACTCTTGATTTAATCAGTGAGAGAACCTCCTCTCTTATCTCTCTTTTACAATACGAAAAGATTGAATCAGATTCTAAGAAATCAGATATTACAAATTGAAGCTCTACAGAAAAATACTTAGTTTTTCAATGAAAAGCTCTCTCTGTATTTGTGTGCTTTATCTCAAATTTTGAATGAGTTGTTATTGAGAAAGTGTTTTCCAATGTCCTTATATAGGTATATTTCAAAATAAATTTGTTGGTCACACTTTTCAAGTCAGTTAAGATCAAAACAAACTTATAAAACAGATTCTGTTATCAATCAATCGATTAGTACAAAGATGTACTAAACAAAAATTTCACTCTTACAACGTGTGTACATCGATTGCCTAATCGATTGTGTTCTTAGATTTTCTTGATCTTGAGTGATACACACATGTGTACATCGATGTTGTTATTAAAAAAACACTTGCAATTTCAGCTCAGAAGTTTATACATCGATTACCTAATCGATGTATACATAGATGTATAACATTTATACATAGATGTACACTGAGGTTTTCATTAAAAGTTAGTCAATTAACTGAAAGTACATTGATGTACATATAGATGTACAGACTTATTAATTAACCTTTTTCATTCTTAGTCCATTTTTACTTTTGAAAACTATTTTTACTTATTTTACTTATTTTAGAGAGCTTAATCAAAGAATTATACTAAGTCTTTTCTTTACAAAAAGGTTCCTAATGATCTTCCTTAAATTCCTTCTTCATGATGCTCCTTCTTCAAGTTTTCCTTCATGACCCTCGCATTGAAATGCTTTGCTCCATGATCCATTGCATCCACTTTTCTTACTCCATTAAATCTCATTGAAAAAATAAAGCTTGGCAAGTAGTTAGTGAATCAAAGTAATAATCATATGAAGTTTAGTCATTAATCAAAACATACTAGGGTCATTTATCCACAAGTTGAAGGTAGTGGAGACCTCGTGATTCAGATCCAGCTCCAATCGTCTGTCCTGTACTCCGGTCATGTATAAGAAAGGAATCAGAATTAAAGGTTATGGAACAATTTAAAGTACGAGTAATTTGGTTGATTGAAATTAAATTAAAGGGATAGACAGGTACAAACAAGACTGAATTTAAAGGTAATGATAGAAGAGGTGAATCTTTACTAATACCAGCGACATGTGCCTTAGACCCATCAGTAAGAGTAATATTGTGAGATGTTTTAGGGAATGACAATTTAGAGAAAAAAGAAGGATTACCAACTAAGTGATCAGAAGCACTAGAGTCTAAAATCCAGGATCCAACATATACAGATTGAGAGAGACAAACTGTAGAATTACCAGTGTGAGCAACGGTGGCCGAAGAAGAAGAAGCATGTTGAGTGCCTTTAAACTGAAGATACTCCTTATACTTATTGGCTGAAAGTAGATGATCGTTTTCGGACTCGATCTTGTGCTCAACAACTGGTTCAAGAGACTGAGCAACATTGGCAGTTTTATTCGTGAATCCATGTAGGGAGTAGCACTGATCTTGAGTGTGTCCATCTTGCTTACAGAAAGAGTAGTGTAGATTACTTCTACCACCTCTGCCATGACCACCACATCTACGGCCACGACTTCGGCCTCCTCGGTCAGTTGAGTTTGAGACAAAAACTAAAGACTCGGATGCTGTTTGAGAATCAACATCAAGGGAAGCTATTGGAGAAGGAATTCGAAGCAAACGATCAATTAGTTCCTCCACCATAGGAATATTAGGATTTGTCAAAGTCTGATTCTGAACATATTCAAAGTCTTTATGGAGGCCATGAAGAATAAATACTATAAGCATGTTATCAAGCTTACCCGACATCTTTTGTGCATCATCACTAACCAGCATCAATTTAATCTCTTCACAAATGGATTGTGCTTTATTCAAATAGGAGGGCAAGTCAAGATCAGTCATTTGCATTGTTGTCAAACTATGAATCATCTCATATAGCCGGCGTGTATCATTAGCATAAACAGTTTGAGCCTTTTTCCAGATTTCGTAACATGTTTTGTAAGGATGGAAATGCACCATTAATCTTAGTTCAATAGACTGCCACAAAAATGATACAAGCTGATAATCTTCCCATTATCATTCATCCTTCTCAGATTCAGCAATGTCAGTAACCTGTTTAGTGAGATGGTCAGACAATCATTGACCTAGAAACCATATCTCTACAGCATTACGCCAATTCAAATAATTCTTACCATTCAACTTCTCGGTAGTAATGATGGGGGACCCGAAAAATGCAAAAGAAATCAGACTCTTCTTAGTAAATTTAGCTATGGAAGAAGTTCAAAAGAATAAAAAAAAGAGAGGAAAATGTACCCCAAAACCAAAAGCTAGAAACCAAACCAAACAGGGGCAGTACACAGCAATGAACAAGGGATTTAACAACAGACCCAGAAATCAAATAGGGACAAAACAAAACTAGGAGGAGACGGCGAACTAAGCGGCGGAAGTGGCGACATCAACAGAGGCCGAGAGAGTGGTGCGTGGATCATACCCACCAGAGAATAAAGCTACTGAGGATGGCACATGAGAGCGCGTGACGACGGCGCTGGTGGCGGGTGCTTGGACGAACAATCAGTCTGCGGCATCTGAGGTGAACCCTAGTGTCACTTTGGGCACCGGACGACTACAGGCAATGGGTCAGCATTGACAGTAGCTGAAACCAAAAAAAAAAAAAAAAGATAACAGGAACAAACCGCTCTGATACCAACTTAAAGTTAAACCTGAATTTTTCTCTCTATATTGTATTGCAATATGAGACTACAATATATATACACTTGACAACAAGATAGAACATTAATTATCTATACTAAGTCCTAGAAGTGTAAATACAATGAATACATAGATACAATGAATAGAACTCCATTGTCCACATCGTCCACTTATTATGATTATAATCAACACCTTCATTACTGATCAGACCAGTCTTCATTGCTGGGATTCTAGCAGCCTTCATTGCTGCTTTTAATCAAAATTAGACCAGATCGAACCAGATCGAATCAGATCGTCCTCACTGAGCAACGCCATCATGCCACCATCATAGACCTTGTTCCACTGTCAAACAGTTCATCTGTTGTGGCATCGTCATCACTATCATCTTCGTCCAACTCGCGGCGTCTTCGTTCAAACCAAGTTGTCGTCCTCACGAACAAAGCCACTGTCCTCACCCAGGCCCCTCTTCAATAGTGCACCATGACGCCCATCTCCAGCAGAGCTCAGCACGCTGTGCCACCTATCATATAAGGCCGCGACGTCATCTCCTAGGCCTTGTCCAGTAGCGCGCCATCTCATCTTTGAGCAACACCTGTTTCATTGTTTTTTCTCTTGTTTCATTTGATCACTGTTGTCTTTTAACAAAAAAAAAGGTTGGAAAAAAAAAGGTTAAAAATTGAATCATGAGTATGTCAGACGACCAGATTGATAAGAATTTTTGTTTTCAATCCTTTAATGCTTCTGGTACTGATAATTTATGGATTATGGACTCTGGTGTAACTGACCATATGACATTTTATTCACCATCTCTGTTATCTTATCAACCCTCTTCTAGTAAGCATCATATAACCATAGCTGATGGCTCTCACATTTCAGTTGCAGATTCTAGTACTATTAAACTTTTCCCTTCTCTACACTTGTACAATGCGCTCCATGTTTCCAAACTTTTCCATAATCTTATTTCCATTCATAAGCTTACTAAAGACATTAATTGTGTCATAAACTTTTTTCATTCTCATTGTGTCTTTCAGGATCTTGCCATGAGGAGGACCATTGGAGTTGCTAAGGAACAAGGAGGATTGTACTATTTCCTTAATATGCCAGCTAATGATGGTTCTGATCAAAAGTTGTCATCTTCCTGTCATTAGTCTAGTTCTAAGTCTCTTTCTTCTCAAATTTGGTTACGACATAAGCCTATAGGACATCCTCCTTTTTCTTTGCTTAAGTTTATGTTTTCGCCTTTATTTTTAAAAGAATCTATTGAGTCTTTTCATTGTGATGTTTATGATTTTTTCAAACACCATTGTGTAACTTTTTCACCTATTTTTAATAAAAGTGTTGAGTTTTTTGCACTTATCCACTATGATGTTTGGGGTCCTGCATCTATTTCCAATATTTCTAGTGCTAAATTATTTGTTTCCTTCATTAATGATTGTACTCAAGTAACTTGATTTTTTCTAATGAAAGACAAATCAGATGTGTTTCAGTTGTTTGTTCAGTTTTACCGCATGGTTCAAACCTAATTTGAAAAGTCCATTAAACGTTTGCATTCTGATAATGGTAAAGAGTATGTCAACCAAAATTTCTCTACATTTATTAAAGAGCGTATTGTGCATGAACTCACATGTGTTGATACTCCTCAATAAAATTGTGTTGCAGAAAGGAAAAATCGTCATTTGCTTGAAATCACTAGAGCTTTACTATTCCAAATGTTTGTTCCTAGTTCATACTAGGGGAAGCTGTTTTAACTACTGCATATTTAATTAATCAGTTGTCATCTCGTGTCTTGGGGAATGTAAGTCCTGTCCAACTCATGACCTCTCATTTTCCATCTGTTCCTATTATATAGAGTCTATAGTCTCGTGTCTTTGGTTGTGTGACATTTGTCCATGTACACCGTTAATATCGCAGCAAACTTGTTCCTCGTGCTGTCAAATGTGTTTTTTTGGGTTATGCTCATGACAAGAAGGGGTACAAATGCTATTAGGGATGACAAAAATCCCTAGGGCTCGGCGATCCCCGGGAGGACCGCCCGAAATAGGGCCCTGAATACGGGGTTTAGTGAGGGTAAAAAATTTCTCTGTGGTATGTTCGGGGACGGGGACTAAGACCATACTCCCCTCCTCGCAGGTTTCCCGTCTCCGTTAAAATTACTATAATGACCTTCGTTCTATATATATATATATAGGGAACATATCTAGTGAGAAGAGTTTTTATTGTGAGAAGGTGAGAGGAGTAAATCTTGACCATACAACCATACATGGATAGTCAAGAGTAAAAGTTACTTGAAGGTCATGTGACCACTTAAAAAAGTTACATGCATTTATGTTATAATCTTGACCATTCATGAAAGATCCAATGGTCAAGATTCACTCATTTCACCTCTCACAATAAACACTCCTCTCACCTGAGTAAGATCCTATACACACACACACACACACACACACACACACACACATTTTAGTAATTTTATCTTTTATTAACTTTTATATTTATTTAAAATTAAAAATTTTAAAAATATATAAATTATGTCATTTTACTAAATTAACCATCCCCTTACCCATTACACTATAAGTCCTAGACTCTAGTCCTATGCCCTTACCTCTGTGACTTGTGTCAGCCCCCTTTCTTAAATATTTCTCAATCACTCACACTTAACCTTATTTTGAATTTTGATATTCTCCCTCTCAATCACGCACGTCTGTCCCCCTCCCCCTCCCCTAGCACGCAAGACACAGCCACCGAGCCATGCTCCCCTCCGCATAACGCTGCTACCCTCCGCGCAGCGTCGCTCCCCTCCGCGCCACGCACGTCTGCCGCAATGCCACTCCTCTTCGATGTGTAGTGGCGCTTCGAATATGAGATTTTCGGCGTCCTAGAACCTAGATCTGAGATCTCTGTCATCGCGTCATTGCCTCATTGTCTGTCGAATCAGTGAGCTCCAGCAGGACCAATCGACCAACACCTTCATCCTAGAACCTAGATCTAAGATCTCTAGCATCGTCCCAGAACTCGATCTAAGACCTCCGACTTCGCACCGTCACCTCATCTTTTGTCGAAAGACCAACACCAACTGAGCTATCTTTTTCCTATTTTTTTCTATTTATTTATTTATTTATTTTTTTGCCATTGTGGGGAATCCCCGTGGGTATTTGTGAGGACTTAGGGAATGAGGATAGGGGGAAAAATTTCCCCGTGGTGGGGATTGGGGACGGGGATGGGGAGTTAATCAGTTGACGGAGACGGGGAGTGAGAGGTACTCCTTGCCCCCATCCCGCGTGGGTGCCATCCCTAAATGCTATCATCCTTCAAATCGTCATTTTTTCGTCTCCATAGATGTCATTTTTCATGAACATGAGTCCTTCTTTCCTCGCTCTCAGCTTCAAGGGGAGAATGCTCTGGAAGCTGAGGCTGAGTCCTTCTCTCCTAGGTCATTCCTTCCTTTACCATCTGACTCTACACAGGAATTGACATCTTCTTCTGGCACCCCACCTGAACTAGATAAAGTCAAGGCCAAGGCTAGCACACCAAAATTAGTGTATTAGAAGAGAAGGAAACCCCGAACTGGCTTAACAATAACTTTAGGCGTCTGAACCAATGGTAAGTACTGAAGTTACAAGTTCTCCTATATCTGAACTTCCTATTTTTGTACCTGACCCAAATAATACTGTTTCTAAACCTGATAATATATCTTTGAATAATTGTGAACCTGACCTGGATGACTTACCCATTGCATTGAGGAAATGGAAAAGGTATTGTCCCAATTCCAAGTACCCTGTTTCTCAATTTATCTATTCTAAACATCTTTTCCTGCAGCACCAGAGTTTCATTTCAGCCATAGATTCTATAAAAATCCCAACATTAGTACAAGAAGTATTGAAGGATAAGAATTGTATTCAAGTCATGAATGAGGAGATGAGTGCAATAGAAAGAAATGGAACATGGGAGATTGTTGAAAGGTCGGGTGACAAAAGGCCAGTTAGGTGTAGATGGATATATACTTTGAAATATCAGTCTGATCATACATTAGACATGTATAAAGCAAGGTTGATGGCAAAAGGACACACTCAGACTTATGGAATTGACTATGAGGAGACATTTGTTCCAATAGCCAAGATGAATACTGTAAGGATCTTACTTTCCTTTGTTGCCCACTTTGGGTGAGAATTACACCAGTTTGATTTTAATTATGCCTTTCTCCATGGAGACTTAGAGGAGGAAGTTTATGTGGAAATTTCCCTTGGAATAATTCCACTAATGGAAGGAATAAGGTGTGTAGGTTAAAAAAAGTATTATACGGGTTAAAGCAGTCTCCCCGTGCTTGGTTTAGAAGATTCATAAAAACAATTGTGTCCCTGGGTTATAGACAAAGTCAAGGTCATTATACCTTCTTTTTTAAACATTCACAAGAAGGTAAATTTACAGTTTTGCTTGTGTATATTGATGACATTATTATATCAAGTGATGACCTAGTTAAGAAGTAACTCCTAAAATAGAAATTAGCTGCTGAGTTTGAAATGAAAAATCTTGGAAGGCTAAAGTACTTCCTTGGGATTGAAGTTGCCTACTCTAAACAAGGTATCTTCATTTTTCAAAGGAAATATGTCCTAGATCTTCTCAACGAGATCGGAAAGCTCGGGTGTAAGTCAACTGATGTACCAATTGAACAGAATCACAAAATGAGAAGTGATGAAGAGAGTCCCAAGGTAGATAGATCTCAATATCAAAGGCTAGTTGAGAAACTGATATACTTGGCATATATCAGACTAGTTCTAGCGTATGATGTTAGTATTGTTAGCCAATACATGCATGATCCGAGGGAGAGACATATGCAAGCCGTGGATCGAATTCTATAGTATCTTAAAACCACGCCTGGAAGAGGAATATTATTTTTTTTTAAAAAAAGGGAAACCTATCCATGGAAGTGTACACGGATGCTAAATATGCAGGTTTGGTTATTAACATGAGGTCAACATCAGGTTATTGTATGTTTCTAGGTGGGAATCTAGTAACATGGAGAAGTCAAAAACAAAACATAGTGGCATGGTCGAGTGCAAAAGCTGAGTTTCGAGTTATGGCACAAAAAGTTTGTCAGTTGCTATGGATGAAGATCATACTAGATGACCTGAGAATAAAGTATGAAGATCCTATGAAGCTATATTGTGACAACAAAATAGCCATTAGCATTGTGCATAATTCAGTTCAACATGAAAAGACAAAGTACATTGAGATAGACCGACACTTTATCAAGGAGAAATTGGATAGTGGGCTCATAGCCACAGTATACGTTCCTTCAAGACATCAGTTGACAGATGTATTAACTAAAGGACTACCCACAGAGCACTTTCAAGATCTTACTAGCAAGTTGAGAATTATAGATATCTATTCACCAGCTTGAAGAGAAGTATTGGGTTTTGTTGTATAGATTTAGATTTAATTGTACATATTTTTTCTTTTATTAAGACAAATTTATTTCCTATAATTTGCTTTATTTTAGGAAAATAATTAGTGTCATTAGCCTATATAATGTGTATCAGCCTGTACAGTTTGAATTAAGCAATAATATTCAGAAATATTATTTTTCTTCCAAGTTGTTGGTTAGTGTTGGACTTTATTGTACAGATTTATTTTCTTTATTGTACAGATTTATTCTTTTATTCTCATTATTAGGGTAGATTTGATTCTTGTATTATGACATATTTGTTTCCTGTAATTTAGCTCTATTTTAGGCAAGTCATTATTGTCATAAACCTATATAATGTAAATCATACTTGTACAATATTATCAAGAAATAATATTCAGAAATATTCTGTCTCTTTCAAGTTGGTATCAGAGATCCCGATCTGGGAGTCTCTGTTGTTTCCGCTGCGATCAGCCTTCATTGCTGATCGAACCACCATCTTCATTCTTGGGTTTTTGGCGGCCTTCATTGCTGCCTCAATTAGATCGAGATAGCCCACGTAGCCACTGCTCCACCACCTACCTACATCGTCACAGATCCTTGTCCGCTGTCCCCTACCACAAAGCGTTACACCAGTCCGTCTTCCCACGCCACGAGCTACAGCAACCCGGCGTTGCAAACCAGTCCATCACAAAAAAAAAAGAAAAAAAAAAAAAAAAAAAAAAAAAAAAAAAAAAAACAGGTTGAAAAACATGAGTACGTCGAGACGATCAAGTGTCAAAGTCACCCCATGACTCGGTCTTTGCACTGCCTACACCTCTGAATCCCAATGATCTCATTGACTCTCTCAGTAAGCCTTCTGGCTCCTGTTCTCTAACCCATGGTGGTAAGAATATTTGTTTTCAATCGTTCAATGCTTCTGGTACGAGAATTTATGGATTTTGGACTCTGGTGCTACTAATCATATGACTTTTTATTCACCACCTCTATTATCTTATCAACCTTCTTCTAGTAAGCATTATATAACCGTAGCTGATGGCTCTCAAACCTCAGTTGCGGGTTCTGGTACTATTACACTCCAGCCCTCTCTACACTTAAACAATGTGCTTCATGTTCCTAAGCTTTCCAATAATTTGATTTCCATTCATAAACTTATTAAAGACAATAATTATGTTATAACCTTTTTTCATTCTTATTGTGTCTTTCAGGATCTTGTCACGGGGAGGATGATTGGAGTTGCTAAGGAACAGGGAGGGTTGTACTATTTCCTTAATATGCCAGCTAATGGTGGTCCTGATCAGAAGTTGCTTCTTTCCTGTCATAAGTCCAGTTCTGAGTCTATTGCTGCTCAAATTTGGCTACAACACAAGCGTTTGGGACATCCTTCATTTTCTTTGCTTAAGTCTATGTTTCCATCTTTATTTTTAAAAGAATCCATTGAGTCTTTTCATTGTGATGTTTGTGAGTTGGCCAAACACCATCGTGTAACCTTTTCACCTAGTTCTAATAAAAGTGTTGAGCCTTTTGCACTTATCCACTCTGATGTTTGGGATCCTGCATCTATCTCTAATATTTTAGGCACTAAATGATTTGTTTCTTTCATTGATGATTGTACTCGGGTAACTTGGCTTTTTCTAATGAAAGATAAATCAGAGGTGTTTCAATTGTTTGTCCACTTTTACCACATGATTCAAACCCAATTTGGAAAATCCATTAAGCGTTTGCGTTCTGATAATGGTAAAGAGTATGTCAACCAAAATTTCTCTACATTTATTAAAGAGCATGACATTGTGCATGAACTTACATGTGTTGATACTCCTCAGCAAAATGGTGTTGCCGAAAGGAAAAATCGTCATTTACTTGAAATCACTAGAGCCTTACTATTTCAAATGTCTGTTCCTAACTCATACTGGGGGGAGGCTATGCTAAATGCTACATATTTAATCAATCGGTTACCATCTCGTGTCTTGGGTAATGTAAGTCCTGTCCAACTAATGACCTCTCACTTTCCATCTGTTCCTATTATGCGAGTTTGATCTCGTGTCTTTGGTTGTGTGGCTTTTGTTCATGTACATCGCCAACATCGCAACAAACTTGATCCTCGTGCTGTCAAATGTGTTTTTCTGGGTTATGCTCCTAACAAAAAGGGGTACAAATGCTATCACCCTTCAAGTCATCATTTTTTGTCTCCATGGATGTCACTTTTCATGAAACAGAATCCTTCTTTACTCGTCCTCGCTTCGGGGGAGAACACTCAGCGAAAGCCGAGACCGAGTTCTTCTTACTGAGCCCTTCCTTCCTTTACCATCGACTCTACACACGGGAATTAGCATCTTCTTCGGCACCCCACTTGAAGCGGCCCAACAAAGAACTTCAGACGTCCGAACCAACGGTAAGAACTAAAGATACAAGTTTTCCTATCTCTACGAACTTCCTATTTTTGAACCTAACCCGGATAATACTATTCTGAACACGTTAACATGTCTTTGAATAATTGTGAACTGTCCTAGATGACTTACCCATTGCATTTAAGGAAAGGGAAAAGGTATTGTCCCAATCCAAAGTACCCTATTTCTCAATTTGTCTCTTCTAAACATCTTTCAATGCGACACTGAGTTTCATTTCAGCCATAGATTCTATTAAAATCCCAACATCAATACATGAAGCATTGAAGGATAAGAACTGGATTCAAGCCATGAATGAGGAGATGAGTGCATTGGAAAGGAATGGAACATGGGAGATTGTTGAAAGACCAGGTGACAAAAGGCCATTGGGTGTCGATGGATATATACTTTGAAATATCGGTCGATGGTACACTAGACCGGTATAAAGCAAGGTTGGTGGCAAAGGGATACACTCGGACTTATGGAATTGACTATGAGGAGACATTTGCGCCAAGAGCCAAGATGAATCTTGTAAGGATCTTACTCTCCCTTCTTTGCTCACTTTGGGTGGGAATTACACCAGTTCGATGTTAAAAATGCTTTTCTTCATGGAGACTTAGAGGAGGAAGTTTATATAGAAATTTCCCCTAGATATGATTCCACTAATGGAAGGAACAAGGTGTGCAGGTTAAAGAAGGCGTTATACGGGTTAAAGCAGTCTCCCCGTGCTTGGTTTGGAAGATTTACCAAAACAATGGTGTCCCTGGGTTACAAACAAAGTCAAGGTGATCATACTCTCTTTTTTAAACATTCACAAGAAGGTAAACTCACAGTTTTGCTTGTGTGTGTTGATGACATCATTATATCAGGTGATGACTTAGTTGAGAAGCAACCCCTAAAGGAGAAATTAGCTGCTGAGTTCGAAATGAAAAATCTTGGAAGACTAAAGTACTTCCTTGGAATTGAAGTTGCCTACTCTAAGCAAGGTATTTTCATTTCACAAAGAAAATATGTCTTAGATCTTCTCAAAGAAACTGAAAAACTCGGGTATAAGCCAACTGGTGTACCAATTGAGCAGAATCACAAAATGAGAAATGATGAAGAGAGTCCCAAGGTAGATAAATCTCAATATCAGAGGCTAGTTGGGAAACTGATATACCTGGCACATACCAGACCTGATCTAGCATATGCTGTCAGTATTGTTAGTCAATTCATGCATGATCCGAGGGAGAGACACATGCAGGCCGTGGATCGAATTCTACAATATCTTAAAACCACGCCTGGAAGAGGACTACTATTTAAAAAAGGGGGAAACCTGTCCATGGAAGTGTATACGGATGCTGACTATGCAGGTTCGGTTACTGACAGGAGGTCAACATCAGGTTATTGTATGTTTCTAGGTGGAAATCTAGTAACATGGAGAAGTAAGAAACAAAACGTAGTGGCACGGTCGAGTGCAGAAGCTGAGTTTCGAGCTATGGCACAAGGAGTTTGTGAGTTGCTATGGATGAAGATCATACTAGATGACTTGAGAATAAAGTATGAAGCACCTATGAAGCTGTTTTGTGATAACAAATCAGCCATTAGCATTGCCCATAATCCTGTTCAACATGACAGGACAAAGCACATTGAAATAAACCGACACTTTATCAAGGAAAAATTGGATAGTGGGCTCATAGCCACAGCATACGTTCCTTCGAGACATCAGTTAGCAGATGTGTTAACTAAGGGACTACCTACAGAGCACTTTCAAGATCTTACTGGCAAGTGGGAATGATAGATATCCATTCACCAGCTTGAGGGGGAGTGTTGGACTTTATTGTACAGATTTATTTTCTTTATTGTACAGATTTATTCTTTTATTCTCATTATTAGGGTAGATTTGATTCTTGTATTATGACATATTTGTTTCCTGTAATTTAGCTATATTTTAGGCAAGTCATTATTGTCATAAACCTATATAATGTAAATCATACTTGTACAATATGATCAAGAAATAATATTCAGAAATATTCTGTCTCTTTCAAGTGTTAGTAATTTATCCTAATTTATTTGTTTATTAATTTGAATAACTATTCTACAAGATTTTTCTTAATACTAATTGCTTCAGCTATTCTTCTACAAAAATTCAAGCAATTGACATATATGAATTTTAGAAATTGTAAATCCCAATAAGAAATAATATGTTTAGAATCCCTAATTTAATAGACTTATATCTTGATTACTATAGGAATTTGCTTAAGATTTGTGACTCTGTTGGAAAGCTTAATAAACTGGTTCATTTAAGTTCTTCAAAATGCAATAAGCTCAAGACTCAATAGATTTCCAAATATATTGGAAAAGATGGAAAATTTGAGATATGTCAATATATCAGGGACTGCTATAAAAATGTTGAAGTTGGTACCAACCATAAGAAGAGGCGGGATGGATTGTGGTCTTGTTATGCAGAATAAGTAGTTCTTGAAATTTAGTAATTAAGTCTGCTCAACTCTTAAGTTTAAAACTTGGCATTGAGTATATTCATCCCAACTTCATAGAAATGGATGAGAAAACTTAATGTCAATATAAATGCATGAGACAAATGATTAGGATGGATCGAAGGAGGATATTAGTGATCAATCTTATATCCTAAAATGAAGTTTTCAAACTTCATGTGAGATTAAAATAGTAATGGTTCAATGCAGCAACTAAGTAAAATGTGGGAACATTTTAAGGATGATAAGCTCTAGATGTGTGAAAAGCACTTCAAGTTGAGTTTCTGAGAAAGTGTTTCTTTAGTGGCTTTTCTATGGAATGCTTCAGAGGGATTATCTCAAGGTTTGTTAAAGATGAATAGTAAATTGATTTTTCCAACTTAAGTGTTGAAATAATTGTAGAAACTTAAATCAAAGAAATAGGAAGAAAAAAGCTCAATACAAAGGTTGATCTTGGTTCATGTCCAACCACTTGAAGCTATATCCAGTCCCCAGCCATTGCCGGGATTTTCTTCACTATTTTTGAGTATTCTTTGTACACCATAGTAGCTCCTAGCTATAATCTGAGTATTCTTTACTCACATAGCCACTCTTGGCTACAAACCCAAGTATTCTTTGCTCACACAGCCACTCTTGGCTACAAACCTGAGTATTCTTTGTTCACACAACCACACTTGGTGACAAACCCAAGTTTTCTTTGCTCACACAGCCACTCTTGACTACTAAACTCACTTTTCACTGTGACTAGTACACATTACTAGCTCACCACACTCACCACTAAGTTACAAGTGTATAGACAACAATATTTATCTATCACAACACTCCTAGAGTGGATAAACTCAATGAAAACTCAAAGAATAACACATACAACAAGATATATCATAATGCTTTGGTAAACAGAGAATAGTTGAGTAGACTAAGAAAGCTTTGATAAGCAAACAAAATACTTGCACTGGAAATATTGATCATCACTGTTCTAAACCTTCAATCATCATTGTGAAGTCCTTTTATAGCCTTCCTTAAACTAGTTGTTGTGTTTTCACTATTCCTGATGCAGAAAAAGCAAAACTAGCCATTATTGATGTAACTTTTTCGTGTTTAGTGTTGTTTTGTCTTGTAGCGCCATACGTAGGCTGAGTTTGACAAGTCTGCTCAACTCTTGATACACACCCAAATTTCTCCAAACTTTGCACTTGACTTTTTCTGGTTTAACATCATAGAATGATGGACTGTCCACGATGAAAGCATCGAGAAAGAGAGTTCTTGAAGATGCCTTTCAATCTTGGTGCATTTTCTTGGAGTTGTATAAGGCATGTTTGCTCAACTTCAAATTTCTGATCTTGATCAGTCTGCTCATGAAACTTTGGAGTCTTCTCATGATTGTTCACAACTGTATTGAGACTTCTTTTAGCTTTCTCGAGTCTTCTCATGTCTTCATTGAGTTTTCTCATGACTCCCTTGAAGCTTCTTTACTTTATAACATGCCAAATGTTTAATCTTTGATGATTTCTCTTTAAAGACCATTAAGCACAAAATCTATAGATCAACTACAAACCAACCACAAACTAAGTTAGTTTATCTTATCATTATGAGATCATGTTTTCAAATATGGTTTGTTACTCATCAAAACTCATCACAAAAGGGAATTGGATCTAACAAATGTTGCCCAATTCAATTAGAAACCTGATTAGCCTTGGAACTTTAGCTATAGATTCGTGTATAAGTCTTCAGGATCTACCACAAAGCAAGATGTTTTTGCAAAACCTTAAGGCCCAAAAATTCAAAAAATCCTTATATATGTTCAAGAATTTTGGAGGTGGAAATTGTTCCATTTTGTCTTCAAAGATCATTGAAAGTTCATATGTTTTCAAGTGGAGGTAGTGCATTAATGTTTCATCCAGAGTTACATTTCCTAAATCTTGAAGACTATAATCTGTCTAATTGATTTGATGCAAAATGGCACACATTTTACATTATGTTTGGATGTTTTTTCATTAATGAAACGAAACAGAATAGGTGGGGATGAACTGGAAAAGGAAAGGAATGAATGGAACATAGTTACCTTTCTCTTTGTTTGAAAGATTAATAAGAGAACGGAACAGAAATGGTTCCACCTCAATTTTGGGGAGAGCAAAAGTTGGACCTTTAAGGGGGAAGAGAAGGGAAATGGTTCCCATGTGATCCTTCCACTTCTCATATATTTTAAAACTCAAACACGCGAAGTTATTTTCATTCCCCTCATTACTTATCATCCAAACATACTGTTAGGTTTTAATTATTAGGGTTTTTATTTTATTTTATTTCATTTTATTTTAATTAATTTTATTTATACTTTCAATATTTTTATCTTCTGGTTGGTGTATGCCCTAGAGGCTAATACATTTTCTATATATACATATATTCTATTATGCTATTTTATATATGAGGCATTTCATTTATTGTGTTCTTTTTGATAAACATAATAAAGTCCTTAGAATAGTAAGTTTGATGCCATAGGACATCAAGTGGATGACTTGATCGTGAGATCCTTTTGGTTACAACACTATTCTTAAATGTTCCTAGTCAAGTATTATTATTAATTAGGACAACAATAATACATCGAGACTAGTATGTGTAGAGACTGATGACCGCATCTCACGGGTCATGGATATGAGATATCAAGTCTTCACATTGGTACATATTAGAGTAATGATGTCTTGGATCGACCCACCGAGAACGCTACATGGATCGTTACGTGAGTGTCATAAGCGATTCTCATAGTGACAATGGTGTTTGTGGTCCTTTGACCGAAATCACTACGATTCCTACATGAGGAGTTGTTTTAATGCCATCAAACGTCATCTGTAACAAGGTGATTATAAAGTTGGTTATTGGACATACCGCAAATCATGCAGAGGGATGTGAGTGACCTAGATGGAATTTGTCACTCCTACATAACAGGAGCGATATCTTCGGGCCCCCTGATTGAGTGAGATTGTGAAAGCATGGCCATGCTCAAATGAGTCAATATGAGATATTGATCTCATTTGTTGTTACAAAGTCTACTTGAGTATCAGGAAACGAATGATTGGACTATACAAGGGTGACGCATTCCATGCCTTGTGTTCAATCTAGATATCTTGACAAAGGGACTAAACGACACGGAAACATTGGTCACGAAAAAGGTTATGTCAAATCACTGACATTCTCATTACTTGGGTAGCAGTGATGTGTTGCTAGATACCGCACATCTTGTTTGTAATATTAAAATGGGATTTTAATATTACTACCAACGTCATGAGAACACCGCAGGTCACACACTTAGAACAGACTAAATTGGAGCAATAAGGATCCAAGTTGGACTCGGATTCAATTGTGGGCCTAACTCATGACAGATGGGTTTTAGGGTTGCACTTACTTACCTTGCTACTGCTCACACTCACTTAAGCGCACCACTATTATAAATAGTCTTTGTTAAGGGGCTGCTATAGATGTTACATCACAACCCTAACCGCACCTAAGAAAGTGAGTGAGAGACGGTGAAAGGTTCTTCTCTTCTATTCGCAGCCTAGCACCGCGAAAAGCAGGCGTGACTCCTTTTGCAAGTCCTGCATTCGTGTGGATCCGCAGAAACATCGTCGCTATTACGGTGTTGGTGATTCACCTCGCTTGTGTTTATCACGCTTCAAGAGGTAAATTTTAAAAACTCGGATTATGGACTTTTCGCATGGATCCTGTGTGGGAATCCTATTATTCCGCTGCGAGATATTTTGATCCGCAATTCCCAACAATTTTCATTCCCCTCATTACTTATCATCCAAACATACTGTTAGGTTTTAATTATTAGGGTTTTTATTTTATTTTATTTCATTTTATTTTAATTAATTTTATTTATACTTTCAATATTTTTATCTTCCTAATTTGTTTTACGATTTTCTATGTATTTCTAGATGTAATCTTGAAGATTTTGGATCAGTTTATGCTGAATTTAATGATAGGCTTAAAAAAGAATTTTATCCAAATACAGATTGATCCAGAATTTTAAAAAGATTCTGGTTGGATTGGAGTCTTATCCAAAATCAAAGGTGTTAGAGACTTAGAATGACTAGAAGACCAAAATAAGCAAAAAAAGAGAACATACACAAGACAAGAGCAACACCAAGGGAGATTCAATGTGCTTCCTCTAGTTCCTTTGTTTCGTCTTTTATTTGAATTTACTTTGGATTTCTTGGGTTTCATGGATTGTTCTACAAACATGAGTGGTTAATTTCCTTGTTTCTAGGATTAGGGAAGTAACTCAATGAAGACATTGTAATTTGATTTTAACTCTTCTCTTAGTTTATGAATAATATTTATTTTATATTCAATTTGTGTTCTTAATTCTTGCTATATGATAAGGCCCTATATATGCCCATATCTAAGGTGAGTGAAGGATCAAAAGGTGAAACTCAATATTGGAACTTCTAATAATTGAACCTAAGAATTTATGATCTAGAAATACGTTAAATCTTTTGAAGATCAATGAATTATCAGAGCTTAATAGATTTCAATTAATATAATAACATGAAAATATATATTATTTTAATTTTAACACGTTCTTTTAGACTCCAAAAGAAAAATTAATTACATTAGAATAACTCGCCTTCAAAACCAATATCGGACCTTGACTAAGTGAGTTTTAGAGATGATTGCAACTAGTTGATGGATTGAAACCCTAGCCCATCAAAAAGTCAAATTCTGCACTCCAATACAAGTAGAAGCAACATATTAGTCCACATTTTGAGAACATTCTATTAACCCCGTCCTTTTTATATGGGACCAACCCAACATCGAATTTCCCAATGAATCAGGAAAAATTGCTCCAAAATATTTTGCTTAAAAAAGCATGTATAGATTATGCTCAAATGGATTTAGTTTTGTCATCTGGCACCTCCTAGGTACCATCCCGTAGCCCCTCAAGCAATTTCCAAAATCTCTAATTCTGTCTAACATCAATTCATGTGTTTACAACTTTCTAATTTCATCCTCTAAAGAATTTTGAAAAGTTGCATCTTGTTATTAATTCTTTAACTCAATTACTTGTCCCATCAGACTTCGCACTTTCCCTTGTAAAACAAGATTATTGGATTCTAATTCCCTATTCCTGGCTTCAAAGCCTTTCCCCTTATCTTTTGCAACTTGACTAACTTTCCAATCCATCTCCTTAACAACTTTCAAGTCTAAACTTTTTTCGACCATAGTTGGAATCAATATAAAAAACAGTAAATAATGATTGGGATTAACAGACAATTCGTCCTCGATCTCCATAGATCAAGCATGGTCATAGTTCTCCATTTCATAGGCTAATTATGATGATATAAGATAAGATCTTCGTGTGAATTGGTGAAGGGAATAGGCTGGCTGGCCCCGACCTTGGAAATTTTACTAACGATTCTTGAAAATGTTTCTTTAATATAGATATAATTTTATATTTGGTTAAAAAATTAAAAACCTTATTAATTTTAAATATATTAACCATTTAATCCTAAAATAAAATTCCTGATTCTGCCCCTTATCGAAAATCTAAGAGTGGCCAGTGACACTTGCAGCTGTGGTGGTTCTCTCAGTATTTGAGTGGCTTTGAGAGCCTTCTCTTGCTGTAAAAATAGTTCCTTTCAAGTAGGGAGTTAGATGTTGCACCAAGACATCCTTTTTTCCAATCCAATAGTAGTAAGTAGGTTAAACACCAATTCAATTGAACTCGCCATATTACATGAGCGACCCTAGTCCTGTGTGAGGGCTTCAAGAACCAAAATGCTAAATTGACAAACAAAGGACAACCAAAAGGATATGTTGAATTACAAGGAGATATAGAAGCCATGGTTTCAAGCAGTGAACTAAAGAAGAAGTGGGGCTCCTCACCATCACTAATCACTTCCAAGGAAGCTAATACTCACTGGTGAAAAATGAATGAAGGCAGTACTGTTCAATTAGTTTTTTCCTTAGCTTAGAAGCCACCATGAACTGCGGAGAAGGTGGAGTTGTGGGTGCATTTTAGGAACAGAGAGAAAGAGATAAAATATATGAACACACTTTCTAAACATTAATGCAAATCATATCTAAGAATTCCAAAAAATTCAACATTGCCATCAACATATGCTCATAAATCAACTAGGCCTAGTAGTAGCGGTTTCTATTTTTGTTTTTTTGTTTTTCGTATAATGAAGGTGCAAGCACCAAGATAATCTAGTGGCAAATTGGAACTCTTCACACACCACATCCCAATCTTCAAGACTGAAGAGTAAGTTTGTTGGCTACAACTGCTTTAAGGAGCTTTGGTGCACCACATGTATTGCATTCAACAAAGCTTAAGGGTACACCCTGATGGTAAGGAGTTAGTCAAAGCGAATGATTAAGCATGAGATGTTGCTTTTGCTCATCCTAATCAAAGCTTCCTTTGCCAAGCACTCAGCTGCTTCTTGTGGATCCTCTATGTGCCTGATAAGATTCACAGCCTCTTGATTCTTCATCACCTGGACATATATGGAGATTCATGAGCTACTAATTTACTTATTTTTGGTAATTGCATTTTTCTTTATTTTTAAGAAATCATTCCAATGACTAAGTATTCTAAGTTATTATAACATCATTTGGGGGCTTACCTCCCATATGCCATTGCTTGCTAAGATCAAAAACTCAGTATCAGAGTCGATCCTATCACCTCCCACGACAAGTTCTGAGCCTTTAGAATGCTTTGTACCTGTTGTATTTCCCGATTCACATGCTATTATGCGTACTTTGTGCACATGCATGACATTCATTATGAGATGTGTGAATCAAAAGATGTGTCCACTTATGGATAAACAAAAGAAATAAACTGTGATAACATATATATAAGAGGGGAAGAAAAATAAGGAAAAAGAAGAAGCTAGTGCAGCAGTTTTGCTTGATTAAACAAATGGCTCTTTTAAATGAGTGTGTTTGCTTCCCAGTTAATATTGCTTTTCCCCCTCCAAAATGAACAGTCATAGTCATTTTAATAATGACAAAATGATCTGAGTATTTGATACCTGAAAAGAGTCTGCGATACCAATGTCTCTTGGCTGAGTTTTTGTGTCTGCCGGTTGTCTGATGAGCTATGCCATCTTTGCACAGAACAGTTCTGTAATCTCCCAAGTTGGCTATCACAAGTTTTTCTCCATTTATCACCATCACAGATGTTGAACCCATTCTGCATGTCTCCTCTGATTTGTGTACCTCTCTGATCTTTGTTCTTGCACCTAGGTAAGCTCTCTTCAGTGTTTCTTTGGTTTTTCTCCTCATATGGGACTAACATATAATTGAAACATCAGAAACGCAAGAGAGACCCAAAATAGAGGTGAAATAGGGAAGCTATGGATACAGCAGCTTAATCTTGACCTCTCTTTGACAATAGATATCAAGGTTATGTTTGGGAATAAGAGGAGAAATGAAAATATGCCATGGTTGAATATATTCATCTAGCTATATGTTACATGTTTTTCTCTCTCCCATGTCATTTTCCCTTTTTCAAACCATTTCAAAATGGAGACTGAGAAACAATAGATCATAACGCATTTTTATTGTCCCTTGGTTATCTACACTCCCTCCTATTGACTCTGTTTAAAGAAGCACCCCCACAAGTAAGCAAGCAAAGATCTCACTAGTACATTTTTATTGTCCGCTTATGTTTCTCTATTTTTAATACTTCAATCTTTAAAGTGTTGGAATTGCTCTGCGACATTATCTATCGAAGGCATTCTAGTGGCAGTAAAGTCTATCCCATGCCAATAAAAATACATTCACATTCAGTGTTTACAATAGTTGGATGAGGCATAGAGTTTGTCACAAGCATTTTAATGGAAAAGCCATCTTAGTTTAATCACCAACCAAAAGCTTTGTTGCTCAAAATACTTAAGTTTTGTTCAACAAAGTAGAAAGTATAAGGGAGAAATGAGCATTGGTTACCTCTTTGAGCTTCTTGTCAAAGAAATGGGACTGCATGTACTTGGTAACCCCATCTCCAATTAGAGCATCAAAGATTCCAAAATACCACAATTCTGTGTTATCCATTTGCTCTTTCTGAACCACAACTGAATCAAAGTCCGAGTCATGAGAACCATCATTGATTACACGATGCTCGACCACATGATAACCATGTGTTATTGGAATCATCCACGAAGGCTTCCTTGCAGTCCCATGATTTCTCTTTCTGCCTTCATTTCCTAGTAAAAAGCGTTTCAGCCGGAATGCCTGTCCAACTCAATAGAGAAATTAGCTGTTGCTGTAAATGACTAATTCTTGATATGATTAAACATTTAGCAACATCATGAAGAAGAAAATCACAAAGGGTCAAGACCTTTTTTTTTTTTTCAAGTAACATTTTCTTTAGACCTTTGCATTTGGTCTATTAGGCAGAACTAGAACAGAACTCAGCTATCCATTAATATGAGTCTCATGAATTTCAAAGAACTTCAATGTAACAGTGGAATAGGGAAATGAACATTGGCTTACCTTGAGCTTGAGATGAAGATCTCTCAGTCCCATGTTTTTCTCTAATTATTTGATCAGACCCTCACAGAAAATCTGGCATTTTCAGGAGATAGAAAAACTAGAAATCAAATTTTTCAGACTGAAAATAGATAGGCTTTTATGATTCTTTTGGCTTGTGGTGATATATCCAACAGAGATGTTGAGTCATGAAGAAGTAGCTGCTCAATTGAAAAAATTAATTGGCTTTAATTATCTGTTAGGAACTTAGGAGGAAAGTTTGAATAAGAAGTAACCGTCTGGCTCTACTTTTTGAAGTTTTGAACTAACGAAAAAAATGGACTTCAATAGAAAGAATCAAATAAACTCCTTTGTCCTACAAGTAACTGACAACTCAGAATTTTCTGAGGCCTTTTTTATCCTTCCTTTTCTGGGTTATCTCTAAGTAGGTAAGTGTTGATTTGTTTTTTATTCTTTCATTTCTTTTTATTTCTTTTTCTTTTTTTTTTAGTATAAGTATTTCTGTTTTGAATAGTCTATAGATCTATATATCTATAATTATGCTTTACATTGAATCTCTGATTATTGCCAAACAAACAAAAAGGATAAACCGTCCATTAGTTTAAATTTAAAATTTTATGTTAATAAAAAAAATATATTAATGTTGACTTTTTATCCTTTTTGTCCCCTGTTGCTCAAACACACTTATGGCAAACAAAGTTGTTGATAGGGAGTAAATTCTGGAGATCTTGTTGAGCAACTTAATAGAGACCTAAACTTCTTCCTCCACCATTCCCTGTCCCCAAAAATAATGAAAATGAATTTTAGTATCTCCTCTTAACTTCTAATTTTAGAGGGGCAATTCATTGAATAAGTTCTAATGCTCAAACAGATAGGAGGTTGATTTTAGCACTTCACACAACGGCAAATAAGTAGAGTTCATCATTGTGTACCAAAAGCGTAGAATACCAAGTTCCTAACTTTATGCTTTCATTTAGATGCAACCTTTCAATATCCATCAGAATCAGGTCTCTTTCTTTTCTCACGTTTTAATGCATGAGTGCAACTGTTTATGTCAAATTTATCTTACTTTATCTATGCAACTTGAAAAGTTTGAAATTGAGACCCCATCTAAATTTTGAGATAATCATCACTTTTATTTCCGCTTATCTCAAATGATCTAGTTGAACTTTATATCCAAATTAAAAAAAAAAAAAAACCTTTGACAATTTGTAGTCCGACTCTTTCAAGTAACATCAACCAAAAGTACTACGGTGCATCGTTAATAATTTATTTATTTATTTTTATTATATAAAATAAGATCTCATGTTAAATTATGTGTTAAAAGATCACAAGATACCATTGACTAAGGGTTCCATTTACAAAGTATCTCTTAATCTACAAAATTGTCAACTAGTTGAGTTCATTACAAGGTATATAAAACGATACTTAAATAATTATAGCATGCCTCATGCCATGCCATGATTCTGACCAAAGTTAACGACTTAACAAAACTAATTAGATCTCTAGAAAAACATAAAACTGAAAAAAAAAAAGTTGAAAGCAAAAAGAATAATAAGTTCAAAATAATTATGAACGACAAAGAGGACGGGAAAAAAAAATGGTTCAAAATGACGTAGTACATTAATATTCACGATCTGTTGGCTGCTTTATTAAGGTGCTTCAAAAACTTGCCCGCGAGTTGGTTTGCATTTTATTTATTTATTTAAATTGGATGTGAGTTGGGTGCCATTTTAATTTTAATTATTATTTTTTGGTACAACCATTTTAAAATTTTAATTGTTTATTTATTTGAGTTGGCTGCCTATTAAATGTTTGCATCAGAGATGTGGGGAACTCTAGTGTCACTATATTTTTTTTCCCTCGTCATCAACACGGAATTTCATTATATAGATGTTGGGAATGAAATAAAAATGTACTCCAAATTGTTATAACAAATCCCATGATTTTTCTTTTGCATCATTACATGTTTCAGTTCCCAACAATAATGACTCTTGTTAATGGAAAATACAGGAATGTCAATTTGAAGATTTTGACTCCTATTATAAAATAGACAGTGGCCTTTATCGAAGAAATCAGCATATATAAAGACTGTTGATTTTTTTTTAATTATTAATGGCATTTATATTTATATTGCACCCAATGAGTTTATTCAATAATTGAACGGTATAAATTTTATTTTTAAAAAAATAGGTACCTTTTCCCCTTATGTTAATAACTAAATTTATGTTTGAGTTCTCGTCAAAAAAAAAAAAAATGTTTATGAGTAGGTTGGCTTGATAGCACTCCTTTAAGAGCTCTCCGTTATACTCCTGTGTTAGGCATGTTTTCATTCTTCAAGACTTCCCTTCTTCCTAGCCAGTTAGACATTCTCATCTCTTTATCCTCTCCCATCAAGTAATAGCAATGTCTTAAAAATTGAATTAAAGATTAAACCAACAAAGCCTCTCGCCCATCAAGTAATAGCAAAGTTTTAAAAATTGAATCAAAGATTAAATTGATAAGACCTTTAGATTATAATTCGATTGGTTTAATTAGTTAAATTTGAAACTGAATTATAATTAAATTATAATTAAGGTAAATATTGTTCGAATTAGAGACATGACTAACTCATAGTCAAATCAATTTCATCGGCCGATTCAATCCGATTTTTAAAATATTAGTTAATAGTACTTTCAATTTTTGTGGTCTGAGAAAGTTTCCTGAGGGGCGAGGCTATCACATTTGGACAATGTGACCCAAGCCTTAACGAAAGGTTAAAATAATATTTACATATTGGCTATTCAGATGGATTTTGCTTGCAAGAGTTAAACCTAAATCTTTTAAACGAAATGTTTTTAAACGAAATGTTTTGATATGAACATAGGGTGAGTTTAATATACACTCTCTAAAAATGTATAATATATCAGTGTATAATATATCACCTAATCTAAGTTATTAATTTATTTATAAAATAAATCAATAACTTAGATCAATTATAAAAAACCTGCTTAACAGAATTTTTTTTTTAGGCTTTTTAAGTTTTATATTTTTTTTTTACATACTACTACCATCATTGTCGTCGATTAGTAGGTCACTATACGCTGCTTGCGAACTACCTCTAATTTTTTAAAGTTATATAACTATATAAATATTATTAGTTAAATTTATAAGATTTTTCAACAAATACAATTATAATTTTAAGAAAATTGACTAATTTCAATTTTTTTAAGTTATATAATCTGTATAAATATTATCAATTAAAATTTATAAAATTTTTCAACAGTTATAGTTATAGAAAATTTTTTTTAATATACACAGTTATTTATGAAAAAATTTAAAAATAGATATAATTTTAATTGATATTATTTATAGTTGTGTAATTTTAAAAAGTAAACAGTATCAATCGAGGTGGCTAACGGTTTTTGACTACCCAAACAAACAGTGCCAGCCTGACGAACAGTGCCAACGGTTGTGAACAGTACCCAATTGTGAACAGTACCAATAAACAATACCACCGTAAATAATACCCCCGATAAACAGTATCGACAAACAGTACTAAAAAAATATAAAAAAACTAATTTGTAAAAAAAAAAACCTATAATAACAAGCAAATTTCAAGTTATATGAGACACTCAAACTCAAGAAAGTACACCATAACACCCGCCTATGAACATATACCCCACAAGAATCATTGATGCACATGCATCTACTTGAAAGGGTGTACTCTGGCTCTCAGCACCCATGGAATGTTTGCGACATGTAGACGGTATTGTCGTCCATCTCGAGTTACCCAAGCTGCTCAGATGTACACGATAAATTGGCTTTCGAGCTTCAAGGTGTCACTATTGATTGTAAGTTTGGATCTTGGTTAAAAGCAAAACATGTTGATATTTAAATTCCTCTTGTATTTCTTATTCCAGCTACACTTTTTCATGTCCTCAACACTTTTCAGCAAAAAGGTGACACTGGTTGGAAATTTTTCCCAGGCTATTTGTGAAGGATCAATCAGGACAACGTGTCCCAATCAGAGGTTACCACATTAGCCTTTCAGAAATCTCCCAATCATGCCTATTAAGATTTCATTAGCTCCTACTCCTAGTTCAAACGCCTCAATCTTGGGCAAAGATCAGGGTTCAATCAGAGTGAGCCAATATTTGCAGCTTCATATTTAGAATTTGAAACAGTATACTGGCAAGGAGTGAATTTAAGTACCAAAATCTCCTCCAATAATAATTGTTGATTATGTAGCCAAGAATAAAGAGTTATTCAACAAATAATGGGTTCTCCAATAGTCTAATTGACCATCCTTTTAATGGAAGTGTGAAACTGCACAAAAGGAAGGAATTACTGAGAAAGGAACCAAGCATGTCTGGCCTTGAGGAATTTGGAGATAAATAATCATGTTCAGACTTCAAAGCATAAAGTTGTACAAACAAAAGCTGGATGCGGTAATAAGTGAGCCATTTGCAAGGAAGACCAAGTTAAAATCCTGAATAGTTCAGTGATTTTTTTTTGTTTTGGGGTAAAAAAGATCAGGCTGACTTAGATTTCAGAAAATGTGGTGTAACGTCATACTTAACCACAACATTTAGAACAAGAAATGAGATTGGTATAGACAACATTTTGAAGATTAATGTGGTCAAAATGATTGGAGATAAGATCAAAGCCTTAGAATTTGTCATCGAACAGGAAAGTATTCAACGATTTGTGTATGCAGCCGAGGCAGGACTAGAACAAAAGTTAAATTTCAGGAAAGATTTAGAAAGATTATTGGATAGCTTAACACTACACACAGACGAAATAAAATTGCAGAGCACTTGTTCATGGTGCATATCACAACCATGAATACCACTGTACCAAAGCTAAGCAAAGGAAGACATCAATTGAAACAAGCAGATAAAAATTCAGAAAAAAAAAACAAATTCAATCACAAGGCCATCCTAATAAAAAAGATTTTAAAAAATAAGCAATGCAAAATTCAGAAAAAAAAAACAAATTCAATCACAAGGCCATCCTAATAAAAAAGATTTTAAAAAATAAACAATGCCTGCTCTCAATTGCAGCTTAAGATTTCTATTAGTTTATGAACGTCTTAAAAATTTAAACATATGCAAGTAAAAGCTAAAATGGGTATACCGAATTTGACAAACACCAGACAATCTAAAAATGAGATTCAAAGTACTGACATCAATTCCCTAACATGAAAGATCTCAAAATAAAACTTGTTATGAAGTTTCTCAATACTCATATAACAACCAAGTTGTACTAATTAAAGGAAATTCATAACAAAATTTGAAAATTGCACATGAAGTCATGCTTAAGATGCGCTCTTCTTAAGCTTAGCAAGCTCTTGCCTAACCACAGCTGCCCTCTGCACAAATTTAAAACATTATATTAGCTTCAACTACTCCAACAAGAAAGAATGCAACCACCCAAGATATATTAACACAATAGTAGACCCTTCCTGTAATGCCTAAAGGCCAACACAAGCATTTCCCAAAATGTAAGAAGGGTAATACTACTAACATGTAAAGAAAAACTATATGCACGTAAATTGAAACCAACCTTGATCTTTGTCAACATTATCTTGAACCTATCAAAATCATTGAGGGCTGCCCTTCTCTTCTGCACAATCAGTTTTCTGCCCCACGAGCTATTCTCCCACTTGTTCTTAACATCTGTTTAACAAGGAAAAAAAATCAATAAACAAAAGGAACGCTTTTAATAATAAAACAATTTCTTCACAAAAACTTGCACCAACCAGCAGCTTCCATGGCTTTAATGAGATCCTTCTTCTTGGGGACCCTCTTAATATCAATCTTAAGGTCAGTCAGTGACAGCCTCTTGAAATTCACTTGGGACCTCACCATGTCAGGGGCATCAACAAGAGCCTGTCAACACATGGTATACAAATTATGCTACACAGTTTCAACATCAAATACCGAGAGCTGCTTAACACATCAAGAATGCAAACACCTCTAACTTCTTCAATTTAATTTGATATTATCAAAACACCAAATTGATACCAAGACCCCCAAATTGCTCAAAAATTCATACACTTAAAGACATACACATGCACAAGTACACACATTTTCATGACCCAAATAAAATACCATAGCTTCAAAAACCAAAACCACACACAAGCAACACTAATTTTTTTGTTTCTGTCAATGACAATTATGAACATATTTAATCAACACCCAAATGAGAAAAGTTCATAATAATACACATCCAAAACAACCAAACCAAGCATCTGGGGCAATCATGAATCTAACGAAAAGTGACAAATCAGAGAAAGAGAGAAAAAGGGCATACCCTGTTCTGGTCAATAACATCAACGATGACCACGAGCCTCCCATACTCTTTGCCATAGTTGATCTGAGCAACCCTTCCAATCTCAACGTACCTCTTGAAAGGCTGCAGAATAATAGATCAAGAGAAAAAAAAAAAGCAAGATTTTGATTAGAATCAGAAAACCCAGTTGCAGGAACACACAGAAGAAACCTTTGAGAGAAGAACTGAACAAGGGCACATGGTTGGTCAGAGAGGACTCACCATTTTCTGCTATGGGGTTTGTGTGACTGCTGCAGCAGGGAGAGATGAAATGGGAGAAATTACAAGAACTAGGGTTTTGTAAGCATGTGGTGATGGACACCAAGGTGGGCATGGGCCAGACCACATAGGATGCTGGGTTTGGATTAGCATAAAAAACGTTGTAATTGTAGAGGAAGCCCAGCAAGTTTTCTAAATCTTCAGGCCCAAACCTAATGTGACTTTATAATTACAATTTAATTTAAATATAAATATAATTTTGATATTCATGCATTGAAAAGTGAACTTTTTAGATTACCTTGACCTGTGATAATTGATTTATTGTGGTGAAAACTAAAATTTAACCTTAAATAATAAAACTAGTTATAAGTTAGAATAAAGAATCTAAAATCAAATTATTATAATAAAAATAAAAAATAATATATAAATTAGTTTGTAATAAATTATGTAAAATTTAAATTATTTGGTTATATAAAAATATTCTCAGCATTAAATTAATTTTCATTATTTTTAACTCCTATAATCTTTCCTCTCAAAATAAACTTAAAAAAGAATAGATATTTATATTTAAAGAAAATGAATTTAACATAAAGTTATTATGATGTTTCAACTAAGTGAATAGCATGGAGAATAAAAAACATACCAATATGATGAAAAAGCATGATATTGAGAAGACAATATACTCTTATACAACAGCAATGTTATAAGTATAAAAAAATTTTAAAATATTTATCATAGTCATATTCATTCTCCTTTTCGTATATACAGAAAATCTTTAGTGATTCAATCTCGTGATAGACATATTCTAACCTATTTATGCTATTAAAGAATAAAAAAGAAGTAAGAAAACCTTCTCAACTAATTCCCAAAACCCTTGTAGCTTACTTCTGCTACGAAATTAAGATATTCCTTATCATCATCATTTAATTTTATTAATTTTTTTTTTGTAAAGTTTTCACCTAGTGAATGTAGATATTAATATATTTTGAAGATGTTAGATAATATAGTTTATTTATTTATTTATATCTTAAGGGTAGTATAGTCTTTTGCTTTTTGCTTATTTATATTTATTCCTTTTGCTATTTATTGTAACCTAGAAACTGATTGCATTCTAATGAAACCCGAGCAGCCCTTTCTTCTTCTTCTTGGTTCTCTCTTCCTCTTCTCCTTCATTTTACTGATGCATTAGTTCTCTTAACATGGTATCAAGAGCAAAGTAGATCCTCCTCACTTTTTCGAAAGTCTGAACAAAAAGGAAAGGACCATTTTTACGTTGCAGTGGACCACTTTTACATTGCAGAGCAATTGTTAAAGCTACAATTTTTCTAAATAAAAAAAAGGAAGGGACCGCATACATTGGTAAAGGGAATAGACAAACATACGTTGCAATTCCTATTTGGTAAAGTTGATTATTGGTTCAACAGATTGGTATTTCTTTTGGGGCGCAATTTGAAGCTCAACAAATTGGTATTTGGTTCTCCTCTCTTTTTATTATTTTATTATTTAATTTGTTTCAACAATGGCTGGTGAAAAGGATGATTCTCTTCAAGCTATTAGTGTGCAGTTGAATGGTCAAAATTATTCGTATTGGAGTTAGTGTTGAAATTTTTTTTTGAAAGGTAAGAGAATGTGAGGCTATGTTTCTAGAACTTCTGAGAAGCCAAAAGACAACAAAGATGAAAAATATGCAACTGAGCTAGAATCATGGGAAGCAAATAATTTGAAGATTATTACTTGGATTAATAATTCTGTTTCGCAGTCAATAGGGGTTCAATTAGCAAAATATGAGACAGCCAAGAAGGTCTGGATCATTTGAAAATGTTGTATGTGTAGTCCAATTTTGCAAAGCAATACCAGCCAGAGATCGATATTTAGGCTCTTCAACAAAACAACATGAGCATCCAAGAATTCTATTCTGCTATGTCCAACCTTTGGGATCAATTGGCTCTTACTAAATCTGTAGAATTGTAAGCTTTTAAAGCCTACACTAATTGTAGAGAAGAACAATGCCTGGTTCAGTTTTTGATGGCTCTTCGGGATGATTTTGAGGGGATTCGTGGATCATTTCTGCACCGTAATCCTCTCCCAACTGTTGATTCGGTGGTTAATGAGTTGTTAGCTGAAGAAATTCACCTCAAGTCTCAATCTGATAAAGGAAATGTTGACAAATGAATACTCCCCAATCCCAATTTATCTATTTTTGTTGTTCTTTCTAATAAAGGTAAATTTTATGAAAATGTTGGTTATGATGAATGTAGCTTCTGCAAGAATAAGGGCCATTGGAAAGCTCAATGTCCAAAACTGTTGAATAAGCCGCAACAAACACAACAATCCTCTCAATGGAGACCTCCAAGTCAGTTCAACCAACGCAACTTCAAGCACTTCAGGCCTCCAGCATCAAATACTAATGCAGTTATTCCTCCGTCTGATGAAAGCACATCTCTTTCTAAACTTTCAGTAGCTAATCTTGTTGAGCAATTCCAGAGGTTTCTTGCCACACAGCCTTCTGCCATGTCTGCTATGTCTGCTCAATCTAATATAGGTTTGTCCTCCTCTAGCTCCTCAGGTATATCTCCATCCTTATAGATCCTTGACTCTGGAGTATGTCATCATATGTCATCTAATTTAAACTCATTTGTGTCCTTATATCCTGCTTCATCTATACCAATCATAACTGCTGTTGGCACCCATTTGCCAGTAGTAGGCACTGGGTATGTTTCCACATCTCATTTGTCCATTCCAGATGTTTATTACATTCCTAAATTATGTGTGAGTCTTATTTCTGTTAGTCAATTATGTGATTCTAGTTACTCAGTTTTGTTTTCTTCCACCTCTTATTATGTGCAGGATCTGCAATCCCAGAGGCTGATTGGGACAGGCCATAGACAGGGGAGACTTTATATTTTGGATGAGCTAATAGTTCCAGATGTTGCAGCTGCTAGTGTGTCGAGATTATCAAATTTAAATCAATTTATAACCGATTTACCAAAACTACTTGTAGCATAAGGTAACACCGGGTCGAGCCCGTAGATCACTCTAATTATGAAGTCAGATTAAGAGGTTAATAAACAGGGGGAAAAAGTTTTGCAAGATTAAACAACAAAGAACAATTAAAATGAGTAAACAAGATTGTGAAAACAACCAATCCAAGAGAATTAACAAATCTTGATTTTAATCAATCCTTGATCTTTATAGATCGATTCAACTATCAACCAAATCCTTGGTCTTAGATCACATCAAGACGCCTCTCAATGATCCATGGATCTTCTACTAGAAACGCTTCTAGAATTCAATTAATTAAGGTTAGACAAATTAAGCATCCATCCAAAACCCAAATTAACTTAAAAATCAAGATCCAACCAAGCTAAATATTTCATCAAACACCTTTAATAAATTATTTAACCTCTGAATTCATCTCTTGACATATGACAATTACGCAATTAACATATGCAAATTCCAATCAAATTAAGCATTAAATCAGAATTTAAACAAGAGAAGAAGAGAAAGAGAAACTTGCTTAATAGATGAATATATAACAATTAAAACAAAATCTCAAGATTAATCATCAAGACTGTCAATCTCTTGGATTGATTAAAGAAGTTTAGCTCTCCATAGCCATCACCATTGGAGAACCTTCAACAACCATACAAAAATAACAAAGAGAGAGAAGGAGAGGCAGAGAAGAAGAGAATTCTCCAAAATGAAACACTAAAACTTTAATTATAACAACACTTCTACATAAAAGCTCTACATACTACAATGATCTGCATAGCCTCCCTTTTATAGAGGGTTTAGAGGTACAAAATGTCAAAAGGGGGCTGAGTCATGGTGGTTGAGTGGAGTAGGTGGATGAGTGGAAAATGTTGAATGACTTTTGGTGAGTGAAAAATTATGGAGATTCTTTGTCTCCGAAATCATGCAGCTCTGAAGTCATTGCATTCGTCATTTTTGAGCTAAGTGGTCTTCATGAAGATTGTAGGTCTGGATCTTAGCTTTCAAATGGCTTTGGTTTGAGCCCAATATCATTTCTATAGCTCCAGTTATGTTCAAATTACTGCACACTGCTCAAGCCCAGTCGCAGTTCCTCTGTTCTGACTTCCAAGCCCAATATCACCTCCAAGAAGTCTGAATCGGGAAGAGTGTTCAACATGAAAGTTGTATATTTGAGTCTTAACTATCAACCATCAAAATTTCAGCCTATTATACAACTTTCACTACGAGCAGTGTAATGAACAGTACACAAAGGTCATTCTGCCAGGAGCAACACGTTAGTTCTTGATTCAATGCCAATTTGAGCCATCCAAACGTGTGATTGAGTCTTTGATGTCTTCATGAATATTGTATAGCTCTTTCTTATATTTAAAATGACATAAGATTCACCTTAAACATCCACCTACAGCCCAAGATATGACCCAAATACAAGATTAGTGTAAGACGTAAATCATGCTGAAAAATTCAATTAAATCTATTTTGAGTTCAAAACATACAAAACATAACCAAACTTAATTTATTAAGTGAAAGGAGAGTGTAAATGACTAAAAATGAAGGCTTATTAATGCATCAAATATGTGAACATCATAGTGCTAACCTGTCGTCTTTTCGTTTGACTTCTTCTTCTTCTAGTTTTTATTTATGGCACTCTCGTCTTGGACATGTTTCTTCTTCCCATTTGAAATACTTGGCTTCTACAGGGGCTTTAGGAAAGTTACAAAGTAATGATATTTTTTATTATTGTGGTTGCAAACTTGCTAAGTTTTCTGCTTTGCCTTTTTGTAAAAGTGTTTCAATTTTGGTTGCACCTTTTGACTTGATTCATTCTGATGTATGGGGACCATCCCTGACTGTTACTAAAGGTGGTTCTAGATATTATGTATCTTTCATTGATGATTGCACTCGTTATTGTTGGGTTTATCTTATGAAACATCGTTCTGATTTTTTAAGCATTTATCACATGTTTCGTGCTTTGGTTAAAACTTAACATAATGTTGTTATCAAATGCTTTAGATGTGATCTAGGTGGTGAATATACTTCCAACAAATTTTCTGAATTACTTGCCTCTGATGGAACTTCTCACCAAACTTCTTATACTGATACTCCTGAACAAAATGGAGTTGTTGAAAAAAAACATCGTCACATTGTTGAAACTGTCCATTCTCTTGTTTTGTCTGCCTCTGTGCTAAGTGAGTTTTGGGGGGGAGTTGTCCTCGTTGCAGTCTATGTCATTAACTTGATCCCATCTTCTGTCACTTCAGGTTTGTCTCCCTTTGAAAAATTATATAGTTGTGCTCCTGATTATTCTACCTTGAGAGTTTTTGGTTCTACTTGCTTTGTTCTTCGTCTGCATGTAGAATCTAGTAAGTTATCTTCTCGTTCAGCTATTTGTGTTCTTCTTGGTTATTATGATGGTCAGAAAGGTTATCGTTGTTATGATCCTGTAAATAAAAAGTTATATGTCTCACGTCATGTTGTGTTTCTTGAACATATTCCTTTTTATTCTATTCCTTCTAGTCCGCATGGTCTTACCAAAACTAATCTCACCCGTATTGACCCATTTTTCACAAATTCCGACACCACACCTCCTCTTGTTACTCATAGTCAAAATAACTTTGATGTTGAGCTTTGCAGGGTTGACACTAGTAGTTTTGCTGATTCAGAAGCCTCCTCTGTCCCCATGCCTCCCCAAGAAGCTCCTATAATTGTGGATCCTCCACCTCCTCCTCGTTATCCTCATCGTGATCGTAAGTGCACTAAATTACCTGATTTTGTTTATTCTGTTTATTCCACTTCCTTTGCTTCTTTTTTAACCTCCATTCACAGTTTGTTTGAGCTCTCTTCTTATAAAGAGGCAGTTCTTGATCCCTCTTGGCAGCAGACTATGGCAGAGGAACTTTCTACTTTGCACAAGACAGATACTTGAGACCTTGTCTCTCTTCCATCAGGAAAAACTGCAATTGGTTCTCGTTGGGTTTATAAGATCAAAACCAAGTCTGATGGGTCTGTTGAGAGATACAAAGCTCGTTTAGTTACAAAGGGATTTTCTCAGCAATATAGTATGAATTATGAAGAAACTTTTGCTCCTGTTACCAAAATGACCACTATTCGTACTCTTATTGCAGTTGCATCTATCCGTCAGTGGCATATTTCGCAAATAGATGTTAAAAATGCCTTCTTGAATGGTGATCTTCAAGAAGAAGTTTATATGGTTCCTCCTCCAGGTGTTTCTCATCATCCAGATGAAGTTTGTAAATTGAAGAAGGCTCTCTATGGGCTTAAACAAGCTCCTCATGCTTGGTTTGAGAAATTCTCCATTGTGATTGAATCCCTTGATTTTCACTCTAGCCCGCATGATTCTGCCTTATTTATCAGGTGCATTCCTCATAGTCATATCTTGCTCTCTTTATATGTTGATGACATGATTATTACTAGGGATGATGTTGATGGGATTGTTGATTTAAAACTACAATTAGCTAGACAGTTTAAGATGAAAGACTTAGGTACTCTTCGTTACTTTTTGGGGATTGAGGTTGCCTACTCTCCTCGAGGTTACCTTCTTTCTCAATCTAAGTATATTGGCAACATTCTTGCACAAGCCCATCTCTCTGATACCCGAACAACAGACACCCCCCTTGAGCTTAATGTTCGATATTTGTCATCTGATGGTGTCTTTCTGCCAGACCCTACTTTGTATCATACTCGTGTTGGCAGCTTGGTGTATCTTACCATTACTAGACATGATATTGCTTATGCAGTGCATGTTGTTAGTCAGTTTGTTTCCTCTCCTACTACAGTTCATTGGGTAGCTTTTCTTCGCATTCTTCGTTATCTTCGAGGCACTCAGTTTCAGAGCCTTCTATTTCCCTCATATTCTTCATTGAAGTTGCGTGCTTACTCAGATGCTGATTGGGGTGGTGATTCCACTAATCGTAAATCTACCACAGGTTTTGCATTTTTCTAGGAGATTTTCTTATTTCTTGGAAGAGTAAGAAGCAAGCAGTTGTTTCTCGATCTTCTACCGAAGCTGAGTATCGTGCCATGACATCCACCATTGCAGAAATCGTTTGGTTACGCTGGTTACTTGACTCTATGGGTGTCTCTTTTTTTGCACCAACTCCTATGTATTGTGATAATATGAGTGCTATACAAATCACTTGCAACTCATTCTTTCATGAACGCACCAAGCACATTGAGATTGATTGTCATTTCACTAGGCATCATTTTCAGCAGGGAACCATCACTTTGCCCTTTGTTTCTTCCTCTATGCAGATTGCTGACTTGTTCACAAAATCGCATTCCACTACACACTTTCGTTTCTTGATTAGCAAACTCTCGATGCTTCCTGTTGATGCATCGTGAGTTTGAGGGGAGATGTTAGATAATATAGTTTATTTATTTATTTGTTTATGTCTTAAGGGTAGTATAGTCTTTTGGTTGTTGCTTATTTATATTTATTCCTTTTGCTATCTATTGTAACCTAGAAACCGATTACATTCTAATGAAACCCGAGCAACCCTTTCTTCTTCTCCTTGGTTCTCTCTTCCTCCTCTCCTTCCTTTTACTGATGCATTAGTTCTCTTAACAGAAGTAAAGTTTTCATTCCCAAATGATCTAAAGTTTTGAAAACTTAAGTAATATAGAACAATTCAAATATATGTGAATAAAAAATATCTTTAAGAATATGATTAATAAATTAATTTAGTTTTCTAATAATAAATTTCATTAAATTAATTTTATGTGTTAAGATTCTCACATCAATTGTTTCAATCTTTCGAGTATGTTTTATATATCGATTGGGTCACTCCACTTAATGTCAATTGATTTTAAGTTGGAATATATTTACTTCTTAGCAATTTTATATATATATATATATATATATTTAAAATAATAACTATTTTTAACAATGATTTATATTTCAATTAATTTTATTATATTTTCTTGAATGCTTTCACCCATAATTGTATAACTCTAGAGGTTGACTCAATCAAAAGACCAAGTCAACGTCAATTGTCCGACCTCAAGTTAAGTAGTTAAACTGGAAAACCTAGATAAATCATAAATATTTTTTTAAATATATTATATAAAAAAGTACTTTATATAAAAATATTATATGAAAAAATACATAATATGAAATGAATACTAATGATATAACCAAATTAATAATGGTAATTATCTAGTTTGAATTTTTTAAAATTGAATTTGTTAAATAATAATATAAATTAAAAACATTACTCTACAAGAGTAAGCTGTTTAATGAAAAAATGCATTCACTATATTTAAATCTTAAAAGTTATCTTTTTGAAGCCTAAAATAAAAAGGAAAAACTAGAAACCTGGGTCAAACCATCCGGACAGGTCATCGAGTCATCCGGATTGTTCAAAAAACCAATTTCGACTAAGAACTGAACTGGCCTAGAAGCCGGTGTTGGAAAGTTACCCGTTAGTAACTTCCTTTTTAGTGGCCTAAAATTAAGGGATTATAATAATTACCTTTTTATTAAATTTTAAAGAGAGTCAACCTCACTCATTGGTTCTGATGCTTGATGGACGTATCAAATTAAATGAAAATACATATAAATTGGTTCTCTCTCTGCCTTAGAAAGACACATTATTTTTCTGCTTACGCTCACAAAAAAACCTGTCATCATTACGTATATCTTGAAAGTAGGGTGAATGGAGAGAAACTAATTTTATTTTCAATTTCTATCAAAGCTTGAAGTTTATGGCTTCTTCATCGAATTTGGGTATGTGAAAATCCTAACTTTCAAAATCTTTATGTTGATGAATACTTTTGCTAAAAGTTTTGTATGACGTTTAAGTATTACATGTGGTATCAGAGAGTTTGGTTGTGAAATTTGTGATTTTCCATCAATGATGTTTTAATCTCCCTCAAGTATGATGAATCCTATTTTTTAAAATTGAGAATTTATGAATTATCAAATTAATTGGCTGTATATTCATGATTATTAATTTTTTTATGTTGATGAATCGGTTTGCCCATAACATGATGAATCGTAATGCACTGTTGCTAGCCATGTATCAATTTTTGTTTTTGAGTTTCGACACTCTCGTTGATGCGTTATTGAATTATAATTAGTTCAAATTATTCATATATATAATGATAATGTTTGTACAATTAATGAGCGTTATTATATATTGATTTGACCGATTGTATATGTCATGTCTTATTATATTGATGAATTGGTTTGGAAGCCAATATTTTGAGACTTGCTGTACGCAAATGATGGTTTTCATTATTATATATATATATATATATATATATATATATATATATATATATATATATATATATATATATGCATTATTTTATCATTTGAATTGTTTTTAAGTATATTTAATTATATGGTTGAATGTTATTTGAGAAGAATTGTGAATGTGACTTCCAGTAGGTGAAAAAACAAATGGAATATGTCATTTGTCATCTTTTGGTTAAACCTTGTGTACACCAAAGTGGCCAAGTTAGAATGATGGAAAATGCCATTAAAGAATGTGACCGTTAATTAATCATGGGACTAGGTTTGCCCAAAGGAAAATCTTATTCTATGATTAATAAACATGATTGTGAGAAATTAAAATTCTTTGATCAAATATGTAATTTATCCAAAGTGTATTATTTGGTTGAGAATTTTAATTTTCGATTATGATCAAAGTGGTATTTATTTATAATAGTGTATTGTAGTGTCTGCCTAAAGGTGACCTATAATATACTTTGATGTTTCTCTTATCTGAGTGTATGATAGAATATTTTATTTTGTAGCAATTTTTCTTCATTCGCAAGCTTCATCTGTTACCGTTTTTAATGGTGTGGACTTCTCTAAATGAAGTGAGTAAGTAAAGTTCCACTTAAGTGTTTTGGACCTTGACTTGTCACTTTTGGAAGGAAAACCTACTGTTACTGATAACAGTACTGAAGAAGAGAAGTCTAAACTTAAGGTATGGGAACGGTCTAACAGATTGAGCCTTATGTTTATGCGAATGACTATTGCAAACAATATTAAGACTACTATTCCACAAACAAAAAGTGCAATGGAATATCTTAAATTTGTGGAAGAACATTCCCGCTCTGTTGATAAGTCACTCGCTGGTACACTAATGGCTTAACTCACGACCATGAAGTTTGATGGGTTGCAAAGCATGCAAGAACATACCATTGAGATGACTAACATTGCAGCAAGACTAAAGACATTGGGTATGGCAGTGGATGAATCTTTCATGGTTCAATTTATTCTGAACTCACTGCCTTTTGAGTATGGAGCTTCCCAAATTAACTATATCACTATGAAGGATAAGTGAGATGTTAATGAACTAGTTGGGAAGCTTATTCAAGAGGAGAATACACTCAAGAATATGAAAGGTCATTCTGTCAACCTGGTTCAAAGAGCTGGAAAAGCACTGAAGGCAAAGGCCAAGAACTTTAAGAAGAAGGGATCTACTAAGGAACAGAATAAATGTCATTTCTGTGCTAAAGAAGGACATTATCAGAAAGATTGTCCTAAAAGTAAGGCTTGGTTTGAAAAGAAAGATATGTTTGAAACATATGTATGTACTTTTGAATTAAACTTAATTGATGTCCCTCATAATTCTTGGTGGCTTGATTCAGTGCTATTACTCATGTATCTACTGTGATGCCGGGATTCTTTACGATCCAAACCATAAGAGAAAATAAGATGTTTCTCTATATGGGAAACCGTATGAAGGCTCCAATTGAAGGTATAGGGACTTATTGTTTAATCTTAGACACTGGTTATCATTTGGACCTAATTAAGACTCTTTATGTACCTTCAATGTCCAGAAATTTAATTTCCCTTTCAAAGTTGGATAATTGTGGTTTTGAATTTAATGGTGGACATGGTTGTTTCAATTTATTTAAGAATTCTAAACTTATTGGTTGTGGTATTCTTATTGATGGTTTATATAGATTGAGACTTCATGATCAATTTTCTGAATCTTTACTTACTAAGCATCAAAGTATTAGAATTAAGCATAACATGCTTGATGAAAGTTCTACATACTTGTGGCATAAGCGTTTGGGTCATATATCCAAAGAAAGATTAGAAAGATTAGTAAAGAATGAGATTTTACAAAATTTAGATTTTACTAATCTTGATTTATGTGTGGATTGTATTAAGGGAAAGCAAACCAGACATAACAAGAAAGGGGCCACAAAAAGCAACCAGCTTTTTGAAATTATACACACCGATGATTTTGGTGGAGAAAAATATTTTATTATCTTTATCGATGATTTTTCACGTTATGGATATGTCTAATTGCTTAAGGAAAAATCTCAAGCAGATGATGCTTTTGAAATATATATAAAAGAAGTTGAAAGACAATTAAACAAGACAATGAAAGTTGCAAGGTCTGATAGACATGGTGAATACTATAGAAAACATGGTGAAATGGGACAATGTCCAGGTCCATTTGCAAAACTTCTTGAAAGACATGGTATTCATGCACAATACATAATGCCATACACACCACAATAAAATGGTATGGCAGAAAGGTGTAATCGAATACTAATGGATATGGTTAGGAGTATGATGAGCAACTCCTTATTACCCAAAATTTTATGGATGTATGCGTTAAAGACTGCTATGTATTTATTAAACAGGGTTCCTAGTAAGTGTAATACCCTAAATGGTATGCTAGACTTGTTTATGTGTTCAAAAGATAGCATATGACTTGTTTAGTATGTATGTATAATTTTGTGACAATCTGAGTTCATTTAGGTACTTAGTTGCAAGCTGAACTGTGAATAGTAGCTTAATATAACTCAGATAATAGCATTAATTACTTAGGAGAGAGAAATAAATATGGATAATTTATTTCTAAGTCAGAAATATATAGATATAGTTACAGTTAAAGTTTTAAGATAAACTGAGCTAGTTTAGCATTTTTAGGTATACTGGTTGTCTAATTATAGTTGGTTTGACTAGTAGCAGATATAGAAATATCAGAGAATGTTGAAACAACTTTTTATATGAATCTTAGTATTTATTTTAAAGTTGTTGGAAGCTGAAAATCTAGATTTAACTAAATCTGAGTGTTTTTAGCAGATCAGAAATTATCAGTTATGACCTAAAGGCCTTAAGGGTCTTTTGCTTCTCCTTAATAAGCCTCACTCACGGCTGTTTTGTTACAAAATTTAGAAACAGAAAATGTGAGAAGAAAAAAGAAAGAAGAGGAAAGAAAGGAGAAGGAAAAGGAAGAGAGAAAGAGGAAAGCTAAGGGTAAAGATAAGGCTTAAGGATCTAAGCAAGCTTGATTCATCAACACAGCTCCAAAGGTAGGGGTTTTTGAGCTTAAACTTCATCTTTTCTCATTTTTACATATTTAGGCTATTTGAAACCTAATATGTCAAATTGAGTTCTAAATGTATTTTAAGTGTTTTTCTTACTTGAATGAGTTTCAAATGATGTTTAGGACTTGTTCATGCTAAGATTTGGGATTAGAAACTGAAAATGCTTATTTTGGACCTAAATTACTCAAAGAGGTGATTTTAGGGGTTTAGATGAGTGATTTGTGTTTTGATCCATTTTTAATGAAATTAATTGGTGTTTTATGTTTCCCTCATGTTTGTAAACTTGTTTGGAATCTTAGAATACCTAGAAACTAGTTTGGATTGGTCAAAAATCGAGTTTTGATCCATTGGAACAGTGAACTATTCTGCAGAATTTGGGTTCTGTGTCCGGGGCCTAGGCGCTCGGTAACGGGGGCCGCGGTGCTCAACGCGGGCCGAGGCGCTCATAAATGGGGGCTGAAGCGCTCGTAAATGGGGGCCAAGGCGCTCGTTCGATGCCAGCACCAATAGAAAATCCAGGGAGCAGAGGGCCGCGGCGCACAAGTTGGGGGCCGAGGTGCGGAGCTCTGGAACTCCAAAAGTGTCATTTTTGATGTTTTGAAGTTCTAGACTATATGGAATTATTAGAATATGTTTCCTAAAGAGTGTTAAGGCACTAATAGAGATGGTTTTCAAGTAAAGAATTATACCTATTATGTGGGAAAGAAAATGATAATGTTGTATTATGAATATCCTTTGATATTATTCTTGAAGGCCAAGGGAAATTGAAGGGTGTCTAAAAGACTCTTTTGAGCAAGGACTTAACCTTGATGTTTCTATAATGCCAAGGCCATGGGAGATAAGTAGGGATCCTTAAAGTTCTTCTGAATCAGGATTTAGACCGAACTTCTCAACGAGCCAAGATATATGTTATTGTGGAAAGATACCACTAAATATCACAAAACAACATATTAAACCAGTATTTCTATGACTTCTATGTAATAGTTTTAAGTTGAACTAGCCGTAGATATGTAATGTAAGATATCTTGGTTGATTTTAAAAGTTACGGATAGACCTTGTATATGTTTTAACCATGTTTCATTAGTTGATATTAAAATTATGTTTATAACTGTTATGTATGACTGGTTTTGATTACTCATACTGAGAATGTAGTTTCTCATCCTGCTGTGTATCATGTAATTCCAGGTGAATCTTCTTCCAAGGATAAGGAAAAGAACGAAGATAAAGATTAGACTAGGTTTTTATATAATGTTTCAGTTTATGTACTTATTAGTATACTTTGAAATGTTTAAGGTATGAGACACTTAAAGCCTTTGCTAAGGCTAGTAATGTATATGTACTTGATGCATTATTGTATAATTATTATATTTCAGCATTTCATATGGCTCTCTATAGTGTTTCTAATAAACATTATGGATATAAATATATCATTAGAATGTACGTAGTGACATTGTAATGCTACATATCTCTTGTTTAATGTTAATGCTGAGATATTGGTATTAAGATGTTACAGTAAGGTAGTTCCTAAAACTCCTTGTGAGTTGTGGACAAACAGGAAATCGAGTTTAAGGCACCTACGTGTTTGGGGTTGTCCAACAGAAGCAAGAGTATATAATCTGCATGAAAAGAAGTTAGACTCTCAAACAGTAAGTGGTTACTTTATTGGTTACCCAGAGAAGTTTGTATATCTTTTATTGTCCTAATCATAGCCCAAGAATTATAGAAACTAGTAATGCAAAATTCCTTGAAAATGGTAAAGTTAGTGGGAGTAAGGAACGACAAAATGTTTACATAAAGGAAATTAAGGTAAATGTTACTTTACCTGTAAGTGTTCTTCATACATAATTGTTCCAAATGTTGTTCCAGCTGTTACAAAACATTCTAACAACAATGAACAATGTTTGAATGATAGCACACCCAATGAAGAAAGTAACTCACAAAGGTCTGAATTAAATGAGTCTCAAGAAGTGCTTTTGAGAAGATCTTAAAAAGTAAGAAAATCGGCTATTCCGAGCTATTATGAAACTTACTTGTAAGAATCAGACATTAGAATTAATGAAGATCCAGTTTCATTTTCATAAGCCATAAATAGTGTTGAGTTAAAGAAATGAATTGATGTTATGAAAGAAGAGTTAAAATCCATGGAAGAAAACAAGGTTTGGAACATTGTTGAATTGCCAAAAGGTGCTAAACAAGTTGGCTATAAGTGGGCCTTTAAGACCAAGCGTGACTCAAATGGCGATATCAAACGATATAAAGCCCGACTTGTTGCTAAATGATATACTCAAAAGGATGGTGTCGATTATAATGAAACATTTTCTCCAGTCTCAAAGAAAGATTCATTGCGTATTATTATGGCATTAGTGGCTCATTATGATTTAGAGTTATACCAGATGGATGTGAAAATAGTCTTTCTGAATGGTAGTCTTGAACAAGAAGTTTATATGGACCAACCTGAAGGTTTTCTAATTGAAGGAAAAGGTCATATGATGTGTAAACTTAAGAAATCAATATATGGACTGAAACAAGCCTCAAGACAATGGTATATTAAGTTGAATGATACTGTTACCTCTTTCAGTTTTGAAGAAAATCTAGTTGATAGATGTATATACCGAAAGGTCAGTGAGAATAAGTTTATGTTTCTGGTCCTGTATGTTGATGATATCTTGCTTGTAGCCAATAGTTTGAGTATGTTGCATGAGACAAAAGAATATGTCTTTAAAAATTTTGAAATGAAAGACATGGGAGAGGCATCCTATGTGATAAGAATTAAAATATTCCGTGATAGATCACAAGGATTGTTAGGATTGTCTCAGAAAGCCTATATTAAGAAAATTCTAGAGAGATTTAACATGAAAATTGTTCCGTTGGAATTGTACCAATTCAAAAAGGGGACAAATTTAGTCTTATGAATGTCCAAAGAATGACATAGAGCGAAAACAAATGGAATCAGTTCCGCATGGTTCTGTGGTGGGTAGTCTTATGTATATGCAAACCTACACGAGACCAAATATCAGTTTTGCAATTAAAATGTTAGGCAGGTATCAAAGTAATCCTAGAATTGATCACTGGAAAGATGCAAAGAAATTCTTGAGGTACCTACAAGGAACTAAGGATTATATGCTCATGTACAGAAGATCCAACTAATTAGAAGTAATTGGATATTCAAACTCAGATTTTGGTGGATGTGTTGATAGTAAGAAGTCTACATTTGGCTACTTATTCATTCTTGGAAAAACGGCCATATCATGGAAAAGTGCTAAGAAAACTGTTGTTGCTTCATCCACCATGGAGGCCGAATTCGTAGCATGTTTTGAGGCTACAGTTCATGTATTGTGGTTGTGAAATTTTGTTTCAGGGCTTGGGGTTGTCGACACTATTGCCAAGTCGTTGAAAATTTATTATGATAATGCCGCAACAGTATTTTTCTCCAAGAACGACAAATACTCAAGAGGTGCCAAGCATATGGAATTAACATTTTTTGCCGTTAAGGAGGAAGTTCAAAAACAAAGAGTATCTATAGAGCATGTTAGAATAGACCTTATGATTGTTGACCCATTAACTAAAGGGTTACAACCCAAGACATTTAAGGAACATGTACATAGAGTGGGTCTTGGTTCTTCTTTTGAATAATGTATTTAAATGATGTTAATACTCTGAGCTCATTATGTTTATGTGTTTCTGAACCTTAATGATTGTTTCTAGTTATTGTGCACATAATTATATTTATGAGTTATAACGTGAATGTTCTAGAAACACTTATAGGACCTGTATGAAATTTTATATGTTACGTATGTACCTTGTATAGTAACGCACTAGTGTTCGTGGTATATGGAAGGGAATGTGTTTTGTAAATTAATGCATGACCGCTATAACTCACACTTAGTGTTTTACTATTTAAGGTAATTATGTATCCATAAGGGTGAGATTTAGTGCAGTAATGATTAATGCATTATACTTATGTTGTGGTTTCCTCAAATTTTAGGCCAAGTGGAAGAATGTTGAAAAGTTGCTCGTTAGTAACTTCCTTTTTAATGGTCTAAAATTAAGGTATTATAATAATTGATGTTTAATTAAATTTTCAAGAGAGTCAATCTCACTCATTGGTTCTGATGCTTGATGGACATATCAGATTAAATGAAAATACTTATAAATTGGTCCTCTCTCTGCCTTAGAAAGACATATTATTTTTTTGCTCACGCTCACAGAAAAGCCGTCATCATTACGTATGTCTTGAAAGTAAGGTGAAGTGAGAGAAACTAATTTTCTTTTCAATTTCTGTCAAAACTTGAAGTTTATGGCTTCTTCATCGAATCGGAGTATATAAAAATCTCAACTTTCAAAATCTTTATGTTGATAAATGTTTTCACTAAAAGTTTTGTATGATATTTAAGTATTACAATTGGGTCTTAGGTTTTTCGATTGGACTGACCAGACCGATCCAATTCATACAACTATAGTTTCACCTCATGGAAGGAAATATTAATAGTTTTTATGTGAAATCTTTGTTCCATGTAATATAATATTATAGAACAATACATATACAGATGAAATCCCCACCCAAAACAACCACGTTCCCACCGCCCCCCCCCCCAAAAAAAAAGGTTGTTCATAGTTATCTACATCGAAAAATCTTAAAATATCTCTCATAATTCAATCTACTCGCCTTTATGTGTATATCAAATCTTCATTCAACAATGATCAAGTCTCATGACAGTCTATATTAGAGTCTAGTTGTGCTGTCAAAGAATAACAAAGAAGCAAAAAGCCTTCTTAAGTAATTCCCATAACTACTATATATGCAATCAACATATTCTTTATCATCATCAATTAAATTTTTTTTTTAAAGATTTTTGACCCAGTCAATGTAGATATTAATATGTTTTAAAGTAAAGTTTTCATTCCTTATTGATTTAAAGATAAGAAAGTTTAAATAATATAGAACAGCATATATATATATATAAAAGTTAATTTAAAAATATAACTAATTTATTTATTGATTTAGTTTTCTAATAATAAATTTTATTTAATTGATTTTTTCACATTTTTAAATAAAAAGTTTTCATCTTTTTGCTATATAGATATTAAATTTTAAAATTTTACAGAACAATTTAAATTCTTGAAAAAAAATTATAATTAATCAACTTAGCTTTCTAATAATAAATTTTATTTCAATTCATTTTATTATATTTTCTTATAGAGTTTTTACCTCCTAATGATATAGATATATATATTGAAATTTTAAATATTATAAAACAATATATATTTCTAAAAATGTAATTATTTTAAAAACATATAATTAATTAATTAAATTTTAATAATAAAATTTATTTTTATTTATTTTTATTATATTTTCTTGGAATGTTTTCGACCTATGGAAGGAAATATTAATATGTTTTTATGTGAAGTCTTCAATCCCTGTAATGTAATGTTATAGAACAATAGATACATAGATGAATATCAAATTACTTTTAAAATATAATTAATTAATTAATTATTTAGTTAGTTAGTTAATTAAGAGCTATATTATTAGAATTGATAATCAAGCAGAATATAGCAAAATATAACTAACCATGGCAGAGGACTTGACTTGAAGGAATAAAACAACATGTGAGAGTGTTTGTCCATGATTCTTATTAGCAATTGCAAATTGGCAATTGGCTCCTTTGATAAATGAATGACAGCTTTGTTTCTGAAGCTATGAAGAAAATCCTAGGAATAAATATCTTACAACTAACATTAGTTCAATAAATCAGTTTGCCTTCTAGCACAATATTACCAAGTTGAATCAAAATCAGTATTGTACAATTACATAAACCGTAACACTAAACATTTTTTTCTTATACAATAATTAAAGATAAGCTAAAACAACTTAAATATAAAGGAATGTAGCATATAAAATTATATAAATTATTATGGAATAAATCTATTAAAATTGAAGTTGTTTTACGTGTCTAAAGTTGCACTGCGTTCGGAATTTCATATGAACCCAAAATAGCAGTTAAGGCACAAGCGCTTTCAGACTTCCTTACCGAACTCATCTCAGATCCCAGTGACTGTGAACAAGCTTCATGGACTGTCTTCGTTGATGGATCATCTAACCCTAAAGGGAGTGATGCCGGGATAATTCTGAAAAATCCAGAATGTATGACAATCGAGAGCTATTTGAAGTTCGAGTTCCCTACCTCGAACAACTAAGTAGAATATGAAGCATGCATTGCCACTGGGCGCCACAAGGATCACACTATGTAGTGATTCCCAGCTTGTGACATCCTAGATCCAAGGCGACTACCAAGCTAAAGAGCCCCTTTGGCAGAGATACCTTGCCAAGGTACAAGAACTCCTCAAGGAGTTTCAAGTGATGAAAGTGGAATACATCCGCCAAGAACAAAACTCAAAGGCCGACCTCTTATCCAAGCTAGCCAGTACCAAGAGCTCAGGGAATAATCGCTCGGTGGTCTAAGAGACCTTAGCCCAGCCCTCAATCATGATAACTTTCATCTCCCAAATTGAGGACTCAGAGTCTACATGGATCACTCATATCTTGAAGTACCTACAATCTGGTATTCGACCTGAGGACCCAAAGGAAGCCTCTAGGTTGATCAAGACCGTGGTTCAATATATACCATCTACGATGGGCAATTATACTGGCAGGGATTCTCTTCACCTCTTCTCAAGTGCTTGACCCCCAAGGAAGCAAAGTATGTATTAGCAGAGGTCTATGAAGGGAGTTGCGGACACCCCTTAGGGGGCAAAGCCCTAGTGCTGAAAGTCCTCAGGGCTAGTTATTATTGGCCCACTATAGAGGCCAACACAATTGCACATGTCCAAACTTGCGACAAGTGCCAACGTCATTTGAATCACTATCACACTCCACCCGAAGAGCTCTCCATGATATCCGTACCCTGGCCATTTTATAGGTGGGGTATGGACATTCTAGGCCCCTTCCCTCAAGTACTAGGACAACTAAAGTTTCTGGTGGTAGTAGTTGATTACTTCACTAAATGGATTGAAGCCGAGCCTCTAGTTACTATTAGCTCAGCCAAAATCTAAAAGTTCACATGGCTCTACGTCATTAAGAGGTTTGGAATCCCAAAGTCTATAATGACAGACAACGGGATGCAGTTCAAAGACAAGGGGTTTGAAGAACTACTCACTGGTTTGAAAATCAAACACCATTGCAGCGCTGTAGAAAATCCCCAAACAAACGGGCAAGCTGAAGCCACCAACCGAGTTATCGTTCGCGGGCTAAAAAGAAGACTGGACCAAGCCAAAGGAAATTGGACCGAGCAGCTCGACCATGTTCTCTGGGCCTACCGAACTGCGCCCCACTCTACCACTAGTGAAACTCCCTTCAAGCTCACTTACGGGGGCTGTAACACCCTTGTGGGGATGTCATATTTATGAATGCAATAAAATAAAATAAAATAAAACTCTTACCCAAGTTGTAAAACATTTGATACTTAAATAATATTAGTGGTAAATTTTTTTTCCTTTTATAATTATGGCATTAAATAAAATAACATGGAACACGAAATATAACAAACATAACCACACTGTAATATACATATGAGTTTTTCTTTAGTACACACGTAATTTACAACTACAAGTATTTAACAAAGCAATAACAGACAACATAAAACTAAGAAATAGTATTGCCCAAGTGCATCTCGATAGATATCTAACCCTCCGATGGATCATCCTCCAGAACCTCCAGAAAGACCATCGAAAAGTTCACATCTTGGAGATCTCACAACACTACGGACACGAGTCCGAGCTGTTGACTCGCTACTGAACTCACTAGGCGCATAGAATATTCCCTACCAGTAACGCCTAAGAGTCAGAGGTAACTCTAAATGTAAATTTAACATAGTGGTGAATATGACCTCTCCGTCATACTCTCTACATAGGGACACAGTCAAACGTCCTACATAAGCAACTGTCCCTCTATCCACATGCATACGCCAGGCCTCAGAACCTCCGTGAAACTCAAGTCTCACAAACCCAAAGAATCCTGGCAACGCCATGATCTCAAGGTCAGTCTTGATGATCAGTGTGATCTACCGGCTCCTCTTCCTCGTATAGCTCGCCTTTGTCGCTCGTCCGGACATCTTGTATTTCAAGAGGCTGATCCTCTTCTTCCTCAAACTCTTTACGAGAATAATATAATAATATCGAGAAAACATATAGAGAGGTGAGACAATCTACATCACTACCCGCATGACAATAAAGAAAACAACAGTACAAAATAATTATCACAACAGTACATACCAACATATCATGCATAATATATCAAGTAATACATAGTAAAATAACACATGCAATATTGGAAAGCAATCAATCATACATTTTATCACAGATTATAGTAAGCAGTAAAATGCAGATAATGCATGAACACACACCGACTCGTTCCTACTCCATGGAGCTAAACACGGATATCTGAGAGAATGATCTAGATAAAAACTAAGAATACTTTATGGCTGCCCAACCAAACTATTGCACTGTCCAAACTTTGTGTCTATAGTCCACAGTCCAAACATCGTGTAGTAGTACACAGTCAATACACCGTGCACTACAGGCATAATACGTAATAGTCTTCTCAAGACCTCGATTAAGAATAGTTTTTGTCAAGATCATTAGTGTGTTGCCCGTTACCACGACCTAGAGGAGCAACCCACTGTCCCCATGTGGAATTCTCCGCACACTAATGCCTCCAAGTTCATAAATGAACCACACTACGCTTATCACACTAGAACACGGTGTAATTCGCCTTATCAATCAATCGCCAATCATCAACCAAATTGACATAACACTCTAAGCATGATCTAAAATTTCAAAAATACCCCTATTATCCAAATTTTATCATAATTATGAAAATACCCTTAATCCCAAAATACCAAAGTATAGTATGTCCCACTTGACAGTACTACACCACAACATGTCCGGATCCACCACTTTGGCCCGACAATAAAACTCACTGTATCGTTCAATCGCGTAGGAATTTTATCGCATTTTCACAATCTCGTCATTTTCACAAACATTTTTAAATCGCATAAAGATATTTTGATGGTTTGAACATCGCGTAATGTTTTTAAATCATTTTCTCAATCGCGTAAGATTTTTAATTCAATTTCTTAACCGAATATCTTAAAATTATCATTTTAAATATGTGTAGACTATATCTAGAACATTTTAAAATACGTAGAGTAATTCCCTTGAGTTCTAAATATAGTACGAAATCTTTTCATTTTATTCGCTTGATTTTAGTAAATTTTGGCAGCATTTTGCCTATAAAATCAGTATAAGGTATTTTTGACATTTTTCACTAAATATAGTTCATTTTATTTTTACCCAATAATTATGCTTTGAAACTCGCTAACGCGCTTCAAAATTTATAAAATGAGCTCTACGTTAGTATTTTTCAAGCGTTTGCTTTATTTCTTACTTAAACTAAATTCTGCTAATTTAGAATTCTAGGATTGAATTTATTCTTTTTGTTTTCTCAACGATTCATTGGAATCAATTTATTTTATAAATCCATTATCTAACCTATCTTAGAAAATAAAATAGCATGTTGGCCAAAATCAAAAATAAAATGGCATTCAATTATACACTAAATGACATGTTGGCCATAATTAATCAAAATTATTCCTAAATCCATTATTTTACTTAGATCATTTAAAATCAGTAATTTAGAAAATTGCTGAGAACATTTTGGTTCTCTGTTTGATGTAAGGCCGTGAGCCTCATTCTGTGTTCTTTGGAACACTCATGCAAATCGTTACATGTTATTCACATCCTACTTTAATAATTACACAATTATAAACACATGCAATTATATAATCACATACAATATACATACAATATATTTAAAGGCATAAACATGCATAGCAAAAATAATAAAAACTATAATCATGCATAGCAAAATAAATCACAAATAGGAAAGCATTTAAACAATCACAAAAATAATAAAAACCATAAACAATCACACAAATCGAATCCTTATGGATTCTTCATACACAATCAAATCCATTTTCCCATCACCATTTAGGGTTGATGAGATTAAATCTTCCTCTTACCTCTTGAAGACAATTAATCGGTTAGTTTTTCTCATTTTCTTCAAATTCGTACAACCTCCCAAACAAATCCCTAAAATTCTTAAAAGATTAGTAAAAACACATACAAGGTTTAATATTGAAAAACCATGGAACAATCATAGTTAGAAAATTTAGAAATCAAACTTTGAACCATAGAATCAAGACTTACCCTTAAGAAAGTAAGCAAATGGTTAGATTTTGGACAAGATAGAGTAGTTTTTTGGCAAAATTTTGTGAATGAAAAGTGTTTAGAATAGGATTTGGGTTTAGGAAATATGAAGAGATAAAATTATAGAGGTTTGGTGGTGTGGGTAGTGTGTATGGCCGAATAGAGAGGGAAAGAAATAGAAGAAAAAGTGTGCTTGGTTCTTGGTATTTTTGGAGAGAAAATAGGATGCTTGATTAAGATAAGTGTGAAATAAAAGTGAAGAGTGTAAAAATTATGGGCTGCTGCCATGAGTGAGTGTTTTAGGTGAGGTTGAGTGATTGATTTTGCATGGTAAATATTCTAGTGTGTTCACACGGTGGTGCACATGGCTTATGTCATGTTGGAGAGTTCAAGAACCTTGTAGAATCAAGCCAACCAAGCCTCCCAAGCTACTGCCCAAACCGTGTGGGTCTTCATCATTTTAGGGACTTAATTGTTTTCCAATTACACCTAATTACATGCTAATTAATTAGGTAATTAGTTAGGTTAAATATCCTAACCAATCTTAATTAACATTCTAATCATATAACTAATTAGTTTAATATATATTAGCATATATTATAACCTTTAATCAATATTAGGATATCTAATTAGTATTTAGATTATAATTAATTAAGAACTAAACTAGTTCACTTAGTTTGCTAATTAGGTAATTAGATTAGTCAAATTAAGCTTAATTAGCTACAAACCAAACTCAAGCCTACTATTTTTGACTTAATTCTAACCATTGATTTCATCTTTAATTCCTAGCCATAGATTAGATCTAAGGTAGATATTAATTAGTCATAAAACTAGAATTCTAATCTCACCATTGATTTGATCAACGGTTTAAATTAAAGGCTTCCTAATTAAGTCTTCATCCAACGGTCCTAAGTAAAGTCTATGCTTCATCTTTTGACCTATTCCTATTGGTTTAAAAAGTCAAGCCACTTTCGTTGACTTACTCTTATTGGCTAGAATTTGTCCAGTCAGCATAGTTGACTGCTTTTCCTAAACGCGGGTCCCACAATACTTTTAAAGATCTGTGATCAAATCAAAGCAAATTTCTACTGTTTTTGAGACAAGAGGTAATCGTAATATAAAATAGTATTATAATAATATAAAATTATTTTATTACACGTTAAATCCTAAAAATTACGGGATTAATATATATATCAATCAGAATTGAGTTTAGTAAGATCCCCCAACTCTAATTAATTAAAATAAGATTTTTTCGGCCAGAAAATTATTATTTCCTTGGGTCGGAGCAAATCACATACAACAGTCAAGTACACTCACGGAACAGTCAAATTTAATTTACTACTCACAGAATTCACAAAACAGTACATTTCGGGACTATATAGTAATTATCCCAAAAGTTGGGGTGTTACAACTCTCCCCTACTAATAAGAATTTCGTCCTCGAAATTCATCATACATCAAACAATTGAGGGTATTGCTCCCTCATCCTATCCTCTAATTCCCATGTAGCATCTCCCGTTACATCGTTCCATACTACCTTCACCAGCTCAATCATCTTCCCTCGAAGTTGTTTCACTCTCCTATCCTCGATTCTAACAGGAAGTGTTTCATACGTCATGGGTTGGATCGGGAATGTATTTCCTCAACTGAGACACATGAAATACATTATGGAGATTGGATAGAAAAGGCGGTAAAGCTATTTGGTAAGCTACAGGACCAATCCGACGAATAATTTGATAAGGCCCTATAAACTTAGGAGTAAGCTTCCTAGATTTGATAACTCTTCCGACACCAATCGTAGGCGTAACTCGTAAGAAAACATAATCACATTCTTCAAATTCCAAAGGTCGTCTTCGTTTATCAGCATAGCTCTTTTGACGGCTTTGAGTCGTTCGCATCTTCTCCTGTATCATTTTCACATTTTCTGTAGTCTGCTGCACAAAATCAGGACCAATAGTCATACTCTCTCCATCCTGATACCAACACAAAGGTGTTCGGCATCGTTGTCCATAAAGTGCTTCATAGGGTGCCATCCCTATACTCGAGTGAAAACTATTGCTGTAGGTGAATTCTATCAAAGATAAAAATTCATCCCAACTCCCTTGTTGTTCTAACACACAAGCACGCAACAAATCCTCCAACGACTGAATCGTTCTCTCCGTCTGACCATCAGTCTGCGGATGATATGTAGAACTCAATCTCAATTTAGTCCCCATAGCTTCTTGCAAACTTTGCTAGAGTCTCGACGTAAACCTTGGATCTCTATCAGAAACTATACTTGCAGGCACACCATGAAGTCTAACAACTTCGTCGATATATATCTGGGTTAATCACTCCAATGAATACTTAATATTGATCGGCAAGAAATGCACTGACTTCGTAAGCCTATCAACTATAACCTATATAGAATCATGACCTTTCCTTATCCTTGGCAATCCGGTAACAAAATCCATCAAAATACTATCCCACTTCCACTCTGGGATAGTCAAAGGTTGTAACATACCAGCAGGCCTTTGATGTTCCACTTTTGCCTTCTGACAGACAAGACAAGACGTCACACATTCAGCTACATCTCTCTTCATTCTTGGCCACCAAAACAGTCATTTCAAGTCTTGATACATCTTCATCATCCCCGGATGCATACTCAAATTACTAGTATGAGCTTCATCCAAAATTACTTTCTTGAGTTCGGGATCATCAGGTATACAAACTCTTCCTTCAAACCTCAAGATTCCATCAGATCCTTCCTCCACCGTCGCTTTATGACCTTGCTTCAACAATTCCTTTTCATTCTGTAAAAACGCGTCTTCATCTTGTTTCTCTCGGATTACTTCTAGCAAGTCATTTAAAACCACAACCTTACTTAAACGAATTTTTCTGGGTACTAACTCTATTAATAACCATAGATCTCTGAATTGATTCATCAGCTCCTCCTCCTTCATCATCATAGTAGAAACACTAACCACCTTTCTGCTCAAGGCATCTGCCACCACATTTGCTTTTCCTAGATGGTATTGGAGCTGAAAATCATAGTCCTTCAAAAATTCCAACCATCGCCTCTGTCTCATATTCAATTCTTTCTGATCAAACAAGTATTTTAAGCTCTTGTGATCGCTAAAGACATTGAATATAGCTCCATAAAGAAAATGCCTCCACACTTTCAACGCAAAAACTACTGCAGCTAGCTCCAAATCGTGCGTTGGGTAGTTCCTCTCATGAACCTTCAACTGTCTTAAAGCATAAGCTACTACATTCCGATTCTGCATCAACACACATCCTAACCCTTGATAAGATGCATCACAATACACCTCAAAAAATTTGTTAGGATCCGGCAAAATTAACACTGGTGCAGTCGTTAATCTCTTCTTCAACTCTTGGAAACTCGCTTCACGTTCCTCTGTCCAATCAAAAGCTTGGCCTTTCCGCGTAAGTTGTGTAAGTGGTCCAGCTATCTTGGAAAAACCTTCAATAAACCTTCGGTAATATCCGGCTAATCCAACAAAACTTCGAACCTTACTCACAGTCTTAGGCCTTTCCCACTGCAAAACAGTCTCCACCTTTGCTGAGTCTACCGCAATACCTTCCTTAGAAATTATGTGACCTAGAAATTGAACTTCTTCCAACCAAAACTCGCATTTTTCCAACTTCGCATACAGCTTTTTCTCCTTCAAAATCTGAGAAACTATACTGAGATGTTCAGCATGCTCTTCTTGACTTTGAGAATAGATCAGAATGTCATCAATAAAGACAACGACAAATCTGTCTAAGTACGGATGAAAAATCCTATTCATATAGTCCATGAATATTGCAGGAGCATTCGTCACTCCAAACGGCATTACTTGATACTCATAATGTCCATAACGAGTTCGGAAAGCTGTTTTAGGTATATCATCAACCTTGACACGAATCTGATGATAACCTGATCGCAGATCTATCTTAGAGAATACAGCGACTCCCTTCAATTGATCCATTAGATCATCAATCCTCGGTAGTGGATACTTATTCTTTATAGTAACCTTGTTCAGCTGACGATAATCAACACAAAGACGTGAAGTTCCATCCTTCTTTTTAACTAGTAACACTAGTGCTCCCCATGGCGAAACACTAGGTCGCACAAACTGCTTCTCCAACAGTTCCTCCAATTGCTTCTTCAACTCTGCCAACTCTACAGGCGACATTCGGTACGGTGCAATCGAAATAGGACCTGCTCCTGGCACTAAGTCGATAGAGAATTCAATCTCCCTTTCCGGTGGTAAACCAGGTACATCATCAGGAAAAATCTCTGGAAACTCATTGACGATAGGAATAGTGCTCACATCCTTCTCACACTTGACTTCCAAAGAAGACAGCAACATAAACCCTTGAGCTCTATCCCTCAACAATGACTTGATCTTAACAGCAGTCAAGAATCCAGAACTTTCTTCCTTAGGAAAAACTATGGTTTTGCTCGCACAGTCTATAAGGATATGGTTAGAAGATAACCAGTCCATTCCTAATATTATGTCTATCTCAACAAGAGGTAAACAAATCAAATTGACCGAAAACATACGATCCTTTATAACAATAGGACAGTTCATACATATTTTGGATGTAACAACAGGCTTGACAGTTGGTGTAGAAACAATCAATTGAAAACTCAGAGAAAACACAAGCAGTTTCAAACGTTCCACATAATCATATGCAATAAATGAGTGTGTTGCACCCGAATCATATAGCAAAGTCAGGTGATTACCTTCAATGACACCTTCTCCTTGAATAAGATCTTCAGATTGAGAAGCTTCGGTTCCAGTCATCGTATACACTCGCCCTCCAGATCTCGGCTGAGTAGCATGAACATTTCTCACAGCAGGCTTCCTCTCTGGCTGAGTGCAATCCCTAGAAACATGTCCAGGTTTTCTACAGTTGAAATAGATCATTCCTTTGATCGAGCAATCTGTAGATATATAGCCACTCTTGCCACACTTAAAACATATCGGCGTAAACGCCACATTCTGACCAGCTCGGTTTCCGCTAGAACCTTCCCCAACTGATGGACGTTGAGGCTGACTCCCTGACGGTCTCACATAAGGCTTGCGCTGAAACCGGGTATTACTGCTACTACCTCCCCTTTGGAACCTAGTCGGTCCAAAGTTACGATTCCTCTGATCTCGGGACGGCTCCAATGCCTCGAGTCTTCGACAAGTGTCCATCAACACAGGAAATTCTCTCATCCACATAGGTAGCACTGCACGCCTCAGCTCTACCCTTAACCCATCTTCAAACTTTTGGCACTTCCATACCTCATCTGGTCGGATTTGGAAATACCTTGAGAATTGCGACAAACTCTCAAATTTTGTAGCATATTCTCCAACAATCATATTCCTTTGATGTAGACCAAGAAATTCCATTTACTTGGCATGTCAAACAGTACCGAGAAAGTACTTCTCTAGAAATACCTCACAAAACACCTCCCAGGTGATCTCAGTTCCTTCAGCTTGCAATAATTGGCGGGTATTTCTCCACCAATTCTCAGCATCTCCCCTTAAAATATAAGCAGCATATGTTACCTTCTTATTTTTCGCGCACCCCATTCCTTCGAATACTCTCTCCAAGTCTTGAATCCAAAGACCTTCTCAAGGTCAAACTCGCCTTTATATTGTGGCGGGTTGTTGCGCCTAAACTCAGACAAATTCAAAGCATCAGCAGTCGCATCTTACTGTTGAGCTGCTCTTTGATTTTACTGTGTAATTACTTCTGCCATTCGCTGCATAGCATCAGCAACTGCAATCATTGGATCCACATCTCGTTCCACATTTGCACGCCTTCCTCTTCCTCCAGACATCTTCTTTCTTCAACAAGACAAAATAAATGTCAGATGTAACCTTTCGGAAACAAATCACAGAGATTCACACAACACAAGCAAAAACAGACCTAACCACAACCCCAAAAGACTCTAACTTGGGCTCTGATACCAACTAATGTAACACCCTTGTAGGGATGTCACATTTATGAATACAATAAAATAAAATAAAATAAAACTCTTACCCAAGTTGTAAAATATTTGATACTTAAATAATATTAGTGGTAAAAAAATTTTCCTTTTATAATTATGGCATTAAATAAAATAACATGGAACACGAAATATAACAAACATAACCACACTGTAATATACATATGAGTTTTTCTTTAGTACACATGTAATTTACAACTACAAGTATTTAACAAAGCAATAACAGACAACATAAAACTAAGACATAGTATTGCCCAAGTGCATCTCGATAGATATCTAACCCTCCGATGGATCATCCTCCAGAACCTTCAGAAAGACCATCGAAAAGTTCACATCTTGGAGATCTCACAGCACTACGGACACGAGTCCGAGCTGTTGACTCGCTACTGAGCTCACTAGGCGCATGGAATATTTCCTGCCAGTAACGTCTAAGAGTCAGAGGTAACTCTGAATGTAAATATAACATAGTAGTGAATATGACCTCTCCGTCATACTCTCTACATAGGGACACAGTCAAACATCCCACATAAGCAACTGTCCCTCTATCCACATGCATACGCCAGGCCTCAGAACCTCTGTGAAACTCAAGTCTCACAAACCCGAAGAATCTTGGCAACGCCATGATCTCAAGGTCAGTCTTGATGATCAGTGTGATCTACTGGCTCCTCTTCCTCGTATAGCTTGCCCGGCTGTCGCTCGTCCGGATACTGTATCTCAAGAGGCTGATCATCTTCTTCCTCAAACTCTTTACGAGAATAATATAATAATATCGAGAAAACATATAGAGAGGTGAGACAATCTACATCACTACCCGCATGGTAATAAAGAAAACGATAGTACAAAACAATTATCACAACAGTACATACCAACATATCATGCATAATATATCAAGTAATACATAGTAAAATAACACATACAATATTGGAAAGTAATAAATCATACATTTTATCACAGATTATAGTAAGCAGTAAAATGCAGATAATGCATGAACACACACCGACTCGTTCCTACTCCATGGAGCTAAACACGGATATCTGAGAGAATGATCCAGATAGAAACTAAGAATACTTTATGGCTGCCCAACCAAACTATTGCACTGTCCAAACTTTGTGTCTATAGTCCACAGTCCAAACATCGTGTAGTAGTACACAGTCAATACATCGTGCACTACAGGCATAATACGTAATAGTCTCCTCAAGACCTCGATTAAGAATAGTGTTTGACAAGATCATTAGTGTGTTGCCCGTTACCATGGCCTAGAGGAGCAACCCACTGTCCCCATGTGGAATTCTTCACACACTAATGCCTCCAAGTTCATAAATGAACCACACTACGCTTATCACACCAGAACACGGTGTAATTCGCCTCATCAATTAATCGCCAATCATCAACCAAATTGACATAACACTCTAAGCATGATCTAAAATTTCAAAAATAACCCTATTATCCAAATTTTACCATAATTACGAAAATACCCTTAGTCACAAAATACCAAAGTATAGTATGTCCCACTTGACAGTACTACACCATAACATGTCCGGGTCCACCACTTTGGCCCGACAAGAAAACTCACTGTATCATTCAATCGCGTAGGAATTTTATCGCGTTTTCACAATCTCGTCATTTTCACAAACATTTTTAAATCGCGTAAAGATATTTTGATGTTTTGAACATCGCGTAATGTTTTTAAATCATTTTCTCAATCGCGTAAGATTTTTAATTCATTTTCTTAACCGAATATCTTAAAATTATCATTTTAAATATGTGTAGACTATATATAGTACATTTTAAAATACGTAGAGTAATTTCCTTGAGTTCTAAATATAGTATGGAATCTTTTCATTTTATTAGCTTGATTTTAGTAAATTTCGGCAGCATTTTGCCTATAAAATCAGTATAAGGTATTTTTGACATTTTTCACTAAATATAGTTCATTTTATTTTTACCCAATAATTATGCTTTGAAACTCGCTAACGTGCTTCAAAATTTATAGAATGAGCTCTACGTTAGTATTTTTCAAGCGTTTGCTTTATTTCTTACTTAAACTAAATTCTGCTAATTTAGAATTCTAAGATTGAATTTATTCTTTTTGTTTTCTCAACGATTCATTGGAATCAATTTATTTTATAAATCCATTATCTAACCTATCTTAGAAAATAAAATAGCATGTCGGCCAAAATCGAAAATATTCAATTATACACTAAATGGCATGTTGGCCATAATTAATCAAAATTATTCCTAAATCCATTATTTTACTTAGATCATTTAAAATCAATAATTTAGAAAATTGTTGAGAACATTTTGGTTCTCTATTTGATGTAATGCCGTGAGCCTCATTCTGTGTTCTTTGGAACACTCATGCAAATCGTTACATGTTATTCACATCCTACTTTAATAATTACACAATTATAAGCACATGCAATTATATAATCACATACAATATACATACAATATATTTAAAGCCATAAACATGCATAGCAAAAATAATAAAAACTATAATCATGCATAGCAAAATAAATCACAAATAGGAAAGCATTTAAACAATCAAAAAAATAATAAAAATCATAAACAATCACACAACAAATCTCCACTTAGGGTTGATGAGATTAAATCTCCCTCTTACCTCTTGAAGACAATTAATCGGTTAGTTTTTCTCCTTTTCTTCAAATTCGTACAACCTCTCAAACAAATCCCTAAAATTCTTAAACAATTAGTAAAAACACATACAAGGTTTAATATTGAAAAACCATGGAACAATCATGGTTAGAAAAATTAGAAATCAAACTTTGAACCATAGAATCAAGACTTACCCTTAAGAAAGTAAGCAAAAGGTTGGATTTTGGACAAGATAGAGTAGTTTTTTTGGCAAAACTTTGTGAATGAAAAGTGTTTAGAATAGGATTTGGGTTTAGGAAATATGAAGAGATAAAATTATAGAGGTTTGGTGGTGTGGGTAGTGTGTATGGCCGAATAGAGAGGGAAAGAAATAGAAGAAAAAGTGTGCTTGGTTCTTGGTAATTTTGGAGAGAAAATAGGATGCTTGATTAGGATAAGTGTGAAATAAAAGTGAAGAGTGTAAAAATTATGGGCTGTTGCCATGAGTGAGTGTTTTAGGTGAGGTTGAGTGATTGATTTTGCATGGTAAATATCCTAGTGTGTTCACATGGTGGTGCACATGGCTTATGTCATGTTGGAGAGTTCAAGAACCTTGTATAATCAAGCCAACCAAGCCTCCCAAGCTGCTGCCCAAACCGTGTGGGTCTTCATCATTTTAGGGACTTAATTGTTTTCCAATTACACCTAATTACATGCTAATTAATTAGGTAATTAGTTAGGTTAAATATCCTAACCAATCTTAATTAACATTCTAATCATGTAACTAATTAGTTTAATATATATTAGCATATATTATAACCTTTAATCAATATTAGGATATCTAATTAGTATTTAGATTATAATTAATTAAGAACTAAACTAGTTCACTTAGTTTGCTAATTAGGTAATTAGATTAGTCAAATTAAGTTTAATTAGCTACTAACCAAATTCAAGCCTACTATTTTTGACTTAATTCTAACCATTGATTTCATCTTTAATTCCTAGCCATAGATTAGATCTAAGGTAGATATTAATTAGTCATAAAACTAGAATTCTAATCTCACCATTGATTTGATCAACGGTTTAAATTAAAGGCTTCCTAATTAAGTCTTCATCCAACGGTCCTAAGTAAAGTCTATGCTTCATCTTTTGACCTATTCCTATTGGTTTAAAAAGTCAAGCCACTTTCATTGACTTGCTCTTATTGGCTAGAATTTGTCCAGTCAGCATAGTTGACTATTTTTTCTGTACGCGGGTCCCACAGTACTTTTAAAGATCCGTGATCAAATCAAAGCAGATTTCTACTATTTTTGAGACAGTAGGTACTGTAATATAAAATAATATTATAATAATATAAAATTATTTTATTGCACAGTTAAATCCTAAAAATTACGAGATTAATATATATATCAATCAGAATTGGGTTTAGTAAGATCCCCCAGCTCTAATTAATTAAAATAAGATTTTTTCGGCCAGAAAATTATTATTTCCTTGGGTCGGAGCAAATCACATACAACAGTCAAGTACACTCACGAAACAGTCAAATTTAATTTATTGCTCACAGAATTCACAAAACAGTACATTTCGGGACTATATAGTAATTATCCCAAAAGTTAGGGTGTTACAGGTGCGAGACAATGATCCCAGTGGAAATGAGAGAACCCAGCTGGTGCCTACAACATTTTTCAGCAGACAGTAATCCCAAACTGATCAGGGAAGACCTAGATCTCTTAGAAGAAAGAAGGGTATCACTCAAATATGCGATGCTGCCATTAAGTAGAAGACGACAGCACAATACAACCTCAAAGTTTTCCCTAGAAGATTTCAACCAGGCGACATTGTACTCTGCCAAGCTAACATCGGAGGGAAGAATGCCTCCCAGGGGAAGTTGGCTCCAAACAGGGAAGGCCCCTACCACATTGTGACCAGCACCGGCAAAGGAGCTTACACCATCGAAACGCTAATAGGCAGGCCGATGAAGAACTTTTGGAACGCGGACAAGCTCATAAAGTACTATAGCTAAGCGCCCCTTAAGGCCTAATCTTAGTCTACTTCATGCTCAATCCGCCCTAAATGCTATGACAACACTTTGTATGGACCTTATTCCTCCTTTGAATTAATAAAATAAAGTGATATTTTACTTTTCTCTAAGGATGCCCTAGATGTATAGATTACCACGGTACCCCCTGAGAGCGTCTGATGCTGGAAAGGTTGTGAAGCAGGAAAATCCCAAATCATGGGAAAATTCTCACACTTAACCGTATGCACTAAAGACCCCCAACAAGAACCATTTATGCCAAGGTCAAGAGGGATCCTAAACACCCAGATGATGGGTGATGGACCCTAGACAAGGTTTCACTTATGCCAAGGTCAAGAATGATCCTAAACACCCAGATGATGGGTGATAGACCCCAGACAAGACTTTACTTATATCAAAGTCAAGAAGGATCTTGAAAGCCAAATTAATTGGCAATTGACTCCAGAGAAGGTTTTATTTTGCAACCCTAAGGGTCAAAGAAAATCTAAGCCTACGAAAGGCATTGGACCCAAGGCAAGGTCTTTACTAAAAAATCTAAGTCCCAAAGGAACACCACAAATCTTAGAATGGCATTGGACCCCACATCGTGGACTCTAGCATTCGCATACTTCTTAAGAATCGCAAAATTAACATGAGCATTGGACTCAAAAAGAGCAAGACAAGATAGGAGTAAAAGAAAATAAATTAAAGATAATTATCTTTACAAGGCCTATGAACCCCATGCAAGAGGCAAGCTAATAGTCAAAGAGAAAGAAAGGAATAGCAGGCTACAATTCGATCTCACCCCTCCATCCTCTGTTGACTTACACCCAGGTCCTCTTTAGTTAAATCCGTCACGGGACTAGGCATCTCTCCAACAGGGGAAGGAGTGGCCGGGCCACCAGCTGACCCCGCAACAACCAGATTCTCGTATCGGAAAATCTTGTCCGGACTAATCTCCCCCAGAGCTAGCTCTACTTCAGGGTTGAAGTATTGGACTTGGGCAATTGCATTATAAAACTGATCAACGCCTATATTGGAGCTGATCGCCAATAGGTCATCACCTTCCTTCTCTAGCAACATCACCATTTCCTAAAGTGTGGCGTAGGAGGCTTCAAGTCGTCTCTTTTCTGCAACAAGTAGAGCTTGAGAGTCGGCAAGCTCCTCCTCAACCTTGGCAAGCTTTGCCTCCAACTCCTCTCTACCCTTAAGGGCCTCCTCCAGTCGTTACTTTCCTTCAGCCTCTGCCACCCTCAACTTGCTCTCGGTTATTTTTTTGAAATCTGCAATCGATCTCTCGAGAAGCCAAGCTTCAGTGATAATACAGAGAGCAGAAGTCTAAAACAGAGATAAGGCTTCTGGAATTCTACACCGAGTGATGAGCTTCACGACGTCATCACTCAGAAGAATCTTATCAATGAATTCGGAAGGAACTCCGTCCCCAATAATAAGAGGCAAAAGGTTCACCCTCTAACTAGGATCCCCATTTTCGGCCTTTATCTTGCCTTGCCCTCCTGCCAAGGCGCCATCTACGGCCTTCCTCTTTTTTCCCTGTTGAGGCTGAACCGTGACTTCAGGACCCGATTCTTATATCACTAGAGGTCGGATAGCGGCCGGTTGACTATGAGAGGATCCAGCTTGATTCCTCCTAGCCTTGAAATATTGCAGCGCCTCTACCGAAGCCCCAATACCCTTGTTAGTGGCCATGTTATCTGTAGTAGAAAAGAAAAAAAGGAATATTAAAAACTCACAGAAATCAAACACAAAGACAAGAATATAATGGATAACAATGCACACATGCAAATTAAATCCCCTACCAAGAATGGCCCAAAGATACTCGTCATTGGAAATATTCAGAATGTCCTTGCACTTAATCGGGTTAACCTTTGAGCCCCACTCGATTAAAAACTCAACACATTCGATATCCCCCTCATCTAAATCCTCATTCTCCCTCTTAATTGATTTGATGGGGACATCTCAAGCATACCGGTTCTAGTATAAGCAGAATTTTGGCTCTCCATTATCCTTTAGATAGAAAGGTCGCGTGCCTTTCGCAGTAGTTAATTTGAAGAATTTATATTTCCACTCCTTGTAGTTGTCTTAGAAAATCTCAAACACCCTCATTCCAGACCTTGATTTGACAGACATGTAGGATTGCTGCAAGGCACCTCCCCCCTGAATACTCCATTGTGTGAAGAGATAGAAAAAAGCTCCCTCAGAGCACCAGAAATCGACTACCCTACAAAGCCTCTCAAAAGCTAATATGTTACCCCAGCCGCTAGGGTGAATCTAAGTCGGGGCAACTTGTAGGGTTCAAAGAACTGATATTTGAAAATTGGTAAACGAGAGACGAAGACCATAATCTAGGAAAAGGCCTTCATATAATAACAAAATTTTGACCCTCTTCCCACTGCATACACACCCTATCATCATGCTCCGGACACAACTTGAAATTCTCAGTCTCTTGAACCCCTCTCCGTCAATTCCAGGTAACCTAAAAGCTCCCTCAGCCTCGCTTCTGCAGAATATATAGAAGTATGATTCCAAATGTCATTGGTTACCCAAGGGTAAGTGGGCCTCATGGAGGCAAGAATTAGAAGGCTTTCTTCATTTGTCGTAGGTTGCCTCACCGCCCTCTTCCTCGCCATTGAAAACCTGGAAACCACCCAACAAGATCATAAGCTAATGTCAAAGTCAAGGGTTCCTATCGATTCAGACAAGAAGAAGAAATGAGTAGACCCAAAGAGGGCCCAGACTCATCCTCAAACCCTTGAATTGTAGCCTCGAAGTCTAGGGGGGTGCAAACCCTCCTTGGACTTCCTCAGCCGCCCTTTGGGTGGCGAGGTGGATGTTTCTCAGGGGGCATACAAAGAAAATACAAGTAAGGAAGTGATAAAGGGCATACCTTTAGAGTCTATGAAAATAGTAAACTGAAAGATTGATGGTTAGAAACAAGCGAACTATTGCCAGTCACTTAGAATCGCACCGCCTTATTTGCAGAACTTATCAAAGATTGGTCTTATAGAAGATTATTGGTGCTTATAAATAGTAACGAAGATAGATTTAAACCCCAATTAAAGGGATGAGACGGTTAGGGGGCACTTTTTTCAAAACCACTTCAGTTTTGAAAGGCACTCATTATGGTACCCGAAGCACTAGGCTCGTCTCCCCAACTAGCGTGTTCCACGTGGCTCTTGCAAATGTCATGGCTGTTGTGGAGATAGTTACACAATAAACCAAAGGACACACAACCTCAATAAGCCAACTCTATAAAACTTATACGGACCACGGAAGTCGGAGCTATAACTCGCCATTTCATCATACCAACAACAAAAAGCTGAGTTGGGGGCAACACAACTATAGGGTAAACATTGGACCCACCCTAGATAACATAAGGTAAAGAATGGAAAAGTAAAATAAGGCGGGAAACAGAAAAGAAAAATTAGAAGATTCGATGACAACATCAGTAAAATTTTATTGATAATCTTATTCCATACATCCTCAACCTCCACGGAAGGAGAAAGAAGAACAAAATACTTCAAAGGAAAGTGAAAATAGTGTCCATAAGAGAGCTTAAGGATAGGATAGATACCACGGCAGAAGCAATATGTTGTCACATCCACAGTTCTTCTACTCTTTTCACTGGAACAGACTGAATCCACTCCACTTCTTCTTCCCTGCCTCCTTCACAGTGAAAATAAATGCCAGCACCGGTCACCTCTTTATAAAGCAAGTCAAAGAAAGCAGACCACCTCAAGTTACTCCCAGAGGATTTACTTTTCCGATGGGGTGGCAATATTACATATCTAGCCATACTACGAAGAAGACCAGCCTGGTGCCTCCAAATAACCCAAGCAAGAGGCAGGGAGGGGGATAGAGTGCTCTCTAGTGTCCCCACACATCAATCGATGGAAGTATAATTCCATCCTAATGACACGCTAGGTTAGAGACCCCCGTGTACGCTAGGAGAGAAAGGCTTCTGCCTTCCTAAATGCATGGCAACTCTCCATTACGCTAAGAAAGAAAGGCTTCTGTGAATAAGGGAGATTGCTCGTAGAGGGTTAATCACTTTCAGGAACTTTGAAAAGATTAAAAGAATAACCCTCGCAGGGGGCAAAACCCTCCATATATGTGCAAAGAGTGAAGGGAGAATTACTCTCTCAAAGAGGATCATTTTTAGGTCCAATACAGAATAAGAAGAATGTGATGAAAGGAGTACTAGCCTCAGTGCGAACCTTCTCTACTTATAGAAAAAATGAAGCACCCTGATTGGTCCCATAAAAGGTGAACTGATCGCATGATGGCAGCCACGTTAAATGCTTCTAGTTTCTAATTAGTTACGGGAGTAGCGGGTAGTTGGGAAACAATACGAAACTAAAATCCTCTTTAAAAGATATTTAATTCCCAATAAAGTCAAAGCAACAACTCCCCAGAGGATAGCAGACTGTTAGTACCTGCAGTTTCAGATATTATACTCAGAGTTTACACAAAGAACGCCTAAGAAAATCCCAAGAATTAATGCTTAGGGGCAATAAGTCTGTTGGATGTAACAACACATTGCGAACACCGACATTCTACATGTGATGTCCAGAGTCTAGCGCCAATATTCCAGACTCCTGTGTCAGCTTTATGCTCGGATGATCTTGTTAAAACTTGACACTTTGCTATCCTTCCAAGCGTCAAGTTGGGGGTAATTGTTCTAACCGTGATCTAGGATCTCGTTTAGTTGGATAAACCCGACACACTTATAACTGGACTCCGCCCTGGACGACGTAGTTAAGGCATTGAAGGTAATTCAGACCTCGGAGCCATGCAAACTGAGCGACGTTAAGCCGTAATATCGAAATTACCAGATATGTGCAAAGGATATATTCCTAAATATCCGCAACTGCCAATCATCTATTTATGATATTACAGGACTCGTAACTACCTCAGATTGATAAGTAGCTCTTAAGTTAAGAGTTCCTAACTTATAAGGATTTATCCCAATGATATTAGGAAAGTGATCCTTGGCAGGACACTAATCCTAAATACCTGCATTCAATGTAGATTGCATGAGAATTCTATACACGCTATATAAATATGAGGCTAAGTAGCCTTAATCAGGTATAAAAAAATTACTCAATATACACTGCCTTACTTGTGCATAGCCTAACTTGAGTGTCAGAGTCCCTTTGCAGGTACCCACCCCTTGCTCCAATACGCTCGATCGCTATCGCTTAAGGAGGAAACCACCATTCATGTGCCTATCTCAGGTACCTTTGAATCCACTTCAGAATAGCTATGTATCTAACCTGCATCCAACGCAACATAAAGTTGCTACTTGTATGTTGTCCTGCCATAAAATGAATCAACGCCTCATCATGTATAGTTGAACCCTGAAACCATTCCAATAAATATAAGCTTTGAGGTATGAGTACTGAAAGAAATGCACACATATTAAATGACATGAGCAACCACCTTCTCTATATTGTGGGTTGTGCACACCTATTACTGAGTTAGTGTAGTCAAGCAGTAATAGTATAGGCTCAATTAACTATTGATTCATTAGGGTTTATTCATAATAGTGTCTCTTAATGGGAGAACATTTTGTGATTATAAATAAGGGTTATGTCCCTTGTCTATTACACCATATGTTATCTAGCTTGCTCCATTAATAGCCTCCTGTTACAAGAGGTAAATAAGAAGAAAGATCTAGTTAGAAGAGCAATCTTTGTTAGTACCTTAACCTATCATCCATAGCCAATTCAAGTACACCTCATATTTTGTGTTAATTATGTTGGTGTCTTGGATTTATATGACTGCATAAATTCTTCCACGTGGTATCAAAGCCTAGTCATATAGATTCAATATCAAATTGCAGGATTTAAGAAAATTTAACATGATTTCACAAATATAATGACTATTTGGTAACTGATTTCATGATATTAGGTTTGGGGTTTGATTTGTAATACTCAGTATCATGAGTTCGTCAACTACGAAATTATTCACCATAATTACTATACATATAAAAGTTGGAGAATAACGTTTTCCGATTCATTTAAAAGTTTAAGTTTCTGAAGCCCTTTTTTGGAATTTAACAAGATATGAAATTTGCATTTTGGCACTCATATGCGTTGTGTCATACTTGTAAGGCCACTAAATGTTCGTTGTGGCTTCCTGATTGTTATTATTTTTTTAATTTCTTCCTATTATATATATATATATATAGGATCTTATTATGGTGAGATGAGTGTTTATTGTAAGAGGTGAGAGGAGTGAATCCTGATCATTGGATCTTACATGAATGGTCAAGATTAGAATATAAATGCATGTGATTTTTTTAAGTGGTCACATGACATTCAAATAACTTTTAATCTTGACCATCCATGTATGATTGTATGGTCAAGATTTACTCTTCTCATCCTCTCACAATAAAAATTTCTCTTACTAAATATGTCTCATATATATATATATATACTAATCCAAGTGGATTTTGGTTGAAGAAACAATAAACTGTGCATGTTTTATCTTTTGGATTTGTACAAGACTGGTTCGAGAGCTTATGGCAACATGGAATCATAGATGCTCCCTTATTGTTCATAGTTCATACAAATATTGTTATTATTTTTCCCTTTTCTATTCCGTTGTGCTAAAATTTGTTTAATATTCTTAATTATTGATTTATCATATTCTATAATTTATTGGGAATATCTTTGTGGGTTATAATCATCGAGAAAAATAATTATAAATATTCTAGATTGAATGGCAACATGTACTCTCCCTAGATCCTTCGTGGTTTTACTTGTTCCATCTTATTTTATATTATCATAATATAATTAAATATATATTTGTTGGACTCAACAACTTAGTGTTTATGGAATAATTTTTGGGCTATTTTATGACAAAGTGATGCATGTTAATGAGTATCTCGTTTTGACTAGTTCACCTATTTTGTCTGTTTGAGCATTTATTTCCCTATATGATTGGTTTTGTGGATTTATATAAACATTTATCACCAAAGTGATTTGTTTATATGAGTTCATTTAACTTATCATCATGTGAGGGATGTTCTTTGCAATTATGGCATACAATTGCCTTTCCAAAGGGAGTTATTGTGTTTTTAGTCGAGGTTATGTGAGGCATGTCAGTATGAGTTTCTTCTTGCTATTTAAGTTTATCATCTGAAATGAAATTTTCTTAAATACCAAGAATTCTCTTGTTGTTAGTTTCATATGAGGAAGCTTTATATATTTTTACATACCCGACCCAAAGGGGGTTGTGATTTTATATTTAGGTTCTAGCTATGACTTATGTTGGTGGCAAGTTGTTATTTAATGTCCAATTAATTGATGTTAAGCATTTCTATTGTTAATTTGTATATTTAACTTGATTACACTATATATATATATATATATATTTGGTATTCCTTTGAGCTATAATGATTAGTGAATTAAATGGTTGTCATAGCTTTTATGGTTATTTAAAGAAACTTATATTTTTTGGGGATTTTATTTGTTGAGCTTTATTTTGTTTAGGTTGATTATTACCTTTTGTGTAAATTAAATAATGTGTGTGTGTATATATATATATATATATATATATATATATATATATATATTTGGTATTCCTTTGAGCTATAATGATTAGTGAATTAAATGGTTGTCATAGCTTCTATGGTTATTTAAAGAAACTTATATTTTTTGGGGATTTTATTTGTTGAGCTTTATTTTGTTTAGGTTGATTATTACCTTTTGTGTAAATTAAATAATTGTGTATATCCTTTGTATCTTGTATTATATCGAGATTTGGTATTGTTATTTGTTGGTAATGATATTTGCTTTAACAAGATAATCTTGATTGAGACTATTTGAATAAATAGAATCTATGGATCTATGATCTATGAAGACACATGTTTTGTTAGTGTCTTATGTTGCATAGATCGATAATATACATTGTTATTAGTATATTGACCTTATTTTATTTCTTTTGAGCAATTTTTATTTTTATCTTAGTATGAACTAGTTCTTTGAAGGTCAATGTAAATGTTTGTCACCAAAGTGACTAATTTATAAAAATATTTTAAGAAAATTGTGAAAAGTCTTGAAAAGAGAAAGAAAAACTTGAGAAAGTGAAAGAAAATTGGAGAGAAAAACTATGACTGAGTGAGTAATAATGTACATTATGAATTGCTTTCACTTCTTTTAGAATATTTATATTATGTTTATTACAATAATAATTAAATAACTAACTCTAATTGTCTCTAACTAATTTAGCTATTCTAACATCTATATCTAACTACTTAACTAACTTCAGAATTGTGAGCTTCCAAATGTGATGGAGTTGCTAATGAACTTGGGCCACCAGAGTTATCAAGAATTGGGCTTGCTGATGTTGTACTAGATCCAGGTAACACCCCCCAAGTTGAGGTGTGTATATCTAGCAAACCCAGCTTGGTTGTAACTCGAGAAAAAGGACCTAATGCTAAAGGTTTGGTGAAAACATAAGCAATCTGAGTATAAGTAGAAACTAGGAGCAAGTGACTAAGTCTGGATTACAATTTGTCTCGGACAATATGATGGTCTATTTCAATGTGTTTTGTGTGTTCATGAAACACATGATTAGTAGCAATTTGTATTGTAGACTGACTATCACATAATAACAAAAGAGGTAATGGATTTGAAGTGGTTAAATCCTACATAAGGTAAACTATCCACTGAGCTGCACAAATGACAGTGGCCATAGACCTGTATTCAACTTTTCCAGAAGACATAGACACTGTAGATTGCTTTTTACTCTTCTAAGAGACAAGTGAAGACCCTAAGAAGAAGCAAAAAACCTATCAGAGATCTGTGAGTATCTAGATAAGCACCCCAATTAGAATCACAGTATCCTTTGAGCTTGAAATCATTCTTGGCAAGAAAACAAAAGCTTTTAGCATGACACCCTTTGATATACCTCAACATTCTAAGAGCAACTTGCTGATGAACTATAGTAGAACAATCAAGAAAATTGGCTCAGCTGACTAATAGCAAAAGAGATGTCAGGCCAGGTGATTGTGAGATATAATAACCTGCCAATCAATCTCTTATAAGCTAAAATATTAGATAAAGGAGAGCTTGTATTCTCATGAAGCTTGACTATATAGTCCATAGGTATACTAGTAGGTTTAGCTTCTAAAAGCCTTGTGTCATGAAGAAGCTCCAAGGCATACTTTCTTTGATAAAGAGCTATACCCTACTGATTTCTTACTGTCTCTATTCCTAGAAAAATTTTTAGAGGACCAATATCTTTGATCTTGAACTTTTCATTAAGAAGCTGCTTTATATTCTCAATTTCTATAAGACTATTTCTTGTAAGAAGATCATCCACATAGACCAGGATAGCAGTAAATGCAGAATAAGTTCTTTTGATTGAAAAGGAATAATATGCTTTTGATTATTTAAAACCAGAATTTGTTAGTATAGTAATTAACTTGAAATTCCATTGCATGTTAGCTTGTTTAAAACCATAGAGACTTTTATGAAGTTTACACACTTGTTGGGGATGAGCTAAAGAAAGCCTTGGTGGTATGGTCATATAGACCTCCTCATGAAGGTCACTATGTAAAAAGGTTGTATTGACATCTAGTTAGTGTAGGTGCCACTAATATGCTACAGCTAAGCTTAACAACACTCTGATGGTAGTTATTTTTGCTACTGGGTTGAATGTCTCCAAGTAATCAATACTAGGAGTTTGAGTATATCCCTTTACCACTAACCTGGCTTTATGCCTTTCTATAGAACCATAAGGTTTATAATTCAATTTGAAAACCCACTTACAACCTTTGGCCTTTTTACCAAGAGGCAAATAAGTAAGAATCCAAGTTTTGCTCATATCTAGAGCAAACAATTTAGCTGCAATGGCATCTCTCCAACATTGATGAGCAACAACTTCTTTATAGAAGGAAGTTTCTACTAATGTGATTGAGACAATGTATCATATGATAGAAAATTAGAAAGAGGATATTGCTTACCAAAAGATGGGATGGTAACTGCTGAGTTAGCTAAAGTGCAGTGATAATCCAACAAATAGGTAGGTGGTCTTCTAGACCTTTGTGATTGTCTAGATATAATGGGAGATGAAGTTGATTCTATTGTATTAGTAGTAGGAGGAATAATGTTAAGATTAATGATGGAATTAGGTAAAGTAGAGGAAGAAGAAGGAAAATGAGTAGGACTGAGATCAATCGAGACAAAAGGATCAAGAACTAAAGGATTAGAAAGAGACATATTAGAACAATCAGGATCAAGAGAAAAAATAAAATGAAATGGAAAAGATAATTCATGGAATGAGACATTTCTGGAAATAAAGATCTCCCTAGAATGTAAATCATATAGAATGAAACCTTTAGTGCCATATTTGAATCCTAGAAACATTGACTTTCTAGATCGAGGACCAGGTTTCTTACCCTAAGCGAGTAAGGTAGATGCATAGCATAAAGAGCTAAACACCTTGAGGTTGCTGAGATCAGGCACATGACCAAATAAAGCTCTATATGTGATAAACACAATTTTTATATATTAGTTAACTCTCATATTTAGTCTCTTAGACCTTTTATGTGCTTAATTGATTGGTCTTTGCCACATTGTATAAGTTTGGGTTCAAATTAGGCTTAATTGTATTTTTTAGCATTATTGAGAATTTTACATTGTTTCTATATTTTGGGCATAACTTGAGTTTTAGATATCTAAAAGTTACAAATTTTTCCTTGTAGTGAAACTGAGAGAAAGCTCTACAACTATCGTGAAGAGTTCAAGGCTGAATTAGATGTCTAGTGGGTCAAATTGGGTGTGGAATTCAGAATAGATATGATATTGCTGGAACTTGGACAACAAGTAATAATTGGGTCATAATTTGGGCTGTAGGAGTTATATAGAGCTGAGGCTGGTACCATTAGAAAGCTGAGACATAGATATTCAACTCTTTTAAGACCACTCATCAAAACTATTATGTTTTGATAGTGTTTGTTCCCTTTGAAGTTAGCCGATAGGTTTAGAGAGCTATTAAGAATGTTTTGGGCATAACTCTCTCATCCTAAGCCTAAATTAGGCAAATTAGGTGTCCAATTAAAGTTAAGAGAAAGAGAATTAACCCTAAGCTAGAGTCAAACTTGGATTTTCAATTTTAGAGGTAGTTATTTAGGGAGAAGTAGAAACTCCATAATAGGCCTATAATTTTTCTCTACCCCTGCATTTTGGAAAAACCAGGGGTGACCTCACAGTTTACTCTGAGTCTTGTTTATTAGGCCGTTTTCCTTCAACTGACCAAGTTTCAACACATTCTGGACACATTTTTTGTCAGTACGAAATTCTGCAAAATGACCCGTAATCACCCGTTTTCTCCTAAAAATCACCAAAACACAGCAACACTGATAATTATGATTTTTAACATATTAATTATCCACACAATTACCTTATTAATGATGTCCAGATTGTAATTAAGTGATCTTAGCACTCATTTAGATCATTGGGTTGAATTGGGCTTTAAAGCAAAATTTTTGGATTTTAATGCATATTGACAGTGGTTCAGTATTTTAACCATAACTTGAGTTGTAGATATCTGATTTTGATGTTCTTTATATGCTAGGAAAGATGAGAAAAAGATCTACAAGTTTTGTGACAAATTGGAAGATTCGGATGTTTACATGGTCAAATACAGCCTTGAAGTTGGACCAAAGATTACTGTTATAAATTCGGACACACCTTCACTATTTTGGGCATATCTCACTCATTTCAAGCCCAAATTAAGCATATGAGTACTCCTTGGAAAGCTTACTTCAAAGGCTATCTGATGGACTTGATTTGAATTTGAGATTATGACAGAAATTGAAAAGATAGCAATGTGGAAAAAGTGGAGGAATCATTGGAAGGTGGGAGACACACTTTCATAATGAGAAAATAATTCAATGGAAGGTGGGAGACATACTTTGATAATGGATGAATAATTAACAAGAGTGGGTGAACTACTTTTGACTCTTTGTGAATGATTAAGAGGAGAGCAATCAGATTTGTAAAGAAATAGGGGAGAGCTTCTACGTAGGGTGTGATTTGTAGTTGGTTATTGTAGTTTTAGTTTTTCATTTTTGCAGACTTCTCCTCTTCTCTTCCTCTCCTCCTCTCTCTTTGTTATTTTCATTTTTGTATAGTTCTTGAAGGTTCTCCAATGGTGATGGCTATGGAGAGCTAAACTTCTTTAATCAATCCAAGAGATTGACAAGCTTGATGATTAATCTTGAGATCTTGTTTTAATTGTTATACGTTCATCTATTAATCAAGTTTCTCTTTCTCTTCTTCTCTTGTTTAAATTCTGATTTAATGCTTAATTTGATTGGGATTTACATATGTTAATTGCGTAATTATCATGTGCCAATAGATGAATTCAGAGGTTAAATAATGCATCAAAGGTGTTTGATGAATGTTTAACTTAGTTGGATCTTGGTTTTTAAGTTAATTTGGGTTTTGGATGGATGCTTAATTTGTCTAACCTTAATAAATTAAATTCTAGAAGCATTTCTGGTAGAAGATCCATGGATCATTGAGAGGCGTCTTGATGTAATCTAAGATCAAGGATTTGGTTGATAGTTGAACGGATCTATAAAGATCAAGGATGGATTAAAATCAAGATTGGTTAATTCTCTTGGATTGGTTGTTTTCCTAATCTTGTTTACTCTTTTTAATTGCTCTTTGTTGTTTAATTTTCTAAAACTTTTCCCCCTGTTTATTAACCTCTTAATATGACTTCATAATTAGAATGATCTACGGGCTCGACCCGGTGTTACCTTATGCTACAAGTAGTTTTGGTAAATCGGTTATAAATTGATTTAAATTTGATAATCTCGACAAGTGTCAAATTTTTGGCACTGTTGCCAGGGATCATTCTGATTTTGTTCAATCTTATTAAGAGTATATTTAACTACTAATCCCTCACTAACCTTTGTGTTGCTGTGTTTTGGTGATTTTTAGGAGAAAACGGGTGATTACGGGTCATTTTGCGTAATTTGTATTGACAGAAAATGTGCCCGAGTAATGTGTTAAAACTTGGTCGAGTTAAAGGAAAACGGCCTAATAAACAAGACTCACAATCAATCTGTGAGGTCACCCTGGTTTTTCCAAAATCCATCGTTTAGACCAGTTTTTCAATTTTTTAATATTTTTTATTGTATTTTTTAGTTTCATTTTTGTGTAGTTTTTATGTCAGTACAAGTCCCATAATTTTTAAAATGTTTAGATAGGTGAATTATATTTATTTTGGTAGATTTTTAGTGTTGTCTAGTGTATTCTGCTTGTTTGTTATTTTTTTTATTTTATGTGCTTTGGATAATGCATGACTAGGTCTTTTGCTAGTCAATTACTTGATATTAATTCTAAGATTGATATGACTTTGCATAATGGAGTACAAACTTGAGGAATTGACTTCTTTGGTGAGACAGTTAGTAGTGAGACAACAATTACCTGTGCAAATAGCTGCAACTGTGTGTGCCATTTGTTCTTGTTCATCTCATCCCACATATGCATGTCATACACTTCAAGATGGTAGTTCTGTTTTTCCATATCAATCGGTTGCTACAGCAGGTGTCTTTCTTAGTAAACCACCATACCAGCAGCCTATGCAACAACCAAGTCCAATAGCCATGAAACCTGAGCCATCATTGGAAGATTTGGTGAAGCAGATGGCCACTAACAATATTCAATTCCAATAGAGGACAGAGGCAATCACACAGAATTTAGAAACCCAGATTGGACAACTGGCCTCCTCATTGAGTCAGCAACAGGCCCAAGGTTCTAGCCAACTCCCTTCCCAAATAATTCCCAATCCAAATGGGAATGTGAGTCCCATTATGCTGAGGTCTGAAAAATCTGTAGAAGCATCATCTGAGCCTCAACTAGCCAGCAAGCATCAACTAGTAGAAGAAACATTTTCTGATGAACCAGCCCAAGAATCTGAGGGTCAGAAGAAATCAGTTGTTGCCCATGAGCAGCAGCAACGGCCTGCGGTGGCTCTTTCCTTTCCACAGAGAGCCATTGAGACCAAAAAGATACATGAGGCTGAGAAGGATAAAGAGCTCCATGAAGAACATTCTATTTTTCATGTTGATTTAATTGATGATTTGGTTGATAATTCATATGCTAACTTGTGTAAGGAGTTTCTTGAGATTGCTGATTTTGATGACTTTGTGTGTAGTGATTTGTGTGCTTCTTGTGATGGTGATAAGTTGTGTGCTATATGTTCTGAAATTTTTACTGTTGTGGGAAATACTGCTACATGTTCAAAATTTCCTTATTCTAAGAGTTATGATCATGTTGTTTTGGAAGATTGTACACATATTACAGGTGATGCTGTAATTAAATCACCAAAATTAATTTCTTCAACTAGCTTGATACCTTCAGTGCAGCAACCACCTACCCTTGAGTTGAAAGCTATTGAAGAATTTTCAGAAAAGGGAGAAGAAGAGCACCGGATGGTGGTCACTACTGTGGTAGATTTTATTTTTGAGCCATGGTCCAACATAAACAAGGAAAATCAAGTTGATCAAGTATACATATTGCATTCTAGTGCTGAAGTCAAAGGAATTAAGGAAGGCCAATGGGACCCCGATGGAAGCTCTCCTATTTCAAGTCATGTTTCCAGTCATGTTTCAAGCTTAACTTGGTCTTGGACATTATACTTCAAGCAATGGGACCCCGGTGGGAGTTTCTCTATAACTCCTGCCTCAAGCTCATGCCCGGGAAGCTCAGATCTAGGTGGCTTAGTCCATTTGTTGTTACTAAGATTTTTCCTTATGGTGCTGTGCAGATTACAAGTGAGACTACTACAAAAGCTTTCACAGTCAATGGACATCGCCTCAAACCATTTTATGAGGGAGCTCAAGAGGATATTTTGGAGGAGGTCCACTTGCAAGAAGTCGTCTACCCCACTTGATAAGGTCTGATGTGGCACTGACAGTGTGCTTCTTTTCCTGCATGACGTTGATTCACTTCTTATCAGGTTGTGTTGCTCTTTTCTATCTCTCTCTTTTACATTAAGGACAATATTATATTAAGTGTGGGGGAGAGATTTTAGCATTTTTTTTTGTTTTTGTTTTGTTTTGTTGTTAAAAAAAATAAACAAAAAAAAAAGTTCATTGCATGATTGAATAACGTTTCTCCCTTCTTGAACTAATATGCTTGGTTATGGATGATTGAATTGATGAATTGAGTTTGATGGATGCATACCTTGTGAGATTTTGAGCCTAATGGATGGATTCAACATTTATGCCATTCTCTTCTTTCTTGTGTGATTTTCACTCATGTTAATGACCACTCTAGAACTTGCTTTGATTCTTTTTTAGGCTACATTTCACTTGCATGCATGAACATGATTGAGGCCCTCTTTCTTAGCTAGTTTAACCAAATAGCCAACCTTGTTTTCAATATGATATCAAGCACTCTTTTGACTTCTTGAAAATTTTCTGATTCTTGCCAACCTTGTATATTTTCCTTTACTTAACCCCTTTGAGCTTATTTGACCATTCCTTGTTTCTAGCTCATTATGTGCCTTAAATGAAAAATTGTGTTCTTATTTTACCTTAGGAAATAAAAGAACATTAGCTTGGTTAATGGATGAGTTTTTGAACAAGTGTGGGGGTGTGTGTACAAAATGGTTGTTGAAAAAGGAAAGAGTGCCTAAAAAAAAACAAAAAAAAAACAAAAAACAAAAAGAGAAAAAAAAAATGTATGTATATAGTTATGTTCATATATATATATATATATATATATATATATATATATATATATATATATATAAGGATTGAGAAATGAATATGTAAAGGGTTATACATTAGAGTTGGGATAAACTTTTATGCTTGTTATTTGAACTCAAATCTCTCATTTGCTTTTATTCTCTTTGGCATTTATCCTCTCATATCCATTTTACCCTCTTCTGTTACCTTGACCTCACTACAACCTTGAATAAAGTCCTCATGATTTGTGTATGCATGTGTTTTGAGTAGTGGAGAAGTAGAAGATAAGCAAGCTTATGGTAGTGCAATTTTCATGGTTGAATTGAGTGAAATACCTACCTTTTAAATACTGAGAGATTGAGAGTGAATTTCGTGAGGATCTATCATTCTTTACTCATGCTTTTCAATTGAAGTATCCTTGCTTGTTGATTTGAGATGTGAAGATGTGTTACCTCATGAATGTTTTGATTACTTGAATTATTAATTGCTCTTCATTCTTAAATATTATTAGAAATTGAGTCTTTTAGAATGTTTAACTTTTGAGTCAGTTTTATTTTTTTTTCTGTTTTGCCCGAGGACGTGCAAAAGAGTAAGTGTGGGGGTATTTGATAATTATGATTTTTAACATATTAATTATCCACACAATTACCTTATTAATGATGTCCAGATTGTAATTAAGTGATCTTAACACTCATTTAGATCATTGGGTTGAATTGGGCTTTAAAGCAAAATTTTCGGATTTTAATGCATATTGACAGTGGTTCAGTATTTTAACCATAACTTGAGTTGTAGATCTCTGATTTTGATGTTCTTTATATGCTAGGAAAGATGAGAAAAAGATCTACAAGTTTTGTGACAAATTGGAAGATTCGGATGTTTACATGGTCAAATACAGCCTTGAAGTTGGACCAGTGTTACTGTTACAAATTCTGGACACAGCTTCACTATTTTGGGCATATCTCACTCATTTCAAGCCCAAATTAAGCATATGAGTACTCCTTGGAAAGCTTACTTCAAAGGCTATCTGATGAACTTGATTTGAATTTGAGATTATGATAGAAATTGAAAAGATAGCAACGTGGAAAAAGTAGAGGAATCATTGGAAGGTGGGAGACACACTTTCATAATGAGAAAATAATTCAATGGAAGGGGGGAGAAATACTTTGATAATGGATGAATAATTAACAAGAGCGGGTGAACTACTTTTGACTCTTTGTAAATGATTAAGAGGAGAGCAATCAGATTTGTAAAGAAATAGGGGAGAGCTTCTACGTAGGGTGTGATTTGTAGTTGGTTATTGTAGTTTTAGTTTTTCATTTTTGGAGACTTCTCCTCTTCTCTTCCTCTCCTCTTCTCTCTTTGTTATTTTCATTTTTGTATGGTTCTTGAAGGTTCTCCAATGGTGATGGCTATGGAGAGCTAAACTTCTTTAATCAATCCAAGAGATTGACAAGCTTGATGATTAATCTTGAGATCTTGTTTTAATTGTTATACGTTCATCTATTAATCAAGTTTCTCTTTCTCTTCTTCTCTTGTTTAAATTCTGATTTAATGCTTAATTTGATTGAGATTACATATGTTAATTGCATAATTATCATGTGCCAATAGATGAATTCAGAGGTTAAATAATGCATCAAAGGTGTTTGATGAATGTTTAACTTAGTTGGATCTTGGTTTTTAAGTTAATTTGGGTTTTGGATGGATGCTTAATTTGTCTAATCTTAATTAATTAAATTCTAGAAGCATTTCTGGTAGAAGATCCATGGATCATTGAGAGGCGTCTTGATGTGATCTAAGATCAAGGATTTGGTTGATAGTTGAACGGATCTATAAAGATCAAGGATGGATTAAAATCAAGATTGGTTAATTCTCTTGGATTAGTTGTTTTCCTAATCTTGTTTACTCTTTTTAATTGCTCTTTGTTGTTTAATTTTCCAAAACTTTTCCCCCCTGTTTATTAACCTCTTAATATGACTTCATAATTAGAATGATCTACGGGCTCGACCCGGTGTTACCTTATGCTACAAGTAGTTTTGGTAAATCGGTTATAAATTGATTTAAATTTGATAATCTCGACAAGTGTCAAACACAAATGTTAGTGAGGGATTGGTAGTTAAATATACTCTTAATAAGATTGAATAAAATTAGAATGATCTCCGGCAACGGCGCCAAAAATTTGACACTTGTCGAGATTATCAAATTTAAATCAATTTATAACCGATTTACCAAAACTACTTGTAGCATAAGGTAACACCGGGTCGAGCCCGTAGATCACTCTAATTATGAAGTCAGATTAAGAGGTTAATAAACAGGGGGGGAAATTTTTGCAAGATTAAACAACAAAGAACAATTAAAATGAGTAAACAAGATTAAGAAAACAACCAATCCAAGAGAATTAACAAATCTTGATTTCAATCCATCCTTGATCTTTATAGATCGATTCAACTATCAATCAAATCCTTGGTCTTAGATCACATCAAGACGCCTCTCAATGATCCATGGGTCTTCTACTAGAAACGCTTCTAGAATTCAATTAATTAAGGTTAGACAAATTAAGCATCCATCCAAAACCCAAATTAACTTAAAAACCAAGATCCAACCAAGCTAAATATTTCATCAAACACCTTTGATGCATTATTTAACCTCTGAATTCATCTCTTAGCACATGATAATTACGCAATTAACATATGCAAATCCCAATCAAATTAAGCATTAAATCAGAATTTAAATAAGAGAAGAAGAGAAAGAGAAACTTGATTAATAGATGAATGTATAGCAATTAAAACAAGATCTCAAGATTAATCATCAAGAATGTCAATCTCTTGGATTGATTAAAGAAGTTTAGCTCTCCATAGCCATCACCATTGGAGAACCTTCAACAACCATACAAAAATGAAAATAACAAAGAGAGAAAAGGAGAGAAAGAGAAGAGAAATCTCTAAAATGAATCACTAAAACTTTTAATTATAACAACACTTCTACATAAAAGCTCTACATGTTACAATGATCTGCATAGCCTCCCTTTTATAGAGGGTTTAGAGGTACAAAATGTCAAAAGGGGGCTGAGTCATGGTGGTTGAGTGGAGTAGGTGGATGAGGGGAGTAGGTGGATGAGTGGAAAATGTTGAATGACTTTTGGTGAGTAGAAAATTATGGAGATTCTTTGTCTGTGAAATCATGCAGCTCTGAAGTCATTGCATTCGTCATTTTTGAGCCAAGTGGTCTTCATGAAGATTGTAGGTCTGGATCTTAGCTTTCAAATGGCTTTGGTTTGAGTCTAATATCATTTCTATAGCTCCAGTTATGTCAAATTACTGCACACTATTCAGGCCCAGTCGCAGCTCCTCTGTTCATACTTCCAAGCCTAATATCACCTCCAAGGAGTCTGAATCGGGAAAAGTATTCAACATGAAAGTTGTAGATTTGAGTCTTAACTATCAACCATCAAAATTTCAGCCTATTCTACAACTTTCACTACGAGCAGTGTAATGAACAGTATACATAGGTCATTCTGCCAGGAGCAACGCTTTAGTTCTTGATTCAATGCCAATTTGAGCCATCCAAACGTGTGATTGAGTCTTTGATGTCTTCATGAAGATTGTAGAGCTCTCTCTTATCTTTAGAATGACATAAGATTCACCTTAAACATCCACCTACAGCCCAAGATATGACCCAAATACAGGATTAGTGTAAGACGTAAATCATGCTAAAAAATTCAATTAAATCCATTTTGAGTTCAAAACATACAAAACATAACCAAACTTAATTTATTAAATGCATGGAGAGTGTAAATGACTAAAAATTAAGGCTTATTAATGCATCAAATGTGTGAACATCAAATTTCCCCACACTTAGCTTTTTGCACTCCTGGGCAAAACACACAAAAACAAAATAAAACTGACTCAAAAGTTAAACATTCTAAAAGACTCAATTTCTAATAATATTTAAGAATGAAGAGCAATTAATAATTCAAGTAATCAAAACATTCATGAGGTAACACATCTTCACATCTCAAATCAACAAGCAAGGATACTTCAATTGAAAAGCATGAGTAAAAAATGATAGATCCTCACAAAATTCACTCTCAATCTCTCAAGTATTTAAAAGGTAGGTATTTCACTCAATTCAACTCATAAAAATTGCACTACCATAAGCTTGCTTATCTTCTACTTCTCCACTACTCAAACCACATGCACACACAAATCATGAGGACTTTATTCAAGGTTGTAGTGAGGTCAAGGTAACAGAAGAGGATAAAATGGATATGAGAAGATAAATACCAAAGGGAATAAAAGTAAATGAGAGTTGAGTTCAAATAACAAGTATAAAAGTTCATTCCAACTCTAATGTATATTCCTTTACATATTCATTTCCCAATCCAAAAACTTTTTTTTTTGAAACATAACTATATACATTCATTTTTCCTCTTCTTTTTTTTTTTTTTTAAGAACTCTTTCCTTTTTCAACAACCATTTTGTACACACACCCCCACACTTGTTCAAAAACTCATCCATTAACCAAGCTAATATTCTTTTATTCCCTAAGGTAAAGTAAGAACACGATTTTTCATTTAAGGCACATAATGAGCTAGAAACAAGGAATGGTCAAATAAGCTCAAAGGGGTTAAGTAAAGGAAAATATACAAGATTGGCAAGAATCAGAAAATTTTCAAGAAGTCAAAAGAGTGCTTGATATCATATTGAAAACAAGGTTGGCTATTTGGTTAAACTAGCTAAGAAAGAGGGCCTCAATCATGTTCATGCATGCAAGTGAAACGTAGCCTCAAAAAGAATCAAAGCAAGTTCTAGAGTGGTCATTAACATGAGTGAAAATCACACAAGAAAGAAGAGAATGGCATAAATGTTGAATCCATCCATTAGGCTCAAAATCTCACAAGGTATGCATCCATCAAACTCAATTCATCAATTCAATCATCCATAACCAAGCATATCAGTTCAAGAAGGGAGAAACGTTATTCAATCATGCAATGAACCCTTTTTTTTGTTTTTTTTTAACAACAAAACAAAACAAAAACAAAAAAAAAATGCTAAAATCTCTCCCCCATACTTAATATAACATTGTCCTTAATGTAAAAGAGAGAGATAGAAAAGAGCAACACAACCTGATAAGAAGTGAATCAACGCCAAGCAGGAAAAGAAACACACTGTCAGTGCCACATCAGACCCTAAAAAGAAATCAAATAATAAAACTTAAGTACTTCCACAATTTAATACTAATTAATTACTACCTAAAAACACTCCTTACTCTGCCACTAATTAAGATGCGTCTCAAGAGAAAAATTACTCCTTACTCTGCCATCACTAATTGGTTTAATAAGTCCATGACAATCATATCATGCTTTCCAAACAAAACAACAACAATTTTTTTTTGTTTTTTTTTGTTTTTTTTTTGTTTTTGTTTTAGGTCAATTATCCTTCCCCCAACTAGATCACAACATTGTCCTCAATGTTAAAATATAGATGAGTAAAGGATAGAAGATATTACCTGTTGGAGAAAGCAGACACAAATTTAAACAGAAATAAAGTACAATAAAATCAAACCGATTAAAGAAAAAGTGTCAGATCTGGCTTGCTTTTCTTGTTACTTCCTTCGTTGCTTCCTGTTGACCAATCTATCTGAGCTAATACCTTATCAAGTACATACTCAAAAGCTTCCAATTTATCAATGAGCTCATCAATAGTGGAGGCAGATGATAATCTCAAAGCAGAACTTTTTTGACCAATTTCCGCAGCTTTTGCAAAAGGTGTAACAGACCTTGCATAAAGTAGGCCAATAAAATCCATACTACAAGATTTTCACAGTTGGTATCGTTGAAGAAGAAAAAAGACCTCCACATGCGTCCGAGTGACAAAAGTCAATGACACTAGTTACCTCATTATCGGGTACAAATCTCCAAAAGATTTGATCAGGACAATAATTGAACAAATATGGGTCATCACAAATTTTTTTTTTTTACCTCAATCAAAATTTTTTTTTTGTGTCCATTGAGGCGGCATCTTACTTATCAAGTGGGGTAGACGACTTCTTGCAAGTGGACCTCCTCCAAAATATCCTCTTGAGCTCCCTCATAAAATGGTTTGAGGCGATGTCCATTGACTGTGAAAGCTTTTGTAGTAGTCTCACTTGTAACCCGCACAAAGATCATAAGGAAAAATCTTAGTAACAACAAATGGACCAAGCCACCTAGATCTGAGCTTCCGGGCATGAGTTTGAGGCGGGAGTTATAGAGAAACTCCCACCGGGGTCCCATTGCTTGAAGTATAATGTCCGAGACCAAGTTAAGCTTGAAACATGACTTGAAACAGGAGAGCTTCCATCGGGGTCCCATTGGCCTTCCTTAATTCCTTTGGCTTCAGCACTAGAATGCAATATGTATACTTGATCAACTTGATTTTCCTTGTTTATGTTGGACCATGGCTCAAAAATAAAATCCACCACAGTAGTGACCGCCATCCGGTGCTCTTCTTCTCCCTTTTCTGAAAATTCTTCAATGGCTTTCAACTCAAGGGTAGGTGGTTTTGACTTGAAGGTATCAAGCTAGTTGAAGAAATTAATTCTGCTGATTTAATTGCAGCATCACCTGTAATATGTGTACAATCTTCCAAAACAACATGATCATAACTCTTAGAATAAGGAAATTTCAAACATGTAGCAGTATCTCCCACAACAGTAAAAATTTCAGAATATATAGCACACAACTTATCACCATCACAAGAAGCACACAAATCACCACACACAAAGTCATCAAAATCAGCAATCTCAGGAAACTCCTCACACAAGTCAGCATATGAATTATCAACCAAATTATCAATTAAATCAACATGAAAAATAGAATGTTCTTCATGGAGCTCTTTATCCTTCTCAGCCTCATGTATCTTTTTGGTCTCAATGGCTCTCTGTGGAAAGGAAAGAGCCACCGCAGGCTGTTGCTGCTGCTCATGGGCAACAACTGATTTCTTCTGACCCTTAGATTCTTGGGCTGGTTCATCAGAAAATGTTTCTTCTATTGGTTGATGCTTCTGGCTAGTTGAGGCTCAGATGATGCTTCTACTGATTTTTCAAACCTCAAAGATAATGGCACTCACATTCCCATTTGGATTGGGAATTGTTTGGGAAGGAGTTGGCTAGAACCTTGGGCACATTCTTGACTCAATGAGGAGGCCAGTTGTCCAATCTGGGTTTCTAAATTCGTATGATTGCCTCGTCCTCTGTTGGAATTGAATATTGTTAGTGGCCATCTGCTTCACCAAATCTTCCAATGATGGCTCAGGTTTCATGGCTACTGGACTTGGTTGTTGCATAGGCTGCTGGTATGGTGGTTTACTAAGAAAGACATCTGTTGTAGCAACAGATTGATATGGAAAAACAGAACTACCATCTTGAAGTGTATGACATACATATGTGGGATGAGATGAACAAGAACAAATGGCACACACAGTTGCAGCTATTTGCACAAGTAATTGTTGTCTCACTACTAACTGTCTCACCAAAGAAGTCAATTCCTCAAGTTTGTACTCCATTATGCAAAGTCATATCAATCTCAGAATCAATATCAAGTAATTGGCTAGCAAAAGACCTAGTCATGCATTATCCAAAGCACATAAAACAAAAAAATAACAAACAAGCAGAATACACTAGACAACACTAAAAATCTACCAAAATAAATATAATTCACCTATCTAAACATTTTTAAAAATTATGGGACTTGTACAGCATAAAAACTACACAAAAATGAAGCTAAAAAATACAATAAAAAATATTAAAAAATTGAAAAATTGGTCTAAACGATGGATTTTGGAAAAACCAGGGGTGACCTCATAGTTTACTCTGAGTCTTGTTTATTAGGCCGTTTTCCTTCAACTGACCAAGTTTCAACACATTCTGGGCACATTTTCTGTCAGTACGAAATTCTGCAAAATGACCCGTAATCACCCGTTTTCTCCTAAAAATCACCAAAACACAGCAATACAAAGGTTAGCGAGGGATTAGTAGTTAAATATACTCTTAATAAGATTGAATAAAATTAGAATGATCCCCGGCAACGGCGCCAAAAATTTGACACTTGTCGAGATTATCAAATTTAAATCAATTTATAACCGATTTACCAAAACTACTTGTAGCATAAGGTAACACCGGATCGAGCTCGTAGATCACTCTAATTATGAAGTCATATTAAGAGGTTAATAAACAGGGGGAAAAATTTTGTAAGATTAAACAACAAAGAACAATTAAAATGAGTAAACAAGATTAAGAAAACAACTAATCCAAGAGAATTAACAAATCTTGATTTCAATCCATCTTTGATCTTTATAGATCGATTCAACTATCAATCAAATCCTTGGTCTTAGATCACATTAAGACGCCTCTCAATGATCCATGGGTCTTCTACTAGAAACGCTTCTAGAATTCAATTAATTAAGGTTAGACAAATTAAGCATCCATCCAAAACCCAAATTAACTTAAAAACCAAGATCCAACTAAGCTAAATATTTCATCAAACACCTTTGATGCATTATTTAACCTCTGAATTCATCTATTGGCACATGATAATTACGCAATTAACATATGCAAATTCCAATCAAATTAAGCATTAAATCAGAATTTAAACAAGAGAAGAAGAGAAAGAGAAACTTGATTAATAGATGAATGTATAGCAATTAAAACAAGATCTCAAGATTAATCATCAAGAATGTCAATCTCTTGGATTGATTAAAGAAGTTTAGCTCTCCATAGCCATCACCATTGGAGAACCTTCAACAACCATACAAAAATGAAAATAACAAAGAGAGAAAAGGAGAGAAAGAGAAGAGAAATCTCTAAAATGAATCACTAAAACTTTTAATTATAACAACACTTCTACATAAAAGCTCTACATGTTACAATGATCTGCATGGCCTCCCTTTTATTGAGGGTTTAGAGGTACAAAATGTCAAAAGGGGGCTGAATCATGGTGGTTGAGTGGAGTAGGTGGATGAGTGGAGTAGGTGGATGAGTGAAAAATGTTGAATGACTTTTGGTGAGTAGAAAATTATGGAGATTCTTTGTCTCCGAAATCATGTAGCTCTGAAGTCATTGCATTCGTCATTTTTGAGCCAAGTGGTCTTCATGAAGATTGTAGGTCTGGATCTTAGCTTTCAAATGGCTTTAGTTTGAGTCCAATATCATTTCTATAGCTCCAGTTATGTTCACATTACTGCACATTATTCAGGCCCAGTCGCAGCTCCTCTGTTCAGACTTCCAAGCCCAATATCACCTCCAAGGAGTCTGAATCGGGAAAAGTATTCAACATGAAAGTTGTAGATTTGAGTCTTAACTATCAACCATAAAAATTTCAGCCTATTCTACAACTTTCACTACGAGCAATGTAATGAACAGTACACATAGGTCATTCTGCCAGGAGCAACACTTTAGTTCTTGATTCAATGCCAATTTGAGCCATCCAAACGTGTGATTGAGTCTTTGATGTCTTCATGAAAATTGTAGAGCTCTCTCTTATCTTTAGAATGACATAAGATTCACCTTAAACATCCACCTACAACCCAAGATATGACCCAAATACAGGATTAGTGTAAGACGTAAATCATGCTGAAAAATTCAATTAAATCCATTTTGAGTTCAAAAGATACAAAACATAACCAAACTTAATTTATTAAATGCATAGAGAGTGTAAATGACTAAAAATGAAGGCTTATTAATGCATCAAATGTGTGAATATCAATTACTTAATTTGATTTGGATGTTGATATGATAATTACATAATTACCATATGTTTAACAAGGATTACAGAGACTAAACAATACATCAAAGGTGTTTGATGAATTGTTCAGCTTGGTTGAATTTTGGGTTTTATGTAGGATTAAATGAGTACTTAATTTGTTTAACCTTTATTAATTAAATTCAGGATGCTTATCTAGTAGAGAATTCATTAATCATCTTAAGGTTTCTTGATGTGATCTAAGGCCAAGAACATGGTTAGCAATTGAATAGATTCTTAGTGATCAATGTTGGATTAAACTCAAGATTACTTGATTTCCTTAGATTGGTTGTTTATCTAATTTTGTTACAATTTTTAATTGCTTTTGATTAATTAATTCTAAAACCATTTTCCCCTGTTAATCTATTAATTTGACTGCTTAATTAGAGTGAGCTAAGGGCTCGACCCAGTTGTGCTTTATACTACAAATAATTTGGTGAATTGGTTTACAAATTGAGTAATTTGATAGTCTCAGCAGTTATCAAATTTTGGCGCCATTACTAAGGAATCATTCTAAGTTTAATCAATCATATTATGAGTATAATTAGTTGTTAACCCTTCACTAACCCCTACTTCCCTTGTTTCAGGTAGTTTTAAGCTCAATTGTGGTCTCCAAGTGCAAGAACAAGTGTATGACCTAAGCCATCTCTGATTGAGCTACATTTTGGTAGGCAAGTAGAGGACATTATTAGATGTCTTTGGATTCTATTTGATCATATCAAGATCTTGTCTAACCTTTAATGCCTTTGTCTTCTTTGTTTTGGTAGTTTTTAGTAGAAATATGTTATTTTTCAAAATTTTGTATGGACAAACCATCTCAAATTAGCCTGAAAATTGGCTAGTTGAAGAAAAATTGTGTGTTCTACAAGGCTCTTGCTTTGTCGTTAGCACCACCCTATCTCGGCCAAATTTCATCATTTAAATCACTTTTCTATTTTTTGAAGATTTTTTATTGCATATTTGGGTACCATTTTTTAGTAATTTTCACCTTGTAGTAGTCTCATAATTTTTAAAATTGTGTAGATAGGATAACTAGTGTTATTTTAGTAGAATTTTAGTGTTGTGTAGTCCATTTTATATATCTTGTATTTTTACACTTTTGCATGTTGTATGAATCATTAGTTCAAACTAATTTATGTTTTTGCTCTTTCCTACTGAAATTTTTATCTCACATATTTTAGCGTGATATTTTAGATAATGCCGACAGTTAGAGTTCTGATTGATTTTCGTGTTTAGCAAGTATATATGTCAGAGCTTGGAGATTATGTTTTTACTTTTACTTTGGAAGATATTTTTCTGATAATTCTACTCTTTGATGAATAGTTATGAAAGAAAAATAACATTTGTAAATATGTAAATAGTGGCACCTTGAGAAAGTTTTTGTAAGCCTCATTTTTGAAAAATAGGTGCTTAACTTAAAAAGTTTTGTATGTGTAAAACTGACTTATGAAGGGTTTGTTCTCTCAAAACTATGTAAAATATTGTATATAATAACTAATGGAAATGAAAAAAGTTGTTGTAACGTGTTATTCTAAATAGAGTTTAAAGCATGTTAATTTAATAAGAAAAATAAACATAAAATTTGAATAGGTTGTTACACTTTGTTAATACTCAATTTTGTTCATAGAATTTTTATTTTTATTTTTATTTTTATCAAGGTGTGAATGTCTATTTTTGTCCAGGTCATTAAAATCTTTTGTTAAAATAAATTTTATTTTACCTGATCTTTTGCTTTGACCCAAATTTTCCTTAGGTCCAAACATACAGCCCACCTTAGTCTAAATTTAAAAAAAAAATGAAATTATTTTTAAGAATAAATAAAAATAAAAATAAAATAAAAATATAATATATAAAAAAAATAATAAGCTACGAGTCAACCTACAACCCATTTTCTTTCTCCACCCAACACTCATTCTTGTTGTTACCCAACCCCAAGAACCCTAGTCACCATCACCCTCCAAATCCTAGACATCAAGCAGCCTGTGCACCCAATCAACGCATCATCTACACCAATTTGAATGACAACTTTCCTTTTCGGTTTTGATTGAAATATTTGACAAGATTTCTTCCTTTATTTGTCTTCCAATCACCAGGGAATTAAGGAGAATTTCTTACTAGAAGAATGCAGATTCAACCCTACAAATAGCCAAGCAACATATACACATGGGGCAGCGAATTCCTCACTATTCCTCAATCAGCAAGCACCCAAAATTCCTCCCACCCTTTGCCTCCAACTTTCACCATCAACAACCCTCTTCCACCACTAAGTGTGTGTTTGGGATAGCTGTAAAAATTTGATTATGCTTAATAATCGATTATTATATAAAAGCTTTTTGTTATAATCGATTATAATTGATTCATTTTTATGTTTGGATGCATTAGCTGTAAAGTGATTTTAAGTTAATCTAATTCGTTTGGATGATATAAAAAAGAATCGCTTTTATGTATTAAATTACTAAAATAGGTATAAAATGATTAAAAAAATTATTTGATTGAGGACAAAATAGTATTTACATATCAAAATATAAGGAATAATCTATAAGCTAAAATCATAAGCTTCAATCTTCAGCATTATAAAAATCAGCTTTAAAAAGCTTTTATTTTATATTGAATTTCGTGTAAAAGCTAAAGCTAATTTTACCAAACATGATTAAACACTATTCAAACAGCTTTTTTCTCAAAAAAAGCTGTTGAAAATCGTATCCAAACATGCACTAAAACAAACTAAACCAAACCATCTTCATCAAAAAAAAAACTTTGCCTCTAACTTTCACCATCTTTTAGCCATCGACCCATCTTCAACCTTTCACCACTTTCCCTAAACCATCCAATCGTGCCAACCTCCCCTAATCATCTTGTTCAAACCTCCATAACCAACCATTTCCAATAAACCCGTTAACAACCACCTTCAACTCCTAGCATCCCTCGTAACACACCTTTACATTATCTCCAACCAAACACATAAGCCAGCCACATCCACAACCATCTCGTGCCACTGTGACCATAGCCCCTGCCTTACCATTGAAATCGAATCACCATGCCTCTGCCACTATCATCCCAAGCCTCCCATTGTAGAATGATCTTCCTCCACCACCAGGCCTCCAAAACCCCCCTCTCCTTTTACCTCTGCTTCATTTTTCATTTTTAGAGACTAAAAGTCTCTTTCTTTTTTACTTGCTATTTTTTTCAGGAAATATGCTAAAATAATAAAAAATGAAAAAAAAAAACCTAATGGCCTTTAGTTTAAGAGGCTTTGTTCAAATTAATGAAATGGGTCAAGGTTTTCACTAAAAGAATGAAATTATTTTTTTTACAAAAAAAATATATTTTAATCAATGCAATGACTAATGATAATGATTGAATAACGGATGCTATCTTCAATGTCATTAGATCATAAGAGTTTTTTTGTGTAGTCTAGTGCTAACTTGAACCCTATGCAAGAAGGGAATCTGTTTTTGAAACAAAATCATTTTTCAAAAATCTTTTTCATAATTAAAACAACCCACAATCGTTTTCTAAAGAATGACATGACTTTGAGTTACCCATTGTATTAGCTGATACATAGGAGTGAGAATTTATTTCTGTCAAGTCAAAATTAATTTTCATAATTTGTTTGTTTGTTTTTCTTTTATAAATAGTTATAATGTTTTTTTTAAAAAGGTAAAATAAATATATTTGAGATTATTAAAATTTACATAACTAACTTAAGATACCGTTCTTGGAATGGGCAATGTAAGGTGCTAACACATTCCCTACCTGTAATCGACTCTTGAATCTAAACTCATTTTTCAAAAGACTAGCTTTCCTTATTAAATGATTTTTCTAATGTTTTTCCAATTTAAATAAACATTGGTGGTGACTTCATTATTTTTAAAAAATCTTTTTTTTTGTCAACCCGTCATGATCCCAGTGCAACACACTTGTTGGTTGCACAAAAGCATGTGTCTTCTTGCACTCATGTAACGATTTTTAAAGAGTAGTAGAAAAAATTAATTTGAAGGGAATTTGGACGAGAGTGAAATTAAGATTTTGAGAGTGATGATGATGACAAGTGAAAGCATATATATTTCTCTTATTACATGTAATAATGTAATACAATATGAATTAAAGAAAAGACTGTCCAAATTTAATGAATTAGTTTATAAACTAGGAGTGTTAGTATAAAAAACCATTTTTCTTTTCAGCTCTTGAATTGATCACGCTCGTGTGTTTACACATTTTTTTGTGTTGGTTTCTCTCCTGATGAATTATGACACCAATCTTACTTGGTACAATTTGAGAAGCATAATTTTTTAAAAAAGCAATATTCATTGTGAAATATATCAATCATCATCATTGTCTTCAACTATTAAATATACGAATTTTATTAACATTCTTATGTACTCTCTTCCATATAATCGATGATAGTCAAATCTTAAAGAAGTCAACTCACATGCCTTCTCCAATCTAGAGATCTAGATCATATAACTTCTTTAATTCAAAGAGGTCTCTAGATTGGAGAATGTATATGGGTTGAACTGTATGGTGTGGCTATCATCAAGCGTAAAGAAAAGTGCAATAATGTTAAAAAAATCCAAATATTTAACTATTGAAGACAAGGGGACGATTTGATGTATTTCGTAAGGAACATTACTTAGAAAAAAGTACTTCTCGAATAGTTGCTAGTATTTCTATCCTAACTCACTGGGAGAGGTTCAATACAAAAATATTTTAACACGAGCGAGAGTAATTTATTAAAGATCAAAAGAAAATTCACTTTTCCTTATTGATGTTCCAAGTTCCTAAACTCATTCATTAAACATGGATAGTATTCTCTTGAGTTCTAACTGTATTATATGTTATAAGAAAAATACATCTACTCCACTTATCATCACAATCATAATCAAAACCTTAATCTCAACTTTAGGCAAATGCTCCTGAAATTATTTTTCTCTCAATTACTCTCCAAAACTCGATAGATGAGTGTAAGGACACACATAATTTTGGTGTCACCAGCAAGAGCAATAGTCTAGGAACTACCTACTCAACTCTCCTAATCCTAACGATGTCAAGCTCATGATTTATTCGATATATCCTTTCCATGAAACTCTTGTATAATGTCATTTTTGTTGTTGAAATCACTCTTTATATCAATTTTTCTTGCTTTCGATTTCTGTCTTATTCTTCAACTGCTCCACCATATTACTTCAGTCTTTAGAAAATCTACTTTAAAAAAATGCAAATTTATTTTTTCTAATTTGCAATGTTTTTCTTCTTTCTTGTCTTATATCACCCTATCTAGTCTTTTCCTTGCATACATAGATACATAATGTCGCAACCGTCCCGAAGGGCGCCGCGAAAATAAAAAGAACAAGGAGGATAGGACCTCGGGGTGTTTGGGAGTCGCCACCAATCGCTTTATCCATTAAATGGAATGGCGCAATTGGACACCTAAAAGATGGTCTACGTTTCAGAGTTTGAGGTTCGGGGGTTGATTACGGGTAAGGAAGGTGTTAGCACCCTACACCGTCCGTTCTAAGAACGGTTACCTATTTAATCTAATGTTATTTGCAAGATTAATTTAATTGGTCCTTTATTAATTAAAAGAAAAGAATTTTTTTATTTTTTTATTTTGACATGTCCCATTTTGTCAAGCATAATATCAATAATGATAAATGACTAAGACAAGCAATGGGTGGCTAAATAGCTATTATTTTAGAACAAATTCAAAGTCTACAACATATTATATAAAAGTGGTGAATTAAAATTTTATCTTTTTGAAGAGAAGTAATTTTCAAAATAAAATGGCCAAATAAAAAAAAAAAATATTCCAATGAATAATTTTAACTCAAAGAAATTTGTTTAAGGTAAGAAAATAATTTTTAAAGTAAATGGCCAAATAAAATCTCTTTTGTAATCAAGGAGAAAAATATTTTTAGGCACAAGGAGATTTTTGCATTAATTTCCAAAAAAATGTCTTCATGAAAAATAAAACTTTAATTCACCACAATCATGATGTTGAACCGTATGAAATTGTTCACTTTTATTCGGATACTTTATTTTACAAAAAGAAAAGTTTATTTTGGTTTATTTAAAAATATATTTTAATTTACATAATTATTTTAATTTTTATGTGGGGATTAGACTTCACGGCGCTCCCTGGCAAAATCCAATATAAAGCCTCAAGATTGTCGGGAAGAGTGTAATCGACGGTATCTCCGATCCTCTCCCAATTTTTCCGTCATAGGCCGCTTTCAATAAAAATAATAATAAAAAAATCACAAGTTATAAAGAGACAGACAAACTATAATCAGATCAAATTAAATCACAAGTTCACTTTCATTACATTTTATTTATGATTTTTATTTTTTATTTATTTTTTATTAATCACAAAACACAATATAAAACATATCATTAAGTAAAATAAATATGTCAAACAAGTACTAAATCCTAAAATTCAAAACATGTTTTGATCTTTTTTATTTCACATCTTTTTTCTCTTATAGTAAAAAAAAAAAAAAGAAAACGGTTGTAAGCCCATCGAAGAGAAGAGAAAGGAAAAAAAAAGGAAAATGGGTCAGAAGCCCATCGAATAGAAAAATAAAAAGAAAAAATGTAGGCAAAGCAAATATTAAAAAGGAAGAACTTCGGTCTCCTATTATGAATCATGAACAGAAAGAAAGAAGGAAAAAAACAAACAAGGGGAAGGGGAGAGGAAATAGAGAAATGGTGGTTCACGAGTACATGATCCCACGGACTGAGTTCGGGGAAAAACGCAGCGGCGGCGACGGGATGGGGCCGGCTCCGGGCACTGGTACGACGCGGGTCGAGTCGCGCGGGCTGGGTGGCGCGGTTGAGCGTCTCGAACTGGCGCAGCGGCAGACGAGTTCGTGCGGGGTTGAGTCACCGTCGGCGGCGTCACTGGTCGATGCCGGCTGGAACGAGTTCACCGGCGAGGGACGGATCGCGCGGTGCAGCTCTGAACGGCCGGATCTGGTGCGGGTTTGCGGTGGCTTTTGGTGGACACGGCTCACGGGTTGCGGGAGGGGCTAAGGCTCAGTCCGTGTGGTGGTTGGGAGGTGGCTTAACGTGGGTTGACTGCGTGGTGAAGGTTTGGATTCTGGTTGTTGGATTTGGCAGAGGTGGAAGGAAATTGGAATGGCTTGATTGTTGAAGATGAAGATGAATAGTGGGAGGGGATTTTCGTGTGATGAATCTGTGTTTGGGGAAATCTCCTCTCAGTTTGTGATTGCTCTCTGTTTTGTATTTTTCTGAATCCAGTGTAGCTCCTTTCTTTTTTTTGTCTGAACCATCCCCTCCTTTCCCCATTTGTGTGTGATTCTTATAAGGAAAATAAAACATGCCAAAAAACCCTTCGTTTACTGATGATTGGAATGCAAAAAACAAATGGTCTGCCCCTTGGATTTCTGAATGAATGCCAATAAAGAAGAAACTTGATGATTGGAAAAGAAAACTGTCTAAAGCTTTTAATCCAATTCAATGCAAACTGATTGTGGAGGCTAGGGTTGCAGCAGGAAGAAGGAAATTGGGTTGAGAAGAGAATTGGGTCATGGGTTGACCCATACCAAGCCCTTTTTATATTTATTTTTTATTATTTTTTCTCTTTTTTTTTATATTAAAGAAATAAAAATAAAAGTAAAAGAAAATGGGCAAAATTGGATATCAACAGCTGCCCCCCTTTGTTTTACATTTAGAATAAATGAAAAACAAAGGAATTGATTCAATTTTGTCCATGAAAAGGTAAAAACTCGCGGATTCAGGTGTTCGCTGAAGTTTAACCAAAACAAGGTAAGAAGCTTACGGAGTCGGGTATCCGTTGAAGCTTAACAAATACAAAGAAGTAAGGGGTACGAGGACCCAAAAGGTAAAAAACTTATGAGTCGTATCCGTGAAACTTAACAAAACAACGTAAGAAGCTTACTTAAGCGGGTATCCGTTGAAGCTTAACAAAACAACGTAAGAAGCTTACTGAGTCTGTATCCGTTGAAGCTTAACAAAACAAAGAAGCAAGGGGTACGAGGACCCAAAACAACGGTACGAGGACCCAAAGGTAAAAGCTTGCGGAATCGTATCCGCCGAAGCTTAACAAAAACAACGTAAGAAGCTTACTGAGTCGGGTATCCGCCGAAACTTAAGAAAACTTAAAAGCAAGAAGCTTACTGAGTCGGGTATCCGTTGAAGCTAACGTAAAACTTAAAGGCAATGGGCACGGGGACCCAAGAACAACTGCACGGGACCCGAAAGGTAAAAAGCTTCATGAGTCGATATCCACCGAAGCTTTTACGAAACAAAGTAAGAAGCTTACGGAGTCGGGTATCCGTTGAAGCTAATGTAAACAAAGAGGCAATGGGTACGGAGACCCAGAAACGAGAACACAATGGGTGCAGGAACCCAAAAACTAAAAGACAAATGGGCGCGGGGGCCCAAAAAGGAAAACACAATGGGCGCGGGGTCCCGAAAACGAGAAAACAATGGGTGTAGAAGCCCAACAACTAAAAGACAATGGGCGCGGGGGCCCAGAAAGGAAAACAAGGGTGTAGGAACCCGGAAAGGAAAACACAATGGGCACAAGGGCCCGGAAAGGAAAACACAATGGGCGCAGGGGCCCGAAAAGGAAAACACAATGGGCGCAGGGGCCCGAAAAGATAAAAAGCTTGCGGAGTCAAGTATCCGCTGAAGCTTAACAAATACTTAAAAGCAATGGGTACGGGGACCCAAAAACAAAAAACCATGGGTACGGGGACCCAGAAAAGGAAACAGCAATTTGGACCTTTGTAGGTCAAGGCTAGCAAAATGAAAACAAATGCACTTCAATGCATGCTTCAAATGTATGAGAGTCTAAAAAATTTTTCTTTTTTCTTTTTTTGTTTGTTTTTTTGTTTTTTTGTTTTTGTTTTTGTCTCCACGACCCTTGAGGACATGATTACAATCATTTTCAAAGATGAACTGGAATAGGATTTAATGACATCCTTTCATTTGTCTATTCAGCCGATGATTGAAATGTCCAACCAGAATGACCCTTGAAGTGTGCATTAGATGTGACACACAAGAGCAATGAAAAAAACCTTTAGATGACCCTTGAGGTGACCTGATTGTCCTTTTTTATCAGCATTCTTATCAGGAATCATTGTGTTTCCCATACCTTTCAAGTCATTAGCAATTCTCAATGCTCAGATAGCAATGTCACACATTTCACATTCCAACATATGATTATTAGAAAAATGCATATTGAGTCAAAGAAAAGGCAAAGGTAAAAACATGATGATATTGTATTGAAATGGAAATGATGAAAAGAAAGTATTATTGTGGTCATCAACATGAAATTTACAGAGGGATGATAAGGGCAAAGGTCTTCAGTTCTTCCAATGAAACCCTTTATCGTAATCAGCGCCAATCCTCTCATATCCGATTTTGAACACCCGTTAACCAGCCTATGAAGACTTTGATTGCCCCCTAGTTGAGATCATTTGGCTCGCCCCAAAATGGAAACTTAGTTTGCTCTAAAGCAGTAGATTTGCTCCTCCCTGGCATGGAGACTCAACCGCTCAGGTCTCACTTCCTTTATCATACCAAGCACTATTATCTTTTTATTTTGGACCTTAACTTTTGCCTAGGTCGCTCTTTCGAGTTTTCAACCTACCAGGTCGCTCTAACTTTTGCCTAGGTAGCCTTTCCAGGTTTTCCACCTAGCGAGCCATGTTTTTCTTTTTTTTTTCTTTTTCTTTTTTTTATTTTTGACCAAATAGTGCTTTTATGCATAATATTTCTTGATCGCATCCGAATTTACAGAAGTGGTAGATCTTCACCATCCATTCTTGTGAGAATCAAGGACCCTCCAGAGAAAGCCTTCTTCACGACATAAGGTCCTTCATAATTTGGAGTCCATTTTCCACGGTGATCTTTTTGCATTGGCGGGGATCTTTTTGAGCACTAAGTCTCCTTCTTGAAATTGTCGAGGGCGCACTTTTTTGCATAGGCTTTCATAAGCCTCCTTTGATATAATCGGCCATGACACGGTGCGCGTTAATCTTTTACCTTCAATAAGATTCAACTGATCTAGTCGAGCTTGGACCCATTCGGACTCTTCCGCTTTGTCTCCATCAGTACTCTTAATGAGGGGATCTCTACCTCAATAGGGAGTACGGCTTCCATTCCGTAAACTAAAGAGAAAGGAGTTGCCCCAGTTGAGGTACGGACAGATGTGCGATAACCATGCAGAGCAAAGGGAAGCATCTCATGCCAATCTTTGTATGTCACAACCATTTTTTGGATGATCTTCTTAATGTTTTTGTTTGCTGCCTCAACAGCCCCATTCATCTTTGGGCGATATGGCGAGGAGTTATGATGTTGGATCTTGAAGTTCTCACACATTTCCTTCATCATTTTATTATTCAAGTTGGTTGCATTGTCAGTGATGATCTTATTTGGTAGACCATAACGACATATCAGCTCTCTTTTGATGAACTTGATCACCACATTCCTGGTCACATTGGCATAAGAAGCAGCTTCAACCCATTTGGTGAAGTAGTCTATCGCGACAAGGATAAAGCGATGCCCATTTGAGGCCTTAGGTTCAATAGGTCCTATAACATCCATACCCCACATGGAGAATGGCCATGGTGCTGTTAGGACATTCAAGGGGACTGGAGGCGCATTGATCTTATCAGCATATGTTTGGCACTTGTGGCACTTCTTCACATGATTGAAGCAATCATTTTCCATGGTTAACCAATAATAACCAGATCTTAGGATTTTCCTTGCCATTGCATGTCCATTAGAATGAGTTCCAAAGGAGCCCTCATGTATTTCTTCAATAATCTTTTCAGCTTCCATTGCATCAACACATCTTAGAAGCACCATATCATGGTTTCTTTTGTAAAGTATTTCCCCACTCAGAAAATAACCCATTGCGAGCCTCCTCAGGGTCCTCTTGTCATTTTCTGAAGCACCTGCAGGGTACTCCCTATTCTTGATGAAACATTTGATGTCATGATACCACGGTTTCCCATCAGGCTCATCTTCAATCGCTTGACAATATACAGGACAGTCACGACTTTCCATTTTTATAAGTGGTAGGTCCCTTTCATGACTTACTTGGAACATTGATGACAGTGTGGCCAAAGCGTCAGCCAACTGATTTTCTTCTCGAGGAACATGATGAAAAGTGACTTCATCAAATTGCTCGATCAATTCTTTGATGTAAACATGGTATGGAATCAATTTGGCATCACGGGTCTTCCATTCTCCTTTTAGTTGATTAATGACCAAGGCAGAGTCCCCATGTATTTCCAAGATCTTTGCTTTTGATTCTATTGCTGCCTGAATACCCAAAGCACACGCTTCGTATTCTGCTATATTGTTAGTAATACCAAAACACAACCTTGTCGTAATTGGGATGAATTTATCTTCACGGAGATCAAGATGGCTCCAATGCCGTGCCCCAAAGGCATTAGAGGCTCCATCAAACCACATGGTCCATTTTTTCTTTTCAGAGGATTCCTCATTTTTAAACAGAGCCATTATATCTTCATCGTGGAACTCACATTGCATCGACCCATAATCCTCTATAGGTTGGTTAGCCGATAATCTGCAAGGGCACTTCCCTTAATCGCCTTTTGGGTGACATAAACAATTTCATACTCCGATAATGAACTTGCCATCGCGCGATTCTCCCGGTGAGAGCGGGTTTCTCAAAGATATACTTGATAGGATCCATTTTGGACACCAACCAAGTAGTGTAACACAACATGTATTGCCTTAATCGATGGGCAAATTTATGCCAAGGCGCAACAAGTTCGCTCTAACAATGAGTACTTTGCCTCATAGTCGATGAACTTTTTACTTAAATAATAAATGACGCGTTCTTTCCTACCGGACTCATCATGCTGCCCAAGACACAACCCATAGACTCATCCAGAACCGTCAAATACATAATGAGAGGTCTCCCGGCACCTGAGGCACCAAACCGGGGGTTCTTGTAAATACCGCTTGATTTTTTCAAAGGCTCTTTGGCAATCATCATTCCACTTGATCGGCCGATTCTTGCGTAACAACTTGAAGAGCGGCTCGCATGTTGCCGTGAGTGGAATATGAATCGAGCGATGTAATTCAACCTTCCCAAAAATCCCGAACTTCTTTTTCGCAGTGGACCGGCATGTCCAAGATTGCTCGAACCTTGTCAGGATCAACTTCTATTCCTTTCTCGGCTCACCACAAACCCCAATAGTTTGCCTCGATCTCGACACCAAAAGTGCATTTGCGGCAGATTCAATCTGAGTTTGAACTTTCTTAATCGCTCAAAAAGCTTTTGCAGATTGATTATATGATCTTCTTCTCGTTTTTGACTTTACAATCATATCATCCACATAAACTTCTATTTCTTTGTGCATCATGTCATGGAACAATGTCACCATAGCTCTTTGATACGTTGCCCCAAAATTTTTTAAGCCAAAAGGCATCACTTTGTAGCGAAGGTGCCCCATAAGGTGATGAATGTGGTCTTCTCCATGTCTTCCTAAGTGCCATCTTGATCCGATTGTATCCCAGAAACCATCCATAAAGGAAAAAATGAATGCCGAGCAGTATTGTTGTCCACCAAAACATCAATGTGAGGTAACGGGAAGTCATCTTTAGGGCTAGCCCTATTTAAGTCTCGATAGTCTACACACATTCGGACTTTCCCGTCTTTCTTTGGGACAGAACAATATTGGCAACCCATTGTGGGTATTTTGCAACCGCAAGAAATCCAAAGATCAAACTCTGTCTTTTTACTTCATCTCTCGATTTTTAGGGACATCTCGTGTTTCATTCGTCTCAATTTTTGCTTAACCTGAGGGTACCCCGGTTTTAGTGGCAATTTGTGCTCAACTATGTCGTTGTTTAGCCCAGGCATATCTTGGTATGACCATGCAAAGACATCATTATAATCAAACAAGAGCTTAATCAACTTGTTATGCTCATCCTCTTTCATCGAGGTGCCAATTTTGATTTCTTTCTTATCATTTTCATCTCCCAGTGTTAATTACTTCAATTGGTTCCTCATGGGGTTGGATTTCTTTAGCTTCTTGTTCAAGTAATCTCATTAACTCAGGTGAAGTTTCCCAATCATTCTCATTATCCTCATCAAGATGATTAATATGGTGTTCAAAATTATATGATGAGATATTGACATCATCTGCCACTTTCAAGAGAGTCATTTTCAGATCCGCAATAAGTGATGTTGACACAAGAAAAATGAAATGAATAGAAGGCTATGGAGGGATGAAAGCTAACGGAATGAAGAATGAGAGATCTCAAAAATGCATTTTATTAATAACAATTATTGGAAATGAAACATGTGAGCCCATTTACAAATGAAAATCCTAAAGCCTGGGCGAGCTAAAGGAAAAGCATTACGTAATTACTTTGAAAGAGACTTTAAGGTTATGGGAAGCTCGGAGATCTCCCAATTGTCGAGTCTTGTATCCGAAGAACATGCATACACCAGTGTCCGTATGACCGACAAAATCGTCATCTTCAATCTGCGGTCACTTGGTCTACGAACACAACTCCGCGCTCAGGAAGCTTTGTCGTATATCACGATGGGGACTCCTCTACTTTAGGTTCTCGTTTTCCAAGCGAGCCGGCCTTTTTCTTTTTTCTCTTCCATTACCCTCCTCTTATCGGCCTTAGTGGGTTTGTACCCCATCCGAATCTATCTTTGTTTTCAAATGGTTGAAAAAGTCCTGTGGCACCTTGTCGTTTCTTGCCCAACCCTTCTCCATGCTGATAACCCCCTTCTAGCATAACTTTCGCCATCATTATAGATGCAACAGAAGGCTGCGACTTAGGAATTGGAGCTCCTTCTTTTATATAGATGGTATTGACAACCTCGAGTGCTTGAAAGGCAGTCTCCAAAGCCTCTTCCGTAGCTTCAATATAAGGGGTGTCTAGCGGCTTACTCACCAAAGAGGTCTTCTTCACCAAAGACAGTAATCATCTTGTTATCAACTATGAATTTGACTTTTTGGTGCAATGTGGAAGGCACAGCTCCAGCAGAATGAATCCATGGTCGTCCTAAGAGACAACTATATGATGGTGCAATATCCATCACTTGGAAGAGTATGTTGAAAGTGCAAGGACCAATTTGAATTGGTATTTCAATTTCCCCTATGACTTCTCTCCTTGTGCCATCAAATGCCCTTACTATCATCGCACTTGATTTCATGTGTGACCCATCAAAAGGTAATTTGGAGAGTGTCGACTTTGGCATCACATTCAAGGAAGAGCCATTATCCATCGATTTCTAGCCATGATATGGTCTTGACATTTTACTGAGATATGAAGTGCTTTATTATGTCCCCTTCCCTCATTGGGTATTTCATCATCGGTGAAAGTGATGTAATTATCTGTTTGTGATGTTACTGATAACGCCATTCAACTTGTCAACCGTGATGTCATGAGAAACATGGGCTTGATTAAGCACTTTCATTAGCACCTTCCCGTGTGGCTCGAGTTCATTAATAAGGATAAAAGTGATATTCTTGCATGGGTGCGGTTCGGTTGATCTACCACCTTGTATTCACTTTGCTTTATAAACTTTAAGAACTCACATGTGCTTCTTCTTCTGGCCACTTCTTTCTTATAGAGCTCTTCCGTGTTGCCTTTGGTTCTTCTTTTTTTTCTTTCAAGGCTTTTTCAAGAGAAGTTTCCCCCATCTTGCCTTTCCCTTTCCGAGTTCTTTCCACTTCCTCCACTTGGTCTTTACGCAAATCCTCGGGTGTATAAATACGACCACTCCGAGTCATTCCACCGATCCCGATATGCTAGAGATAGCCGATGGGATTTTCATTTGATTGTCTTGGAGATCATTCACAACGACTTGCACATCATATTTCCAAGGCACAGCTCTGGTATCCTTATAGGGAAAAGGAGTCGGCACTTGAATGGTGATAGGATTCGACCAAAAGAGACTTGCGGAGACACCTCTTTACTATAATGAATCGTTAATGGCCTTGGTATACCTGGACTTTGCTCTATGATTGGATGTGTTGCATAGGTATTGGCAGCCTCTTGAACTGGTGGAGGTGTAACTTCTTTGACCATATAGACATCACCATTATCGTACTGATTGTTTATTTGTACTAGATGACTGTCCATCAAACTTTGGAGAATCTGCTTGAATTCATCACATTCTTCAATAGAATGCCCGACTTCCCCATGAATCTTGCACACTGTTTCATCTTCATTGGCCTTTTTAAACTCAACTTGGTTTTGTATCAACCCATATTTGCAAAGCTCTTGAAAAATTACTCTCATGGGAGTTTTCACCTCAGCTACCTGACTTATGAGGCATCGTCCAGAAGACTTCTCTATGGCATTAACTACTGGACCTCCATGATCATGCAAGGGATTGCGGCCTACATTAGGAGTTTTTTCCTTAAAGTTTAACCATTTGGCATTAATCAAGTCTTGTACTTTGAACTTCAAGGCTCTACAATTTTCTCGTTGAAAGTGACCTACAAATTTCAAAGATGGTACTCGCATTTAGCATTCTCGTCAAACCCTCTTGGGTAGGGGGTTCCAATGGCTTCATTGGGCAAGGAACCAATAATGAATTTCGGAAGAGTTGTGGTAGCATTCGGCTCAAGATAGGTCATGGGAATTGGGTCAAATTGGATGTTTCTTTTCTTGGTTAGTGGCGGCCTTCTTTGATTGGTATTTGGGTTTTGGGCCCATGGTTGGGTTGGTTGATATGGTATGGTAGGGAGTGTTTGATTTGGGATAGGAGATGGTGCACGATAAGGGATCATTGGGTGATAAGGCTGAGGATATGGAGCTTGAGAGGCATTAGCAATGTATGGATAGTAAGGCATGTAGGGAGGCTGGAAGGATGGTTGAGGGTTAACATGTGTCTGGCTATGTCTCCCTTGGGCAAAACTCCTTTGATCGAAAGTCACAAAGCATGGGTTTCTCCTTCTTCTTTTCTTCCCGCCGGGGCTTTTTGGCACTAAATGTCCCCATTGAGCTTTCAATCTTTCCACTTCTCATTCCTCCTTCGATTCTTTCCCGATGATAACTATGTCGAGAAATTCGACGACACACTCCCTATCATTTTGTCATAGAAAGGTGATTGAGAGAGTGTCAATGAATGTGGCCACCATTTCCTTTCGTCAATGGGGGTTCAACCCGAGTGCCTATCTCTCTCCACCGCCGAGCATATTCTTTAAAGGTTTCACTCCTTTCTTAGCCATATTTTGCAATCAGAACCTATCCGGTGCCATATCGATGTTGTACTTATATTGCTTTAAGAAAGCATCCGCCAAGTCCTTGAAGCATCGTATATGGGCACGTTCCTGTGTGTGTATACCAATTAGAAGCTCGCCCAGCCTAAGCTATCCCTGGAAGAAATGAATCAACAGTTATCATCATGAGCATGGGATGCCATCTTGCGGATGTACATGGTCGATGATTCTTTGGGCAAGTGGTTCCCTTATATTTTTCAAAATCGGGACCTTAAACTTTGGAGGGATTACCATATTCGGGACAAGACAGAGCTCTGCGGCATCCGTAAGACCATAGCTACTTGCTCCTTCTATGGCTCGCAATCTTTCTTCCAGAACTTCTAATTTTCCCTCGATTGAATGCCTTCGGTTGAAGGGTTCGGCGGAGAAGTTCCAGCGACTTTATGGGGAAGAAACTGTGGCATGTAGAAAGGAGGTTGGACCTGAGTCGAACCTTGTGGCCCTGAAGTAGGTATTACCAATGAAGAGCCACTCTCAAGAGGGTTGGTAATTTGAGATGGCATAAAACCAGGAGAAATGCCATAAGGTGGAATAGAAATCGGGTACTGAGGAATCTCACTGGTATTTGGTTGAGATCCTTGAAGAGGGTTTGAACTCGTTGGAACTGTCGGTGCACTGCCCTCAGGAATATTGGTGGACAATGGTGGCACATAACCAGGTGGAAGGCCATATGGTGGGAATGAAGATGCCTGTGCTTCAGGATTATTTGAGTAAATTGTGAGTGGCATCATGGCCCCTTGAGAGGTGACACTAGGATACTGCCAAGGAACAGGCGTAAAGCCGGGCGGGTGTGCAGGCGTGGCAGAAGGATCATCATTTGCCTTTAAAGGAGTCCCCTCTGTGTTCTTCATTTTTTCCAGAATTTCCAAGATCTTGGCCATTTGTTCTTTGAGCTGGCTTACTTCACTTCTCAACTCCTCTTGTGACTGACCCAGTTCATCCATGACTCTTGATTGAGAGCGAGTCCTATATGGGTGTCGTAGAGACAGTTTTCCTTTCTGTATTCATTTTTTATTATTAGAAAATATGAAAAAGAAAACAAAATGCAAAAAATAAAACTATGCATGTAGAGACGTGATCCAAAAAAGAAGCGATATCGATAAACCTCATTTATTCAAAGGGAAAAAGCTCTATGGTCATAGAGAGTTTTACATATGTTGATTCTTACTATTCCTCAAGTCAGATGGAGGAATTAGCTTTACAAAATAAGATGGAAAGAGTCATTACATCAGCATTCCTAGAACAAGAAACTAATTTCAGTGAAATTTTCCTAGGAAGTCAAGGTCCTTTCTAACCCGAGTCAAAATATCTTGGTTTTCTCCTGGTGCTAGCTTGGCTTCCACTTTGATGATTTCTCTTGCCCTCTTTCTTGAATGGTTGGAGATTTCCCTCATATTATCAAGAACCATTTCGGCTTTCCGCTCCATTTCTTGGCTTGCATTACGATAGAAATTCTTTTCATTAGTCAAGAAAAGAACATCATCCTCTAATCGATTCTTCCTACTTTCCAAGAAAGTAGACCATTCAACATGCTTTTCCAAATGTTGATTCAAGATTTTAACTTCATTCTTGAATTCTTGAAGTTGACCATCCTTCCCCTGAATGATTGTTTCGAGGGCTTGACATGTTTTCCTTAACCCCTCTATTTCAATATCTTTAGAGGCTGTCTTTTGTTCTTGACTTTGGATTTTTCTTCTTGTAGTGCCAAGTTGATCTTCCAAGGACCTTCTCTCGTAGTCCACTGCCGATAAATGATTTCGTCGCCCTCCGCTTCAAAGATAGTAGTCATTGGGTTCATTAAATTGGTGCATTGGTAACTCGGACCTTGTACCTTGGGAGTAAGAAACCCCTTCTTCCTACTAGCTCGCCAAATTGGGTATCTCGGTGTCGTTTCGGATGATGGGAGACCGGCTTCACACTTCTTGTGTCCTTCCAATCTTCAATGACTTCTTTTATTTTATGACTGGTTCCTTCATCGTCATACGAGAATTCAAATTTGGACAATCCATGAGTCATCGGAATGAATTGCAGGATGCCATTTGTCTTCGAACCATAGCCGGAGCATAGCCCACCACACCCCCATGGGCCAATAAGGGAACCCAAGGTTTGCTTCCACATCTATATATGGTATAAGTGTGAGGAAACCACTTGGCCCTCCAGACCACTTCTTTTATTTCCATGAAAAACCGATCCATTGCCTCATCGTCGGAGTTCGGGAGGCCAATTGTCACAACCATATGAGAGAGCGGGTGCTTAGGTATGACATACTGTTTCAGATCAATTTCTGGATGGTTAAAGCACTTCAACGTTGGCATATGACTAAGCATCCATACTGCAAGTAATGGTGCACATCCCCAAAACCTTCCTTTTTGATGGACTCGGCAGTAGTTCAGAGATCGAATTGTCTCGGCTAAAATTGGTGGGGCTGGGTGTACCCCATGCTCAATCTGCTCGAACAAATTGATCACGTGTCCATCTATTTGATTTTTCCATCTTGGGAAAATTACTAACCCATAAATAGCAAGGGCTAGTGCTACCAAACCAAACCTTTGATCAATTTGAACTTCAACCAGCCTAAGCAAGAACTCCGAATCTAGACTTCGTCCTTCATCCACCATGTACTTGTCCAGTTCATTGGCATGAATCCCTATCAATTTGGACAGCATCCTTCTCGGCGTCTTCTTAGGGTCATGTGAGTACACTTTGTCCTTTGGCACGTCGTCTCTATTAAGAAGCCTAGCATACTCCTCAATCGTGGGCACCAAGTCAAATTGTCGAAAAGTAAAACACCGATATGATGGGTCCCAGAAATGGAGCATAGCTTTCAACATTTGGAGGTCAGGGGTGATGAACATGAGAGCTGCAATATCTCCATACTTGTCATTGAACTCTTCTTGTCTTCTCATGCTACACCACGCATTACGGAGCCTCCTTAAGTCATTTTGCTCAAAGTCATGACTCCCCTTTAAGAGAGGTAAAGGAACATTCTCGCGACGCAAACTATTTCCTTCCTTGGCTTGAATTCTTGCAGACTCTTCACCGACCTTGATACTCTCTCGCCACCTCAGACATTAGAGTCATCTTTCCCTTATTCATGCTTGAGGTTTATCGATATCTTCACAGATTGGACCAAATATGCAAATGCAAGATAAAAGAAAAGTTAACAACTACAAAATAAAAGACAAACAGAAATTCCTCATATGTTAGAGGAAAAGGGTACCTAATCTTGGTACCCGATCGGATAAGTTCTATGAATGATGATAGCTCTAAGATTATATCTACAAGTGAGAGCTTTGGTTCTAGACCCCTATCGGACAAAGGTCCCCAAATTGTCCCTTTGTCACCAACACTTTGGTTAGCAAGGGTCCTCCATCCTCACCCATGATAGGTTACAAGCGGAAAGAGTTCAATTTGAGCGAGGGGTTTTCATGTGCCTAAACGGAGACCAACGGTCCCACAAAGCAACACTACTTCACCCTCTGTCTAAGCCTACAAGGTACTGAGCTCGGGTAGAGAGCTTGTGTGTGGAAGTGTACATGAGAGAACTTATTTACAAAGCAGAAATATAATAAATATAATACAAACAAAATGTACAATAATATGAAACAAATAACAAATAAACAAATAAAACAAAAATGGACCAACATAATTAAAAAGCAAATCACATAAGATTAAAACAAGGCTTAACCTCTAATGTCCCCAGAGAGTCGCACATGTCATTGCCGCAACCGTCCCGAAGGCGCCGCGAAAATAAAAAGAACAAGGAGGATAGGACCTCGGGGTGTTGGGGAGTCGCCACCAATCGCTTTATCCATTAAATGGAATGGCGCAATTGGACACCTAAAAGATGGTCTACGTTTCAGAGTTTGAGGTTCGGGGGTTGATTACGGGTAAGGAAGGTGTTAGCACCCTACACCGTCCGTTCTAAGAACGGTTACCTATTTAATCTAATGTTATTTGCAAGATTAATTTAATTGGTCCTTTATTAATTAAAAGAAAAGAATTTTTTTTTATTTTTTTATTTTGACATGTCCCATTTTGTCAAGCATAATATCAAGAATGATAAATGACTAAGACAAGCAATGGGTGGCTAAATAGCTATTATTTTAGAACAAATTCAAAGTCTACAACATATTATATAAAAGTGGTGAATTAAAATTTTATCTTTTTGAAGAGAAGTAATTTTCAAAATAAAATGGCCAAATAAAAAAAAAAATATTTCAATGAATAATTTTAACTCAAAGAAATTTGTTTAAGGTAAGAAAATAATTTTTAAAGTAAATGGCCAAATAAAATCTCTTTTGTAATCAAGGAGAAAAATATTTTTAGGCACAAGGAGATTTTTGCATTAATTTCCAAAAAAATGTCTTCATGAAAAATAAAACTTTAATTCACCACAATCATGATGTTGAACTGTATGAAATTGTTCACTTTTATTCGGATACTTTATTTTACAAAAAGAAAAGTTTATTTTGGTTTATTTAAAAAATATATTTTAATTTACATAATTATTTTAATTTTTATGTGGGGATTAGACTTATGGCGCCTCCGGCAAAATCCAATATAAAGCCTCAAGATTGTCGGGAAGAGTGTAATCTCGATCGGCGCTCCGATCCTCTCCCAATTTTTCCGTCATAGGCCGTTTCAATAAAAATAATAATAAAAAAAAATCACAAGTTATAAAGAGACAGACAAACTATAATCAGATCAAATTAAATCACAAGTTCACTTTCATTACATTTTATTTATGATTTTTATTTTTTATTTATTTTTTATTAATCACAAAACACAATATAAAACATATCATTAAGTAAAATAAATATGTCAAACAAGTACTAAATCCTAAAATTCAAAACATGTTTTGATCTTTTTTATTTCACATCTTTTTTTCTCTTATAGTAAAAAAAAAAAAAAGAAAACGGGTCAGTAAGCCCATCGAGAAGAGAAGAGAAAGGAAAAAAAAAGGAAAAAATGGGCATGAAGCCCATCGAATAGAAAAATAAAAAGAAAAAATGTAGGCAAAGCAAATATTAAAAAGGAAGAACTTGGTCTCCTATTATGAATCATGAACAGAAAGAAAGAAGGAAAAAAAACAAACAAGGGGAAGGGGAGAGGAAACTCACGGTGGCGCAGAGAAATGGTGGTTCACGGTGACAGATCCGTGCACGGACTCGAGTTCGGGGAAAACGCAGCGGCGGCGACGGATGGGGCCGGCCCAGGGCAATGGTACGACGCGGGTCGAGTCGCGCGCGGGGCCGGGTGGCGCGGTTGAGCTGCCTCGAATCGGCGCAGCGGCAGACGAGTTCGTGCGGGTTGAGTCACCGTCGGCGGCGCCACCGGTCGATGCCGGCCGGAACGAGTTCACCGCGAGGGACGGATCGCGCGGTGCAGCTCTGAACGGCCGGATCGGTGCGGGTTTGCGGTGGCTTTTGGTGGACACGGCTCACGGGTTGCGGGAGGGGCTAAGGCTCAGTCCGTGTGGTGGTTGGGAGGTGGCTTAACGTGGGTTGACTGCGTGGTGAAGGTTTGGATTCTGGTTGTTGGATTTGGCAGAGGTGGAAGGAAATTGGAATGGCTTGATTGTTGAAGATGAAGATGAATAGTGGGAGGGGATTTTCGTGTGATGAATCGTGTTTGGGGAAATCTCCTCTCAGTTTGTGATTGCTCTCTGTTTTGTATTTTTTTCGAATCCAGTGTAGCTCCTTTCTTTTTTTTTTTTGTCCGAACCATCCCCTCCTTTTCCCATTTGTGTGTGATTCTTATAAGGAAAATAAAACATGCCAAAAAACCCTTCGTTCTACATCGATGATTGGAATGCAAAAACAAATGGTCGCCTTTGGATTTTCGAATGAATGCCAATAAAGAAGAAACTTGATGATTGGAAAAGAAAACTGTCTAAAGCTTTTAATCCAATTCAATGCAAACTGATTGTGGAGGCTAGGGTTGCAGCAGGAAGAAGGAAATTGGGTTGAGAAGAGAATTGGGTCATGGGTTGACCCGTACCAAGCCCTTTTTATATTTATTTTTTATTATTTTTTCTCTTTTTTTTTATATTAAAGAAATAAAAATAAAAGTAAAAGAAAATGGGCAAAATTGGATATCAACACATAAACATATATAAATATAGGGAGTGTATTAGGCGAGAGGAGTGTTTATCGTAAGAGGTGAAAGAAGTGAATCTTGATCATTGGATTTTACATGAATGGTTAAGATTAGAACATAAATGCATATGACTTTTTTAAGTGGTCATATGACCTTTAAGTAATTTTTAATCTTGACCATTCATATATAATTGTATAGTCAAGATTCACTCCTCTCACTAGATATACCTTTTATATATATATATATATATATATATATATATATATATATATATATATATATATATCAAATATAACATTTAAAATAAAAATAAACAAAAATGTATGTTCCACGCTATGCACCCACGTTCACATACATCCACCCACATCTCTCATGCATCCACGTCTTCGATGCACTGTGCACATCTCCCAACATGGTCGGAGCTCAGGCCCTCGTGGCTTTCAAGGGCAAAAACAACGCCTCGTACGGCCATTATGGTCAAAGCTCAACCCCTCATAGTTTTGCCACCGTGAACATACTGGAGGATGCCATAAGCTTGAACCTAGTTTGGCAGGTGGGGCCTGCTATCACCACCAATAACTTGGACAAGCTTGGTTTCTTCCATTACCATGACCAAGGGTTGGTTAGAGGCAGTTTATAATTTCAGTGAGGACGCTCTTCAATGGAAAGATTTTATTAGAAGTATAATTAGCTACCAACCCTTCACTGATCCTTGCTTCCCTTGTTTCAAGTGATTTTTAGTGTAATTGTGGTCTCCAAGTATAAAAAAAAAAGAGTGTATGACTCGATCATCTCTAATAGAGTTGAATTTTGGAAGACGAGTAGAGAACATTATTTAGAACAAAGCAACAATATATTCATTAATTGAAATATTCATTCTTTAATTGTATGATATTATATATTATATATTCTTTCAGTATTATTTCCATAATTTTTTTTGAAAGATTATTTTTCTTGTCAATGTATAACCTAAAATCATTAATCAGTAAACAAGGCAACAATATATACTATATTAATTTTACTCAATTATATTATCCTTGATTGTCCAGGGTTCATTCAAAATATTATTTTATAATTTTGTCCCAAATTAAATCCCAAATTGATTTTCAAATCAATCGACATCAATATTCCTTAATTGAAATATTAAATCCTTAATTTTATGATTCTATTTTTTTGTGGTATTATTTTTTTAATTACATATATATAGTCTAAGACTAAGTTAAAAAGAAACTTTTTTTGTTGAAGACTAATCTCGTGGCAACACATGTTGTTTTCTTAATTTAGACTTTCCTTTATATATATATATATCATATATGGGTTTTATACCATAATTATTTTAGTGTGAAAATATTTTTATTGAAATTTAAATTAATTATTAAATACTATATAATTACTTGATATCATTTTTTATGTTGGAAAATAATTTAACAATATGTCATATAATAAAAATATAATGCAACAAAATTTTACATTATCAGTAAACAATGAAACAATATCGCAAGAAACAATGTAACAATATTCACATAATCAAAAAATAATGCAGAAAAATTAGTAATAAAATATAATCAGAATTCCTTATCTTCATTAAATTCAATCAGAATTAATCTTCATTAATAAAATATAATTCTTTGATTTAAATTAGATTGTCATTTTTCTTGTGACAACTATTAAAGTAAATTTAGTAACTCTCTCATTATTTAAAGGATTAAAAGGAAAATATTTATAATTTGTAATTTATTAATTGTCAATATCTTTTTAGTGTGTGTATATATATATATATAATATGTTTTTATATAAAAATAATTGTGTTTTTAAACATTTCATATATTAGTTTGGATTTTATATTAGTGTTTTTTTTATCTGAGGTTTTATATTAGTGTTTAACTCTTTAACATTACAAGTTTTAATATCAATTTCTAGGTACCAAAATTTTAAATTTATAAATAGACCATTAAATTGTTTTGAACCTGTTTTTGATTTAAGAAACACTCTCAAATTGGACTAAATTTACGTACCAAAAGAAAAAAAAAAGGACTAGATTTAAAAGTAAATCATCTTGAAAGCTAATTTTGGAAAAAGTACCTCTTGTTGAACTCCAAACAAATTCATCCTTATATACCAATTTAAGTACATTCTTTTGAGAGTGATTGAATCTCTTGAGTTAGTCTTCTTCTAAGAATGACACATTTCACTTTTAGTCGTTTTTTTTTTTAATTTTTAATTTAAATTATCTTTTTAATTAATTATGCATATCTCTTTTATAGTTTTAATAATTTTAAATACTTTTTCTCTTTTAGTTTATTTTTTTAGATTCTATATTTGAATAAATTATTTATGCATATCTTTTTATAATTTAAAATATATTTATTTTTTAATCTATATTTATTTAAATCTTATCTGAATTTTAAAAGTCCGTAAAATGCATAGGATTCTTGGTAGTAATAAATAGATAAATATAGAAGCATAAATAATTTTAGGAACATGTTTAATGGGTTTTAAAGAATAAGAAATTGAGTTGATGATCTGTACCAACATAAGTAACAAATCCAGGTGAGATTAAAAACTTTAATAGAAGATTGAGCATACTACTATAATTAAGATATTAAGATATCATTATGATTATGATTAGTCTAAGCAGGGAAAATAAATCCATGTTTATTTTCATACCTAGATATCAACTTCCTTATTTGCATTCATAACCAATTTGCTTTTACCAAATTGTAAAACCTCAATTGTGGCAATGGCTATATAAATATCCCTACAGTGCTATAAAACTAAGGCTATACCAATACCAATTTTTACTGATCGATTGAAGAGGTTTTGATTATATCGTTATCATCAACTCATGGCTTTTACCTCTCCTAGATTAGTTCTCAACAACGTTCTTCTCCAATCCCAACAGGAAGGAGAAGGAACAGTTGTTAGAAAATGCAGTGGAAGGTAATCATAGTATTCTTTCACCTTCCATTGATCAATGCTGATTCATGAAATTATTATGTTTTGATTCTTATGGTTTTCAGCATATTATAAATTCAGTATTTTCTGCCTTCATATATGGGTATATACTGATGTGCTTTATTGATTTCATCCGGTGGTGACTTCTTGTCCTCAAAAGCGTGTATGGTTTGGACCCTTTTCTGATGTTGTATGACTTCTCAGGTATAGTTTGGTTGTGAATCTTGTGATCTATTGAATTCAAGCTTACTTTCATTGAGTACATTTGGTTTCTTTTGTTTTGTTTTCTTTTTCTTTTTCTTTTTCTTTTTCTATTGATAGTGATATATACTTGACTTTGCAGTGACTCCACCTGGTGGATTTTCTGATCATCCTCATAGAGGTATTTTAATCGAAGTAATTTTATTTATACTATACATCACTATAAATCTCAAATAGACACAAATTCTGTCTAATTTGAACTGAAATGTTAATTTTAGATAGAATCATATGTAACTAATTGTTTGCAATTTGTACCTGCTATAATCTGTAAGTATTGTTTTTTAAACACTTCCTTCACAATATGTTAATACTATCATCCTTCTTTAATGCATGTCTTGAATTGGGTAGATCATGCGTTTGATGGAGTTTCAAATATTTTAATGGGGCATTATTTTCACTTTCAGGTTTTGAAACTGTCACCTACGTGATAAAGGTATATTAATTAAATTAGTAATTTTGTCATAGACCAGTTTGAATGTGTTACTTAAGTGGAGTCAAAAAAAAAAAAAAAGAATTGCAAGAAGTATAATTTTCATTTAAATTTTAGGGCGCCTTAGCAACTGAAGATTTTACCGGCCATAAGAGTACAATAAGCGCTGGTGATGTTCAGGTAGGTGGCTATTATTTGATTTGTCTTTGTCAAATATTTTTTCGAGTTGGAAGTTATTATTATTCAATAGAAAGAGTAATGAAAGGAAAATTTATACATTTCTTTCGTATGATCCTTTGTGCAGTGGATGACGGCAGGTAGAGGTATGATTCACTCTGAAATGGCTGGAGACGAGGGACCAAATATAGCAGTTCAACTATGGATCAATTTATCATCCGAAGACAAAATGTAGGAATTTTTGCTCCTTTGGGTCCATTTAATCTTTCTTTCATTTTTTTCCCAAAAGATGCCAGCATACTCAATTAGCCAATAACTATCTATGGCACTATAAAGCATGGGCACATTATTTTGGTGCCATGTCGCGTGTCGGATATATGTTGGTCACTGACGCTTGTATGACACATGATAACACGTGTCCAATTTAAAAATTTGTCTTTTTGACTCTAACATGGCTATGGTGCTATGAATTATAAATCTTTTTTCTTAAATTTTTAATTTTATATATATATGCACACACAAATACACTGTGTCTATGTCCTATAATTTTTAAAATTTAGTGTATCTTCATGTCTGTGTTGTGTGTCTGTGCTTCATAGCTACGGCAAAAAAAACCTTTTGTTTTCTAAAATAAATATGTTGAATGTTGATACTTCCTATTATACTATTTTCACACAATTTTTTATGACAAATAATAAGTTAAGCTTATCTCAATTATAAATGCAACAAAAGTTAAAAAAATGTGGATTGACAGTCATGTTGTCTTAATAATGTTTTTGGCCATGCATTTCTTGCCTTATATATATGACTTTTGAATCTCCGTTTCAGGATTGGACCACAGTGTGTTGATGTTCGCAGTCAGAACATACCAACAGTAGAACAAGACAGGGTAAAAGTTAGAATTTTGGCTGGAGAAGCTTTTGGAGTGCGTTCACCAGATTATAACCACACTCCAATAATGTTCCTTGATTTCACTCTCATGCCAAAAGCTCAATTGCAGCAACCTATTCCAATGCCAAGGAATTCCTTTATTTATGTGATTAAAGGGAAAGGGACCTTTGGCTCCTCAAGTTCACCACCAATGGAAGCTCACAATTTACTTGTTTTGGGTCATGGAGATTATCTTAGTGTCTGGAATAATACCTCAGAGCCTTTGAGGTTTTTGTTGATGGGAGGGAAGCCACTTAATGAGCCAGTGGTCCAGCATGGACCTTTTGTGATGAATACACAATCTGAAATTGAGAAAACTATTCAAGATTTTCGTCAATTCAAGAATGGGTTTGAATTAGGCTTGCATTGGAGATCTTAGGAGGGACTATTGAAAACAAAAATCTGAAAATCAAAAGGATGCTGAAAGTACAATGAATAGGAGTGCTTTGTGGTTTTTATATTAGGATAATTTAAGGATCTTATTATATTTTAATAAGTTATTTTGTTTTAGGAATTATTGTTTGATTAGAATTTTATTAGGGTTTTGATTACACTAATGATATAAAAACTCCATAGAGTATGTCCTCTACTTATTATTTAATTAAAGATTAAATATATTATTATGATTTTTTGTGTGAATCCCGAGAATACTTAGAGCGTGTTTGATTCAACTTATTTTGCCGAACCAACAACTTTTTCCCTGCCTGACAATTTTTTTGGCTAGTAACATCATGTTTGGCTATGAAAATTAAAAACTGTTGATTAAATTTTATGGCCATCAACAACTTTTTCCCAAAAGCTAAAAGTTGAACATTTTTTGAAAATGATGTTGGGATTATTCTATACTTTAAGATGTAAATGTCATTTTGTCCTTAATTAAATAATTTTTTTAATCAATTAAATAATTTTTTTAATTATTCTATACTATTTTGGTAATTTAATGCACAAAAATGATCTTTTTTATACCATCCAAATGAAACAAATTAATTTAAAATCACTTTTCAGTTAACATATTCAAACATAAAATTAATTCTATTATAATCGATTATAATAAAAAGTTTTTATACAATAATCCATTATTGAAATAACCAAATTTTCACAACTATCCCAAATACACTCTTAATTCTCTGCATTTTTAGCAATCCATGTACTCACATATTTGGTATTGTGAGAAATTCTTGGGTACAATTGTCTATCTTAGATATGCAAATCAACTTTTAATATGTGTAAAGTTGTATGAGTCATATTAAAAGTACATATATATTAATTAAGACAACTTTATACATATTAAAGATAGATAGGATGTTTCCACCCAAAAATTTCTCCTAGCGTTAATCCATTCCTAATCAACAGATGAATGCAACAAAAAAGGATGAAATATAGCATCATGTACAATTAAGTTTCAATAGACGCAAAATCATATAAAGCAATAATTATAGTGTTTTTCCCTTCCTAAAATATGTAGAAAGTGACCTGATTGTTGTAAAAGAAACTCTTCCCATACAAAAAATTTAGTAAGTGAAAAATCAAACAAGGAAAGGCGCATCCTGATAAACACAATTTTTATACATTAGTTAACCCTCATATTTACTCTCTTAGACATCTTATGTACTTAATTAATTGGTCTTTGCCACATTTTATAAATTTGGATTCAAATTGGGCTTGTATTTTTTAGCATTATTGAGAATTTTACATTATTTCTATATTTTGGACATAACCTGCATTCTAGACATCTAAAAATTATGAATTTTACTTTGTAGAAAAGATGAGAGAACTGATCTCTACAACTTTGGTGTAGAGCTCCAAGGATGAATCAAATTTCTAATGGGACAGATTAGGCCTAGAATTCAGAACAGAGATGCTGTTAGTGGAACCTGAACAATATGTAGGGATTAAGAGTCATATGGAGTTGGGACTAGTGCCATTGGAAATCTGAGACAAATATTTTTAACTTTTATGAAGACCACTTATAAAAAATGTGACGCTTTTATGTGAATGCTTATGTCATGAAGATCATGAGGTTTTAATGATAACAAAGTCAAGCCAAAGACCAAGTCCAAAGGAAGCTTAAATGGTATAATTTATATGAATTAGGTTCTTTATGTAAGAAGCTTTTTAAATATCTCAAAATGTTTTATAATGCTTTTGAAAGAGTTCTCTTGAAAACTATTTTAGTTGGTGGGTATTTTTTTAAACCAAATGATGTTTTAACCTTGGATTATGAAAATCAATTTTGTATCTTGAAAAATCTAAGTGTTCTAAGTTGGAAATGTTTACCAAGCTATTTTGGGCTCAAAATAGGTTCTAGGATGATTGTAATCACATCCAATGACTTAGTAATCAATTAACAACTTTTTTGAAAACTAGTAATCGATTATTAAGACCTAGTAATCGATAACATACATGAGGGAACCTGCTTTTCAAAAGTTAAAAGTTTGGTAATCGATTACCATATGTTGGCAATCAATTCCCACAAGCCTAAAACCAACAACGACTAATTTCAAAGCATTTAATGCTCGAGTAAATGAACTCCCAATAGATCTTTTTCATTAAGGACTATAAATTCAAGACTTGGGACACTTATCGCAGCTAGCTAATGTAACATCCCGAAAATTGTTTATTTTATCATTAATCATCATTTTATAATATTTATAAATTTTGAAAATTTTTGTGAATTTTTTCGAAAATGTCAAATATTTTAATATATTCTTCGTTTTACGTGAATATATTCTTCGTTTTACGTGCACACTGACCAGAGTCAGTATAACACCCCGAAAATGATTTGTTTCATTATGAATAGTCATTTTCTAATATTCGTGATTTTTAGAAATTTTTCTGGAATTTTTCGAAAACGTTGAATAATTTAATATATTTTTCATTTTACGTGCACACTGAGTAGAGTCAATGAAAGGCTCCGGAAAATCGTTTGTTTTGTGATGAATAGTCATTTTTCAATATTTGTGATTTTTATGAATTTTTGTGAATTTTTCTGAAAATGTCAAATATTTTAGTATATTCCTCATTTTGCGAGCACACTGAGCAGAGTCGGGATAACGAAATATTTTCCCTGAGATTGGCAAACCTTGGACTATCGACCTATCGACGAGAGATCTTACTAAACCCGAGGCCGGACATAGTTTGCGAGGTTTGCATTTTTTGAGGTTTATCTGATAAATAAAATCACTGTATAATAAAATTATCCGATGAATAATAAAATATTATTTTCATTAACTGTAACTTTTATCTACTGAGAAAATAATTCTAATAGTGTAATTAATCATCTGTCAAGGTATTTAATTAAGGAGACAAGTTTACTATACACTTTATTGAGAATTGTGCAAAGCTTTTCAATGAAGCTTCAAGGAAGCATCTTGGAAATTTCCTCCAAGCTTCCTATGAAAGCCACACACTCTCTCTCCTCTCTCTCCAAGCTCACGGCTACAGCACCTTGTGGGGGGGAGGGGAATTTGTGCTTTGATTCATTTAATTAAAACTACACAAGTTTTCAAAATTCAAAAACTATCACTTTAATTTTCCTATTCATTTCTCTCTCTAACCTTCATCTTTCTTCTTCACAAAACCATTTTCTCCTCCTTCTCTCTACCAAGGCTCACAACCAGCAGCCCCATAATCCCCTCATCCATCACAAAATTTTCATCTACCCCATTTTCTTAATCATCTCCATCTCCTAAACACTTTTCTAGTTTGTGGTTATTTGAAAATCCATCATTTTCACCATTTTCTTCAAGTTTCAAGCCTAGGGCTTTTTGGGTAAGCTTCTTGAATCTTCATTCCCTTTTCTTATTTTCATTTCTATGATCTTTTTGGTGACCATCCATGCTTTATTTTTCAAGCAATGGTGCTATTTTAATGAGTTTGAAATTTTAGGGTTCTTGGAGGTACCAAATCCGAAAATCCAAAGAGCTTCAAGGGAGTTCTTTGTTTGTTCCTCACTTAGGTAAGAGGAAGACACTCCTCCTCAACCTCTCTTAGCATTAAGAAACCATGTTTGTGATTGATTGTGAGAAAATCCTATTGAGGGTTATTCTTTGTTTGCTTGATTGGCATGATTATGTGTTGTATTTAATTTGTTTAAGTTGTTTGTTTGATTAGTTGTGTATATTGATATATTCAAATGGATTGGAATACATGAAATGGAAAAAAATGATATTGGATTTGTTCTTGGATGGCCACGGTTTTGGTGGTCCAAATTTAGGGTTCTTTGTGAACAATTGTAACAAGTGGAAATCATAATTGATCAAGTGTACATTAGGTAATTAATCAAGAGAAAAATTTGGGAACTTAATCCCTAGGGAGGCCACGGCCTCTAGGGCCTTTTGGGGGCTTAATTATGCAACTTTGGTAACCTTGGAACTTGAATAACCAAGTAATTAAATCATTGGTAATAGGATGGAAATTAGCAAATTGGAAGAATTGGATATACTTTGAGATTCATAAATTTTAAAGAACTAAGAATGAAATTTTCATAAGACTTAGGATAATTTTAATTAGGGTAAGAACAAGAGAGTGTGAGACTTTGAGATCTTAGAATAACCTTCTAAGTGTATGAGAATAAATTACATTAGAAAATTTAATTAATTATGAGAATTCAATTAGAGACGAACCTTGAAAGAAAGACTAACGTTAAGTAAGAATTCATAATAGACTATAAAAATGTATTAATTTATTTAATTTTAATATTATGATATTGTGGGTCCATGTGAGTGACCAATGATGTGTTGATTCTTACTTTGGCCAATTGTGGCATATTGTGGAATAGTATGTAATGATGAACATACATGTTTATGCATAGAGTTTTTATGCATTGTGAAAGTCCGTTGGACTGCTGTTAAGTCCAAGTTGTCTAGGAGTTGAACACACCTTAGTGTGGGTGCGAGTAGATTAGTGTAGGTCATATTGTTAACCATGGGGGCGTCGGGGTGCGGGTACCTCGCAATGGATAGTTGGTAGCTTTTCTGTTCGTGGGGCAAACCGATGCAAACGCACCAACGATCCTGACCGGGCACTGTCCTATATCATGATCTAGTGTAGACTGTCTGTACAATACCATGATGTGCACGTGGATAAATGGATAATTTATGGCACTTTGGTCATGGCAGTCGAGTTGCAGACATGCCTCCTGATCTTTCTCTCCGACCGTTTGTGTCTAGCTCCATGGAGTAGGATTTTGACTTGGTATGTATGTGCATAGTGAGTCCACATATTATCTGGCATTTGTTTTATTATTATAATTAGAACTATTGTGTTACTATTATAAATAACTTCCTAGAACTGCTTGGTTGTTTATTACTGCTATTTAATGTCTATCATTATTGCTGCTGTTGAAATGCTAAAGCGCCATTTTGTTTCTTGCTGCTATAACTGGTAATGATGGTAGGATGTCTTACTTCTTTCTTATATTTCGGTTATTTCCTATTCTGTATATTGTGTCTCATCGAAGACGATGACAAGGAGGTTGGAGCTCCCGATTTCCCCAGCTTCTAGCATAATCACGATTAGCAACTACTGTAGAGCATGGAGGCACGCATGCGTGGATTTCTGGGTGATATGCATCTGACCTTCCTAGGAGGGCCAGAGTGCTGACACATTAACCTGAATTCTGACCGCTGTGTCTACCTGGGTGACATGTCGATCTCTCTAGCCTGGAGGCGTCATGAGTCACCAATCTTTACCTGCTGTATCAGCCTGCATTTGGAATTTTACCTGCTTATCCGGGAGATGGGGGGTGACCGCTTTTACACCCCACAGGAGGACTCTTTTGATTCCACTGCTCGGGCTCTAGCCCGTGGCTCTGTGGCTCCTATGGAGGTTTCCTCAAATGAGGAAGACCCCGAGGAGGTTCCCGAGGAGGACCTCGCGGAGGATCCTAAAGAGGATCCTGATACGATTTCTCCTCATCTGAGGGACTGATATTGCTGGTAGCTACTGATGGCTACCAGTGTTTTATTTTGGGAGCCTGATGTTTTAACTGTAGTGGGCTGTATATTATGATATCTTGGGGATGTATATGTATGATCCTTTGGGCAGGTATAGTTTTGCTTTTTGGTATATCGGGCTTTGTAATCAAACAGATTTGATATAATTATATTTTATATATATATATATATATATATATATATATATATATGAATATGCAATGTTGATTAGATGTATACTTTAACACTGTCTTGCTCTTTTATTTCCATTTATATTTCGTCACTATATTTTAATAATCATTATCGTAACAACAAAAAAATAGTCACCATTTTATTTATACAGTTTTAACCAGATAAATTTAATCGTAATAAAAGGAACTAGGTCTTAATTTTATTATAAATATTTTTCACATTGTAAATGACAATGTGACGTTCCCTCCCAAAAAGGGGCGTTACATTAAGTTGGTATCAAAGCCCCGGTTTATGTTTCTTTAGGTCTTGTGTTTGAGTCTGTCTTATTTGTGCTGTGTGTTTCTCTGAAAATCAAACGCAGAAATGTGTTGTTTGGTGTTTCTAGTGAATGCAACTGACTTTACTTGTGTCTTTCAATTACTCTGACTTGAGACAGTAAGATAGCACGACGCGAAGATATGGCAGCAGCTATAGTAACGATGCAGAGGATGGTTGAGGCTGTCGCACAACAAACTGAGCAAGCTACACAACAGTAAGAAAGAGTTGCGCAACAACAAGAACGAGTTGCTCAATAGCTTGAAGCTACTGCAGATGCTCAGAACCTGGCAGAGTTTCATCGCCACAATCCTCCTCAGTTCAAAGGAGAATTCGATCCAGACAAAGCTAGTCTGTGGATGAAGGAGTTGGAAAAGATCTTTTGTGGCATGAACTGCGCTGAGGACAAGAAGGTGAACTATGCTACTTTTATGCTGGTGGGCAACGTTGAGAAATGGTGGAATGAAGTGCAGAGAATGCTGGAAGCTACAAACCGAGAGATTACTTGGGAGTTATTCAAGGACAAGTTCTTGGATAAAAATTTTCCTGCGAGCGCAAGACACGCGAAGGAGTTGGAATTCCTCAACTTACGACAAGGAAATATGACCGTTAGCGAATACGCAGTGAAGTTTGAAAACTTGTCACAGTTTTCAACATACTTTCAGCATCAACCAGATGAAGCCTGAAAATGTCAGAGATTCACCGAAGGATTGAGGTATGAGGTGAAGAAAGCCGTTATCACCCTAAAGATCAATGAGTTCTAGGAACTGTTGGATACATGCTGTGAAGTAGAAGCTCTGGAGCAATCTAGAGATACGAGAAATAGGAACTTTTGGGCCTACGAGATTCCAAAGAGATGGCGGTAATAGTTCTAATCGCTTCCAGAAGAAGCCATACTCCCGAACAATGAGAAATCAGCAACAAACCATGGATGGAGGTTCTGGTGGAGGTTCTGGTGGAGGTTCTACTGGGAACCGAACTGGCCAGAACGTGGCGTATCCTTCCAAATGCCTGAAATGTGGGAAGGATAATCTTACAAGGGACTGCACCATAAAGGGGATCATCTACTTCAGATATGGCAAACCTAGCCATGTATCCCGAGATTGTAATCAGGCGAAGGCTGAACCTTCGATGAATGCTGCAAGAGCCAAGAAACCACAAGCTGGAGGGCGAGTTTATACTATGAGCGGAGCTGAAGCCTCTAAATCCGAAGACTTGATTCAAGGGGAAGGCACTATAGAAGGTAACCTTTTAACTGTACTGTATGACTCTAGGGTAACCCATTCTTTCATATCATATGACTGTGTGTAAAGACTTACTTTACCAGTGTCTATCTTACCTTTTGACTTAACTATTTCTACCCCCACTGATAAACCGGTAGTTACTACCAAAGTTCGTTTAAATTGTCCATTGGTTGTTGAAGGTCGAATCTTTTCTGTTGACTTGATCTATTTACCCCTTTCCCAACTAGATATAATTTTAGGGATGGACTGGTTGTCTTCCAACCATGTTCTACTAGACTGTTCAAGAAAAATCATAGTTTTCCCCATAGATGAGGATTCTAGATTTCTGACGGCCAACCGAGTTCAAGCTTTCTTGAAAGAAGGAGCTCACGGATACATGCTACTGTCTTCTTTGAAAGTCGAGAGTGAGGTTGATGTGAACACAATTCCAGTGGTGAATGAGTTTCCCGAGGTCTTTCCTAAGGATGTCCCTGGTTTACCACCGGTACGAGAAATATAGTTTGTTATTGACCTTGTACCGGGAGCTGGTCTCGTGTCTATAGCACCCTATAGGATGGCACCAACTGAATTAGCTGAGCTCAAGAAGCAGCTAGAGGAGCTTTTGGAAAAGCAATTCGTCAGACCAAGTGTGTTACCGTGGGGAGCACCAGTACTGTTAGTTTGCAAGAAGGACGGTTCATCAAGATTGTGTGTGGACTACCGACAGCTAAACAAAGTGCCGATCAAGAATAAATATCCACTCCCAAGAATTGACGACTTAACAGACTAACTAAAGGGAGCAGCGGTGTTTTTGAAGATCGATCTGCGATCTGGGTATCATCAGATATGGGTGAAGACAGAGGATATACCCAAGACTGCTTTTCGTACCCGATACAGTCATTACGAATACCTTGTGATGTCGTTTGGCGTGACAAACATACCAGTTATTTTTATGGACTACATGAACTGAATCTTTCATCCTTACTTGGACAGATTCGTTGTGGTCTTCATCGATGACATTCTGGTATACTCTCAAAATTAGGAGGACCATGCTGAACACCTCAGTATAGTTCTTCAGATTCTGAAGGAGAAGGAACTGTATGCCAAACTATCGAAATGTGGATTTTGGCTGGAAGAAGTTAAGTTTTTGGGTCATGTAATCTCGAAGGATGGGATTGCAGTGGATCCATCAAAAGTGGAGACAGTGCTACAATGGGAAAGGCCAAAGTCAGTGATGGAGATTCGTAGCTTCGTGGGATTAGCAGGATATTATAGGAGGTTCATCGAGGGATTCTCCAAGATTGTTGGACCTCTTACCCAACTTTCAAGAAAGAACCAAGCTTTTGAGTGGACCGACAGTTGTGAACAGAGTTTCTAAGAGCTGAAGAGTCGGCTGACTACCTCGCTAGTGTTAGTGCTACCTGATCCGAATGAGCCCTTTGAGGTGTACTGTGACGTTTCATACCAAGGACTAGGATCTGTACTTATGCAGCATGGAAAAGTAGTGGCTTACGCTTCAAGGCAATTGCGAGTACATGAGAAGAACTACCCGACGCATGACTTGGAGTTAGCGACTGTGGTTTTCACTCTGAAGATATGGAGACATTTTCTCTATGGAGCAACGTTCAACATCTTCAGTGATCACAAGAGTCTGAAATATCTATACGATGAGAAAGAGTTGAACATGAGGCAGCGAAGGTGGCTAGAGTTCCTGAAAGACTATGATTTCCAACTTCTGTATCACCCTGGCAAGGCAAATGTTGTGGCAGACGCCCTGAGTAGGAAGATGATCAGCGTCTCAGCCCTGATGATTAAGGAGAAAGATTTAATAGAGCAGTTCAGAGATGTATGGTCTTTTGTGGAGCTAGGACCAGGAAAGATCTGCATAAATATGGTTACTATCTCGAATGAGCTAATGGATGACATACGAGAAAAGCATAAGGTTGACAAGTTTTTACAAGAAGTGAGAGAGCAAATGAAGCATGACAACGAAATAGCGTTTGCGGAAGGAACAGACGGAATTCTGAGATTCTGAGGTAGAATCTGTATTCCCCGTGACCAAGAGCTTCGAAAGTATATTCTCGACCATGCTCACACAAGCCAGCTGAGTATGCATCTGGGCATAACAAAAATGTATCAAGACTTAAAGAAATTGTTCTGGTGGCATGGAATGAAGAGTGACGTCACTAGACGTGTATCAACTTGTCTGGTTTGTTAGAAAGCTAAAGTGGAACATCAAAGACCAGCGGGATTGCTACAACCATTGTCTATTCCTGAATGGAAATGGGACAGCATTGCAATGGACTTTGTGGTGGGTTTGCCAAAGACAAGAAAATGTCATGACTCGATTTGGGTAATTGTGGACCGACTCACGAAATCGGCACATTTTCTCCCGATCAACATAAAATATAAATTGGAGAGACTGACTCAGATCTATATTGGAGAGATTGTTAGACTGCATGGTGTGCCTACGAGTATTGTTTCTGATAGGGATCTGAGATTTACTTCAAATTTTTGGCGGAGTCTACAAGACGCATTAGGGACGAAGTTACGTCTAAGTTCTGCTTATCACCCATAGACCGATGGTCAATCGGAAAGGATAAACCAATCGTTAGAAGATTTGCTTAGAGCTTGCACCATGGAACATACTGGAAGTTGGGATAACGTTCTACCATTGATAGAATTCACCTACAACAACAGTTACCATTCAAGCATAGAGATGGCACCCTACAAAGCTCTGTATGGACGATGATGTCGAACGCCCTTATGCTGGTACCAAGATAGCGAGCGCCTTACTATTAGACCAGAGATTATACAGTAAACAACTGAGAAGGTTAAGATGATTCAAGAGAAGATGAGGATGGCTCAGAGTAGACAAAAGAGTTATGCAGACTAAATGAGGAAGCCTTTTGAGTTTGAGGAAAGCAAGCACGTATTCCTGAAAGTCACACCTACGACTGGGGTAGGCCGGGCCTTGAAATCTAGAAAACTCACTCCAAAATTTCTTGGATCATATCAAATCATTCGCTGAGTAGGTCCTGTAGCCTGCCAAATAGCCTTACCTCATTTCCTCTCAAACATTCATAATGTCTTGCATGTGTCACAACTTTGAAAATACCTTCCTGACCCAAGTCATGTCATAGCACCATATACAGTACAATTAAAAGAGAACTTAACTTATGAGGCATCTCCTGTGAGAATCGAGGATAGAAGGATAAAGCAACTCAGAGGCAAGGAGATCTCATTGGTGAAGGTAATCTGGAACGAGATGACTTGAGACGCAACCTGGGATCTAGAAGACAAAATGAAGGAGCAACACCCACAATTATTCTAAGGTATGTAAATTTTGAGGATGAAATTCCTTTTTAGAAGGGGAGTGTTGTAATACCCTAAAAATTATTTATTTTATCATTAATCATCATTTTATAATATTTATAAATTTTGGAAACTTTTGTGGATTTTTTCGAAAACGTCAAATATTTTAATATATTTTTTGTTTTACGTGAATATATTTCTTGTTTTACGTGCACATTGACCAGAGTCATTGTAACACCCCGAAAATGATTTGTTTCATTATGAATAGTCATTTTTCAATATTCGTAATTTTTAGAAATTTTTCTGGAATTTTTCAGAAACGCTGAATATTTTAATATATTTCTCATTTTGCATGCACACTGAGTAGAGTCAGTGAAACGCTCCGGAAAATCTTTTTTTTTTTTGTGATGAATAGTCATTTTTCAATATTTGTGATTTTTAGGAATTTTTGTGGATTTTTCTGAAAACGTCGAATATTTTAGTATATTCATCATTTTGCATGTACACTGAGCAGAGCCGGGATAACGAAATGTTTTCCCTGAGGCTGGTAAATCTTGGATTGTCGACCTGTCGACGGGGGATCTTATTAAACCCGAGACCGGGCACAGTTTGTGAGGTAAGCATTTTTTGAGGTTTTATCTGATAAATAAAATCACTGTATCATAAAATTATCCGATGAACATTAAAATATTATTTTCATCAACTGTAACTTTTATTCACTGAGAAAATAATTCTAACAGTGTAATTAATCATCTGTCAATTGTATTTAATTAAGGAGACAAGCTTACTATGCATTTTATTGAGAATTGTGCAAAACTTCTCAATGAAGCTTCAAGGAAGCTTCTTGGAAATTCCCTCTAAGCTTCTTATGGAAGCTACACACTCTCTCTCCTCTCTCTCCTAGCTCACGGCTGCGCAAACACCTTGTTCTGGGGGGGAATTGTGCTTTGATTCATTTAATTAAAACTACACAAGTTTTCAAAATTCAAAAGCTATCACTTTAATTTTCCTATTCACTTCTCTCTCTAACCTTCATCTTTCTTCTTCACAAAATCATTTTCTCCTCATTCTCTCTACCAAGGCTCAAGGCCAGCAGCCCCATAATCCCCTCATCCATCACAAAATTTTCATCTACCCCATTTTCTTAATCCTCTCCATCTCCTAAACATTTTTCTAGTTGGTGGTTCTTTGAAAATCCATCATTTTCACCATCTTCTTCAAGCTTCAAGCCTAGGGCTTTTTGGGTAAGATTCTTGAATCTTCATTCCCTTTTCTTATTTTTGTTTCTATGGTCTTTTTGGTGACCATCCATTCTTTATTTTTCAAGCAATGGTGCTATTTTAATGAGTTTGAAATTTTAGGGTTCTTGGAGGTACAAAATCCGAAAATCGAAAGAGCTTCAAGGGAGTTCTTTGTTTGTTCCTTACTTAGGTAAAAGGAAGACACTCCTCCTCAACCTCTCTTAGCATTAAGAAACCATGTTTGTGATTGATTGTGAGAAAACCCTATTGAGGGTTATTCTTTGTTTGCTTGATTGACATGATTATGCGTTGTATTTAATTTGTTTAAGTTGTTTGTTTGATTAGTTATGTATATTGATATATTCGAATGGATTGGAATGCATGAAATGGAAGAAAATGATGTTAGATTTGTTCTTGGATGGCCACAATTTTGGGGGTCCAAATTTAGGGTTCTTTGTGAACAATTGTAACAAGTGGAAATCATAATTGATCAAGTGTACATTAGGTAATTAATGAAGAGAAAAATTTGGGAACTTAATCCCTAGGGAGGCCACGGCCTCTAAGGCCTTTTGGGGGCTTAATTATGCAACTTTGGTAACTTGGAACTTGAATATCCAAGTAATTAAATCATTGGTAATAGGATGGAAAAATAGCAAATTGGAAAAATTGGATATACTTTGAGATTCATAAATTTTAAAGAACTAAGAATGAAATTTTCATAAGACTTAGGATAATTTTAATTAGGGCAAGAACAAGAGAGTGTGAGACTTTGAGATCTTAGAATAACCTTCTAAGTGTATGAGGATAAATTACATTAGAAAATTCAATTAATTATGAGAATTCAATTAGAAACGAACCTTGAAAGAAAGACTAACGTTAAGTAAGAATTCATAATAGACCATAAAAATGTATTAATTTATTTAATTTCAATATTATGATATTGTGGGTCCATGTGAGTGACCAATGATGTGTTGATTCTTACTTTGGCAAATTGTGGCATATTGTGGAATAGTATGTAATGATGAACATACATGTTTATGCATAGAGTTTTTATGCATTGTGAAAGTCCGTTGGACTGTTGTTAAGGCCAAGTTGCCTAGGAGTTGAACACACTTAGTGTGGGTGCGAGTAGATTAGTGTAGGTCATATTGTTGACCATGAGGGCGTCAGGGTGCGGGTACCTCGTAATGGACAATTGGTAGTTCTTCTGTCCGTGGGACAAACCGATGCAAACGCACCGACGATCTTGACCGGGCACTGTCCTATATCATGATCTAGTGTAGGCTGTCTGTACAATGCCATGATGTGCATGTGGATAAATGGATAATTTATAGCACTTTGGCCGCGGCAGCCGAGTTGTAGACATGCCTCCTGATCTTTCTCTCCGACCGTTTGTGTCTAGCTCCATAGAGTAGGATTTTGACTTTGTATGCATGTGCATAGTGAGTCCACATATTATCTGGAATTTGTTTTATTATTATAATTGGAACTATCGTGCTACTGTTATAAATAACTGCCTAAAACTGCTTGGTTGTTTATTATTACTATTTAATGTCTATCATTATTGCTGCCGTTGAAATGCTATATGGGCGCTTTGTGCTATTTTGTTTCTTGCTGTTATAACTGATAATGATGGTAGGATGTCTTACCTCTTTCTTGTATTTCTGTTATTTCCTATTCTGTATATTGTGTCTCATCAAAGACGACGGCAAGGAGGTTGGAGCTCCTGATTTCCCCAGCTTCTGGCCTGATTATGATTAGCGACTACTGTAGAGCATGCAGGCACGCATGCGTGGATTTCTGGGTGATGTGCGTCTGACCTTTCTAGGAGGGCCAGAGTGCTGGCACATTAACCTGAATTATGACCGTTGTGTCTACCTGGGTGACGTGTCGATCTTTCTAGCCTGGAGGCGTCATGAGCCGCCAATCTTTACCTGCTGCATTAGCTTGCATTTGAAATTTTACCTACCTATCCAGGAGATGTGGGGTGACCGCTTTTACACCCCATAGGAGGACTCTTTTGATTCCACTACTCGGGCTCCGGCCCATGGCTCTGTGGCTCCTATGGAGGTTTCCTCAGATGAGGAAGACCCCGAGGAGGTTCCCGAGGAGGACCTCATGGAGGATCCTGAAGAGGATACTGATACGATTCCTCCTCATCTGAGGGACTGATATTGCTGGTAGCTATTGATGGCTACCAGTGGTTTATTTTGGGGGCCTGATGTTTTAACTGTAGTGGGCTGTATATTCCGATATCTTGGGAATGTATATGTATGATCCTTTGGGCAGGTATAGTTTTGCTTTTTGGTATATCGGGCTTTGTAATCAAACATATTTGATATATATATATATATATATATATATATATATATATATATATATGAATATGCAATGTTGATCAGATGTATGCTTTAACACCGTCTTGCTCTTTTATTTCCATTTATGTTTCGTCACTATATTTTAATAATCATTATCATAACAAAAAAAATAGTCACCATTTTATTTATACAGCTTTAATCAGATAAATTTAATCGTAATAAAAGGAATCCGGTCTTAACTTTATTATAAATATTTTTCGCATTATAAATGACAATGTGACGTTCCCTCCCAAAAAGGGGTGTTACAGCTAACACTCTGAAAAACATCTCACAAGCATTTAATCCGTGAATCATTAATTGTGCTTTGTTTTGAGAAATAACTTGAGATATCTTAAGAGCTTCATTAGAACTTCAATTTATATATCTGCTCATTAAGTGAGCTAAATTCATTTCAACTCATTTGTAAACTCCTGAGAGTGTGGAGGATCTCTTGAGAAACTAAGAGGCTTCTACACAAGAAGTGGATAATCCTTGAGGTGTAGGAAGAGCTTAAATATTGTAAAGGGTTTATCAAGCATCTTGTGAAGCTTGATTATAATGGAAACTCCTAGGTGGATGATCCTAGAGTCTAGACATAAATCACAAGGGTGATTGAACCAGTATAAATCTTTGTTTGCAATCTGCTCAACCTTTATCTCTTTACATTCAAGCTTATTTATTGCTTTTGCATACTTGCTGCTTGTTCTTCCATTTATTCATTCTATTTAAGCTTGTGCATTGTCATAAATCCATTTAACTCAAAGAAAATAGCTTCAAAGTAAATTAAAAGGGGCTTATTTATGAAAAGTTTTAAAATACTCAATTCACCCCTTATTGAGTCTTGAAGTCACTTGGTAACAAGTGGTATCAGAGTTAGACTCTTATTTAAAGAGCTTAACAACTTCAAGAGGAGTGATGACTTCTTTTCAAAATGTTTTACCTGAAGGTGCCTCAATTAATAGGCCCCCAACTTCTAATGGCACCAGTTATACTTACTGGAAAGAGAAAATAACAATTTTTATTGAAGCTATTGATCTTGATGTTTGAGATGCCATTGAAAATTGTCCCTTTGTTCCTACCAAGTTTATTGATGGTAGACAAATTGAAAAGCTAAGAGTTGAATAGATTAATGATGATAAAAAAGAGTGCAATATAATGTTAGAGCCAAGAACATCATCAATAGTACTCTAGAGTATGATGAGTACTTTCGCATTTCTAACTACAAAACAACATAAGAAATATGGGATGCTCTTCAAGCCACCCATGAGGGAACTAGTGAGGTGAAGAGGGCTAGAATAAACACTCTCATACATGAGTATTAATTATTTAGAATGAATCAAGGTGAGAGCATACAAGATATGCAAAAGAGGTTTACTTACATAGTTAATCATTTTGCCTTATTGGAAAAAACTTTTCCAAATGAATAAGCCTTGAATCCTAACACTCTTATAATGAATTTCAAGAAGCCTTTGAGGAATTGTATGAAGAGTCCTTGAGGCTTGCAAAAATGGTTTCATTGTCAAAGAAAATAATTTCATTTCTTAAGAGCTAAATCTCTGTTTTAAACAAACAAGTAGAGGAATTACAATTAGAAAATGGAACTCTTAGGCTAATTGATGCAAATTCCTCATGCACTACTACTTGCCCTTCACATAAGGATGCTCCCTCTTCATCTTCTTCATGTCATTCATGCTTATCATTAGAAAAAGAAGTTGAAGATTTGAAAAACACCCTTGCTAAATTTACGTTTGGTAGAGAAAACTTGGGTATCATACTTAGAAAACAAAGATGTGTATTTAATAAAGCTTGATTGGGTTATAACCCTAAGAAACAATAAAAATTTTAAAAGAAATTCTTTGTTTCTTCAAGCATGTCAAGTAGTCCTTATATTACATGCTTTTATTGTGGAAGAAAAGGATATAGTGCATCTACATGTAGAATTAGGAATAAATCACATGTTGAACAAAAGAAAATATGGGTTCAAAAAGGATCTTTGCCCACAACTAATACCCAAGGACCCAAAAAGGTTTGGATACCTAAAACTAAAACTTGAACATGCTTTTGTAGGTGTGCTTGAAGGCCAATAATTCAAATTGGTACCTTGATATTGGCTGCTCCAAGTACATGACGGGTGATGGATCCAAGTTCTGCTTTCTTGCTCCCAAGAAGCATGGTCATGTCACTTATGGGAACAATAATAAAGGAAGGATCCTTGGAGTTAGAAAAGTGATAAGAATTCATCTACTTCAATTGATAATGTCTTGTATGTGGAAGGACTCAAACATAACTTACTAAGAATAAGTCAATTGTGTAGCAAGGGAAATAAAGTTATCTTTGACACTAATTGTTGTATAATTAAAGGTAAGGATGATAAGCAAGTTAAATTTGTTGGTCATAGAGTTGATAATATATATATATATATATATGATTAACCATGATGATATTACCTCTTAAGATGTTAGATGTCTTATGAGCAAAGAGAATGATTCGTGACTATGGCATAGCAGAATTGCCTACACTCACATGGATCACCTAAACAAACTAGTTTATAAAGAATTAGTAATTGGTCTTCCAAAACTCAATTTTGAGAAAGATTAACTTTATGATATATGTCAAAAGGATAAATAAGTAAAGGTCTCTTTCAAAGCTAAAAATGTTATTTCTACTACTAGGCCTTTACAACTTTTGCACATGGATCTTTTTGGACCATCTAGAACTATGAGCTTTGGGGTGATTACTATGCTTTTGTGATTGTGAATGATTACTCTAGATATATATGGACTTTATTCCCTACTCATAAGAATGATGTCTTTCATATATTTAGAAAACTTGCAAAGGTTATTCAAAATAAGAAAAATTGTAGCATTGCATCTATAAAAATTAATAATGGTGGGGAATTTGAAAACCAAGAGTTTGAAATGTTTTGCAATGAAAATGACATTAAGCATAATTTTTCTACTCTTAGAACTCCACAACAAAATGGAGTAGTTGAAAAGAAAAATATTTAGAGGAGTTAGCAAAAACTATGCTCAATGAAACAAGCCTTAATAAGTATTTTTGGGCAGATGCGGTAAGTATCGATTATTATGTAATGAATAGAGTTTTAATAAGGCCAATTTTGAAGAAAACCCCTTTGAACTATACAAAGGAAGGAAACCAAACATTTCTCACTTTCATGTCTTTGGATGTAAATGCTTTGTTTTAAACAATGGTAAAGTTAACTTGGACACGTTTGATGCTAAATCTAATGAGGGAATATTTCTTGGTTATTCTCTTAGTAGCAAATGCTTTAGAATTTATAATAAGCGAATTATGACTATTGAAGAATCAATAGATGTTGCATTTGATGAAACTAACCCTATTAGGTTGGGAAAGAATGATATTGATGATGTTGCAAAAACTTTGTCCAACACTTACTTGAGAAGTAAAGAAGAAGAGCAAAAGAGAGAAAGCCAGAGAGAGGAAGCACCAATACAACAAGAGGAGCAACAATCAAATGGTCTTCCAAGAGTATGGAAAACTTCAAGGCACCATCCTCTTGACAAGGTTATAGGTGATGTTTCAAAAGGGGTAACTACTAGAAACTCTCTTAGAGATGCATGTAATCACATGACTTTTGTTTCTCAAGTTGAACATAAAGACATAGATGAGGCCATGTGAATGCTTATATCTTGAAGCATATCAAATGAAGTTTTTAATGATAACAAAGTCAAGAAGAAGTAACCAAGATCAAAAGAGGTATATTTGATATAGGTTATAGGTCTTAAAATATCAATGTAAAATGCTCTCTAAATATCTCAATGATTCTCAAATAGTTTTTTTTTTCAAATATCGTTTTCAAAATCAGCTTGTAAATTCAAAGTTAAACATGTTTTTTCAAGAAATGTTGGTTTTAATATTGGATTCAATATTCATGAAGGAATTTATGTTTAATCCAATGATCTAAGTGTTAGAAATGGCTTACATACTCAATTGGACTTGAAAAATGTATTCAAAAGCCAAAGTAATCAATTACAAGATGTTTGTAATTGATTACATAGCAAGCACAGGCCTTGTAATCGATTACATGTGCATTGTAATCGATTACAAGCAAGCAGAGACCTTGTAATCGATTACACTAAGCTAGTAATCGATTACAATGGGCCAGAAAGGCAAGAACACGATCAAGAAGCCTTGTAATCGATTACATAGAAATGGTAATCAATTACAAGCAAGTCAAGGACCTTGTAATCAATTACACCAAGCTGGTAATCGATTACTAAGTTCCTAGAAAGCCAAGAACATGTTAGTACAGCCATGTAATCGATTACCTAGATAGTGTAATCGATTGCCACTGGCCTGTCAATACCCAACAGCTATTTTATCAGCATTTAATGCTGCCCATTAAAGCTCCCAACGGCTCTTTTCCTTCAATAACTTATAAATACTTGACTTGGGGCTTCATTAATGGCTAACCTTTAATTCAAAACATCAATCTAATAATTATATACGAGAATCAAATTCTGAAAACATTTTTGCTCTATTTTTTGTGAAAATCTTGAGATATCTTTTGAGAGCATATTAGAGCTTCAATTTATATTAATTACTCTTGTGAGAGTTTCATTCTATCAATCTGAATTGCTTTGTAAAGAGGGTGAGACATCCCTCCTAAAGTGTAAAGGGTGAGGCATCGCTTAGTTGAAAAGGCTCAAGCTCAAAGGGTGAGGTATCCCAAAGTGTTGAGTGCTCAAGTTTGTAAAGGTTGTCAAGCACCTATTGAAGCTTGAAGATATAGTGGAAAATCTCGAGTGTTTGCTTGAGAATTGGACGTAGATCACAAGTGAATTGGTGATCGAACCAACATAAACTATTGTGTTTGTTTCTCTAAACCCTTCTCTTTACATTTGTGCACTATTTTATTGAATTGCTTGAATATTGTCTCCTTTGGCAATTATATTTATAAGTAAAAGTGTTCATCTCATTTATCCAATCACCTCAATCCATTCAATAGTTTCAATGAAAATTAATTATCAAGTGTTTTGTGAAAGATTTGCGAACTTGTTTTACAAACTCAATTCACCCCCCTCTTGAGTATTGAGGCTACTTGGTAACAAGAGGTATAAGAGTTAGACTCTTGTATAAAAAGCTTAGTAGCTTCAAGAGAAGAAATGACTTCAAATGGTTTTTCTAATAAAAGTTCTTCTATAAATAGATCTCCCCTTTTCAATGGGGATGGTTATGCATATTAGAAAAAAAAAGATGAAAATTTTTATTGAAACTATTGACTTAGATGTGTGGGATGCCATTAAGAATGGTACTTTTGTTCCAACACATACTAAAGATGGTGTGAAAATTAATATACCTAGAAATGAATAGACCGATGAGGACAAAAAGAAGGTTCAATACAATTTGAGAGCCAAGAACATCATCACCACATCCTTGGGGTATGATGAATTCTTTAGGGTGTCAAATTGCAAAACTGCTAAAGAAATGTGGGATACTTTACAAGTAACTCATGAAGGTACTAGTGAGGTAAAACGATCTAGAATAAACACTCTCACTTATAAATATGAATTGTTTAGAATAAATCAAGGTGAAAGTATTCAAGAGATGCAAAAGAGATTCACACATATTGTTAATCATCTTATCTCATTGGGAAAAATATTTCCTAATGAAGATCTTATTAACAAAGTCTTGAAATGTTTAAGTAGGAATTGACAACTCAAGGTAATGGCCATCGCGGAATCAAGAGATTTATCTGCAATAACTCTAGCCACATTATTTGGGAAACTTTAAGAATATGAATTGGAGCTAAATAGGCTCAATTAAAATGAAGAGCATGATAAGAAGAAAAAGAAAATTGCACTCAAAGCCACTTATTCTACAATTGAAGATGATGATGAAGATGGTGAAGAAGATGCATAAAATCTTGAGTTAAGTAAGGAGAATCTTAGTTTTCTTGTGAGAAATTTTGGAAGATTCTTAAAGAAGAAAGAATTCCAAAGAAGACTACCTTTTCCTCAAAAGAAAGCTTATCACAAAGGAGAAGGATCTTCTACTCCTCCAAAATGTTATGAATGTAAAGAACCGGGGCACATGAAAATGGAGTATCCTATGTATCTTAAGAAGACAGAGAAGTTTGAAAAAAGGTCTTCCAAAGAAAAGAAAGGAATAAGAGCATATATAGCATGAAAGGATAATGACATAAGCTCTTCTGATATTTCAGAGAATGAAGAAGCTCATCTTTGTCTCATGGCTTAAGGAGAAGAGAGTAATGAGAGCGACACCGAGGTAACATCTTCTAACCTAGAATCTCCACCTTCTTATGATAAATTACAATATGCTTTTCAAGAATTGCATAATGAATCTATGAGGCTCACAAAAATGGTTTTATCCTCTAACAAGACAATCTCCTTATTGGTAAATAAAGTTTCTATTTTATGCAAGGAGATTAATTAGCTTAAGATTGAAAATAAGACCTTAGGACTTATTGATGCTAACTCATTGTGCATGACTTGCTCCTCACATGATAACACATCCATATCCTTACCTTGCTCATCGTGTAAAGCTTTTGAGAAAGAAATTTAAAATTTAAACAATATTCTTACAAAATTTACATTTAGAAGAGACAACTTGAATGTATTGTTAAGGAAACAAAAATGTGTTTTTCAAAAAGTCAGTTTGGGATATAATCCAAATAACCATCAAAAGTCTTATAAGAATTTCTTTGTTTCCTTAAATACTTCAAGTAGCCAATTTATCAAATGTTTTCATTGTGGTAAGAAATGGCATAGTGCATCCACTTACAATGTTAGAAAGAACATAAACACCAAGGTTGGAATCAAAAGGGTTTGGGTTCCTAAGGGCATCATGCCTAACTCTAACACACAAGGACCCAAGACAATTTGGGTACCAAAGGTTAAAATTTGAATGTGTGTTGTAGGTGTGCTTGAAGACCAAAAGCTCAAGTTGGTATCTTGATAGTGGTTGCTCCAAGCACATGACCGGTGATGACTCTAAGTTCTCTTCCCTTGCCCCCAATAAGCATGGTCATGTCACATATGGTGATAACAACAAAGGAAAGATCCTTAGAATTAGTAAAGTTAGTAAGATCTCTTCCTCATCAATTGATAATGTTTTGCTTGTTGAAGTACTCAAACATAATCTGCTTAGCATTAGTCAATTGTGTGATAAGGGTAATAGAGTAATATTTAATTCTAATTGTTACATAATTGAGGGTAAAGATGATAAGCATGTTAAGTTTATTAGTCATAGGGTCAATAATATATATAATTAGTCTTGATGACATTTTCTCAAATGATGCTAAATGCTTTATGAGTAAAGAAAATGATTCATGGTTATGGCATAGAAGAATTGCTCACATTCATGTAGATCACTTAAACAAATTAGTTTCTAAAGAATTAGTAATTGGTCTTCCAAAGCTCAAATTTGAAAAGACAAACATTGTGATTCATGTCAAAAGGAAAAATAAGTAAAGGTCTCTTTTAAAGCTAAAAACGTGGTTTCAACTTCTAGACCTTTACAACTTTTGCACATGGATCTTTTTGGTCCTTCTAGAACTATGAGTTTTGGTGGGAATTACTATGCATTGGTGATTGTGGGTTATTTTTCTAGGTTTACATGGACATTATTCTTGGCTCACAAAAATAATGATTTTCAATCATTTAAAAAGCTTGCCAAAGTTATCTAAAACGAAAAAGATTTTTTTATCCCATCCATAAGAAGTGACCATGGTGGTGAATTGAAACTTTTTGTGATAAACATGGCATTGAGCATAATTTTTCTGCCCCTAGAACACCACAACAAAATGGTGTTATAGAAAGAAAAAACCGATCTTTAGAGGAAATGGCAAGAACTATGCTCAATGAGACCAACCTTCCTAAGTACTTTTGGGCGGATGCGGTTAACACCGTTGTTTATGTTATGAATAGAGCCCTAATAAGGCCAATTTTAAAGAAAATCTCATATGAATTATACAAGGGAAGGAAGCCAAATGTGTCACATTTTCATGTCTTTGGATATAAATGCTTTGTTTTGAATAATAGAAAGGATAACTTGGGGAAGTTTGATGCAAAATCTGATGAGGGAATATTTATTGACTATTCTATACATAGTAAGGCCTTTAGAGTTTATAACAAACGAACTATGACCATTAAGGAGTCTATACATGTTGTTTTTGATGAAACTAATCCAAATAGTTCGAGAAAGGACTTGGTTGATGATGTTGCAGAATTGTTGGAAAAGACCTACTTGGAAAATGAAGAGAAAGAAACTAAGAAGCAAGAAGAAAAACTCTTTCACTCCTCAAGAGAAGAGGACTCACAAGTCATGGACCTTCTAAAGGAATTGAGGACATCAAGATATCACCCTCTCGACAAGGTGATAGGTGATGTATCAAAAAGGGTAATCACTTAAAGCTCTCTTAGAAATGCATGTAATCATATGGCTTTTGTCTCTCAAGTTGAACCTAAAGACATAAATGAGGCCATTAATGATGAACATTGAATCTTGGCCATGCAAGATGAACTAAACTAATTTGAGAGAAATCAAGTTTGAGAATTAATTCCAAGGCCCAATGATCATCCCATAATTGGCACCAAATGGGTTTTTAGGAACAAACTTGATGAAACAGGCTTAATTACAAGAAATAAAGCTAGGTTAGTTTCAAAATGCTATAATCAAGAAGAAGGAATAGATTATGAAGAAACATATGCTCCTGTAGCTAGATTAGAAGCCATAAGATTGCTACTTGCATATGCATGCATCATGGATTTCAAATTTTATCAAATGGATGTTAAAAGTGCCTTTTTAAATGGTTTCATAAGAGATGTATGTAGAACAACCTCCTGGTTTTGAAAGTTTTGAAATGTCTAACCATGTTTTTAAACTAAAAAAAGTCTTGTATGGCTTAAAACAAGCTCCTAGAGCTTGGTATGAAAGGTTGAGCAAATTCCCTTTAGAAAAAGGCTTTTCTAGAGGTAAATTTGATACTACCCTTTTCATAAAGCATAAAATGCATGACATATTTCTAGTTCAAATTTATGTTAATGACATTATATTTGGAGCTACTAATAACTCTTTTTGTAAAGAATTTTCAAATATTATGCAAAGTGAGTTTGAGATGTCCATGATGGGTGAGCTCAACTTATTCCTTGGTCTCCAAATCAAGCAAACAAGAGAATGAACTTTCATAAGCCAATCCAAGTATTGCAAGGAGTTGGTCAAGAAGTTTGGAATGGACAATGGCAAGCATATGGCTACTCTTATGGGCACCTCTTGCTATTTGGACAAGGATGAATGAGGTAAATCTATATAAATTATAAAATATAGAGGTATGATTGGCTCACTCCTTTATCTCACTGCAAGTAGGCCTGATATAATATTTAGTGTATGCATGTGTGCTAGATATCAAGTTAATCCTAAAGAATCACATATTTATGCTGTAAAATGAATTATGAAATATCTAATAGGCACATCACAAATGGGTTTGTGGTACCCTAAGGGTGCCTCATGTAGCCTTATTGGGTATTCCGATTCTGATTTTGCTAGATGCAAAATGGATAAGAAGAGCACTAGTGGGACATGCCACTTGCTTGGAAGCTCGCTAGTTTCTTGGCATAGCAAAAAATAAATTAGTATGGTATTATCTATAGCTGAAGCTGAATATGTTGCAGCTGGGAGTTGTTGTGCTCAAATCCTTTGGATGAAACAACGACTCTTGGACTATGGTCTTGAGCTTGATCACATCCCCATAAGATGTGATAATACTAATACAATCAACTTTTCTAAAAATCCCATTCTGCATTCAAGAATTAAACACATTAAAATTAGATATCATTTCATAAGGGATCATGTTCAAAAAAGTGATTGCATGCTTGAATTTGTAGAAATCACTAAGTAATTAGCTGACATTTTCACTAAGCCCTTGGCAAAAGAAGCATTTTTCTATATAAGAAATGAACTTAGTATATTAGATCAATCATGCATAAATTGATTATTTGCTGCATAACCCTAAAACCGATGCATAATATATTATTTTGCTGCATAATGTGATATCTTATTGTATAATATGATATCTTGATGCATAACATGTTGTTTTCTGCATAATCATGACTTTTTACTGCATAATTTTTTATTTTTAATCATATGTGAAACCAATACTGACTTGAGCATCGGAGATTCCCCCTAAGTTGTTTTGCAGGTGCTTCCTCATGTCAAAGACTTCCAAGAAACTCAAAAACTTCACAAAACCATCCAAATGGTGTAATTCTTAGTAAAAGTAGTCATTTTGCATAATTATGTGTTTTGGATCATAATATGATTGGACTATATGCTTGCTTGATGTTTGGAATTGATTTGAAATGTTCTGGAACTAACATGAAAGGTTCAAAATTGATCATTTGCTGTTTGGAATGCAAAATCTGAGTTTGAGTATGCTAGTAATCGATTACAAAGCCTTTGTAATCGATTACAAAGGTTCTGACAAGTATATAATCGATTACACAACCATTGTAATTGATTACAATAAGACCCAGAACTTAGGTAATCGTACACCAATACTGTAATCGATTACAAGGTTTCCAGAAGCATGGTAATCGATTACACCAAAATTGTAATCGATTACATGGGTAATAGAAGGCGGGTAATCGATTACACAACCAATGCAATCGATTACACAGGGGTTTTAAAAGGTTTTCTATTGCACGAAAGGTCATTCCCTCAGAAACCTTCTCTTCTTCTCCTCTGCTCTCACGAAGACCCACCCACCAAACTCTCTATTTCTCACTCAAATCTCACCCAAATCCTCCCAAATCACTCCATTTCACCTCCCTCTCACTCAAAAATCACTTCTTTACACAACCCATCCACCAAAACTCATCAAAATCCACCCAAATCCTTCTCATCACCTATGAGCCTCACCACCTAAAACCCTTCCTCTACCATCCTTCCCTTCATCCCATTCACTCTTTTCTCATCAAATGGCTAAAACCTCTCAACGTGCAAAACGCCCAAGAATAGGGGTCACCATTATAGAATCTTCCAGAGGTTCTTCACGCAACATCTCAAGGCTGGGCCTCACTCGCCACTTCTCCACTGTCAAGAAGGCTGAATTGTTCAGGAAAAACTTCCAGTTGCGAAAAATAATTTCTCCCAAGTATCTCCCTTAGACCTTCTGTGAAAGTGAACCTCTGGAGAGCTTTAGAACACTTGAAAATTTAGGTTTGCTTGGGTTCCTTAGAATCCAGAAAGTTATTTATCCAAACTTGGTTAGAGTATTTTATGCTAATCTGATATATGAGGATGAATGCTTAATATTTGAGGTGAAGAAGCAACAAATCAGGGTCACTAAACATGATTGGTATAGGTTGACTAAACTTTCTCCTGATGGTGCCAATTTTTGTGGAAATACTGATGTTTGGGGAGATGAATATGAGCATAAAGTTGCTCTATTTTCCCTGATAAGGTCTGGATATAATATCCCCAGGGATCCCAAAAAGAGAGTAATGATCACTAGTTTAACTATGGAGAACAGGGTGTTGCATTATCTTCTAGTCAGAGGATTGGTTCCAAGGGGAGGAAATTACTCCCAAGTTCTGAGGGATGATGTTATGACATTATGGGCAATGACCCATGGTAAGCCAATCAACTAGGGCTATTATATAATTCAACACATGTTAGATGTCAAGAAGAAGAAGAACTCTGCTCTTCCATATGCCATGCTAGTGATAGCTATATTGGAGCATTGTCACATCTCCTTGTCTAAGGAATCCAAGGACACAAGCTCCAAAGGGCCATAATCTATAGGCTTGCATACATTGAAAATGCTTAAGCTATACAAGGTCGATGATAGATGGCACTTATTACCCATGGTAGCTATGGGCATATCCCTCACAGTCCGGAGAGTGATGATAAAGAAGAAGACTAGCAGCCTGCTCCAGCTCCAGCCACATTGGACCTCCTGCTCCAAGAAATGTGAAACTTGGCAACTACGGTGGACACCCGGATGGATCACCTTGAGCAGAACGTAGATCACCTTGAACTAAGGACGGATTACTCCGATCAGGAGCTTACTTCTATTCGCTCCTTCTTGGAAGGACCAGATTATGCACCATAGAGAGCTACTGCTGCACCTACCACCTCCTCTGGCCCTCCTACTCTTCTATCTTTTGTTGATCCCTCTGCCACTCCAGCTAGAGTTCTTGATAATGATGAAGAACTTCTTGGTTCTGAGGACGATCTTGAACTTGGTGATGATGATATTGACCTTGGAGATGTCACTGCAGACGAGGATAGTGATAGCAAGGCGACTGCTAGTGACCATAGACCATTGCCTTGATATTTTAATTGTTTTCTTTTTGATATATTGTATATGACATTGGATCAGTTTATATAAAATCAGTTGATCTTTTGATGTTTCATATATGTTTATTGAATATATTGATGTCTTGATCTGATTAGTTATATTTCTTGATTGGATTACTTATACTTCGTTTGCAACACTTGATTAGGCTGTACTGGTTGCTTCATGGGAAATCATGTAATCCAGCATATCAAATGAAGTTTTTGATGATAACAAAATCAAGAAAAAGTAACCAAGATCAAAAGAAGAAAACCAAGATCAAAAGAGGTATATTTGATATAGGTTATAGGTCTTAAAATATCAATGTAAAATGCTTTCTAAATATCTCAATGATTCTCAAATGATTTTTTTTTCAAATATCATTTTCAAAATTAGCTTGTAAATTCAAACTTAAACATATTTTTTCAAGAAATGTTGATTTTAATCTTGGATTCAATATTCATGAAAGAATTTATGTTTAATCCAATGATCTAAGTGTTAGAAATGGCTTACATACTCAATTGGACTTGAAAAATGTGTTCAAAGGCCAAAGTAATCGATTACAAGATGTTTGTAATCGATTACATAGCAAACAAAGGCCTTGTAATCAATTACATGTGCATTGTAATCAATTACAAGCAAGTCAGAGACCTTGTAATCGATTACACGAAGCTGGTAATCAATTACAATGGGTCCAGAAAGGCAAGAACACATTCAAGAAGCCTTGTAATCGATTACATAGAAATGGTAATTGATTAGCAGCAAGTCAGAGGCCTTGTAATTGATTACACCAAGCTGGTAATCGATTACTAAATGCTCAGAAAGCCAAGAACACGTTGGAACAGCCATGTAATCGATTGCCTAGATTGTGTAATCGATTACTACTGGCCTGTCAGTACCCAACGACTATTTTATCAGCATTTAATGCTACCCATTAAAGCTCCCAATGGCTCCTTTCCTTCAATAACTTATAAATACTTGACTTGGGGCTTCATTAATGACTAACCTTCAATTCAGAACATCAATCTAACACTTATATACGAGAATCAAATTTTGAAAATGCTTTTGCTCTATTTTTTGTGAAAATCTTGAGATATCTTTTGAGAGCATATTAGAGCTTCAATTTGTATTAATTACTCTTGTGAGAGTTTCATTCTATCAATTTGAATTGCTTTGTAAAGAGGGTGAAGCATCCCTCCTAAAGTGTAAAGGGTGATGCATCCCTTAGTTGAAGAGGCTCAAGCTCAAAAGGTGAGGTATCCCAAAGTGTTGAGTGCTCAAGTTTGTAAAGGTTGTCAAGCACCTATTGAAGCTTGAAGATATAATGGAAAATCTCGAGTTTTTGCTTAAGGACTAGACGTAGATCATAAGTGGATTGGTGATCGAATCAGGATAAACTATTGTGTTTGTTTCTCTAAACCATTCTCTTTACATTTGTGCACTGTTTTATTGAATTACTTGAATATTGTCTCCTTTGGTAATTATATTTATAAGTAAAAGTGTTCATCTCATTTATCCAATCACCTCCATCTATTCAATAGCTTCAACAAAAATTGATTATCAAACGTTTTGCGAAAGATTTGCGAACTTATTTTACAAACTCAATCACCCCCTCTTGAGTATTGAGGCCACTTAGTAACAGGCCATTAGTGATAAACATTAGATCTTGGCTATGTAAGAAGAGCTAAACCAGTTTGAAAGAAATCAAGTTTCTAAAGACCCATAATTGGCACCAAATAGGTCTTTAGAAACAAACTTGATGAAATTGGCCTATAATAATCAATAAAGCTAAGTTGGTTGCAAAAGACTATAATCAAGAAGAAAGAATAGATTATGACAAAACCTATGCACCCGTAGCTAGACTAGAGGCCATTAGAATGTTACTTGCATATGCATAAATCATGGATTTCAAACTTTATCAAATTGATGTTAAAAGTACTTTTCTAAATTATTTTATTCAAGAAGAGGTGTATATGGAACAACCTCTTGATTTTGAAAACTGTGAACTACCCCAACCATGTTTTTAAGTTGAAAAAGGCCTTATATGGCTTAAAACAAGCTGCTAGACCTTGGTATGAAAGGTTGAGCAAGTTCTTTTTGGAAAAAAGCTTCACAAGAGGAAAGGTTGACACTACCATTTTCATCAAAAACAAAATGCATGGCATTCTCCTTGTACAAATATATGTTGATGACATAATTTTTGGTACTACTAATGAGTCTCTGTGTAAGAAGTTTGCTAACATTATGCAAAGTGAGTTTGAGATGTCAATGATGGGTGAGCTTAACTTCTTCCTTGAACTTCAAATCAAGCAAACAAGGGATGAGACTTTCATAAGTCAATCCAAGTATTGCAAGGAGCTGCTCAAAAAGTTTGGAATGGATAACACCAAGCATATGGCTACAACAATGGAAACTTCTTGTTATTTGGACAAGGATGAAGGAGGTAAACCTGTACAAATCTCAAAGTATAGAGGTATGATTGACTCACTCTTTGATCTTACTACTAGTAGGCCAGATATTATGTTTAGTGTGTGCATGTGTGCTAGATATCAAGCTAATCCTAGAGAATCACACTTAAGTGCAGTAAAAAGAATAATGAAATATCTTGTTGGCAGTTCACAAATAGGATTGTCGTACGTCAAAGGTGTTTCTTGTAGTCTAATCGGTTATTCCAATTCTAATTTTGTTGGATGCAAAATGAATAGGAATATCACTAGTGGGACATGTCATTTTCTTGGAAGCTCTTAATTTCTTGGCATAGCAAGAAGTAAAATAGTGTGGCATTGTCTACCGCTGAAGTTGAGTATGTTGTAGCTGGAAGTTGTTGTACTCAAATCCTTTGGATGAAGCAACAACTTCTAGACTATGGACTTCAACTTGATCACATCCCTATAAGATGTGATAACACTATTGCAATCAATTTGTCTAAGAATACCATTTTGAACTCTAGGACTAAGTATATTGAAATAAGGCACGATTTTATAAGAGATCATGTACAAAAAGGAGATTGTATGCTTGAATTTGTTGAAACTACTAAACAACTTGCTGATATCTTTACTAAACCTTTGCCTAATGAGACTTTCTTTTATATAAGAAGAGAACTAGGCATATTATATTAATCATGCATTTGAATTGGATGAATACTCTTGTTGCATAATTTTCTTGTAATTTTTATCTTTTGAATTCAATACTGACTTGAGTGTCAGAAGCTCCCCTAAGTTTGTTTTGCAGGTGTCCCCATCATGACTAAGTCCTCCAATTGCTCAAGAAATCATCTGCACAAATGCTAAAGTCTATTTTTGGAAGTATGGAGTAAATCTCTTAGAATGGGTTGATCTTTAGAGAAGATGGTGAAAATCCAAGAAAATTTGTTTTTGGATCAATACAAGTCTCTACAAAGAGGAAAATTAGTTTGATAGGCTTTTGGAATTGAAGTGTAGAGTTTGGGAACTAGTCTTTTGTTGTTTGAAGTGAGAAAACTTTTTTTAGAAGGCTAGTAATCAATTACCAGAGCCTAATAACTGATTACCAAGGCATTGCTACACATAAGAATGCATCACAAAATGGTGGTAATCGATTACCACCACTTGGTAATCGATTACCAAGTTTCTAGAATAATGGTAATCAATAACCACCCCTTGGTAATCGATTACCATTAGGTTTTAAAGGTTTTGAATGTGCATTGGCAGCCATTGTTTATGAAGAGCTCTCCTATTCTCTTTAAACTCACGGAACCCCATCTCACAAATCTCTCAACTTCTTTCATTTCTCTTCACCAAATCCTAACTTTCCACCACCACTTGGTAATCGATTACCAAGTTTCTAGAACAATGGTAATCGATAACCATCCCTTGGTAATCGATTACCACTAGGTTTTAAAGGTTTTGAACGTGCCTTTGCAGCCATTGTTCACAAAGAGCTCTCATTTTCTCTTTAAACTCACAAAATCTCATCTCACAGATCTCTCAAATTCTATCATTTCTCTTCACCAAATCCTAACTTTCCACCACCAAATCCCTTAGAAACATTTTCTCTACAAAACCCCTAACCTATTACTCACCAAAAACACCTAAATCACACACAAATTTCCCCAAAACCATGCGTCACTCTCTTTTTCTAGAACCCACGCCCTAACTTTCAAATTTCCCTAAAATCTTCATCTTTTTCTACCTTTTTCTAACACTAATCACCCCTAAACACCTTCTCATTCCCTTTCCTTCCTTTCACTAAATCTCTCCTGTGTGGCTAAATCATCAAGCAAGGCCAAGAGGCCACGAACAAGGGCTACTATTGGGAAGGCTTCCCAATGATAATTTCATGAAATATAGTTATTTGTGCTCTATATCTGTACTCTATTGACAACTTAGTCCTTGTTATTATGCATATACGAAAGATTTTAGGCTTATATTTGTCAAATTCAATTTGGATATCTTCCTATATGATCTTGAGCAAATTATGTGTAACATCCTAGTACCAATATCTCAATATATAGAGTATACAAGGAGATACCTAGCATTACAATGTCACTACATGCATACTAATGCGATACATATATCCATAATGTTCGTTGGAAACATTATAGAGAGCCTTATGAAATGCGAAAAAAACAACATCTATATCATAATGCATCAATCTATATATATACAACATCAATTTTTGCAAAGACTTAAAGTATTACATAATTTTAAATGTTTCAAAAGAAGTACTAAAAGATACAACATTTATAACATAAATTGTAAAGTTACTCTAGTCTTTAGCTTCATTTTTCTTCTTACTCTTGGAAGAAGTTTCACCTAGAATTACATGGTACACAACAGGGTGAGAAATAACATTTCTCAGTATGAGTAAACCAAAAGCAGCATATATAACATAAATAAACATAATCTCAATACATGCTAAAAAGATATGTTTAGCATCTACAAGGTCTAAATCTAGATAAACCAAGTTAACATACATTTCATACATACATGCTCAGTCCAACTTAGAACTAAGATGTTAAGCTTAGGAATACTGGTTTAATGTATTATATTGTGGTAAATAAAGGAAAACTCATCCTCACATCACACATATCCTGGCACGCTGAGAAGTTCAGGCTGAATCCTTGTTCAAAAGAACCTTATGGACTCCCCATTCATCTCCCTTGGCCTTGACACTATCAAGATATCAAGGTTATATCCTTCTTCAAAAGAGTTTATCAGACACTCATCTATCTCCCTTGGCCTCCATGAATGAGCATCAAAGGATACTCACAAAGATTAATACTACCAATCTTTCCTATCATACATATATCGAAACACAAACTCATCACTCATTACTTTTAAGTGACATAAATTACCATCAAAGTGGCCTAAGGTGCTAGATACTAACCTAAAGCAAACCATAACTATTGAATGCTCAAAGGTTTACACTTTCTTATACATACTAGGTGATTATTTTCCTCTTAAAAATATCTCTGTTTGTGCCTCAACACACTTTAGCAAACATATACTAATGATCTCATCTAGTTCAGAACTTCAAAACATCTAAAATGATATTTTTATAGTTCCTGGTTCTCACGTTGCGACACTAACTTGGGCACGCCACTGTGCCCTAGTCTCGGGTTTAATTACTAGGCGTAGCATCACTCTCACGCCACGGCACGACGTCTTCACTCCACGGCGTAAGAAGCACATTCAACTACACGCCGCGACATAACATACTTATGCCATGACATGGTGTACTCACACCGTGGTATTCATAGTAGAACCCATATTCTGCAGAATTCTACAGAACTGTGGTACTATTCTATTGGTTTATTTCATGGATTTTGGTCATTCCAAATCAATTTCTAAGTGATTCTAAGTCCCTAATCAGTTTTTAAACACATTGGAATCATTAATCACAAACTTAAACCTCTTAATTTGGATTATGAATCAAAATCACATATAGGTTAACCTAACCCCTCTTTTGAGAATCAAAGGTCCAAATGAGATATTCAAAGCTTTTAACTTCAACTTATGCTATGAATAAGTCATAAATGACCAAAGAAACTCAATTATGCAAACAAAACACATCAAACACTTCTAGAACTCAATTTGGCCTATTAAGAACGTTAAGTGCATAAATGGTGAAATAGAGAAAAATGATGAATATAAACATAAAAACCCTACCTTTGGCAGCTGTGAAGAGATTTAAGTTTGGTTGGATCTTAAGCCTTAGCTTTTCCTTTGGCTTTCCTCTTTCTCTCTTCCTCCTCCTTGGTCTTTGCTTCTCCTTTCTCTCTTTCTCCTTACAAGTTTTCTGCTTTTGTTTTTGTGAAAGCAAAGAGCCGTGAGTGAGACTTATAAAAAAGGGAACTAAATACTCAAATAGCCTTTAGGCCAATACTGATAAAATCCTGATCTGCTAAAAACACTCAGATTTAGTTAAATCAAGATTTTCAGCTTTCAAAAAATTTAAAAATAAATATTAGGATTCATATAAAAAGTCATTTTCACCATTATTTGATATCTTCGTATCTGCTGCTAGTCAAACCGGCTATAAAAAGACAACCAGTATGTCTAAAAATGTTAAACTAACTTAGTTTACCTTGAAACTTTAACTATAACTTGTTTCATATATTTGTGACCTATAAATAAATTATCCATATTTATTTCCCTTATCTAAGCAATTAATGCTATTATTTGAGTCATTTTAAGTTACTTTTCACAGTCCGGGTAACTCAGATTGTCACAAGATTAAACATGCATGCTAAGCAAGTCATATGCTACCTATTGAACACATAAACAAGTCCAACATGTCATTTTAAGGTATTATATTGTGCATATTCTTTAAGTGATTAAGTGAATTTACAATTGTTATTAACTTGGTGATTTCTCTAATGCAGGAAGGGCTCTAAGCAAGTAGATTGGTGGAAGATTTGGACCAACATTGGAAGAGGATGTCCAGGAGAAAGTTAAGTGTGAAGTTCAGCATACCACACTGCAGCGCAGGCATTTTCATGTCGCGGTGCGGTGCACTCAGCCTGCTGTGCACTGAAGCCTGAGGCTTGAACGCCACGATGCAAAAGAGTTAATACCGCGGCGTGGTGACCTAAATTAAATTGATGCCACTACATGAAGCATAATTCTAAGCCTTTAAATATTATTTTATCAGATTTCAACAAAATAGTTTTTTAGGTTAGAGAAGTTGCTGCTAGGTTTTCACTTTGAGGTTGAGAGGAAGTTAGGGGAACCAAGGTTGGAGGTCATTTTCTTCATGGAGGAAGATTCAAGCATCAAAGATCACTGATAACACTGTATTTTATACATTTTGTAATCCTCTCACTAGGCTTCTTAAGGTTCAATTAGGCTTAATTAAGTTGGTTTTGACACATTTTATGATTTTGAGCCAAATTGGACAATTAAATAAATTATTGCATAAATTAACTGTAATTATCTCTTTGGCAATATTTAGTAAACTGACTATAACTTGAGTTACAAAAATCTGATTGATGTGATTTTGGTCTTGTAGGAAAGCTAAGACAATTTCCTACAACTTTCATGTTGAACACTTTTCCAGAATCGAACTCTTTGGAGGTGATATTGGGCTTTGAAGTCAAAATAGAGGAGCTGAAACTGGGTCTAAAATACTGTGCAGTAATTGGACCATATCTTGAGTTCTAGGCATGATTTTCGGCTCAAACCAAAGCCATTTTAAAGTAAATATTCAGGCCTACAACTTTCATCAAGACCACTTCTCTCAAAAATGAAAAGATGACTGGACACAAGGTTGTGTATTTACTCAATTATTATTTAAAATAAAAGAAAAAAAGAAAAAGAAAAGGGAAACGTCACACGGATGACGTTTTGTTTAATAATTCTGGTTATTGTGCATTGCACAGTAACCGCAATTTGCCTATAAAAGGCAATCAGAATTCAGAAGCAGGAGCACAATTCAGAATTGAGATTTCGGGGGGAGAGGGAGAGAGGCTTTTGGGCAGTGCCCTGCTTCTCTCCTCACTCTTCCCCTAATTTCTTTTCTCTCTCTTTTTCTCTTTTTCTCTTTTTTAGTTTATGTATAAATAAGTTTTAGTCTACTTGGGTCAAAGTGTGAAACTCTTGGAAATAAAATAAGGTTAGATTTATTTCTCTCTTGTGCTTTAATGATTTATCTTTTTAAGTAATTATTATGCGTGTTATATTTTGTTTCTGATAATTTAGAAATTACTCTTATAAATAGGAGTTCTTGATTTATTGTAGACAAAATATTGGCACAGTAAATGCTTTAACCCATTTATAAGTGGTAGTAATAATTAAAAGAAATATAATATAATTACGTATATTATTTTATTTCGTAGTGTATTTTGTTTCCAATCAATTTAGAAACGCTCCTTGTAAAGTAGAGTTCTTGATTTGTTGTAGACAAGAGATTGGCACAATGAATGCATTAACCCATTTACAAGTGTTGGTGTTAGAAACTCTCCTTGCAATGTGGAGATCTTGATTTATTGTAGACAAAATATTGGCACAGTGAATGCTTGATCTCATTTATGAGTGATGATATTAATGGATGATTTAAGGAAACATAATATAATTACGTATATTATTTTAATGGACTTTTAACGTTGTATTTTCCGATTGGAACCTCCATGTTGTGAGGATTCTAATTGAGTTATAAAAGGAATTAATCTTACTTTTACTTTATTTACCAAGAGTGGATCATTTTACCCAAGTAAATAATTTTTACTATAGTAACTAAATATTTACCTCACCTTAAATAATCTTCATCAATTCCCTGTGGATCGACCTCGGACTCACCGAGAATTTATTACTTGAGACAACCTGCACTTGGGTTTGTAAATGCAACAACTAAAAAGTGTGCTTCAAGTTTTTGGCCATTCTTAAGGGGACTTGATTTGAAGACTGAATTTCTGGTGTAAAAAAAAATTTGTATATATACTAACATACTAACTAGTGGGGGAACCTCTCCCTTTTACTTTCTGTGCATACTAACTTAGTGGGGGAACCTCTCCCTTTTATTTTTACGCACTAACTTGGTGGGGGAATCTCTCCCTTTTACTTATTTTTTTTTCTTTAAATTTACTTTCCGCACTTTATTTTTTTGCATTTTAATTTGTGTACAGTGGGGTAATTCTCCATTTTATTTTCTTGTACATTTTAACTTAGTGGGGGTAACTCTCCCTTTTATTTTATTTATTTATTTATTTTTGTCATTTATTTTTTTTTTTTTTTTGTCATTTATTTATTTCTTGTCATTTATTTTTCTGTCATTTATTTTTGTTATTTTTTTATTTTATTTATTTGGTGGTTGGTTTATTACCCCACCTTTGTTATTTTTTTATTTATTTGGTGGTTGGTTTATTACCCCACCTTTGTTATTTTTTTTTATTTTATTTATTTGGTGGTTGGTTTATTACCCCACCTTTGTTATTTTTTATTTTATTTATTTGGTGGTTGGTTTATTACCCCACCTTTGTTATTTTTTTTTATTTTATTTATTTGGTGGTTGGTTTATTACCTCACCTTTGTTATTTTTTTATTATTTTATTTATTTGATGGTTGGTTTATTACCCCACCTTTGTTATTTTTTATTTTATTTATTTGGTGGTTGGTTTATTACCTCACCTTTGTTTTTTTATTTTATTTATTTGGTGGTTGGTTTATTACTCCACCTTTGTTTTTTTATTTTATTTATTTAGTGGTTGGTTTATTACCCCACCTTTGTTATTTTTTATTATTTTATTTATTTATTGGTTGGTTTAATACCCCACCTTTGTTATTTTTTATTATTTTATTTATTTGATGGTTGGTTTATTACCCCACCTTTATTATTTTATTTTATTTTATTTATTTGGTGGTTGGTTTATTACCCCACCTTTGTTATTTTTATTTTATTTTATTTTATTTATTTGGTGGTTGGTTTATTACCCCACATTTGTTTTTTTTATTTATTTGGTGGTTGGTTTATTACCCCACCTTTGTTATTTTTTTATTTTATTTATTTGGTGGTTGGTTTATTACCCCACCTTTGTTATTTTCTTATTTGGTGATTGGTTTATACCACACCTTTGTTAATATTTAATGGACAGTTTATATTACTAGCTTGTACATTTTATTTTATACTGTAAGTTACTTGTTTATGCTTAATTGGTATCGTGATTTAAATTCTGGTCGTTTGGTTAGAGTTAATCCAGGTACTTTACATATTGATTTGTCTGAATCACAATCACACACATTAAGCACAATGGCTGAAAACGAAAGTGTGCATGATGAACATGAAAATCAACCGTTGCGAACCATGCGTGAGTATTTGCAACCATCCCGAAATTCTAGTCCATCATGTTTTATCTTTCCAGTCAATGCCAACAGTTTTAGATTCAAGTCAGGTATGATTTCTTTACTTCCTAATTTCCATGGTTTAGAATCTGAAAGCCCATATTTACATCTAAAAGAATTTGAAGAAGTATGTACTGCTTTTCATGATCAAACTTGCACTGAAGAGGTTGTTAAGCTTAAATTGTTTCCTTTTTCTTTGAAAGATAAAGCAAAATCTTGGCTTAACACTTTGAAACCAAGATCAATTGGCACATGGCAAGAAATGCAATGTGAGTTTTTGAAGAAATTTTTTCCAACACATAAAACCAATGCTTTGAAAAGACAAATCCAAAATTTTTCCCAAAATTCAAATGAAGCATATTTTCAAAGTTGGGAACGTTTTAAAGATTTGTTGCATTCTTGCCCACATCATGGTTTTTAAAAATGGCGCACTTTAAGTTTCTTTTATGAAGGGTTAACACCTGAAACCAAGCAATTTGTGGAAACAATGTGCAATGGTGAATTTCTTGATAAAGAACCTGATGAAGCTTTAGACTATTTAGACCATTTGGCTGAAAATTCTCAATCTTGGCATGGTACTAATCCTTCTGAAAATTCAATTAGATTTAACCTTACAAATGCTAATAAAGGAAAATATCATCTTAGTCAAGAAGAAGATCTAAATACAAGGTTTGCTAGTTTGGCTAGAAAGGTTGAAGCCATGGAATCTGGGAAAGTAAAAGAAATCAAATCTGTGCAAAATGAAGAAATTTGTGACATTTGTGATGAATTAGGACACTCAACAAATGAATGTCCAAAAATTCCTGTTTTTAAAGAAGTTGTGCATGAGCAAGTAAATGCAATGAATAATTTTAAAAAGCCATTCACTTCTTCTTTTTCAGATACATACAATTCGGGATAGAGAAATCACCCGAATTTCAGTTGGAGGAATAGCAACCAGCCACAATTCATGCAACCACCACCTCCTCAGGCACAGCAAGATTCTCAAAATCCTCAAGGATATGCACCCTATGTCCCACCATATAGGAAAAACCTTGAAGAAACATTGTATGCATTCATGGAAAAACAAGAGGCCATCAATAGTCAAAACACTCAAGCCATGATTGACATAAAAGACACTCTTGCTAAACTTTCTTCTGCACTTGCAATTCATGAGAAAGGAAAGTTTCCCTCTCAACCTCAACCAAATCCCAAGAGTCAATTTAGCCTAAATGAGGGTAGTTCAGAAAGTCAAAAAATAGATCAAGTCAACTCAGTGATAACTCTTAGGAGTGGAAAAGTTGTTGAAAAACAAATTCTTGAACTTTTTGGGAAAGATGATGAGTCAATTCCCAAAGATGAGGAAGGAGTTGATAAGCCACCTAGCCAAAAGGAGATCAAACTCTCGTCTTCACCCCCATTTCCTCAAGCATTAAACAATTCAAGTAAAGTGAATCATAACAGTGACATTTTTGAAATCTTTAAACAAGTGAAGGTCAATATTCCTCTGTTAGATGCTATCAAACAGATTCCTTCTTATGCCAAATATTTGAAAGACTTATGCACTATTAAAAGAAAATATAATGTGAAAAAGAATGCATTTTTGACTGAACAGGTAAGCTCCATTATTCAAAATAATAATGAGTTGAAATATAAAGACCCTGGTTGTCCTACAGTTTCATGCATTATTGGTGAACATAAAATTGAACGAGCTTTACTTGATCTTGGTGCTAGTGTTAATTTGCTTCCATATTCGGTTTATCAAAGCCAACTCAACCTTGGTGAGTTAAAACCAACTTCTCGTAACTCTTCTACTTGGCGATAGATCAATTAAAATTCCAAAAGGAATAGTAGAAGATGTGTTGGTATAAGTTGATAAATTCATATCCCTGTGGATTTTATTGTCTTGAAACCGAACCTATAGTTGATAGTTCTAAGTCGGGTTCTGTTATTTTGGGTCGCCCATTTTTAGCAACATCTAATGCTTTGATAAATTGCAGAAATGGAGTGGTGAAGCTAACTTTTGGAAATATGACACTGGAGCTTAATGTTTTCAACATGTGCAAGCAACCATATGAAGTTTATGATGATAATGAAGAGATTGAAGGGATTGAGGCCATTATAGATGATCATCTTCAAATCAGGAGTTCTTCTGACCCATTAGAAATCTGTTTAATTAATTCATTTGATTCAGCTACACAATTAGATGATGATGTTTCTGAAATATGCTCTTTGCTTGACTGTACACAGGAAATGGAATACAAAGGAAGGAAGCCAAGATTCGAAGAGCTAAAATCCATGAATGATGATGCCCATGAAGAAGTACCCACACTGGAACTGAAGCCATTACCTGATGGGTTGAAGTACACATTTTTGGGAGAAGAACAAAGCTCTCCAGTGGTAATTTCCTCATCCCTGACCAAAGAACAAGAAGGTAAGTTGATAGAAGTACTTAAAAGGCATAAAAATGCAATTGGATGGACATTAAAGGATATAAAAGGCATTAATCCATTAATCTTTACACATAGAATACATTTAGAGGATAATGCTAAAACATCTCAACAACCTCAAAGAAGATTAAATCCATACATGAAAGAGGTAGTTAGAGCTGAAGTTCTTAAATTACTTGATGTTGGTATTATCTATCCTATCTCTGATAGCCAGTGGGTAAGCCCTACACAAGTTGTGCCTAAGAAATCTGGAATAACAGTGGTTGAAAATGAAAAAGGAGAATTAATACCTACCCGAGTCTCATCTAGTTGGCGTATGTGTATTGATTTCAGAAAATTGAATGCAGCCACTAGGAAAGACCATTTTCCATTGCCATTTCTTGATCAGATTCTAGAAAGAGTAGCAGGACATCCCTACTATTGTTTTCTTGATGGTTATTCAAGGTATAATCAAATACCAATTGCATTAGAGGACCAAGAAAAGACCACTTTTACTTGCCCCTTTGGTACTTTTGCATATAGAAGAATGCCTTTTGGTCTTTGTAATGCTCCGGCAACTTTTCAAAGATGCATGCAAAGTATTTTCAGTGACATGATTGAGCATTATTTAGAGGTTTTCATGGATGATCTGACAGTTTTTAGAAATTCTTTTGAAAATTGTCTTGATAATTTGGAAAATGTTCTTAAAAGATGCGTAGAAAAAGGATTTGTGTTAAATTGGGAAAAATGTCATTTCATGGTTACCTCAGGAATAGTGTTAGGTCATGTGATATCTTCTAAAGGAATTGAAGTTGATAAGGCCAAAGTTGAATTAATTGCTCATTTGCCTTTCCCAAAAACAGTCAGAGAAGTTCGTTCCTTTTTAGGACATGCAGGATTTTACAGAAGATTTGTAAAGGACTTTAGTGCCATATCTAGACCTTTATGTAATCTTCTAACAAAAGATACACCATTTGATTGGACTCAAGATTGTCAAAAATCTTTTGAAAAATTAATCGGTCTTTTGACTTCTGCTCCTATCATGCAATCTCTCGATTTGGTCGTTGCCTTTTGAGTTGATGTGTGATGCTAGTGATTTTGCTGTTGGCGCTGTTTTAGGCCAAAGAAAGGAAGGTAAGCCTCATGTAATTTATTACGCAAGTCGAACTTTGAATAGTGCACAAATGAATTACACCACTACTAAAAAAGAACTACTTGCTGTAATTTTTACATTGGACAAATTTCGGGCTTATTTAATTGGTTCATCCACTGTTATTTTCACTGATCATGCTGCTGTTAGATATTTAATGTCTAAACAGGATGCCAAACCTAGGTTGATACGGTGGATCTTGTTGCTTCAAGAATTCAACATCACAATAAAAGACAAGAAAGGAGCCGAAAATGTTGTTGCAGATCATTTGTCAAGGCTGACAGGCTCATCTTTTGATAGCACACCTATCAATGATCATTTTTCTTAATGAATTTTTAATTTTTAATTTTATGGTTTGATTTGTTAATATTATCAATTTTTCTTGTAACAAGCGAAGTTGTTCTTCGTGGATGGTTTCTGTAAATAAAAAAAAGATAAAATATTTTTTATTAAAGAATGGCCTGAGTAAGGAGTCATTAGGCAAAATCTTTTTGACTCTTGAGACGCATTCTTGTGAATTTGTGCAGTGTGAATTTATTAATTTGTGGAATCTCTTCAAAGGCAAGTAAGCGTGTTACAGTCTTGGGAATCTGACTCAAAAAGACCCTGTTTGTCAATTTATAAGAAAATTGGATGGGAAGCCTATCCTCGACTCATAGAAGGCGTTGAAGCCGTTACTGGACGTAAAACCAGAGGAAGATGTGAGCCACAATCACAACTACATGTATATATTTTATTGTATTTCTTCTTCTTATGACAGCCACGATCCAAGATGTACTCGGCTAGAAGTGGTCGAAGGAAATGTTGTGTGAAGCGGTGAGAAAAGGAAGCCACGGTCAAGACACTCCATCCGTATAAATAATTTCAATCTTTGGTCGTATTTTGTTTTGTTTATATTTGTGTGAAGTTTCTCTTTTCAAGTAATTGTGTAATGGTACTATCTTCTATCTTTTTCCTTTCTATTTTTTAACATTGAGGACAATGTTGTGATCTAGTTGGGGGGAAGGATAGTTATGTAAAAAAAAAAAACCCAAAAATAATTTTTTTTTTAGGAAGTGTGTGTATTAATATGTTTGTTGTGTTTATATGTTTGTCAGTAACTTACTAAACCAGTTAAGGATGGCAGAGTAAGGAGTAAATTTTACTCTTGAGACGCATCTGGATTGGGGTAGATACTTAGTTTGTGTGGAAGTAGCAAATAGATTCAGGGAAATTTGCATGATTGAGTAAATTGTCTTCTTTCTTAAAATTCACATGCTTGGTTATGAATGTTAAAATTTTTGTGGATTGAGAATGATGGATATATGCCTTGTGAGATTTTGAGCCTATAAATGAATGGATTGAACATCTGTACCATTCTCTTCTTTCTTGTGTGATTTTTTCTCATGAAATTGTTACTCTAAAACTTGCTTTGATTCTTTTTGAAACTACTTTTTCACATGCATACATAAACATGATTGAGGCAATTTTCTTGAATTAACTACTTTGACCAAATAGCTAACCTTACATATTTTCCTTTGTTTAACCCCTTTGAGCTTATTTGACCATTCTTTGTTTCTAACTAATTACGTGCCTTAAATGAAAAACCATGTTTTAACCCAACCTTAGGGAATAAGAGAGCATTGACTTTGTTATTTGATGAGTTTTTGAACAAGTGTGGGGGTGCATGTGCAGATTGGTTATATAAAAAAAAAGAAAAAAAGAAAAAAGAAAAAATGTGTTTCTATAAAAAAAAAAAGAGCTGATTATTGCTACAATCAAAAGAATGCACCATGTGATATATTTATACCTAGAATGAGGGTGGGTGATTGGAAATAACAGGAATAGAAGGAGAATGTTCAAGCCTAAAGGAATTCAATCTACCAATTGATCTTCAACAAAACATTAGTTAGATATTGGTCATTGTCCTGTATGATGAAGAACTAAGAAATTCTTGAGAAATTTAGACTGAATGTTCTCAAACATCTTCTCCACTCTAACTATATCATAATGCTCTTCTATTCTCTTTGGTATTTAGCTTGACATATCCATATTACTTCCACCTTTACCTTGACCCCATTATAACATTGAATAAAGTCCTCATGATTTGTGTATATATATGTTGTTTTTGAGTAGCGAAGAAGTAGAAGATAAGCAAGCTTATGGTAGTGCAATTATTCATGAGTTAAATAGAGTGAAATACTAACTTTTTTTTAAACACTTGAGAGATTAAGAGTGAATTCTGTGAGGATCTATCATTCTTGATTCATTCTTTTCAACTGAAGTTTCCTTGCTTGTTGGTTTGAGATGTGAAGACATGTTATCTCATGAATGTTTTGATCCTTGAATGTCTAGTTGCTCTTCTTAAGTCATTGAATCCTTTAGAGTTTTTTTTTTAGTTTTTGAGTCTGTGTCATTTTTTCTTTTGTTTTTGTCTTTTGTGTTTTGCCCAGGAGTGCAAAAGTTAAGTGTGGGGGAATTTGATAACACTGTATTTTATACATTTTGTAATCCTCTCACTAGGCTTCTTAAGGTTCAATTAGGCTTAATTAAGTTGGTTTTGACACATTTTATGATTTTGAGCCAAATTAGACAATTAAATAAATTATTGCATAAATTAACTGTAATTATCTCTTTGGCAATGTTTAGTAAACTGGCTATAACTTGAGTTACAAAAATCTGATTGATGTGATTTTGGTCTTGTAGGAAAGCTAAGACAATTTCCTACAACTTTCATGTTGAACACTTTTCCAGAATCGAACTCTTTGGAGGTGATATTGGGCTTTGAAGTCAAAATAGAGGAGCTGAAACTGGGTCTAAAATACTGTGCAGTAATTGGACCATATCTTGAGTTCTAGGCATGATTTTGGGCTCAAACCAAAGCCATTTTAAAGCAAATATTCAGGCCTACAACTTTCATGAAGACCACTTCTCTCAAAAATGAAAAGATGACTGGACACAAGGTTGTGTATTTACTCAATTATTATTTAAAATAAAAGAAAAAAAAGAAAAAGAAAAGGGAAACGTCACACGGATGACGTTTTGTTTAATAATTCTGGTTACTGTGCATTGCACAGTAACCGCAATTTGCCTATAAAAGGCAATCAGAATTCAGAAGCAGGAGCACAATTCAGAATTGAGATTTCGGGGGGAGAGGGAGAGAGGCTTTTGGGCAGTGCCCTGCTTCTCTCCTCACTCTTCCCCTAATTTCTTTTCTCTCTCTTTTTCTCTTTTTCTCTTTTTTAGTTTATGTATAAATAAGTTTTAGTCTACTTGGGTCAAAGTGTGAAGCTCTTGGAAATAAAATAAGGTTAGATTTATTTCTCTCTTGTGCTTTAATGATTTATCTTTTTAAGTAATTATTATGCGTGTTATATTTTGTTTCTGATAATTTAGAAATTACTCTTATAAATAGGAGTTCTTGATTTATTGTAAACAAAATATTGGCACAGTAAATGTTTTAACCCATTTATAAGTGGTAGTAATAATTAAAAGAAATATAATATAATTACGTATATTATTTTATTTCGTAGTGTATTTTATTTCCAATCAATTTAGAAACGCTCCTTGTAAAGTAGAGTTCTCGATTTGTTGTAGACAAGAGATTGACACAATGAATGCTTTAACCCATTTACAAGTGTTGGTGTTAGAAACTCTCCTTGTAATGTGGAGATCTTGATTTATTGTAGACAAAATATTAGCACAGTGAATGCTTGATCTCATTTATAAGTGATGATATTAATGGATGATTTAAGGAAACATAATATAATTACGTATATTATTTTAATGGACTTTTAACGTTGTATTTTCCGATTGGAACCTCCATGTTGTGAGGATTCTAATTGAGTTATAAAAGGAATTAATCTTACTTTTACTTTATTTACCAAGAGTGGATCATTTTACCCAAGTAAATAATTTTTACTATAGTAACTAAATATTTACCTCACCTTAAATAATCTTCATCAATTCCCTGTGGATCGACCTCGGGCTCACCGAGAATTTATTACTTGAGACAACCTGCACTTGGGTTTGTAAATGCAACAACTAAAAAGTGTGCATCAATCACATCCATGAGTTTCCTTCCTTTTCCCTTTACTTTCTTCTCTTCCTTGTATCATGAACATGAGTTTTGTTGTTATATTTTCATGTTCAATGAGAAACTAAGTTGTATTTAGGGACTATTTTGGATCCTTCTATGGATATTGATGATTTTGTACTTCTTTGAGCTTATATTGATGTTTGGTTTTGTTCAATCATATTGATCTTAATGCTCTTAATTGTTTGGCTAACTTTTAAATGATTTGTTAAAATATGATAAATCTAGACATAGGAATTTGGATTTGAGATCATATGTATGGTTGATGCATGTTCAATTTCATTCTAATGGTGGGATAAGTTAATTTGCTAATGGGATGAAAATATATCTCTTGGCCATGCATAGCAGGTGTTTGAGAATAGTTCTTGATGAGTGAATTTTGCACTAGCTCTCATGAAAACATAGTGAGTTAGGTAAATGAAGCATAGTTGATTGACCTAGATGTAGGCTTTCAACTAAGTTAGATTCTCAAGCTAACTAAACAATTCATTCATATTGCTTGTAAGGGTTACATATTACCAGTTAAAGTAAGGGATGAAGAAGGATTCCCTAATCTCTAACCATTATCTTTATATCCAATTTATTGCTTTCTAGTTTTTAGTTTATACATTTTCCCTATTTGTATGTTCTTGAATAGAATTACTTAAGCTATTGGTTGATATTTAGCATTAGAAGTAACCTTATTCTTGTGGAAATGATATCCTATTTATCACCCAAGCTCCATAGGTTATCATTTTGGGTTTGGACATCTCCACTCACTTCAGCACCTCCAAGCAAGCAGAAAATTTCAAAAATTGTCATCTCAGGAAAATCATACAACCCAGGTATCTAACCCTTGCTTTTTGCTCAAAAGAGCCTTTACAATGCTTTAGGTTGTTGGAACACCTAGAGTTGATTAAGTTTTTGAGCACTAACCAGAACATATACCTAGACTTAGTTAGGATTTTCCATGCAAATTTGAAATATGAGAATGCATGTTTGGTCACAGAAGTGAAGAAAATCAAAATTGTTATTTCTCATGATATCTAACATAAGATTACTAGTATGAAGTTTGATGCAGTCAATTTTACTGGGTCTGCTAAATTATAGGGTGATGATTATGATTACAGAATTGCTCTGAATTCTTTGTTGAGGACTAGCTACAGGTGTTCCAAGAAGATTATGGCCATTAGGCTGACTATGGGAAATAGGGTGTTGTATTATGTTTTGGTGAGAGCTCTAATAGCTAGGGGAGGTAATTACTCCCAGGTTTAGTTCGATGATGTTCTCACCCTGTGGGCACTGAATACTGGGAGACCAATAAATTGAGGATATTATGTGATTTAGCACATGCTAAAAGCTCAGAGGGAGAACTATCCCTTGCCTTATGCCATGCTAATTACAAAGATTATGGAGTTCTTTCGTGTTCCTATGTCTAGGGAGGCAAATGATACGAGCTCTGATGGACTGGAATACATCGATGAGCATACTCTACAGAAACTGAAGTTGAAAAAGATAGATGACCAGTGGTATTATCTGCATCATAGGGTAGATGGAAACATGCCACGAGGTGATGATGAGGATGTTAAGGAAAAAACACCACCTTCTGATCTAACTAGGACTACCTTGGGTCTTTTGCTCCAAGAAATGCGAGGCCTCCGAACCTTTGTTGAGAACTGAGTAGACCGTCTAGAGGCGCAAGTGACCCACATAAATTTGGACCTAGCTATTCTGCGAGCTATGATGGAGCATGGTAGGATGCGTGTGGTTAGAAAGGCTACTACACCTCCTCCACTTACGCATGATGATACTGTTGAGGATTGATGAAATTGTAAAAACTGATGTTTTTCCATTTCAAAATCTTAGTTTTCACCCTCTTCCAATCCCTTTTGATTGAGCTTTGTTCTCCATTTTTATCATATTTTTATTATTCTAAAAGTTGTTCTTATTATGTGTTTTTATTTGTTTTTATTAGGTAAATACACATAGAAGAAGACTAGATGCTTAAAGGAACGAAAAGCTATGAAAAAGATTTTGAAGTTAAGCGCCTACTTTTTCACCGCTTAATCGTCCAAGCACAAAATATTATGGGCTACGTGCTTAAGCGCCAAATTTTGAGTGTAATGTCCTTAATAACATGTTAGACTTATATATGGTTACAAAGGGTAGCATATTACTTACTTAACATGTCTGTGTAGTTTTGTGACAATCTGAGTTCGTTTGGGAACTTAGTTGCAACTCAGAAGTTGAAAAGTAGCTTACAATAACTCAAATAATGACTTTAAAGGCTAAGTCGAGGGAAACAGGCATAGATAACTTGTTTCTAGGTCACAAATGAGTTAAGTAAGGTATAGTTAAAGTTTTAAGTTAATCAGAATTAGTTTGGTATTTTTAGGCATGCTAGTTATGCTTTTAATGCCAGATTGACTAGTAGCAAATATGAAAAATCATGAAAATGATGGAACAACAATTTAGATGAATCCTAGTATTTATTCTAAAGTTGTTGGAAGTTAAGAAACTTGAATTAGTATAATTCAGGTATCCTTAGCAGATATAAGTTTCAGCACAAGAACTTAAGTTAGTTTTCTTTTCCTATTTCTCTCCCATTCTCTCGGCTAAGACAAAAATAGAAAAAAAAAGAAAGAAATGAAGGAAGAGAAAAGAGAAAGGGAAGAAAGGAATAAGAAGAAGGAGAAGGAAGAGAGGAAGATCAAGATCAAAATCAAAGCTCAAGCTTGAAGATGATCATCTATACAAGAGGTAAGGGGTTTTTATTCATCTTTCTCCTTAGTTCATCTTGATTGAACCTAGGTTTGTATGAATAGAAAGTTGGGTTTGGAGAGCCAAATCCATGTTCTTGGCTTGGTTCTTAATTCCAAGGGCTGGGTTAGTGTGTTTTTAGCTTCGTAAATGTAAGATGACCATTTATAGCTCAAGATCAACCATTAGGGTTCATAGATGGTGAATTTGGAAATGGTTGGAGTTATGTGGTTTTGGACCTAAATCTATGCCTAAGTGAATCAATAGGTTGTATAAGTGTTACAACAAGTTTAGGAGCCTAGATTAGCTCTTTCCACTAGTGATCTTGAGTCTCTTCTTAAGCAAGCCCTTTCTCATTCTAGTAATACTCCTACTGCCTTAGCCATTACCCCAAATAATAATCATTGGTATTTTGATTCTGCATAATGTAATCACATGGCTTCCTCATCCCATTCATTCTCTTCCCTTTCTTATATAGATACCATTCATTCTATCATACTATTGATGGGTCTCTTATAGAAGTAAGTCATAAGGGTCTTATCTCCCTACTTATGCTTACCCTATCAGACACATACCTTATTCTCACATTACACGTTAATCTCATATATGTTGGCTAATTATGTGACCTTGGTTGTATACTTACCTTTTCTTCTATTAATTATTCTGTGCAGGATTCATGGACGAGGGAGATCATTGGGAATGCTTGTAAAGTTAGATGATTGTTTGATCTCACTAACCTCCATGTTCCTCCACCTCCTGTGTCAACTATTTGTGCTAGTTCTAGTACTTCTTCTCTTTAGCTATGCCATACACGTCTTGGTCACACTTCTATTAGTAAATTACATCATCTTATTTCTCAGGGTGTCTTAGGATCTATTAAAGAAGAGTCTTTGCAATGTATATCTTGTCAAACAACTAAGCAGCCTGCTTTATCTTTTAATGAAAGTACTTCAATTTCGGTTTCCTCCTTTGATCTTGTTCATTATGATGTTTGGGGTCTAGCTCCTACACCCACTGTGAGGGGTTGTGTAACACCTGTGAAAACATGATTAACTTGTATATGATTACGGAGGTAGCCTAATACTTGTTTGTCATGCCTGTTAAGTTTTGTGACTTTCTAAGCACATTTAGTCATTATGCTATAACACTATGTGTGAAATATAATTGTTATTAGTCTCAGTTTTGACTTAAAATACTTAGTTAGTGAAAATAAATATGGAGAGTTTATTTCTAGGTCACAAATGTGTGGAGGATGATGTGGTTAAAATTTGAGGTCTTTTGGAGTTAGTTTGACATTTTTTAGCATACCGTGTGTGTGTTTTAATGTCAAATTGACTACCAGTAGATATGAAAAATTATGATAATGGCAAAACAAGATTTTTGATAAATCTTAGGATTTATTTTAAACTTATTGGAAGTTAGAAAACTAGATTTGGTGAAATCTAGTTGTTCTTAACAAATCAGAAGTTGTAGCTTGGTCACTTAAGTGACCAAGTCTCTCACATTTTCTACCTTGTTTCTGCCTTGATTTTTGAGGTTATATATGACATAGTTATCTTATTTCCCCTCACTCTTCACAGTTGCAGCAGGGAAAAGTAAAGGAAAAGGAAAGAAAGAAGACCAAAAGAGAAGATCAACAACCAAAGAGGAAGAAAAAGATAGAGGTGGTGAGAAGTTACTAAGTGATTTCAATTTCTGGCCATTAGAGGTAGGGGAAACTTGTTTTTACTCATCTTTCTATTTTTCTTCATCTTGTTCATGAGAGTTGGCTTGATATAGGAGATAGGTGTTGAGTGTGATTTTGGTGTTATTGGCTTGAATCTTGTGGGAGAACTTGATGATGACTTATTTTTGAGTTGTTAGATGCTTGGAGATGGTTTTTCAACTCTTAGATTCATTTGGTTTCCATTTGGATGAAAATGGGGTTTTTAGGGTTTAAGTGGTGGAAGGATTCATGAATGTTTGTTTGAGTAGAGTTAAAGTTGTATAAGAGTTACAGTATGTAAATGGACCTTGTGTAAGGTTGGAAATCAATTAAAAGTGAGTTTTGAGTTATTCGAGGAGGGGTATGTTCTAATGGAACAGTACTTGCACATGCAAAATCTGCAGAATGCTGCTTACGCCACGACGTGAGTGTGTGGCACCGCGGCGTGCGTGTGATGCCAGTTCCAGTATTGGAATCTGAGAGTTGGGCGTCATGTCGTGCCTGAGTTTGGCGCCACGACATGAGTGGACAAAGAACAGGGTGCCACAGCATGGTTATGTTGTGCCGCGACGTGAGTTCCAAAATTTTGGATAGGAATTGTTGTGTGCTGTAATGGAGCTTCTAATGGTGTAGTTTCTTTTTTTATACTTCTTAGAGAGTGTTGAAACTCTAATGTGTTAGTTATGGCAAGCATTACCCAGGAGGGGGTGAATTGGGTAATTATAAATTTTGATGTAACTTTGTCAAATTATGCATTTTGATATGTTCAGTCAACACATGCAGCGGAATAAGTCTAACAAATGTGTAATTATTAGAGATTTCACAAATACCACTTAGGCTTATAGGAGAAATCAAGTAAATAAGCTAGATATTAAATTCAACTCAATCATATATAATTAAAGCACAAATGTAAAGGAGATAGAGTTGAGAAAAGCAAACACTAAGATTTATCCTGGTTCAGCCACCAACCACTTGTGGCCTACATCCAGTCCTCAAGTGAACCACCCGAGATTTTTTACTAAACATTCAAGCTTGATCGGGTGCTTGAAAACCTTTAAAAAGAGGAGCACTCAACACACCTTAGGATACCTCACCCTTGTGCTTGAGCCTCAAATAGGGATACCTCACCTTTTACAATTTTTGAGAGATACCTCACTCTCTAAGGGATACCTCACCCTTTACACTAGAGGGATACCTCACCCTCTCTTTTCAGAGTATACAAAGATGTAGATGATAGAAACTCTCTCAAAGAGTAGATAATACAAATTGAAGCACTATGAGTATCAATGTTTCACACTTTTAAGCTCAAAATAGAGTTTTGGAGAAACAGATAGTGAAAAATGAATTTAATGCTCAAGAGTGATTTTCAGATTATTCTCCAACATTTCTTTGATGCCCAAACACTTGTATTTATAACCCAATAATATTTTGAGTCGTTGGGTAAAGTGTGGAAGTGATTAAATAAAAAATATAGCCGTTTGTGACCGTTGTAATGTGTTTGGCGTTTCATCATAACCGGTTAGGGACTAAGTCTAATCGGTTAGGCCTTTAATTTTTGGCTTCTGGAATTCAAAACTAACCGATTAGGCAGTGAGCCTAATAGGTTAGGCTCTATTTAAAATCATATTCATGTTCATTTTGAAGTCACACTAACCGGTTAGGGAATTACCCTAATCGGTTAGGCCATTTTGATAGCCAAATGTTATTTCCTTCAAAAACATATGCTAACCGGTTAGCAAAGCTTCCTAATCGGTTAGGAAGCCATTTAAATAATGAAAAATGGTCATTTATATCATCCTAATCGGTTAGGACAAGTTCCTAATCGGTTAGGACATTTCAGAAACGTGAAAATGGCTTCTGGTAGAGTGAATAATTGGTTAGGGAAAGTCCCTAATCGGTTAGGAGCTCATGATTTTGAAAACTGACTTTAAACGGTCATAACTTCTTCTTTTCTTATCCGTTTTAAGCGAATGACCACTCATTGGAAAGATCTTTGAGTCTATTTTCATATGAAAGTTTCAGAACAAAAATCAAAGTATTTTGAAAGATATGATCAAAAGAATAACCAAAGGTCAGTTTTGCAAAATACAAACTTGACTATTTTTCAATGGTTTGGCCTACTACCAAGACTAACTTTTCAAAAACACTTGTTGGGCATTTAAAATTTTTAGAAAACACTTTTTAAAGATGTTAAAATATGTTTTGAGCTTAGTGTGATTCCCATTTACCTTTACACAAGATCTAAGTCCTATAAGCTATTCTTGAAGATGTTGGACTTGATCTTTTGTCATCATCACTTCTTGATGTAATCCAAGCTTTCAAAAATTTATTCTCTTCAAAACTTGTAAATGCTTGGAACATCTTTTCATTCTCATTCTTCTTGAGTTGAGCATAGTTGTGATCTTTTGCTTTCTTGTTACAATGTTCACTCTTGGTACTTGGACTATCCTATAAAGTATTACTCACTTAAAACAAACATAGTTAGTCCAAATTAATAATTCAATATCTTCATATGCATGATTCATAAATGTATAACTCTAATTAGTCTAACATGCATATAAGACTTTCATAGACACATCTAAATGAAATATTTATCAATTACTAATGGATATGCACAATATAGGATGCAACAAAGAACATATTACACATTTTCATTTAAACAAAGTCAAATCCAATATTAATTCATTTATAACTCATATAAAGCATTATTAAATATATTATATGATGAATGTTACATATATCTCATTGCATGATGATTAAGTATAATATAACTAGATAGAGTACATAATCATGCATGATATAATATATCACATTAAGTACATCTATGTAACATGATCAACATTCTTTTGTGATGCATTTGCCATCTATAAAGCACATCTATCAAGCATAAGCATCATTCTTTTTGTCTTGTATTTGTCATCATTAAAACTTAAAATATTAAACCATTTGGGGCAAGCTTATTTTCACAATCTCCCCCTTTTTTATGATGATAAATCACCAAAGAAAAATATGTTTAGCAATATACAAGGATAGACATTCGTGTAAGCATATTAAGCAATAAGCACAAGAATATATTTTTCTTTCCAATTTTCTCTCCCCCTATTTGACATCAACAAAAAGGCTTAGGAAGGAAAGATAATATTTTTCTCTCCCCATATAAATAGAACTTATGTTGTCAAAGAGATGAAACAAGCATGCTTTCAAGATATACAAGATTATTCATGCAATACTTGTCACATTTTGGTACATCAACATTTAGCATATAATAGCAGTAAGTTTAAGAAATTATGTCTAACATATAATATTTTGCATACCATATGATAAATAAGTATTATTTGATATCACTTGTTAGGAGTTATAAAATATTCGTATAAGATCATGGAATTGAGGTTTTTAAATGAAGGATCATACAACTTGTCACATATCAAGTATTTCTCAATGAAAGAATCAAAAGATATGAAGTTTAAGAATGTTTACCTTCTTTCATTGATATAGGGAAAGAGAATAAGAGAGGATTTTTGTTGAAATGTTGATAGTATTAACAATAAAACACTTCATGTCAAACAAGAATATAAGCTAAGAGTTATAAACAACAATTTAAGTGCTAGGCTTCCCCTCAAAATATGCATATTATCAAAAAAATAAAACATAATAGTTCAACATAGATATGCATATATTTAGTCAACAAGGATATGAAAGAAAGATATGTAGGATAAGTAAGTGATGATCACATATTTGATACATTAATAAGCCTTCATTTCTAGTCATTTACACTCTCCATGTACTTAATTGATTGATTTTGATTATGTTTTGTAAGTTTGGATTCAAATTGGACTTAATTGAATTTTTCAGTATAATTTACGTCTTACGTTGTTTCTGTATTTGGGCTATATCTTGGTCTGTAGGTGGTATTTGGAGGTGATTCTAGTGGCATTTGAAAGATAAGAGAGAGCTATATAACTTTTATGAAGACCTCAAAGGCCCAATCACACGAGTAGATAACTCAAATTGGGGTTGAAGCAAGAACTAGAGTGTTGTTCCTGACAGCTTGACCTACGTGTACTATTCATCACATTTTTTGGGCTAGAAGTAGTCAAATGGTCTGCAATTTTGATGCTGAATATTTAAGACCCATATCTACAACTTTCATGTTGAACACTTTTCCAGAATCGGATTCCTTGAGGGTGATATTGGGTTTGGAAGTCAGAACAGAGGAGCTGTGACTGGGCCTGGACAGTATGTAGTAATTTGAACGTATCTGGAGTTGTAGAAATGATATTGGACCCAAACCAAAGCCATTTGAAAGCTAAGATCCAGGCCTACAACTTTCATGAAGACCACTTGGTTCAAAAATGACGAATGCAATTATTTCAGAGCTGCATGATTTCGGAGACAAGGAATCTTCATTATTTCCCACTCATTTAATGTCATTTGGCATTTTCCACTCATTTTCCAATCATCCACCCACTAATAACTCAGCCCCCTTGACATTTTGTATCTCTAATCCTCTATAAAAGGAGGTCTTGGCAGATCATTAGGTGTGTTAGGTTTTAAGTACCAAAATAATGCTAGTTTGTTACTAAGTTTTCTTATAGTAATTTTCCTTTGTTCTAAATTGAAGTCATGTTTTTCTTCTTCTTCTTCTCTCTTTCTTTCTTCTTATCTATGAGTAACTAAGTTTCATTTTACTTGGGTGAAGAGGTGAAGCTCTTGGTAATGAAATAAGGTTAGATTAATTTCTCTCTTGTGCTTAAATGATATATTTTCAAGTGATCATTATATGTATTGTATTTTGTTTCCAAACCCTCCTTGTAAAGTGGAGTTCTTGATTTGTTGTAGACAAGAGATTGGCACAATGAATGCTTTAACCCATTTACAAGTGGTGGTGTTAGAAACTCTCCTTATAAAGTGGAGTTCTTGATTTGTTGTAGACAAAATATTGGCACAATGAATGCTTTAACCCATTTATAAGTGGTAGTAATATTTTTGGAAACATAATATAAATACGTATATAGTTTTAATAGACTTTTAACATTGTATTTTCTGATTGGAACCTCCATGTTGTGAGGATTCTAATTGAATTATAAAAGGAATTAATCTTACCTTTATTTTATTTACCAAGAGTGGATCTTTTAACCCAAGTAAATAATTTTAATCATAGTAACAAAATATTCACTTCACCTTAATTAATCTTCAACAATTCCCTGTGGATCGACCTCGGACTCACCGAGAAATTTATTACTTGAGACAACCTGCACTTGAGTTTGTAAATGCAACAACTAAAAAATGTGCATCAAGTTTTTGGCGCCGTTGCCGGGGACTTGATTTGAAAAACAAATTTCTGGTGTAAATATTTTTTTTTCTCTTTTAAATTTTTTTTTTGTATATACTAACTTACTAACTTTGTGGGGGAAATCTCTCCCTTTGATTTTTTTTTGTGCATACTAACAGTGGGAGAAACTCTCCCTTTTATTTTACGCACTAACTTAGTGGGGGAACCTCTCCCTTTTACTTTTCTTTTTGTAATTTACTTTCTGCACTTTATTTTTCGCATTTTAATTTCTACAGTGGGGTAATTCTCCCTTTTATTTTCTTGTACATAGTAACTTAGTGGGGTAACTCTCCCTTTTATTTATTTTTTTTTTTGTACTTTATTTTCTCGTATTTATTTTTGTCATTTTTTTGTTATTTATTTTCTGTCATTTTTTTTTGTTTACTAACTTACTAACTATCTAACTTTTTACTTTATCTTCTTTTAACATTTTAATTTATTTGCATACTAACTTTTTTTTTTTTTTATTTATTTTATTTGGTGGTTGGTTTATTACCTCACCTTTGTTATTTTTATTTGGTGGTTGGTTTCTACCACACCATTTTTTTTTATTTTTTTTATTTAGTGGTTGGTTTATTACCCCACCTTTGTATTTTCTTATTTGGTGGTTGGTTTATACCACACCTTTGTTAATATTTAATGGACGGTTTATGCTGCTAGCTTGTGTATTTTTTTTTTTTTACTTGTTTATGTTTAATTGGTATCGTGATTTAAATTATGGTCGTTTGGTTAAAGTTAATCCTAGTACTGTACATATTGATTTATCTGAATCACAATCACACACATCAAATACAATGACTGAAAATGAAAGTGTGCATGATGAATATGAAAATCAATCGTTGCGAACCATGCGTGAGTATTCGCAACCATCTCGAAATTCTAGTCCATCATGTTTTATCTTTCCACTCAATGCCAACAATATTAGATTCAAGCCAGGTATGATTTCTTTACTTCCTAATTTCTATGGTTTAGAATCTGAAAGCCCATATTTACATCTAAAAGAATTTGAGGAAGTATGTACCGTTTTTCATGATCAAACTTGCACTGAAGAGGTTGTTAAGCTTAAATTGTTTTCTTTTTCTTTGAAAGATAAAGCAAAATCTTGGCTTAACACTTTGAAACCAAGATCAATTGGCACATGACAAGAAATGTAATGTGAGTTTTTGAAGAAATTTTTTCCAACACATAAAACTAATGCTTTGAAAAGACAAATCCAAAATTTTTCTCAAAATTCAAATGAAGCATATTTTCAAAGTTGGGAACATTTTAAAGATTTGTTGCATTCTTGCCCACATCATGGTTTTGAAAAATGGCACACTATAAGCTTCTTTTATGAAGGGTTGACACCCGAAACTAAACAATTTGTGGAAACAATGTGCAATGGTGAGTTTCTTGATAAAGAACCTGAAGAAGCTTTAGATTATTTAGACTATTTGGCTGAAAATTCTCAATCTTGGCATGATACTAATCCTTCTGAAAATTCAATTAGATCTAATCTTGCGAATGCTAGTAAAGGAAAATATCATCTTAGTCAAGAAGAAGATCTAAATGCTAAATTTGCTAATTTGGCTAGAAAGATTGAAGCTATGGAATCTCGGAAAGTAAAAGAAATCAAATTTGTGCAAAATGAAGAAATTTGTAGCATTTGTAATGAATTAGGACACTCAACAAATGAATGTCCAAAAATTCCTGTTTTTAAAGAAGTTGTGCATGAGCAAGTAAATGCAATGAACAATTTTAAAAAGTCATTCACTTCTTCTTTTTCAGATACATACAATCCGGGATGGAGAAATCACCTGAACTTCAGTTGGAGGAATAGCAATCAGCCTCAACTCATGCAACCATCACCTCCTCAGGCACAGCAAGATTCTCAAAATCCTCAAGGATATGTACCCTATGTCCCACCATATAGGAAAAACCTTGAAGGAACATTACATGCATTCATGGAAAAACAAGAGGCCATCAATAACCACAATAATCAAACCATGATTGACATAAAAGACACTCTTGCTAAACTTTCTTCTGCACTTGCCATTCATGAGAAAGGAAAGTTTCCCTCTCAACCTCAACTAAATCCCAAGGGTCAATACAGTCTAAAAGATGGTAATCCAGAAAACCAACAAATAGATCAAGTCAAGTCAGTGATAACCCTTAAGAATGAAAAAGTTGTTGAAGAAAGTAAGGAGATAAAGAGCCAAATGTCCAAAGTGATGAACTCCTTGAGTGTGAATGAGCTAGAGGATGTGGAAAAGAATCAAGATAGTAGTGATGCTGAGCTACCCAAGGAACCTAAGGTGACAAAAAGTCTTGTTAAGCCAGAAAATGATAACGAAGGCCACCAGACATACATGATTGACTCAATCATGGATAGTGGAGTTTCTACAACCCATGAATTTGATCCCCTTGAGAATTTTCTTGTCAATTCTGAGTTTAATTCTATCAGTAATCCCTCTGATGTAGTTGATATTTCTACTATTTTTGATAAAACTCAAGATCATGACACTCAGGCATGGCAACCAAAGTTTAAGGAGTTTCTTATGAAAGGTTGGAGCATTACTGATAAAAAAGGTGTTCGTCCCTTGGTTTGTTCTTATAAAATTAATTTGGAAGAAGGTAAATGGTCAGCGGTGGAAGCTATAACTTGAGTTGAAGGATCCAGATGTAGCAGAAACTTTGGTAGACGATCTTGTCTACCAAAGCTGAGGTAAGGTTTTAGTATTTCGTATTTTTATTGAGTCGGCTTAAGTGCCTCCCAGATTTCGGAGCCTTTGTATGGGGATGTAAATAGTGTCAGCCAAAAAAAAAATATATATATATATATATAAAACAAAAAAAAACCCAAATTTTTTTTTTATTTCTATGCTTATTTATTTCATTTTTTTTGTCATGGCTAACCATTGTCAAGATGTAGTTATTCTCTTCTCGTCTAAGCATTTCGGGTATGTGACTTCTCCTCATTACTTTGTTTAATTTTGTCCCAATAATTTCTTTGATGTATATTGATAATTATTTCTTCAGTTTGGATTTAATTGTTAACATTGAGGACAATGTTGTGATCTGGTTGGGGGGAAGGATAGTTGTGTGTAAAAATTAAAATAAAAATTAAAAAATAATAATTTTTTTTTAGAAAGTGTGTATATTAATATGTCTGTTGTGTTTATGTATTTGTCAGTAACTTACTAAACCAGTGAAGGATGGCAGAGTAGGGAGTAAATTTTACTCTTGAGACGTATCTTAGTTGGGGTCGTAACTAGTTTGTGTAGAAGTAGCAACTCAAATTCAGGGAAATTTGCATGATTGAGTAAATTATCTTCTTTCTTAAAATTCACATGCTTGGTTATGGATGTTGAATTGGTGGACTGAGAATGATAGAATTATGCCTTATGAGATTTTGAGCTTATCGATGAATGGATTGAACATCTGTACCATTCTCTTCTTTCTCGAGTGATTTTTTCTCATGGAATTGTTACTCTAGAACTTGCTTTGATTCTTTTTGAAACTACATTTTCACATGCATACATAAACATGATTAAGGCAAATTTTCTTGAATTAACCACTTTGACCAAATAGCTAACCTTACATATTTTCCTTTGCTTAACCCCTTTGAACTTATTTGACCATTCTTTGTTTCTAACTCATTACGTACCTTAAATGAAAAACCACGTTCTAACCCAACCTTAGGGAATAAGAAAGCATTGACTTTGTTATTTGATGAGTTCTGGAACAAGTGTGGGGGTGCACGTGCAGATTGGTTATAAAAAAAAAGAAAAAGAAAAACAATGTGTCTATATAAAAAAAAAACTGATTATTGCTACAATAAAAAAAATGCACCATGCGATATATCCATACCTAGACTGAAGGTGGATGATTGGAAATAACAGGAATAGAAAGAGAATGTTTAAGCCTAACATTGAATTCAACCTACTAATTGATCTTCAACAAAACATTAGTCAGATATTGGTCATTGTCCTGTAAGAGGAAGAACTAAGAAATTCTTGAGAAATTTAGATTGAATGTTCTCAAACATCTTCTCCATTCTAACTGTATCATAATGCTTTTTTATTCTCTTGGGTATTTAACTTGTCTTATCTATATTACTTCCACATTTACCTTGACCCCATTATAACCTTGAATAAAGTCCTCATGATTTGTGTATATATGTTGTTTTTGAGTAGTGGAGAAGTAGAAGATAAGCAAGCTTATGGTAGTACAATTTTTATGGGTTGAATTGAGTGAAACACAAACCTTTTAAACACTTGAGGGATTGAGAGTGAATCTTGTGAAAATCTATCATTCTTGACTCATGCTTTTCAATTGAAATATCCTTGCTTGTTGATTTGAGATATGAAGATATGTTACCTCATGAATGTTTTGATTACTTGAATGATTACTCTTCATTTTTTAAATATTATTAGAAATTGAGTCTTTTAGAGTGTTTAGCTTTTGAGTCTGTTTCATTCTTTTTAGTTTTGGTCTTGTGTTTTGCCCAGGAGTGCAAAAAGCTAAGTGTGAGAAAATTTGATGATCACATATTTGATACATTAATAAGCCTTCATTTCTAGTTATTTACATTCTCCATGTACTTAATTGATTGATTTTGATTATGTTTTGTAAGTTTGGATTCAAATTGGACTTAATTGAATTTTTCAGTATAATTTACGTCTTACGTTATTTCTGTATTTGGGCTATATCTTAGTCTGTAGGTGGTATTTGGAGGTGATTCTAGTGGCATTTGAAAGATAAGAGAGAGTTCTATAACTCTCATGAAGACCTCAAAGGCCCAATCACACGAGTAGATAACTCAAATTAGGGTTGAAACAAGAACTAGAGTGTTGTTCCTGACAGCTTGACCTACGTGTACTATTCATCACAGTTTTTGGGCTAGAGGTAGTCGAATGGTCTGCAATTTGGATGCTGAATAGTTAAGACCCATATCTACAACTTTCATGTTGAACACTTTACCAGAATCGGATTCCTTGAAGGTGATATTGGGTTTGGAAGTCAGAACAGAGGAGCTGTGACTGGGCCTGCACAGTATGTAGTAATTTGAACGTATCTGGAGTTGTAGAAATGATATTGGACCCAAACCAAAGCCATTTGAAAGCTAAGATTCAGGCCTACAACTTTCATTAAGACCACTTGGTTCAAAAATGACGAATGCAATGACTTCAGAGCTGCATGATTTCAGAGACAAGGAATCTCTATTATTTCCCACTCATTTAATGTCATTTAATGTCATTTGGCATTTTCCACTCATTTTCCAATCATCCACCCACTAATAACTCAGCCTCCTTGACATTTTGTATCTCTAATCCTCTATAAAAGGAGGTCTTGGCAGATCATTAGGTGTGTTAGGTTTTAGGTACCAAAATAATGCTAGTTTGTTACTAAGTTTTCTTGTAGTAATTTTCCTTTGTTCTAAATTGAAGTCATGTTTTTCTTCTTCTTCTTCTCTCTTTCTTTCTTCTTATCTATGAGTAACTAAGTTTCATTTTACTTGGGTGAAGAGGTGAAGCTCTTGGTAATGAAATAAGGTTAGATTAATTTCTCTCTTGTGCTTAAATGATATATTTTCAAGTGATCATTATACGTATTGTATTTTGTTTCCAAACCCTCCTTGTAAAGTGGAGTTCTTGATTTGTTGTAGACAAAAGATTGGCACAATGAATGCTTTAACCCATTTATAAGTGGTGGTGTTAGAAACTCTCCTTATAAAGTGGAGTTCTTGATTTGTTATAGACAAAATATTGGCACAATGAATGCTTTAACCCATTTATAAGTGGTAGTAATATTTTTGGAAACATAATATAAATACGTATATAGTTTTAATAAACTTTTAACGTTGTATTTTCCGATTGGAACCTCCATGTTGTGAGGATTCTAATTGAGTTATAAAAGGAATTAATCTTACCTTTATTTTATTTACCAAGAGTGGATCTTTTAACCCAAGTAAATAATTTTAATCATAGTAACAAAATATTCACTTCACCTTAATTAATCTTCAACAATTCCCTGTGGATCGACCTCGGACTCACCGAGAAATTTATTACTTGAGACAACCTGCACTTGGGTTTGTAAATGCAACAACTAAAAAGTGTGCATCAGTAAGATAAGCTCTCCCTTATTGAAGCACAAGATAGATAAAGGGACGTATACATGCCAAGATCATGTAAGCACATTATCAAAAAGCAAGGCAATGATACATATTCTTCATCCATCAATCAAAAATCATTTTTAAGACTTCTCTCCCTTTCAAAAAGAATTTTATAATAACACATTATATTTCCAAAAGTATTTTATAAGGGTAGAAAGATTTTATATTAAACCACATATTCCTTGAGAATGATCAAATCCAAATCAAAAGAACATTTGAAAGTACATCTCTTCTCTTTTTTATTGAATAAGAGCCTTGAAAAAATAAAATATTTTTGAAGAACAAGGCTTATCTTTTGAAGTATCAAGATGAGCTCTATAGAACATTTCAAAAGATCTATTTAGAAACTTAAGCATTCTCTCAAGATTTAATAACACTTTTCAAAGTAAAAGAAAAGAATACTACATTTATAGCACAAATCAAATGATTTCCAAATTTTCAAGATAAATATGAGGTGAAAATACTTTCAAGTTCTTAAGACAAGTTCAAAAGATTCTCAAGGATATGGAACTTTAAAAGTTTCTTTCAAATATGATAGGAGATTTTGCCTTAAAAAAAACTTTTTAATCAAATAAGAAATTCTTTTCAAAAAGAGCATGATTCTCATAAGTGTTATACCATTAAGAAACTATAGATCAAGAGAATCATAGATATCAAGCATTCATCATGATGAAATATGCTATAGAGATCAAAGCATGTATAGACTAATATCATTCACCCTATATGCAATGACAAAATTAGCAAGTTCATATCTAATAAGTACTTTGTCAATGCTAAGCATACTTCTCATGTAAGGAAGATATCTAATCATTTAAGATCAATTTATCAATAAGTATCATATAATCCATAGCATATAGAATACCACAATAGTTTAGGGATAGAGATACTTATTGAGTTAGATAGAGAGTGATGCTCCTTTAGAATGCTTTTTATTTATTGGACCTTTGAGTTTGGGCTTTCTTCCATTGAGTATTCTATTCCATTGCTCTTGAAGAAAGTCTCCTCATGTCCCTTTTCATCCAGCTCTTCTCTTTGTCCATATATGCTTGACATTTCAATATTTGATGACTATATTTGAAGAACATAGAGACACTTGCAGAACTAACTCTAAAAGTTCTCTAAATCATATGTTAGCATCAAATATCATTTAAGCTCATTTACAAGCATAATTTAGGTTGATATATAATGAAAAATCATGTTCCACATTATCAACTATGCAAAGTTAGTTCTAAAGAGAACAAAAGAAGGACATATGCACTTGAATCCAAAAACATAGTTTAAGCATTTTCAAAGCAAGATTCAAGTTTATCAAGAAATACATTATCAACATCAAAACTTATATAAGCATTTTAGGGCAAACAATGATCATGTAAGGCATGTAATATCAAGTAAGGAATTCTATTATGCACACATGCCAATCAAGAACAAAAAGTCCCTTATTGTAATGAAAGAATTGAAAAATCATGGAACTATAACTTTTGAATACTTATGATTCATTTCAAGACATACTTCATTGTAAAAACCATTGAAGCTTAAAGGCAAGTTCAAGGCACAAAAAATGAATCATTTACTTCTTGTTTTCAGGATATGAACATATCAAACAATTTCAAACAAGAGACATATAACTTTTAATAATTCAAACTCCAAGTAAGTATATAGGAAAAATAAGCATCAAGGAGAAAGGATTAAAACTACTCATGAGCATATGAATTTTTATATTTGAGCCAAGAGAAATGGTCACAAGCTCAAGAATAAAGATATTACCATAGCATGTCATTCCAAGCAAAATGTATGTATATCTAGCATGTTATCATATATAATAACATAATGCTAAAAAAACACAACTTAAGACATGATAAGGCATAAAAACAAATCTCTACTTATTCAAATATCATATGATATTCAATTTAAAGTATAAGTAAGGATAAGATATTGATATCACCAAAAGTGTACTCTTTGAGTTTTGTAGGTGACTCCAACTTCTATGCCTCAAGGTTCATTGAGAATGTTGTGGTTCTTCATATATTTCTTTCTATGTTTTTCACCAATTTTGGAGAACTTGGACCATTTTAAGTTTTTTCAACCTCCAGTAGCATGGTTGTATTTCACTTCATTTGCATGCTTGAGCTAATGGCCCTACAACACAATTCAAGATACTTTTTTTGGTATCCACCAATTTTGGATCCATAGTGGTTAGTTATTGATTATTAATCAATTATGCTCTCATAAATATCAATTTTTCCATAATATGTAAATTGAGCACAATAAATCAAATAATCAATTTCCATAGTATATTTTATCCATTGCAAAATAATTTAGCCTAACAATATAATCATAATAGCATGAAGCTCATTTAAAAAAAATCATTTCAAAATAAGCATAGTTAAGCAAGCCAAGATAATAAGCATCATGTTCAAGAGATAAAACTATCATGGTTAGATTTTCAAACATAATGATAAAAGTAATTTCATAAAAGAGGACACGGTTGGGAGAGGTTTTTGGAGTGGCCTAACTGGTTAGGGAAAACAGGATAACCGATTAGGTGAAATGGAAATGAGGTCTTAACCGGTTAGATGAGGAGTAAAATTGACCTCTAACCGGTTAGACATTTGCTCTAACTGATTATTGTCTCTTTACAGAGAGCACTTTAGCGTGCCAAAAATAATTCCAAAGACTAAATAAGTTTACTTTCATGATATATAACAAATTAAAGCATAGCAAGCATACCTAGATATTGTAGAACTTCATGTACCAAGATATATAAAAAATTAATGAGCTATGGTACAATAAGAATGAACATAATCATGTGCTAAACAAAATATTCAAGTTTTACAGAGTGCACATGATTCTACCCTTTACCTAAGGCTTACAAGGAATGTACTTCAAATTTATTGACTTTACAAGTGAATGTTCATGAGAGGTAAAGACTTTTGATACCTTGTCCTTGGTAATCAAGGAAACTCCTTTCCTTGCCCATTGCTTCTCTTTTGGTATTTTGAACTTTACAAGTTTCATATTTTGTACTTGAGAAGCTTTGGTTGAAGTCATCTTCCTTCTTTGATCAAAACTTTTACCAATGGGCTTTGGAAGCATTCCCCTTGATGATTCCTTCTTCACTTGACCAATTCGTCCATCCTTTTGAGAAATTTTCTGCATAATTGAAACACTAGGAGGACTTTTTAGTACTCACTTCATCTTGGGTCCTTCAATGTTAGTACTAGGGCATTTAGGATGCTTAGGAACCCATATCATATTATTTCTCATATAAGAATTTCTTTTATAATTGCATAAATGAGAAATATGTCCTAGATGACTACAAAAATTACAAACAATTGAATTTAGTGATGGCTTGGTCTTTTGAAGATCATTTTTGGAAAACTTAAGCCTTTCATTATTTTTATATTCTAAATTATTTTTGCCATAAGTCTTACTTGAAATTTCATGTGGAATAGTATCAATTTCATTCTTATTAACAATCATGGATTGTAAGCAAATGGAATCATTAGCTTTGACAAATTCACAATATAAGTTCTCAACTTGATTCTCTAAATCAATGCATTTTTCACAAGAGGTTGAGATTTCACATATCAAAGGCGTTTTCTCATCAAGAAAAGAATGTTCATTTTTCAAAATCTCAATTTCATTTTCAATGGAGGAAATGTTTTCCAAACAAGATAAATTTTTATTTTCTAAATTCAATAAACCATCATATAATTCATCATGTGCACATTGTATCTCATCATAGGAGGGACTATAATATAGTTTAGCATTGTTTACCTCAATGTCCTTTTTAGCCATATATGAAGTAGTCTCCATTTCTAGCATATTTGGCTCTTTAAGGAAATCACCATCTTCCTCATCAATTTTATTTTGCTTTGCTTCTTCTTCAAATTGAGCACCATCATCATCAAGAGGCATTGATCTCATTTTCTTGCTTTGAACATGTTCTTGAGGACATTTTTCAATGTTGTCTTCCTCTAGAGGATTTTGCTATTCTTGCTCTTTATATACAACTTTATACACAAAATCATTATTAGCAAGATAAATAGAATCAAGAGCATCCCATATATCTTTAGCACTAGAACAATTCTTAATTTTAACATAAGCATCATCATTTAAACCACTTCTCAAAATTTGCATAGCTCTAATGTTCAAGGAAAAACATTTCTTATCATAGGCATTCCGAGTTTGTTTTGATTTGCAAGTAAATTCATCAAGTATAATATCCCACAAATCAAGATCAATAGATTGCATATAAATTTTCATTCTAACTTTTCAATAAATGAAATTCACACCATCAAAGAATGGTAGTTTATCAATTTCAAAACCATTCATTTTGAAAAGCCTTCAACGGTTGCCAAACAAATAAGGATCTTTAACTCTAAACGATTAAGCTTTTAACAGAGTACGAAACTTTGATACCACTTGTTAGTTATGACAAGCATTACCCAAGAGGGGGGTGAATTGGGTAATTATAAATTTTGATGTAACTTTGTCAAATTATGCATTTTGATATTTTCAATCAACATATGCAGCAGAATAAGTCTAACAAATGTGTAATTATTAGAGATTTCACAAATATCACTTGGGCTTATAGGATAAATCAAGTAAATAAGCTAGATATTAAATTTAACTCAATCATATATAATTAAAGCACAAATATAAAGGAGATAGAGTTGAGAAAAGCAAACACTAAGATTTATCCTGGTTCAGCCACCAACCATTTGTGGCCTACGTCCAGTCCTCAAGTGAACTACCCGAGATTTTTCGCTAAACCTTCAAGCTTGAACGGGTGCTTGAAAACCTTTACAAAGAGGAGCACTCAACACACTTTAGGATACCTCACCCTTGTGCTTGAGCCTCAAATAGGGATACCTCACCCTTTACAATTTTTGAGAGATACCTCACTCTCTAAGGGATACCTCACCATTTACACTAGAGGGATACCTCACCCTCTCTTTTTAGAGTATACAAAGATGTAGATGATAGAAACTCTCTCAAAGAGTAGATAATACAAATTGAAGCACTATGAGTATCAATGTTTCACACTTTTAAGCTCAAAACAGAGTTTTGGAGAAAAAGATAGTGAAAAATAAATTTAATGCTCAAGAGTAATTTTCAGATTGTTCTCTAACATTTCTTTGATGCTCAAATACTTGTATTTATAACTCAATAATATTTTGAGTCGTTGGGTAAAGTGTGAAAGTGATTAAATAAAAAATATAGCCGTTTGTGACCGTTGTAGTGTGTTTTGCGTTTCATCATAACCGGTTAGGGACTAAGCCTAATCGGTTAGGCCTTTAATTTTTGGCTTCTGGAATTCACAATAACCGGTTAGGCAGTGAACCTAATCAGTTAGGCTCTATTTAAAATCCTATTCACGTTCATTTTGAAGTCACACTAACCGATTAGGGAATTACCCTAATCGGTTAAGCCATTTTGATAGCCAAATGTTATTTCCTTCAAAAACATATACTAACCGGTTAGCAAAGCTTCCTAATATGTTAGGAAGCCATTTAAATCATGAAAAATGGTCATTTATATCATCCTAATCGGTTAAGACAAGTTCCTAATCGGTTAGGACATTTCAGAAACGTGAAAATGGCTTCTGGTAGAGTGAATAATCGGTTAGGGAAAGTCCCTAATCGGTTAGGAGCTCTTGATTTTGAAAACTGACTTTAAACAGTCATAACTTCTTCTTTTCTTATCCGTTTTAAGCGAATGACCACTCATTGGAAAGATCTTTGAGTCTATTTTCATATGAAAGTTTCAGAACAAAACTCAAAGTATTTTGAAAGATATGATTAAAAGAATAACTAAAGGTCAGTTTTACAAAACACAAACTTGACTATTTTTCAATGGTTTGGCCTACCACCAAGACTAACTTTCCAAAAACACTTTGTTGGGCATTTAAAATTTTTAGAAAACACTTCTTAAAGATGTTAAAATATGTTTTGAGCTTAGTGTGATTCTCATTTACCTTTACACATGATCTAAGTCCTATAAGCTATTCTTGAAGATGTTGGACTTGATCTTTTGTCATCATCACTTCTTGATGTAATGCAAGCTTCCAAAAATTTCTTCTCTTCAAAACTTGTAAATGCTTGGAATATCTTTTCATTCTCATTCTTCTTGAGTTGAGCATAGTTGTGATCTTTTGCTTTCTTGTTACAATGCTTACTCTTGGTACTTGGACTATCCTATAAAGTATTACTCATTTAAAACAAACATAGTTAGTCCAAATTAATAATTCAATATCTTCATATGCATGATTCATAAATGTATAACTCTAGTTAGTCTAACATGCATATAAGACTTTCATAGACACATCTAAATGAGATATTTATCAATTACTAATGGATATGCACAATATAGGATGCAACAAAGAACATATTACACATTTTCATTTAAACAAAGTCAAATCCAATATTAATTCATTTATAACTCATATAAAGTATTATTGGATATATTATATGATGAATATTACATATATCTCATTGCATGATGATTAAGTGTAATATAACTAGATAGAGTACATAATCATGCATGATATAATATATCACATTAAGTACATCTATGTAACATGATCAATATTCTTTTGTGATGCATTTGCCATCTATAAAGCACATCTATCAAGCATAAGCATAATTCTTTTTGTCTTATATTTGTCATCATCAAAACTTAACATATTAAACCATTTGGGGCAAGCTTATTTTCACATAATGGGAGTATTTAATGAAGTGGAAGTGTTGAAACTCTTATGGGAGTATTTAATGAAGTGAAAGTGTGATAAAACAAAAATGATTTGCAAGGCTAATTATGGGAAGTAATTAGACATGGATATATATATATAGGGGACATATCTAGTGAGAGGAGTTTTTATTATGAGAGGGTGAGAGAAGTAAATCTTGACCATACAACCATACATGGATGGTCAAGATTAAAAGTTACTTGAAGGTCATATGATCATTTAAAAAAGTCACATACATTTATGTTCTAATCTTGACCATTCATATAAGATCTAATGGTCAAGATTTACTCATCTCAACTCTCACAATAAACACTCCTCTTACTTGATACACATCATATATATACATATATATATATATATATATATATTGTGATGAGTTGAGGATGAACTTCCTCTCTTTATTTGTTAAGGACCACATAGTTGATGAGATTTTACTACTCGGAGAAAAAAATGCTGGAATTGGGTTCTAGTGCTTGTTCAAGGTTTATGAATGTGATTTCCATTACCTTGTTCAGGACTCATGCATATCATGACATTGCCATGGATTTGATATCATAACATTATTCATTCTATACTTAAGTTATTGCATAGACATAAACATTAGATATAATTTAGCATAACATAGTAATTGTATGAGCGATTGCATATCTCTGAGATGGAAATGTTATTTTTGTATCTCTGAGATGAAGATGTTATTTTTGTATCTCTGAGATGGAGATTTTGGTTTGTATTTCTGAGATGGAGGTGTTGTGTATTTCTGTGATTGAAGTATTAATTTAATAGTTGTGAATTCTTTATGAATATAATGTATGTTGGTTTTGAAATACTTCTATTGAGAATTATGATTTCTCACCCTACTTGTGTTGCCATGTAAATCCAGGTGCGAGTTCTTCTAAAGGGAAACCGAATATGTATGAAGATTAGTATAGTTTATATGCTTTATGTAGACAAAGGTTGTATATGAAAGTTTATGTATTATAATGTGTGCTTTTGTGACAATGATGTATATATAACTCTTAGTTTATCGTGGCTGTCGGTAATTATTTGATTAAATGTTATGAGTTTAGTTTGTTATTTGAGTTTGAAGTAGCATGACTAATATTAGTTGTTCTTTATATGTGAAGTATATTGGAATATCAATATTGGGATGTTACAGGTTGTCGATATTTTATGATTTTTATTGATGACTATCCACGTTTCACTTGTATATATTTAATAAAAAATCATTCTAAACTTTCTCAAATCTACATTACTTTTGCCACTATAATTAAAACTCATTTTTCAAAGATAATTAAGGTTTTTTGTTGTAATAATGCCTCAGAATATCGTGATTCAAAACTACTCACTTTTCTTACTGAACAGGGAACCATTTCTGAGTTTTTATATCTTAGTACATCTCATTAAAATGGTCGTGCTGAAAGAAAGCATCGGCATATTCTTGACTCTATTCGAACTATGCTCATTTCCTCTTCTTGTCCTGAACATATGTGGGGTGAAGTTGTTCTTACTGTTATTTATGTTATCAATCGTCTCCCTTCCTCTGTTTTTGGTAATGTATCTCCTTATGAATGTCTTCACCTGAGATCTCTAAACAAAATCGTCATTGTTGCTTCTTTTGTTATGCTACTAAACACAAAGGTTATCACTGCTGGGATCCAGTCTCTCAACACATTCGTATTTCTCGTCATGTTGTCTTTTAGGAAGATACTTTATTCTCCACATTGTCTCACTTCAAGTCTATTCTTTCCACTTCTACCCCCTTGTTCACCACACCATTTATTGACCTTTTTCCACATGATTGTGATATAGAGTCTTCAAATGCATCTGATACATGTTTTCCACCCTGCGTTCCTCTTCTGATTCACCTAGTGAGCTCTCATCATCGTTTGAAGTTTCAACTCATTCCACTAACACTATCTTGACTGTTGATTCTGCATCTAATATTGTCATTAGTCCTTCTTGGGTAAGAAACCTTCCCATCTACTTTCATGATTATCATTGTTTTTCTACCATGCTTCATCTTCATCAATCGCAGTCATATTCAGAGGCATCCATTGATCCTTATTGGAAACAAGCTATGAATGAAGAATTACAGGATTTGGAGAATAATGCTACTTGGAAAATGGTTGATCTTCCTTCTAATAAGGCTCTTGTTGGATGTAAATGGGTTTACAATATTAAAACTCGATCTGATGAGTCTGTTGATCATTACAAGGCTGGCTTGGTGGCCAAAGATTTTATTCAGGAATATAAAATCGATTATGAAGAAACCTTTACTCTAGTTGCTCGTCTTACTTCAGTTCGCACTCTTCTAGCTATTACTGCCACTCACAATTGGACTCTTAATCAAATGGATGTGAAGAATGTCTTTCTTAATGGTGACTTAAAAGAAAAAGTATATCTGCGACCATCACCAGGTTACTCTTATTCACCTCACAAGGTCTGTCTTATTCACAAAGCCTTGTATGGTCTTAAACAAGATCCTCGAGCCTAGTTTGCTATGTTTAGTTCTCAGTCAACTTGGATACTTCTCTAGTTCTCATGATTCAACACTCTTCATCTGAAAGACTGATAGTTGCACTGTGTTATTGCTTCTTTATGTTGATGATGTGATTATTATAGGTGATGATACTTCTAGTATTGCTAATCTTAAAGCATCTTTGAGCAGTAATTTTGAGATGAATGATCTTGTTTCTCTCAGTTATTTTCTGGGTCTTGAGGTTCTTTCTTTTGATGATGGTATTTATTTGTCCCAAGCTAAATATGATTCAGATCTTATTTCTCGAATTGGTCTCTTAGACAGTCGTACCGAGTCTACTCCTTTAGAACCTAATGTCAGGCTTACACCTCTGAATGATACTACACTTGATGATCCTACTCTCTATCAGCAGTTAGTTGGTAGCTTGATTTATCTTATTGTTACTCGTCTAGACATTTCATATGTTGTTCATCTAGTCAATCAGTTTATGTCAGCTCCACACATTACTCATTATGTGTTGTTATACGTATTATTTGGTATATAAAAAGAATTCTATTTCATTAGCTTCATTTCTCAGTCAACTCTTTCTTGGTTCTCCAAGCTTATTTTGATGTTGACTAAGTTGGAGATCTCACTGATCGCCGATCCACCACTGACTGCTGTATCAATCTTGGTGATGTACTTATTTCATGGCGAAACAAGAAACAAACTTTAACTGCACATTCCAATACTAAAGCAGAATATCGGACACTAGCTGACACCATATCTGAGATACTTTAATTATGTGAACTTCTTGATGACTTGCGTATTTCTCAGTCGACTCCCACTGCTCTTTACTGTAATAATAGGAATGCTACTCAGATTGCTCACAATGATATTTTTTATTAGCACACTAAGAATATTGAGATCGATTGTCACTTCATTCGTTAGCATATTCTTCGTAGTGCTCTTCGTCTCTTCTCCATTTGAACTCTTGATCAATCGGCCGATCTATTCACCAAAACTCATCATCTTGAGAGATTTCATACTCTGATTTTCAAACTCAAGTTGTTTTCTTCTACACCCACTTGAATTTGAGGGAGGGTATTAACGTGATTAATTGTGATTGATCACAATTAATTTTAAGAATGATTGTAATTGATTTAATACAGAATTAATTTGATTTAATACATAATTATAATTTATTATTATTTTTTATACAATAACTTTTTTGTATAAATAAATATTAACTCTTCTTTATTCGTTTATTTAGAAATATATTCAAATTACTAATATTTATCTCTTAAATTCTATTTCAAACTTTAAATATTTAAAAAATTTTCCATCTTTTTGCTAAACATACCAAACAGTTGAAAAAGAAAACTTTACTCCATCAAATTATACTCCATATAAAATTCTTCCATAAATTTTTCCTCCATTAAAATTTATGCCACAACGCACCCTTAATAGTTTGAACTCTCGAATTTGAAGGAACTACCAACAAAATTTTTAATGAGTTTAAAAGAAATAAAAACTTTGTGCAAATTTGTGTCTGGATCATCTCAGCACGTTCTGTAGCTGATCTAATAATAATGGCTTGACAAACAAGCAATTAACAAAGAAAACCGAGTAACTTTCGAATCGGATTCTCTCCCGATTGTTATTGTTCCTTTCATTCTCATTCTCATTCTCAGATCACAGTGCTCTCCTCAACCCCGCGATTCCTGCTACAAGTTTTGTGCTTTCATGTATGTATATCATCTCTCTTGTAATCGTTTCTTGCTGTTGATGGATCAATGCTTGTTTGTTTGTTTGTTTATTTCCCGAGAAAAAAACTGAAATGAAAGTTCTGATTTTTTTTTTTTTGGAAAACTAGCACATGGGTATGCTTCTGAACACAATTTCAGTTGCTGGGTTGGTCTTAGTTTTGCATTTTCTGTGTTAACCCCCCTCGATTTTCTACACTAGTGGAAAAGATCTGTTATTTTTCAGTAAAGTTGTAATTTTTTTATAAAAAAACTAAGCAGCTAAAAGGGTGTTTCATCCAGAAATTCATGGCCCCAAAATCTTGTTCATCTCCATTTCTGATCTGTGTCCTGAAACTCCCACCACGGTCCTAATCTCAGTGGGTATATATTTGGTGATGGGAAGAGGTGGAGTTCAATTATGTTAGGAAAAGCAAATTGTGATGATCTGATAGAAGTTAGAAGAACCACATTGCTGTAACCATGATGGGAAATAGAGACTACTAACCGCAAGTCATTGGCTTAATTTTAAGCTTTTCATGTGTTATAAAGTGCAGTCAACTCTAAATCTGCTTCTTTTGAACCACTGTTACTAGAGTGATTTCAGTGGTTTTTGGATATTTCTCACAGAATCCTGCTTTTTACCTATAAGTCTGCATTCCTCCTGTGAAAGTTCTAAACTTTTCTCCCCTATTTTCATATTCTTAAATTTGTCTGCAAGGAAAAATAAAAAGAATATTTTTACACTCGGATTTTAGTGGCTTTAATGGAGATTTGATCTCTGTTAAGCTGTTGCTAATGTATTTGTTTGCTTTTGACCATGGTATGTGCAGCAAAGCACAAAAATGGAGGGGACTGTCTTCGCTTCTGCACTGGAAGAACTTGAGCATGTAAAGTCTGAGCAAGGAGAAATTCTGACCAAGCCTTTCTTGGATGCGTGCAAGCAGATATTGCCTGTTATAGGTGCATGCTCTTGGTCCCTTACTTTGTTATTGGCACATGACAATGATAAAAGAAGGCAATGATGTTATTCGGATATTTTCTAGAGTATTTCCTCCATTTTTATTTCTGTGTTTTATTTTGTAAGGGGCCAATCCAATTGTCCTTTGAATAATATGCACTGTGTTAAATGATATTATATTTGTTAGATCTTAATGGATTGTCCTTTGTTTGAGCAAGGTAGGAGGCATAATAAAAGCGAGTTTTTCCATATTGGACTTTTATTCTCATGGCCCCTGCTCTTAGCATTCATGACTAAGATCTTTTTTCATCATAATAATGTGGAAAATGTTTTGACTGCTTTTAATATATCTTTCTTCGTCATTTAGCTATATATATATCATTATATCTTCTATTTATAAGGATAGAATTTGTTAAAGAAAGAAAGGAGTTCAAAACAGGAGGATCGGGAACCCTTCTAGATCAGAAACTTATCTAAGCCTTTTAAGCTGTAGAAGAAGCTTTTATGTTACAGTCTAACTCTACAACCTCAACATGTACAACACAATAGATTGTGAACGTATGCACCCTTGTTTAATGCCTCCTTAAGCATCAAATGTATTATATGAATAATTGTACCATCGTTAGAAGAACTAATACTTTTCTTATGGCAGATAAGTTTAGAGCTGCAATGACTCTAGTTAAATCTGACATAGGTGGTAACATATCGGTATGTTTTTGTCAACTGTTCTGTCTTACTCCTATGTGCTCATATTTTTTTTGCTTATATGTGTCATCATATACTTTCTTGCAGCTTTGGATGTATTATTCTTTTATTCTTAAGATAACATGCTATAGTTATGCCAAGGTGTTGGGTTGTGATTCATTTTGTTTTTATTCATAGGTTTCTACCCGACTTGCATAAAAATTCTGATGTTTAACTTATTTTTAACTACTATTGGTATTTACATGTACCTAAACCTTAATATATTGGGATCATATGCTATATGTTCTCACTCTATACCATATTGATTTTCATGGCAGAGATTGGAATCTAAATATTCCTCCAATTCATCCAGATTTAACTACCTGTACAGTTTGGTACAAGTAGAGGTTGAAACTGAAACTGCCAAGGCATCATCCAGTTGTACCAATGGACTTCTTTGGCTGACAAGGTAGTTATGATAGCTGAATGGCTTGAGAATTAACCTTCTCAGCCTCCTCAATTTAAAGAATGATACGTTACAACAATTGAATACAAAATCCCTTGATTTTAGGGATTGACTATTAACAACTATATCAATTAATATCTAACTATATCAAAACTATATCAGACTATATCTAATTTAAATCAAACAATATCAACACTCCCCCTCAAGCTGGTGCATAGATGCATAAGCACCCAACTTGTTACATATGTAAGTTATTCGTGAGCCCCGTAGAGACTTGGTGAAAACATCTGCAAGTTGATCATTAGAATTGACAAAGGAAGTACTAATCTCCTTTGAAAGAATCTTGTCTCGAATGAAATGACAATCGATCTCTATATGCTTAGTTCGTTCATGAAAGACAAGATTAGCAGCAATGTGTAAGGCTGCTTGATTATCACAAATCAGTTGCATAGAACCCATTTTGCAAAACTTTAACTCTTGAAGTAAATGTTTTAACCATATAAGTTCACATGTTGTAAGAGCCATAGCCCTATATTCTGCTTCTGCACTTGATCTTGCAACAACATTTTGCTTCTTACTCTTCCAAGAGATGAGATTACCTCCAATAAAAACACAATACCCAGAAATTGACCTCCTATCACTTGGAGATCCTGCCCAGTCTACATTTGTATAGGCAACAATGTTTGTGTTACCTCTGTTCTCATCTATTAGTCCTTTTCCAGGAGATCCCTTAATATACCTTAAAATGCGAGTCACTGCATCCCAATGACTGTCATAAGGAGAGTTAAGAAATTGACTCACAACACTAACAGCAAAGGCTATATCTGGTCTGGTCATAGTGAGATAATTCAACTTTCCCACCAACCTTTGATATCTGCCTGGATCTGAATACGGCTCCCACTGATTTGGCATGAGCTTAACATTTGGATCCATAGGAGTATCCACCGGCTTACAATTTAGCATCCCAGTCTCTTCCAAAATATCAAGTGCATACTTCCTTTAACAAATGGAAATGCCTGTTTTTGATTGAGCAACCTCAATACCAAGGAAGTATCGTAACCTGCCCAAATCTTTGGTTTGGAAATGCTGAAACAGATGTTGCTTTAGTCTAGTGATCCCTTCATGATCATCACCTGTAATTATAATATCATCCACATAGACCACAAGATAAATGATCTTTTTACACGGTGAATGTCTATAGAACACAGAGTGATCAACCTCACTACGAATCATGCCAAACTGTTGTATGACCTTACTAAACCTCCCAAACCAAGCTCGAGGTGACTGTTTCAACCCATACAATGACTTAGAAGTTGGCAAACAAGACGACTCCCCCGAGCAATAAACCCGTGTGGTTGCTCCATATAAATCTCCTCCTCCAACTCACCATGTAAAAGGCATTTTTAATATCCGGTGATATAAAGGCCAACAAGAGATAGCAGCCATGGATAAAAAGAGACGAACAGATGCCATTTTATCAACAGGAGAGAATGTATCACCATAGTCAAGACCATAAATCTGAGTATATCCTTTGGCCACAAGACGAGCCTTCAAGCGATCCATAGTCCCATCAGGACCAACTTTAACAGTAAAAACCCAACGACAACCAATAGTAGACTTCCCTGGAGGAGAGGGAACAAGAGCCCAAGTGTGGTTAGATTCTAATGCTGTTATCTCATCAATCATAGCCTGTCGCCATCCTGGATGGGATAGTGCTTCCTGAACAGTTTTAGGAATAGAAATGGATGACAAAGCAGATACAAAGGCATAATGGGTGAAAGATAAACGATGATAACTTAGAAAATTATAAATGGGATGAGGATTGCAAGAAGAATGATTACCTTTGCGAAGTACAATGGGAAGGTCAGTGGTAGGCTCAGGTTGGACCGGAATCGACGGAGACGGAGGAGTAGGAGGGGAGTCACTGGTGTCCACAACAGGTGCAGCCTCCGGAGTAGTAGGATGAGGACGACGGTGATAAGTGAGACGAAACGACTCCATGGGGTACTTAGGAGCAACAGGGGCAGCCTCTTGTATATGTGAGACTGGTGGACTTAAAACGAGAGAATCGAAGACAGGAATAGGCAAGACTTGAGAAACAAACTCCGACAAGACTTGTGAGGTAAAGAAAGGTGTATCCTCGAAAAAGGTAACATCTGCAGAGATATAAGAACGATTTGTGGATGGAGAATAATATCTGTACCCCTTCTGAACCCGAGAATAACCAAGAAAGATACACTTAATGGCGCAGGCAGCAAGTTTATCGAGACCTGGAGCAACATTGTGGACAAAACAGGTGGAACCAAAAACACGATGGGGGACAATATAAAGGGGTGCCTGAGGATATAGAATAGAGTGAGGAACCTGGTTATTGAGAACAGAAGAAGGCATCCGAGTTATTAAATAATCTGCAGTGAGAACAGCATCACTCTAAAATTTCACAGGAACATTAGAATGTAACATGAGAGTACGAGCTGTTTCAACGATATGGTGATGTTTGCGCTCAGCCACACCATTTTGTTGAGGTGTGTGAGGACAACTCGATTGATGAACTATACCGTGCGATGCCATGAAAGAATTAAAAGGGGCAGAAAAATATTCTTTGGCATTATCACTGCGTAAGATATGAATAGTTTGTCCAAATTGATTATATATTTCAGCACAAAAATTTTGAAAAATAGTGAATAACTCAGAACGTTCTTTCATTAAAAATAACCAGGTACAACGAGAGAAATCGTCAATGAAAGTAACAAAATATCTATATCCTAAGAAAGAAGAAGTACGACTAGGACCCCAAACATCAGAATGAACAAGACTAAAAGGAGACTCAGCACGACTTGTAACCTTGCTTGGAAAGGATGCCCGAACATGTTTTCCAAGCTGACATGCCTCATACTGAGAGAACTCAAAAATGCATTTTATTAATAACAATTATTGGAAAGGAAACGTGTGAGCCCATTTTACAAATGGAAATCCTAAAGCCTTGGGCAGAGTTAAAGGAATAGCACTACAGAATTACTTAAAAAGAGACTCTAAGGTTATGGGAAGCTCAGAGATCTCCTAACTGTCGAGTCTTGTGTCTGAAGAACATGCATACACCAGGTCCGTATGACTGACAAAATCATCTTCAACTGCGGTCACTTGGTCTACGAACACAACTCTCGCGCTCTGGAAGCTTTGTCGTATATCACAGATTGGGACTCCCTCCACTTTAGGTTCTCGATTTTCCAAGCGAGCCAACCTTTTCTCTTTTTTCTCTTCCATGATTTTCTTCTTATCGGCCTTGGTGGGTTTGTATCCCAGCCCAAATCTACCTTTGTTTTCCAAGGGTTGAAAAAGTCCTGTGGCACCTTATCGTTTCTTGCCCAGACCTTCTCCATGCTGATAACCTCCTTCAAGCATAACTTTAGCTATCATTACAAATGCAACAGAGGGCTGCGGTTTAGGAATTGGAGCTCCTTCCTTTATATAAATGGTATTGACAACCTCGAGTGCTTGAAAGGCAGTCTCGAGAGCCTCTTCTATAGCTTCAATATAAGGAGTGTCTAGTGGCTTGCTCACCAGCAGGTCCTCTTCACCAAAGACAGTAATCATCTTGTTATCAACTATGAATTTTACTTTTTGGTGTAAGGTGGAAGGCACAGCTCCATCAGAATGAATCCATGGTCGTCCTAAGAGACAACTATATGATGGCGCAATGTCTATCACTTGGAAGAGTATGTTGAAAATGCAGGGACCGATTTGAACTGGTATTTCGATTTCCCCTATGACTTCTCTCCTTGTGCCATCAAATGCCCTTACTATCATCGCATTTGATTTCATATGTGACCCATGATAATCACATATTTTATTTATTAAGAAACTCTTATGTTTAGTCATTTACACTCTCCATATTCTTAATTGATTGAGTTTGGTATGATTTTGTGAGTTTGAGCTCAAATTGGTCCTAATTGAATATTTTCAGCATTATTGAGATTTTACACTGTTTCTGTATTTTGGCCATAACTTGAGTTCCTGATATCTGATAATCATGAATTTTATCTTGTAGGAAAGCTAAGAGGAAGCTCTACAACTTTGATGAAGATCTCGAAGTCCTAAACAGATGTCTAAGGGACCTAAGTTTACATGGAAGTCAGAATACGGGTTCTGTCACTAGAATCCGAAAGGTGTGCACTCATAAAATCATATCTCAAGCTGTAATAATGGAGATGGGCTGAAATTTGGATAATTGATAGTCAAGACCCAAATAAACAACTTTCATGAAGAACACATTTTGAAAGAATGAAGTCTAATGGGTCAGTTTGGGCTTGCAAGTCGGAACAGATGTGCTGAAGTTGGGTTTGAACAACCTGTGGTATTTGGGTCATATCTTGGGCTGTAGAAAGCCAAATTGGACGATCCAGATATGCATGTTATAGCCAAGACAAAGATCTACAACTTTCATGAAGAGTACTTTTCATGAATCTGAAGTATAGTCGGTCGTTTTTGGCTTCCAAGTCAAACCAAGAAATTTTCGCACTCAACCACTCCACTCCACTTAACCCACTCACTCCACTCATCCACTCAACTACTCATCCACTAAATAAATCCACTCAACTACTCAACCACTCCACTCCACTCATCCACTCAACCACTCCACTCATCCACTCAACCACTCCACTCATTCACTCAACTAACCCACTCAACCAATCCACTCAACCAATCCACTCAACCACTCCACTCCACTAACCCACTCATCCATCCACTCCCCTTTGTCATTTTGTTACCCTAGACTTCTATAAAAGGCACCATTGGTTATCATGAAAGAAGTTGGACTCTCCTTAATTTCTCTCATAGTTTCTTCTTGTTTCTTCATAGTTTTTCTTGTGATTTCCTTCTAGTTATGTGTAACTAAACCTCCCTTGGTTAAGGGAGTGATGAAACCACTAGTATTAATGTTGTGAACCTTGCATATTTGATTATTTCAACACAGTTATGTTTTTATTCATATATTTCTGAATCTATTGTTGGTATGAAGGTTTTTATACTTATTTCCACTTTCAAAGTGGTAGATCTGGGTTTATTATGCACGGTTGTGGTAGTAAATCTAGTGGGATGTATGATGTTCATGTGGGTATAATTATCTTTGTGCTATTTACCAGTTATAAAAGTGGTAGATTTGGGTTTATTATGCACGGTTGTGGTAGTAGATCTAGAGAAATATATGTTCTAAGTAATTTAATCCCGGTGTGTGATTAGATCTTAGTGTAATTGGTTTTCTAAATCTTAATGCAATTGTTGGATAGTTGTAAGAGCGGTTGCTTTATGACTAATCAGTGATTAGGAGTTGATTTGAGCGGTTGCTAAATTGGCCAACACGTAAGGAAAACAGAGATTTACTCTCACAATTGCATAAAAACATAATTGAGCATATTGGAATAAAATGATATGTGAATTTACATTATCATATAAATCTAGTGGTGGATTCAATCTCTTAACCAATTTTCTTATATTGTTGATTTCAGTTTATTTATTGTTATTGTTTTTGAAGCTGTTCATTGTTCATCAAAACTCCAAAACCCCCCCTTTTTACTGTTTATTGTTAATCAGAGTTTAAATTGAGAATTACTTGATAGTGTTAATTGAATTGGTTCTCTGTGGATCGACCCTTACTAACTACAACTAGTTGTAAGGTTTTTATTTTCTGGTGGGCCTGACAACTGATTTTTATCTGAATTTTAATCACTATATCTTCACGCATCAGAATTTTGGCGCCGTTGCTGGGGAACCAATTTTTCAATGACACTATTAATTTATTTCCTATTTTTACTCTATTTTTATTTTTATTTTTATTTTATTTTTAATTTTTAATACTTTCTTTCTGAGTGTCTTGTAGGTGTTGATGTCCATTGATCATGGATGCTAGTGGGATTTGCTTATCACCTGGACATATCACTGATTTGTGTCCTACTTTCCTAGTGGACACAAATGAGGAGGTAGAGGCAGTATGGGAATATTCTGAACCTTCTGATAACTACAACTCGTACTCCAATAGATATTATCCAGAGTGGTGGGACTATCCTAACTTGAGTTATGGACAGCAACCTCATAATCAACCTCCAGCCTATGAACTTCCAGAATTTCAGCAGAGGCAAACATATTTCCCTCGAGACAAAGCAGCAAGTTCAAGATCCTTGGCAGCCGAACCTTCATTGGAGGAACTAATAAGACAATTTGCCATTGATACTATACAGTTCCAACAAGAAACAAGGGCCGCAATCAATAACTTGCAAAACTCTTTGGAGCAGGTTAGCCATACAACTCAGCAATATGCAGAGCCTAAATTCTGAAAGACTTCCTTCACAACCCGAAGAGGATGTGATGGAAGATCCTAGTGCTGTCATATTGCAAAATGAGAAGACGTTAGATGAACCCACCTCTCCTCTACAAATCACTACAGAGGAAGACCAAGAGCCTAAACAGGTAAATGAGGAAGGGAAAAACTCTGAAACCCCCAAGGTAAGTAATCTTGAACCCCTTCTAAATGTAGTGGAGGAGCAACATGATGAGTTGTGTGATGAATTTCCTGATTTTATTGGTTTCAATAATTATATTCATTGCCACTCATGTACTGATATAATATGTGCTAGCTGTGCTGAGATTTCTGCAGACTTGAAAGTTGATGATTCTGTTTGCAAAGCAGATTCTAAGACCCAAAGGGAGGAGAAATTGCAGGTCATGGAAGAATTTTTAGAAAAGGAAGAAGAGCACCCGATGACAGTCACTACTGAAGTGGACTTTGTTTTTGGGCCATCATTCAGTAAAAATAATGCACATGAAGCTGATAAAGTGCATATATTACTTTTCAGTGGTGAAGCCAAGGAAAATAAGGGCCAATGGGACCCTGGTGGAAGCCCTTATGCTGCAAGCTTAATATGTTCATCACACTTCAACCAATGGGATCCTGGTGAAAGCTCTCATATTGTTTCACCTACAGTTTGGTCATCACACTTCAATCAATGGGATCCTGGTGAAAGCTTTCATATTGTTTCAACTACAGCTTGTTCATCACACTTCAACCAATGAGACCTCGGTGAAAGCTATCATGTTGTCTTAACTATAGCTTGGTCATCATGTTTCAACCAATGGGATCCTGGTGGAGTCTTTTCACTTACCTCGCTTGATAAGGCCAATAAACACCGTCTCAAGTCTTTCTATGAGCTTCTGAAAAGTGTGGAAGTGAAAGTATTGACCTTTTACCATCCACATTATAAAGATCAATGAGTGTCACAACGTCGGGCTGAGGACAATAAACTAAGCGCTTAATGGGAGGCAACCCATTATCAAGAAAATCAGATTTGCTTTCTTTAACCCTTTTATTTTATGTTTTTATCTGTTTGTTGATTGTGAGCATGCGAATCTTTGGAAAACCTTGTGTTTTGGTTTGATTAAATGTGTGTTGGAATGCATGGATTGTTTGTTTGATATCTGTGTGGATTAAGTACAGTGGAAACCAAGCGAAACTATAGGAATTAGTTCGTTTGTAAATTGTTGTTTTGTTCTTCTGATTGCTGAAATATGTTCTTTGGGAATGATTTCATTCAATTGAGAAGTTAAATTTTAAGTTCATAATGAATGGACTGAGTAAAGAGTCGATCTCTTGAGACGCATTCTTATGAACTTGTGCCTTATGAACTTCATAGATTTTTGACATTCCCTCAAGAATAATGAATAAATGTACCCCCTTTAGTTTCCATTGTATTTTCATTCTCTTGTATTGTGTACATTTGGGATTTGATTTGCACTATTGATTTGCTGGTTTCAGTCATAGTTGTTTTGTTTTTGCTTTCGGTTGTGATATAGCTGTTCTTGCTTGTTTTCCTTTTCTGAATGTGTGTAGCATTTCTCTTTGTCGTTATTTTTCCTTTTCTAGATGTGTGTAGCATTGAGGACAATGCTTATATTAAGTGTGGGGGAGAGATTTTAGCATTTAAAAAAAATGTCTTAATTTCAAAAAAAAAAGTTTTAAAAGAAAAAGAATCATTGCATGATTGAATAACTTTTCTCCCTTCTTGAACTGATGTGCTTGGTGATGGATGATTGAATTGATGAATTGAGTTTGATGGATGCATACCTTGTGAGATTTTGAGCCTAATGGATGGATTCAACATTTATGTCATTCTCTTCTTTCTTGTGTGATTTTCACTCATGTTAATGACCACTCTAGAACTTGCTTTGATTCTTTTTAAGACTACATTTCACTTGCATGCATGAACATGATTGAGGCCCTCTTTCTTAATTAGCTAGTTTAACCAAATAGCCAACCTTGTTTTCAATATGATATCAAGCACTCTTTTGACTTCTTGAAAATTCTCTGATTCCTGTCAACCTTGTATATTTTCCTTTGCTTAACCCCTTTGAGCTTATTTGACTATTCCTTGTTTCTAGCTCATTATGTACCTTAAATGAAAAATCGTGTTCTTATTTTACCTTAGGGAATAAAAGAACATTAGCTTGGTTAATGGATGAGTTTTTGAACAAGTGTGGGGGTGTGTGTACAAAATAGTTGTTGAAAAAGGAAAGAGTGCCTAAAAAAAAAAAAAAAAAAAAATAACAAAAAAAAAAAAAAAAATGTATGTATATAGTTATGTTCATATATATATATATATATAAAAAGAAAAGAAAAGGATTGAGAAATGAATATGTAAAGAGTTATACATTAGAGTTGGGATGAACTTTTATGCTTGTTATTTGAACTCAGCTCTCATTTGCCTTTATTCTCTTTGGTATTTATCCTCTCATATCCATTTTACCCTCTTCTGTTACCTTGACCTCACTACAACCTTGAATAAAGTCCTCATGATTTGTGTATGCATGTGTTTTGAGTAGTGGAGAAGTAGAAGATAAGTAAGCTTATGATAGTGCAATTTTCATGGTTGAATTGAGTGAAATACCTACCTTTTAAACACTTGAGAGATTGAGAGGGAATCTTGTTAAGATCTATCATTCTCGATTCATGTTGAAGATACCTTGTTTGTTGGTTTGAGATGTAGAGAATTGTTAACTCATGAATGTTTTGATCCCTTGAACCTTTGGTTGTTCTTCTTGATTGTAAAATTTTGGGCTCTTGAATGTTGTTGGAATTTAAAATTTTGTTAATCTCTTATATCCTTATTGGTCTTGAGTTTTGCCCAGGAGTGCAAAAAGCTAAGTGTGGGAGAATTTGATAATCACATATTTTATTTATTAAGAAACCCTTATGTTTAGTCATTTACACTCTCCATATTCTTAATTGATTGAGTTTGGTATGATTTTGTGAGTTTGAGCTCAAATTGGTCCTAATTGAATATTTTCAGCATTATTGAGATTTTACACTATTTCTGTATTTTGGCCATAACTTGAGTTCCTGATATCTCATAATCATGAATTTTATCTTGTAGGAAAGCTAAGAGGAAGCTCTACAACTTTGATGAAGAGCTCGAAGTCCTAAATAGATGTCTAAGGGACCTAAGTTTACATGGAAGTCAGAATACGGGTTCTGTCACTAGAATCCGAACGGTGTGCACTCATAAAATCATATCTCAAGCTGTAATAATGGAGATGGGCTGAAATTTGGATAGTTGATAGTCAAGACCCAAATAAACAACTTTCATGAAGAACACATTTTGAAAGAATGAAGTCTAATGGGTCAGTTTGGGCTTGCAAGTCGGAACAGATGTGCTGAAGTTGGGTTTGAATAACCTGTGGTATTTGGGTCATATCTTGGGCTGTAGGAAGCCAAATTGGACGATCCAGATATGCATGTTATAGCCAAGACAAAGATCTACAACTTTCATGAAGAGTACTTTTCATGAATCTGAAGTATAGTCGGTCGTTTTTGGCTTCCAAGTCAGACCAAGAAATTTTCGCACTCAACCACTCCACTCCACTTAACCCACTCACTCCACTCATCCACTCAACTACTCATCCACTAAATCAATCCACTCAACCAACCCACTCACTCCACTCATCCACTCAACTACTCAACCACTCCACTCCACTCATCCACTCAACCACTCCACTCATCCACTCAACTAACCCACTCAACCAATCCACTCAACCAATCCACTCAACCACTCTACTCCACTAACCCACTCATCCATCCACTCCCCTTTGTCATTTTGTTACCCTAGACTTCTATAAAAGGCACCATTGGTTATCATGAAAGAAGTTGGACTCTCCTTAATTTCTCTCATAGTTTCTTCTTGTTTCTTCATAGTTTTTCTTGTGATTTCCTTCTAGTTATGTGTAACTAAACCTCCCTTGGTTAAGGGAGTGATGAAACCACTAGTATTAATGTTGTGAACCTTGCATATTTGATTATTTCAACACAGTTATGTTTTTATTCATATATTTCTGAATCTATTGTTGGTATGAAGGTTTTTATACTTATTTCCACTTTCAAAGTGGTAGATCTGAGTTTATTATGCACGGTTGTGGTAGTAGATTTAGTGGGATGTATGATGTTCATGTGGGTATAATTATCTTTGTGCTATTTACCAGTTATAAAAGTGGTAGATCTGGGTTTATTATGCACGATTGTGGTAGTAAATCTAGAGAAATATATGTTCTAAGTAATTTAATCCCGGTGTGTGATTAGATCTTAGTGTAATTGGTTTTCTAAATCTTAATGCAATTGTTGGATAGTTGTAAGAGCGGTTGCTTTATGACTAATCAGTGATTAGGAGTTGATTTGAGCGGTTGCTAAATTGGCCAACACGTAAGGAAAACAGAGATTTACTCTCACAATTGCATAAAAACATAATTGAGCATATTGGAATAAAATGATATGTGAATTTACATTATCATATAAATCTAGTGGTGGATTCAATCTCTTAACCAATTTTCTTATATTGTTGATTTCAGTTTATTTATTGTTATTGTTTTTGAAGCTGTTCATTGTTCATCAAAACTCCAAAAACCCCCCTTTTTACTATTTATTGTTAATCAGAGTTTAAATTGGGAATTACTTGATAGTGTTAATTGAATTGGTTCTCTGTGGATCGACCCTTACTAACTACAACTAGTTGTAAGGTTTTTATTTTCTGGTGGGCCTGACAACTGACTTTTATCTGAATTTTAATCACTATATCCTCACGCATCAACCCATCAAAAGGCAATTTGGAGATTGTTGACTTTGGCATCACATTCAAGGAAGAGCCATTGTCCATCAGTACTCTAGCCATGATATGGTCTTGACATTTTACTGAGATGTGAAGTGCTTTATTATGTCCCCTTCCCTCATTGGGTATTTCATCATCGGTGAAAGTGATGTAATTATCTGCTGTGATGTTACTGATAACGCCATCCAACTTGTCAACCATGATGTCATGAGAAACATGGGCTTGATTAAGCACTTTCATTAACACCTTCCTTTGTGGCTCAGAGTTCAGTAATAAGGATAAGAGTGATATTCTTGCAGGGGTGCGGTTCAGTTGATCCACCACCCTGTATTCACTTTGCTTTATGAATTTTAAGAACTCACAAGCTTCTTCCTCGGTCACTTCTTTCTTATAGACCTCTTGCTTTGTTGCCTTTGGTTCTTCCTTCTCTTTTAAGACTTTTTCAGTAGAAGTTTCCCCCATTTTGCCTTTCCCTTTCCGAATTCTTTCCACTTCCTCCACTTGCTCTTTACGCAGATCCTCAGGTGTATAAATATGACCACTCCGAGTCATTCCACCGATCCCAGATATGCTAAAGATAGCCGATGGGATTTTCATTTGATTGTCCTAGAGATCATTCACAATGACTTGCACATCATATTTCCAAGGCACAACTCTGGTGTCGTTATAGGGAAAAGGAGTCGACACTTGGATGGTGATAGGATTCCGACCAAGAGAGACTTGTGGAGACACCTCTTTACTATAATAAATTGTCAATGGCCTTGGTATGCCTGGACCTTGCTCTATGATTGGATGCGTTGCATAGGTATTGGCAGCCTCTTGAACTGGTGGAGGTGTAATTTCTTTGACCATATAGACGTCACCATTATCGTACTGATACTGATTGTTTATTTGTACTAGGTGACTGTCCATTAAACTTTGGAAGATCTTCTTGAACTCATCACATTCCTCAATAGAATGCCTTACTTTCCCGTGGATCTTGCACACTATTTCATCTTCATTGACCTTTTTAATCTCAGTTTGGTTTTGTATCAACCCATATTTGCAAAGCTCTTGAAAAATTACTCTCATGGGAGTTTTCACATCAACTACCCGACTTATGAGGCATCGTCTAGAAGACTTCTCTATGGCATTAACTACAGGACCTCCATGATCAGGTAAGGGATTGCGGCCTACATTAGGAGTTTTTTCTTTAAAGTTTAACCATTTGGCATTGATCAAGTCTTGCACTTTAAACTTCAAGGCTCTGCAATTTTCTGTTGAATGGCCTACAGCCCCAGCATGGTACTCACATTTAGCATTCTAGTCAAATTCTCTTAGGTAAGGGGGTTCCACTAGTTTCATTGGGTAAGGAACCAATAAGTAGTTTCAGAAGAGTTGTGATAGCAGTTCAGTATAGGTCATGGGAATTGGGTCAAATTAGACGGGTTTCTTCTCTTGGTTAGCTGGCGGCCTTCTTTGGTTGGTATTTGGGTTTTGGGCCCACAGTTGGGTTAGTTGATATGGCATGGTAGGGAGTGTTTAGTTTGGGATAAGAGATGATGCACGATAAGGGATCATTGGGTGATAAGGTTGAGGGTATGGAGCTTGAGAAGCATTAGCAATGTATGGGTAGTAAGGCATGTAGGGAGGTTGGAATGATGGCTGAGGGTTGATAGGCGCTTAGCTATGTCTCCCTTGGGCAAAACTCCTTTAATCGAAAGTCACAGTATGGGCTTCCCCTTCTATTTTCTTCCCTGTTGGGGGCCTTTTGGCACTAAATGTCCCCGTTGAACTTTCTGCGATCTTTCCACTTCTCATTCCTCCTTCAACTCTTTCCCCGATGATAACCATGCTTGAGAAATTCGATGACACACTTCCTATCATCTTGTCATAGAAGGGTGACTGGAGAGTGTCAATGAATGTGGCCACCATTTCTCTTTCTGTCAATGGGGGTTCAACTTGAGCAACTATCTTTCTCCACCGCTGAACATATTCTTTAAAGGTTTCAACTCATTTCTTAGTCATATTCTGCAACTGTAGCCTATCTGGCGCCATAACAATGTTGTATTTATATTGTTTCAAGAAAGCATCAGCCAAGTCCTTGAAACATTGTATATGGGCACGTTCCAAGTGTGTATACCAATTAGAAGCTGCCCCAGCTAAGCTGTCCAAGAAGAAATGAATCAACAGCTTGTCATCATGAGCATGCGAAGCCATTTTACGGATGTACATGGTCAAATGGTTCTTTGGGCAAGTGGTTCCCTTATATTTTTTGAAATCTGGGACCTTAAATTTCGGGAGAATCACCACAGTAAGGATAAGACAGAGCTCTGCGGCATCCAGAAGACCATAGCTACTTGCTCCTTCTATGGCTCATAGTCTTTCTTCAAGAACTTCTAATTTTTCCTTGGATTGAAAGTCCTCAGTTGTAGGGTTCAGCGGAGAAGTACTAGCGATCTTATAAGGGAAAAATTGTGGCATGTAGAAAGAAGGTTGGGCCTGTGTCGAGCCTTGTGACCCTGAAGTAGGTATTACCAATGATGAGTCGCTCTCAGGAGGGTTGGTAATTTGGGACGGCATAAAACCAAGGGAAATGCCATAAGGTGGAATAGAAACAGGGTACTAAGGAATCTCACTGGTATTTGGTTGAGATCCTTAGGGAGGGTTTGAAGTTGTTGTGACTGTCGGTGCACTGCCCGCAGGAATGTTGGTGGATAATGGTGGCACATAACCAGGTGAATGGCCATATGGTGGGAATGAAGATGCTTGTGTTTCAGGATTATTTGAGTAAATGGTGAGTGGCATCATGGCCCCTTAAGAGGTGACACTAGGATACTACCAAGGAATTGGCGTAAAGCCAGGCGGGTGAGCAGGCATGGCCGAAGGATCATCATTTGCCTTTAAAGGAGTCCCCTCTGTGTTCTTCATTTTTTCCAGAATTTCCATGATCTTAGCCATTTGTTCCTTTAGCTGACTTACTTTACTTCTCAACTCTTCTTGTGACTGACCCAGTTCATCCATGACTTTTGATTGAGAGCGAGTCCTATATGGGTGCCATAGAGACAGTTTTCCTTTCTGTATTCATTATTTTTTATTAGAAAATATGAAAAAGAAAAAGAAAATGCAAACAAAAATAAAACTATGCATGTAGAGACATGATCCAAAGCAGCAAGCGATATCGATAAACCTCATTCATTCAAAGAGAAGAGCTATATGGTCATAGAGAGTTTTACACATATTGATCCTTGCTACTCCTCAAGTCAGATGGAGGAGTTACATTTACAAAACAAGATGGAAAGAGTCATGCTAACTCTAAATTACATCAGCATTCCTAGAACAAGAAACTAATTTCAGTGATCCTTTTCAGTGAAATTTTCCTAGAAAGTCAAGGTCCTTCCTAACCCGAGACAGAATATCTTGGTTTTCTCCTAGTGCTAGCTTGGCTTCCACTTTGATGATTTCTTTTGCCCTCTTTCTTGAATGATTGGAGATTTCCCTCATATTGTCAATAACCATTTTGGCTTTCTGCTCCATTTCTTAGCTTGCATTAAGGTAGAAATTCTTTTCATTAGTCAAGAAAAGAACATCATCCTCCAACCAATTCTTCTTACTTTCCAAGAAAGTAGACCATTCAACATGTTTTTCCAAATGTTGATTCAAGATTTTAACTTCATTCTTGAATTCTTGAAGTTGACCATCTTTCCCTTGAATGATTGTTTTGAGGGCTTGACATGTTTTCCTTAACCTCTCTATTTCAATATCTTTAGAGGCTGTCTCCTATTCTTGACTTTGGATTTTTCTTCTTGCAGTGCTAAGTTGATCTTTCAAGGACCTTCTCTCAATGGCCCACTGCCGATAAATGATTTTATACCGCCCCTCTGCTTCAGCATAGTAGTCAATGGATTCATTAAATTGGTGCATTGGTGACTCTGAACCCTATACCTTAGGAGCAAGAAACCCCTTCTTCCTACTAGCCTGCTAAACTAAGTATTCTGGTGTTGTTTCAGACGATGGGAGACCGGGCTTCACACTTCTTGTGTCCTTCCAATCTCCAGTGGCTTCTTTTATTTTATGAATGGTTCCTTCATCGCCATACGAGAATTCAAATTTGGACAGCCCATGAGTCATCAGAATGAATTTCAGGGATGCCATTTGTCTTCGGGCCATAGCTGGAGCATAGCCAACCACTCCCCATGGGCCAATAAGTGGAACCCAAGGTTTGCTTCCACATCTATATATGGTATAAGTGAGAGAAAATCATTTGGCCCTCCAGACCACTTCTTTTATTTCCATCAAAAAAACTGATTCATTGCCTCATCGTCGAAGTTCGGGGAGGCCAATTGTCACGACCATATAGAGAGAGCGGGTGCTTAGGTATGACATACTATTTTAGATCAACTTCTGGATGGTTAAAACACTTCAAGGTTGGCATATGACTAAGCATCCATACTGCAAGCAATGGTGCACATCCCCAAAATCTTCCTTTCTGATGGACTCGACAATAATTCAGGGATCAAATTGTCTCAGCTAAAATTGGTGGGGCTGGGTTTACCCCATGCTCAATCTGCTTGAACAAATTGATCACATGTCCATTTATTTGATTTTTCCATCTCGGGAAAATTACTAACCCATAAATAGCAAGGGCTAGTGCTACCAAACCAAAACTTTGATTGACTTGAGCTTCAACCATCCTAAGCAAGAACTCTGAATCTAGACTTCGTCCTCCATCCATCATGTACTTGTCCAATTCATTGGCATGAATCCCTATCAATTTGGACAGCGTCCTTCTTGGCGTCTTCTTGGGGTCATGTAAGTATACTTTGTCCTTCGGCATGTCGTCTCTATTAAGAAGCCTAGCATACTCCTCAATCGTTGGCACCAAGTCAAATTGTTGGAAAGTATAACACCGATATGAGGGGTCCCAAAAATGGAGCATAGCTTTCAACATTTGGAGGTCAGGGGTGATAAACATGAGAGCTGCAATATCTCCATACTTGTCATTGAACTCTTCTTGTCTTCTCATGCTACACCACACATTACGGAGCCTCCTTAGGTCATTTTGCTCAAAGTCATGGCTCCCCATTAAGGGAGGTAAAGGAGCATCCCCGTGATGCAAACTATTTCCTTCCATGGCTTGGATTCTTACAGACTCTTCACTAACAGCCCAAATACTCTCTGCCACCTCAGACATTAGAGTCATCTTTCCCTTATTCATACTTGAGGTTTATTGATATCTTCACCGTATTGAATCACACATGCAAATGCAAGGTAAAAGAAAACAACAAAAAGGAAGTTAGCAACTACAAAATAAAAGACAAACAGAAATTCCTCATGTGTTAGAGGAAAAGGGGTACCTAATCTTGGTACCCGTCCAGCAAGATGGGTTCTATGAACGATGGTAGCTCTAAGGTTATATCCACAAGTGATAGCTTTGGTTCTAGACCCCTATCAGACAAAAGGTCCCCAAATTGCCCCTTGTTGTCACCAACACTTTGGCTAGCAAGAGTCCTCCATCCTCACCCATGATAGGTTACAAGCAGAAAGAGTTCAATTTGAGTGAGGGGTTTTCATGTGCCTAACCAGAGACCAAAAGGTCTCACAAAGCAACACTACTTCGCCCTCTATCTAAGCCTACAAGGTACTGAGCTCGGGTATAGAGCTTGTGTGTGTAAGTGTACATGAGAGAACATGCAAGCAAATTTATTTACAAAGCAAAAATATAATATATATAATATAAACAAAATGTACAATAATATGAAACAAATAACAAATAAACAAATAAAACAAAAATAGACCAACATAATTAAAAAGCAAATCACATAAAATTAAAAAAAAAGGTTTAACCCCCTATCATGTCCCCAGCGGAGTCGCCAGCTGTCGCAACCGTCCCGAAGGGCGCCGTGAAAATAAAAAGAAAAGGGAGGAAAAGACCTCGGGGTGTTGGGAGTCGCCACCAATCGCTTTATCCATGAAATGGAATGGTGCAATTGGACACCTAAAAGATAGTCTGCGTTTCAGAGTTCATGGTTCGGGAGTTGATTACAGGTAAGGAAGGTGTTAACACCCTACACCGTCCGTTCTAAGAACGGTTACCTATTTAATCTAATGTTATTTACAAGATTAATTAAATTGGTCCTTTATTATTAAAAAGAAAAGAATTTATTTTTATTTTTATTTTGAAATGTCCCACTTTATCAAGTATAATATCAAGAATGATAAATAACTAAGACCAAAAATGGGTGACGAAATAGTCTTTATTTTGAAACAAATTCTAAGTTTACAACATATTATATAAAAGTGGTGAATCAAAATTTTATTTTTTGAAGAGAAGCAATTTTCAAAATAAAATGGTCAAATAAAAACATTATTTCAATGAATAGATTTTAATTCAAAGAAATTTGTTTGAGGTATGAGAATGTTTTTTTTTAAGTAAATGGCCAAATAAAATCTCATTTACAATCAAGAAAAATATTTTTAGGCACAATGAGATTTTTGTAGTAATTTCTAAAAAAAAAGTCATGAAAAATAAAACTTTAATTCACTACAATCATGATATTGAAACTATATGAAATTGTTCACTTTTATTCGAGCATTTTTATTAAAAAAAGATTTTATTTTAAAACAACCTACGTAAGTGGGCTGCTGTTTCAGTAGCTCAAAGTTCCTTTATTTTGTATTTTGTTTTGCTTCTGAAATCACAAAACCATAAAAGCACAAATATTTGAAACAGAACAAAAAACCTTTGTTGAGCCTTGCAAAGAGAGGACGCGACCGGATCTGCAAAGAGGATGCGGCTTCGGTGGCAACGGATCTGGTCCTAAGGAGCGACGGCGATGCGGGATCGGCTGATTCTGGTGCGAGACGAGTCAGAGCGAGGAGCAGCGGTGAGTTGCAGGGACGGCGGGCTGGTCGGCATGCGGCTCGCTGGATCTCGATGGACCTGACGGCGTGCGGGTTGGTACAGCGCGGCGGTGGACTGGTGCGGGTTCGACGGTAGTGGGTGGTCGCGGCTGGTGCATTCGTGGTGAGTTTTTGAAAGTTGAAAAATGGTGGCTTATGAGTGGTGTGTTTGAGGTTGAAGATGATGGATTTGGTGGGATGGAGGAGCTATTGGAGGTTGAAAAATGGTGAGTTATGGTGGAGATGGTTGAAACTTGAAGGATGGTGAAAGGTTGATGGTTTGGCAGAGAATTCGTCTGTGTAGCTTTGTGATTGCTCTCTATTTTTTCCTTTCTGAATGATTAATCCCCCTTTTCCACTCAATTCTATCCCTTTTTATTCTTGCCGTGTGGTTGATTACCATTTAATTTACAATAATTTTTCATTCAATTTGCAACGGTTGGAAGACAAATGGAAAAGAAAACTGACAGAAGTTTTTAATCCAATTTAGTGTAACTATTTGTGGAGGCTAGGGCTGCAGCAGCAGGAAAGGAATTGGGTTATGGGTTGAGATGGAGATTGGGTCATGGGTTGACCCGTAGTGATTTTTTTCTTTTTTTCTTTTTTATTTTCTTTCTCTCTTTTTTTTAAGAAAGAAATTTAAATAAATTAAATTAAATAAAATAAAAATGAAAATAAAAGAAAATGGATAAAATTGAGTATCAACAACATACACACACAAATCATGAGGACTTTATTCAAGGTTGTAATGGAGTCAAGGTAAAGAAAAATGTAATATGGATATGACAAGTTAAATATCAAAGAGAATAAAAGAACATGAAAGCTGAGTTCAATTAACAAGCATGAAAGTTCATCCCAACTCCACCTAATATAGATTCTTTTTTCATATTTTTTTTTCATTTCCTTTATTGCCTTGTTGGCCTTTATTTACACTTTTTTTTTATTTTTTTGATTTTTTTTAAGAAGAAGAAGAACATAATATATACATTTTTTTAAGTAAACATTTTTTTTCAATCATTCTACACACACACACCCACACTTGTTCAAGAACTCATTTAATGACAAAGCTAATGTTCTCTTATTCCCTAAGGTCGGGTAAGAACATGATTTTTCATTTAAGGCATATATTGAGTTCAAAACAAAGAATGATCAAATAAGCTCAAAGGGGTTAAGCAATGGGAAATAGGCCATTTCCAATGCTTTACGTTGACAAGAATCAAAGAATTTTCAAGAAGCTATAAGAGTACTTGATATCATATTGAGACAATATACTGCTGAGCAAGGCTGTCTATTTGTGCGCTAGTCATTCTTGGCTATTTGGTTAAAGTAGCTATTTCAAGAAAAATGTCTCAATCATTTTTATGTATGCATGTGAAAATGTAATCTCAAAAAGAATCAAAGCAAGTTCTAGAGTAACAATTCCATGAGTGAAAATCACACAAGAAAGAAAAGAATGGTACAAATATTCAATCCATTCATCAATAAGCTCAAAATCTCACAAGGTATATTTCTATCATTCTTAGTTCACCAATTCAACATCCATAACCAAGCATGTGATTTTTAAGAAAGAAGACAATTTACTCAATCATGCAAATTTCCCTAAATTTGAATTGCTACTTCCACACAACAAAGTTATCTACCTAATTACTCCTTACTTTGCCACCAATCTTGATGCGTCTCAAGAGTAAATAATTTACTCCTTACTATGTCATCCTTAATTAGTTTTGCTGTTAGTAAGTTGCTGACAAACATATTAACATGACAAACATATTAATAAACACACTTCCTAATTTTTATTTTTATTTTTTCACTTCGACTATCCTTTCCCCCCAACCAGATTATAACATTGTCCTCAATGTCAAAACATAAGTAGGTAAAGGATAGAATATATTACCTATTGTTGCAATTACTAAAAAGAGAAACTTTACACAAATATAAACATAAACAAAGTATAATGAATAAAACCAAAGCTTATAATTCTTTAAATAGTTGGAGTGTCTGATTTGGCTTGCTTTTCATACTGCTTCCTTCACCACTTCTTTCTGACCAATCTATCTGAGCTGTTACTAGATCAGGTTCATAAACAAAAGCTTCTAATTTATCAATCAACTCATCAACAGTGGAAGCAGAGATAAGGAGTTGTCTTGCCAAAGGTGTGATAAATTTCTGTTCCACAGCATGGTCAAGAAAAAAAAACAAAAGATCAAAGAAATTATTAACATTCAACAAACCTATAAGTTTATGATGGATGTTCAGTTGGGCCCAAGAAATAATTTGAAAAACTTCTTCTAAAGTACCAAAATCACCTAGTAAGGCTATGACTGCATCAGAGTTTGTAAGTATTGTCCTCATTCATTCATGTATAGATGATACTTGAAGCTCTTCCCCAATTATTTTTCTAGTGATGTTCTTTCGAGTTAAAGGTCCAGGAATGATACCTAAAACATGACTGCCTCCTATATGTGCAGAGAGTGATACAACCCCTATTAACCCAATGCTACCTCCCCCATATACTATATGAATTTTTCTCGCAACAAGTATTCGACCAAGAGTGCTTGCTGCGTTTACATACTTAAACCCTTCTTATAACTTGTCCCACAAAATACACAGATATTTGTAAATCTACGAACAGAAGAAGAAGATCCCTCTATTTCTACACTCACACTCCCTTTGAATGATTATGAGTTAGAGGAAAGTGAAGAAAATGAAGTGTTTAAATAGGAAAGAGAATGAAAAAAGGTAATGATAGCACCTATATGGGTAGGTTGGTTGTTGTCAGAAAAGTTTGAAATTAAGAAAGACAATATTTGTTATTTTTTATTTTTTTACTTCAAGAAAACCATCAGGGTAAAAAAGTCTAGAAACCTCTGAAGGATCTCGTCCAAAGGATCGTCTGTCCAAAACCAAAATACAACAAAATCATACAAAAATAAAATTATAATAATAAATGATGGCACACCTTTATGTACAGGAAATTGGTGGCATATCTTTATATTGCGTGTCACCAGTGCAGAAATACCAAGACGACTCAGCCAATCTAGGAATTCTTCTCCCTCTCGCTTGTGGGATATTTTGGATTGAGCTACGACGCAACTAATTAAAGTGCATAAATCTGACAGCTACCACCAACGACCACAACCAGTGAGAGGTCGCTGGAGAGCCCATGACATTAAATCACAGGATCCAACTCAGAGGCATTGTCACATGAGAATGCAAACACGGGATGCTTCTATCTGTCCATCAGCAAGCAGAGCCTACAGTTAAAACCTGGGAATGCTTGCGCAGCTCTCTACAGAGCATGACACATGAACCTTATTTATGGACCAACATGCGAAGGTCCACCTGAGTCAATGACGGGTCTGCCACTGGCAGGGGCTCCTAATCTAATTAAAGACCAAGTACAACTGAAGTTTTGCCTCTTTTTTTCTTTTCTTTTTTTTTTTTTCTTTTTTTTTTTTTTTTTTTTTTTCTTTTTTTTGAAGATGTACAAGATAATATATATATTGTGATTGTGGCTCACATCTTCCTTTGGTTTTACGTCTGATAATAACTTAAACACCTTCTATGAGTCGAGGATAAGCTTCCCATCCAATTTTCTTATAAATTGGCAAACAGGGTCTTTTTGAGTCAGATTCCCAAAACTGTAACGCTCTTGCTCGTCCCTGAAGAGATTCTACAAATTAATAAGTTCACGATGCACAACTCCATAAGAATGCATCTCAAGAGTCAATAAGATATCATCTAATGACTCATTACTTAGTCCATTCTTAATGAAGAATATTTTATCTTCTCTGTTTACGAAAACCTTCTCCAAAGAACGACATCACTTGTTACAATAAAATTGACAATATTAGCAAATCAAGATATGGAATTGACATAAATAAAAATTTATCAGGAAAATAATCATTGATAGGTGTGATATCAAAATGTGAGCCTGTTGTAAGTATGGACAAATGATCTGCAACAACATTTTCAGCTTCTTTCTTGTCTTTTATTGTGATGTTGAATTCTTGAAACAACAAAATCCACCGTATCAACCTAGGTTTACAAAAACTTATTGAGAAAATCGACAAGTGCATTAAATAGTCAAAGAAATAAAGTAATTGATTAAAAAGGAAAAAAACACTAAAACACACAAAATTAAGAGGGAAAAGAGAGAACAACGCACATGAATGCAAAACACATTAAGGATGTAAACACATGAAATTAAAACACTAGGGATCTTATTTCACTTGATTCAATAATCTATCATAGACAATAGAGTAGCTCATTCTAATTAATTTCTAATCATTCAATTGATGGGGAGAATCTAGTAATTAATTAAAACTCAATTCCTTAGTCTAAACCTTAACTATTAAAGGCAAAACCTTTACTCTATGAATTCTCATAGAAAATACCACAATTCTCCCACACAACCTATAACCTCTATTCTTAGATGATTATAAATCATGACACGTATTATTTATAGTCTAAGTCATATGCAAACCTTCTAATTCTATATACACCTCACTAGATCAATTTATAAGTGATCAATTCATAAAAACATTAAGAATCATAACAAGCACTCAAATTGAATAAAAAAAGAAATTGATTAAAATTCTAATCTTAATGCATGTCGATTGAATCAAGTTATGTCTTCACCCTAGAAACACACAAATTTAACTACACATGACAAAAGAGAAAAAGAAATAGGAAGAATAAAATAAAAATATATACAGAGCTCAACCTTCCATAAAAAAAATATTAACAAGTAGGCGGTAAATCTGTCATGGTAAAAAAAAAATATTAACAAGTAGGCGATAAACCTGTCATTAAATATTAACAATGATGTGGTATAAATCAACCACCAAATAAATATTACAATGGTGTGGTATAAATCAGCTAGCAAATATATATTATGTAGTAAATATATATTAACAAATGTGTGGTATAAACCACCACCAAATATATATTAACAAATAGAAAATAAATATTAACAATGGTGTGGTATAAAACCGACCACCAAATATATATTAACACTTAGTAAATAAATATTAACAAGGTGTGATATAAACCAACCACCAAATAAGTTAGTAAGTAGATAAATTAAAATGTTAGAAGCAAATAAATTAAAATGTTAGAAGCAGATAAAGTAAAAAGTTAGATAGTTGATAAAATAAAAAGTTAGATAGTTAGTAAAAGAGTTAGATAGTTAGTAAGTTAGTAAGCAAGAAAATTAAAAGGTTAGCAGGTTAGTAAGTTAGAAAGTTAGAAATAAAATACAAAAAGTAAAATACAAAAAATAAAGTGTAAACAAGTAAATTTAAAATATGAAAATCGGAGAATCTAAGCAAGCCGATTTTTTGCTCAGTGAGAGAAAAGAAAAGAAATATTATTTCATTAATGATTGCAGATTATAGAGGGAGAAAGGAGAGTTAGTACGTTAGTATGTACAAAAAAATTTAAAAGAGTAGAAAAAATATATATATGCAAGATCCACAAGAAAAAAATATAAATATATATATAAAATATTTACACCATAAATTTATTTTTCAAATCAAGCTCCCCGGCAATGGCACCAAAAACTTAATAAGGATTAAAAGTTACAAACCCAAGTGTAGATTGTTTCAAGTAATAAATTCTCGGGAGTCCGAGGTCGATCCACAGGGAATTGATGAAGAAAATTTCTTTGATGTAAAGTAAATATTTTGTCACAATAATAAAAATAATAAAACTTGGTTACAAATAAAAAAGACTTACTTGGATTAGGAGATCCACTCTTGGTAAGTAAATTAATGATAAGATTAATTCTTTTTATAACTCAATTAGAATCCACACATAATGAAAGTTTCAATCGGAAAATATAACATTCAAAATTCATTTAAGATTATATACATAATTATATTATGATTCCTTTAATCATCTATTAACACCACCACTTATAAATGGGTTCAAGAATTCATTGTGCCAATATTTTGTCTACAACAAATCAAGATATCTACTTTACAAGAAGAGTTTCTAAATTGATTAGAAATAAAATACAATACATATAATGACCACTTGATAATATATCATTTAAGCACAAAAAAGAGATTAATCTAACATTATTTCATTACCAAGAGTTTCACCCTTTCACCTAAGTAAAATAAAAATTAGTTACTTATAAACAAGAAGAAAAGAAGAGAGAAGAAGAACATAACTTCAATTTAGAACAAAAGAAAATTACAATAAGATAAACAAATAACACAATAGCATGATCTTGATCACTAAGACCAAGACTCTTCAAATGATCAGCCAAGGCTCCCTTTTATAAAGGATTAGGGATACAAAATGACAAGGGGGCTGATTCATGAGTGAGTGGATGAGTTAAAAATGAGTGAAAAATGCCAAATGACTTTTGATGAGTGAAAAATTATGGAGATTCTTTGTCTCTGAAATCATTCAGTTCTGAAGTCATTGAATGCATCAGAATATTGAAATGTGGTCTTCATGAAAGTTGTAGGATTTTGTCTTAACGTTCAAATGCCACTAGAATCACCTCAAAAGGCCACCTATAGCCCGAGATATGGCCCAATTACTGTACAGTGTTCAGGCCCAATTACAGCTCCTCTATTTTGACTTCCAAGCCCAATATGACCTCCAAGGAGTCCGAATTGAGTCTTGTGTTCTTATGAAAGTTGTATATATTGGTCTTACTTGCAGATACCAAAATTTTAGTCCAATCCAGATCTTATTGCCCGAGTTATACTCTGATTACTGCACACTGTTTATGTTCCAATCACAAAACTCGTATTCTTACTTCTAAGCCCAATTAGTTCTACTAGATGTCTGAAATTGACCTACAACTCTCATGAAAGTTGTAGAGCTCTCTCTTATATTTCTAACAAGGTAAAATACATAATTTTTAGACATTTAAAACTCAAGATATAGCTGAAATACAGAAATAGTGTAAGACATAAATCTTGCTAGAAAAAATCAATTAAGTCTAATTTGAGTTCAAACTTACAAAATATAACCAAACTCAATCAATTAAGTACATGAAGAGTGTAAATGACTAAAAATGAGGACTTATTAATGTATCAAATATGTGATTATCACTCACTATGCCTAATAAACCATAGCATATCATAATATATCCTAGAGTAGTTGAGGTGGGTAATATCCTCAATACGTCTGAGGGCTCATGACATCTTGAAACTATATTCATTCCTAGGATTTGCATAGACATACACATTAGACATAATTAAGCATAGCATGATAATTGTATGGATATCTGCTAATCATAACATAATCATACATTGCATTTGTATGGACAATTGTGTACCTTTGTGATTGAAGTGTTAACTTTATGGTTGAATAATCTGTATGATTGAATAAATTACTAGTATTAGAATACTTCTACTGAGATATGTTATTTCTCACCCCGATTGTGTTGCCATGTAAATCTAGGTGCGGGTTCTTCGAAAGGGGAGAAGAAGATATATGAGGATTAGCTTAGAGCAGATGTTGTTTTGAGCTGAGCTTATTATATGTTTTATATTTGCTTAGTTGTTTAGAGCTATGTATAAAAGTATGTCCTTTTGAGGCTGTGATGTATATATAACTTTTGTTATTGTGGCTCTCCATAATTATTTGTATAAATGTTATGGATTTAGTTGTGGTATATTAGAAGTAGCATGACCAGTGTTGTGTTATTCTTTTATATGATGATATATCTGGACAGTAAATATTAAGATGTTACAAAAGACCATCCTCAATTCATCACTATGATTGAGAAGGTATGTTACCTCTTCACTTACAATCATGTATGATCACCCTCTCTGGTAGTGAAGTCTCATCAACTACACGGTCTTCAATAATGATCACTATGATAGGAAGGATTGGTTACCTACTCATTCAAAATCATATTTGGTCATAACAATGACCTTTGTGATAGGAAGAATTAATTACATTCTCATTCAAAATCACATTAGATCACCCACAATGAGGATTCAACCTCATCAACATAGCTATGGAACAACAATAATGTCAATTACCACAGTAACTAGCATGTTAATTGATTTACATTCCAAACTACTAACATGAAATACAATGATGTTAAATACCACAATAATTAACATACCAATTGATTTAATTCCACCACACAACCACTTCATTAAATACCCCTATTAGAGTCTTCATACTAAAAAAGAAGCATAAATGAAGAAACTACACCATTGGAAGACTCCAAGGCAAACCAACATAACACCTAGTTTTTTTCTGGCATTCACGCTGCGGCATGCCCTGTGCCACACTACGGCGCCCAAGCCACAAGTTCAAGTACTAGCAAGAAATGCTGCCCAGGTCGCGGCATCCTTGTGCCACGCCGCGGCTCGCACCCCTGTTCTTCAACACGTCGCAGCACTCTAAGTGCCACATCGCGGCACCTATCTCTCGAGTCTCAAACTCTGGACGTGCATCGCACTCACGCTGCGGCGTGCTACGCCTTGTGCCGCGGCGCCCAATATAGAAGTCAGAATCTATAGATACGGGTACTATTCCATTGGAACTAAACCCTCTTCCAATCACTCAAAACTCGATTTCAAGTAATTTTCAACCTCTAACAAGGTCCAACTACACATAGCTACTCTTAATCCACCTCAATTTCACTCAAAATTACCAATCATGAAAAATCATCCAATACAAAACCTAAAACTCCAAAACTCAACTCAAGTCAGATTTAAGGCATACATGGGCTAGAAATTCTTTTCCATACACCAACAACTCAAAAACATGTCACCCTCAAGTTCTCCAACAATATTCAAACCAAAAGCACCAATATCACACTATAAGTCCATTATTCACATCAAGCAATCTAAGTAACCTAATGAAGAATATGGAAAGAAAGCGTGAAGCCAAGGTTCCCCCAACCTCAATTCCTAGAAATGAAGTCGATTAACCGTTCCTCTGCAAAGCTGAGCTTTCCCACTTGCTTTGTTGTTGATCCTTCTCCCTTAGCACTTTGATTTCCCTTCTCCTTTGCTTTTCCTGTGGCAGCCGTGAGATGAGATAAGAAAATGAGAACAGCTTCTCATTTTAGCCTTAAATAGGCCAAGAAACACAAACAAAAACAAGGGTCGTGCCCTCCTATTTTGGTCACTTAAGTGACCAAAATTCACCCGAACAGTTAAGAACGCTTAGTTATCACCAAACCAAGTTTCTCTACTTCCAACAGATTCAAAATAAATTCTTAAATTCATTAAAAATCTTGTTACATCATTTTCACATTTTTTCATATTTAGTCAATCTGACACTAAAACACACAACCAATATGCTTAAAAATGTCAAATTAACTCTAATAAATCCCAAATTTTAACCACATTTACTTTCACATATTTATGACCTAGAAACAAGTTCTCCACACTTATTGCCATAAACTAAGCAGTTTAAGTCAAAATCAAGGCTAAAAATAGCTATATTTCATACATAAAGTTACAACAAAGTGACTAAACATGCTCAGATGGTCACAAAACTTCACAAGAATAACAAACTAGTGTTATGCTACCTCTGTAACCATATACAAGTCTATCATGCTTTCATAGGTGTTACAACCCCCACCAAGCACACACCTAGCACCACATGAAGAGAGCCCACACCAATCAGTAAGCACAAAATCAACATCAAGTACCACCAATTCCCTTCTCCCCCAATAGTAAACAATCTCACATCAAGCAATCCCTCATTAGAAAATAAAGAGGGTAAGAGTTTCTTACCTAGTCATGATATTAATTGTAACTCAAAACTTAACTTCAAGTCCACTATAGATCTTCCCAAGTCTTGCTTAATCTCCCTTGAGCAAAGAACAATCAATTCCATGTCATGTATAAAAATCATAGTTATGACATAGTTATAAGTTTCTAAAAATAATGAAAATTTACAGGGTTGAGACCATTCCTCCTATTCATGTACAATTGGCTTATATCCAAGTACAATTGTCTAGACTAGACTTGTTTGAATTAACTGTTTGAAAATTTATATCCAAGTTGTTTGAATTGGGCCACTACATATGAACTCGTAGCTAAGCCCATGATTCACACCATGACCTATATTGGATCTTGGTTAAGTCCATTGATTTTTTGGGGTTAAATTTTAAAAACTTCATAACTTTATTCCATATGCAATTTATAATATCTTACTTTTAATTAGTTTAATTTATTTTAAAACAAAATTACAAATCATGCACTAGGTTGTTCAATATCTGAAAAGGATTTTTTTTCTTGTTTAACTTTAATCAAATCATTTTAAGATAATAGTTTTGTCAAATGGCCAAAACAGAAATGAAGCAGTATCAGGGGTACAAGTCAATATATTTTCTCAATAGAGTAGCATGCATCAAAGTTTTACGCCAATCACAGTTCACCTCCAATCTTGCTCGTTCATATAATTATAATCTTTCAAGTTAAATATGTTCAAGCTTTATATCATGAACATAATGCTAAACATTCTCATACATTACTCCCTGGAAAGGCAAAAGAAATTTTAAAGAAAAACAAGCCATATATATATTTAAGGGGGAGAAAAGATGGTAAAACAAAAATCAAGATTCCAATAACAAAAAAAACATTTTTTTCATTATTAACGACCAATTATTTCAGCTAACAAGTATTGGATCCACACCCCAATAACATCACTACAACCAAATGAGGGGACAACATCACATTTGGAGACAGAGAGGGAGAGGGAGTGGAGAATGAGGTAGGAACCAAGTACAAATGGTTTGAATAAAAGAGAAAAAAAAAGGCTACTAGCAAGAATGGAAAGCAATGAAGAAGGGCATTTTCAAGAAGCAAATTGGCTCTCAGAGTCAGTTACTCATCCTCACTTTACATATATAACTCCTATTCATTCTTAATCTTGTGCAGGCCATAAAAACTCAAGATGGGCATCCTAGTTTGTTTGGCCTAACATGTACATTTTTTTTAACAAACAAATTCTCACTTCCAAGCGACATTTCTACAGTATACCTATTTATCCAACTAGAAGAAAGAAACAATCACGTAGCATGTGCGTAACTTGGTTTGTTTGTCCTAACATGTACATGGTGAGTTCAATAATAATTTGTAAAAACAAAAGGCATTTCTATTTTTGAAGTCTAACTAAACTCTAATACTTGGACACTCATCATTTCTATTTCTATTTATCCATCTACAAAAGGCTTGTTTTATATGCAGAAGATCAATTTTTTAGAAAGCACTTGCCTTCTTAAGAACTGACAAAACATGATTGATTGTAAAATGGAAATTTGTTGTATAGTACCATTTCATTTTTATTTTTTATTCTACTTTACCATTTTATCTGCTTAACCTTACTTCTCTCCCCTATCACAAAGCAAAGGAACCAGAGGATCTCTGGTTAATATATGCTTTTGTGCAGTTAAGGAACAATTCTGCAGCTCTGCTAGCTTTATGTTAGTATTGGGCTACAGATGGTGAAGGATACAAGGTGAGAGTTATATAACTTATTAATGATTAGCATTTGTCTTATATTTTATTTCACTATTGCTCATTGTTTTCTTTTCCTCCTTTGTTCTCAGTAGGATATGGTTATCCTTCCATATAAGGACAACCTATTATTATTTAGTACATACTTGCAGTAGCTGGTCATGGAATCTCTAGGCAAGGAGTTTGACTTGGACAGTAATCAGGTATGTCTTATTCTTATGTGCAACAAATCTAAATAACAGTATATTCGTACTTTGTCCTGCATTTTTTGGGTGAATTTCTAGATGCGTTTTAATCAGTTTATACTTTATAGTTGTGCTTGTATGAGGAAGTAGCCTAGTGGACTCTGTAGCCTATAGTTTCTACTTGATGGTTTATGTCTTGATACTGTGTATACATTGTCGCACTATCATATGGAGCCCACTTGTATCACATTTGACATCAACTCGATTGGACATTATTGATAGGGGATTGCTACATGTTATATCACATTTGTTAACTATGTTTAGTATTTAAATGCTTTAATCCTTCATGAGTTAATGATATATCTGAATCTGACTTTTCGATTCCACAGGTTAATCAAGGAATTAGTGTCTATGGAAATAAAGGAAGCACAAATCAGCATGCGTGAGTTTTCATGCTAGTTTTTAAGTTGGTTTGATATAGTTTATTGATTTGATTAATATCTAGTAAACTTCTTCCCCCTTACAGCTATATTCAACAATTGAGGGAAGGTGTGCACAATTTCTTTGTGACATTCATTGAGGTGCTACGTGATAGATCCCCTGGTCACGATTGGGTACTCAAACCTAGTGTCACATGTGGTGACTACTTGTTTGGTATGCTACAGGTATGATCTACTAATCAAGCTTATTTTTTTATCAAACTTGATGTTCTACTTAAGAATGGTTGTTATTGGTTTTTCTTTTTGCTCAATGATAAAATTAGAATTTCTGCAGGGAACACAGTCAGCTATGTATGCTAATAACTAAGAATCCATCACAGTCACTGTACAAGAAATGACACCAAAAGCAAGTAAAAAAGTAGTAGGTGAAATATTAGTACTTCAAAAGCGAGTGTTGGTAGTGCAAGCAAAATTTTCTAGAGTTTTCCATACTGATCTCAGCCTAAGTATATGTTTGAACTGTCATAGTCCATGTCTGGTTGTTTCATTTATAAATTTAAATTCCAACATTGCCTTTAAGAGTCAAATTTAGAATTATGGAACATCACTTTTTATACCACCATTTTTTATTCAGCCCCAAGCACCATCATTTAGAATTCTAATTTTCAATCTTTAATTAATCTTGAACAAAACAGAACATTTGAAGTGCTCCATCCAGTAGCCCTTAACTCCTACCCTTAACTCTTACATGTTAAAAACTAGAAAATTAGGGAACAACAAGGCCAAACATCTATCCAAGTGCTCCTAGTCTGTATGTTTGAGTCAGTTTTACCATTAAATAAAAGCTTCATACTCTAAACAAATGATAAAAAATAAAATAAAATAAAATCCTTTAAATTGCTTGTATCATGTTTAGCTCACAAAGGTTCTCTCCATTTTCCATAATTATTTATATATGCGTACATATGTATCAGGTTTCTTAATACTCTATACAACTACTTATCTTCATTAATGACGCTTTTACCGATACATTATTATAAAGTCAAACATGAGATTTCCCCTCCTTATATGCCACTCTATTTCACCCTCTTTATAATAAGCCCAAAACTCATTATAGCAGCAAACAATCAACACCATTAAGGCTCCCACATAGAGCAATAACATCAAAACTCAACCCAAAATAGTGAGCATAGAGAGAATAGAGCAAAAGTAAGGAACAAAGCAACCATAAACCCACAAATGGACACACAACCCATTCAGCAATAATACATATTGGGGAACCTGAAATCAAATCAAAGAGAGGTACCTGAAATCAACACAGCAACTGAGAGAAGTGACAAGATGAAATCAAAATTGGGGAACGACACGATACAACTAAGAGAAGTGAAATCAACATGGCAGCAGTACCTGAAATCAACGCATCCTCATTAATTAATTGGTCTTGCAGGTGTCGAGAGGGTAGAGGATGGACAACAAAGAGAAATGTTTGCCTCAAGAACAGTGGCACGCATCAAAAAAATTTAGGGAAGTAAAGGAAAGAAGAACAAAAAAAAGACCTAAAAAATATAATGCTATTGTTTCTATAAACTACATCAGTGAGCAAGCCATCTAAAGCAGTAATACCCTTAACTCCGGTACTGGAGGCCATGAAATCCCTCCATTCCCCTTGCTCAATCATGAACCAATTATTAACATATATATATGTCATTAAACACATCAAACAACATCCTTGAGTATCATATCCATGCAAAAAAAATGTAAAGTTGCATTATTTTAGTTGGTATATATACAATAACCACCCTTAAACTCTACCAGCTAGCCTAAATCTTTTCATTTGTTAGACATGGTTGAAACCATAAACAAAAAAAGGTACCCCAAAGGTTTATCCATAAACTTAATTGGACTACAAACAAACCCCACAATTACAATTACAATGACAAATCTGAAGATGTAATCAAGCACAATGAAGCAAAACAAATACCTCAAACAAAAAGGGGTCTTGATTTACAAATTCCAAAAGTGACACATAGCCATACATGGAGAGAAATGAAGCTTCTGACTAGAGTGCTTCAGGAAAAAATATAAAAAAATAATAAAAAAGGCACCTTGTTAGGGGATGAACCATCAATTAAACGCTTAGCAGCAAACCCTAGCGGAGAGAAAGGAGTGGCATAGAGACAATGTGGAGATGAAGAGCAGAGGCCGATGAAGAATAAATGGAGTGAGTCTGTTCTTTGAGCCTTACGGGGTGGAGACGTACGTGGGGCGGAGTGACTTTGAGCCTTTGAGGTTCTGAAAGAAAGGGAGATGAATTTGCTTTTGGGTTAGCAGAAATGTATTAGAGTCAGCAGTTGTTTCGAATGATTTGCAAAAAAAAATAAAAAATCAGTGGGAAACAAAATGCTGCGCACGTTATAGAAATATATTAGGGCACGTTTAGGAAACGTTGCCTCAAATTATTAAATAAGCTACGCTTTATTAATGTTGTATTTTATATAAAAAAATATATACCCAAATGTATAATATGGCAACGCTTAAAAAGTGCACTATTTACATTTTAAGAGTACGTTTTTCAAGTGTTGTTAGAAAAATCGTTGCTAGAAGCATTCAAAATAGGTTATTCTTATAAAAGTATTGTCTATTAAGACTTTAGACTATACTTTTTAAGTGTAACTTAAAAAAATATAATCATAGACCAATTTTATTGTAGTGATAACAAGAATAATAAGTAGTACTAGTAGAGTACAATGGTTGGTATGTGCAAGACAATAACGATGCATGAACTGTGGGATTCTGTTCACGTTGAACATATTGATGCCTATGAGGGTTAATGGTGGCGCGCTCTTGACTATGTATGGTTCAATTGGGAGGCGCAGCGATGATGCAGGTATGGAAATTTAAAATATCTATTCTACTGGTGTCGGATATGTGTATCCAATACTAATATTATATTAAATATTCAGATACTTAATAAAAGTTCATTTGTATTGCATTTATAATGACTGGACTTAAAATAAAACTTTTTTCTCTACTTTCCCCTCAATTATAAAGTTCCCAATTATTATATTTTATTTATGAAATTTTATGATACTTTCATATGTTTTTTGATATTTTATAAGATGATATATATAACTATTAATATATATGTTATGTTTTATCTTACCATATTTGTATCTTAATTTTTTAACATATTTGTATCTTAATTTTTTAACAAAAGATGTTTGATTTTATCATACCCACGATGTATCTGATATCCATATTTATAGGTAACATCAAACTAAGAAGAAGCTATCTCCCAATAAAATCGTGGTTTATTGGGGAGGAAGCTAGGGAGGAGTGTTTTGAGGGTACGTAGTGTTGAGATATAGGGCTTTATTTTATCAAAATTTCCTCCATTTCTGCATGTTAAGAAGCTATGGGTCGTGGTTTTTTTGTTTTAAAAAGTGGACATAATGATAATAATTTATCGAATCTATTAATTTCAATAATTTATGACATATCAATACATATAAAAAAAAAGATTTTAGAGTTATCTTGAAAAAATATCGATAAAGAAGTCATTGTTGAAACCCTGAAAAACAAAACTCAATGAGGGAAAGATACTATTCTTATCCCACAATAGTCGCTCATGTGTTAGTATTAATGGGGTAACTGTACGCACTAGAGTGACTAGGAATAGGGGCCTCTCCCTATATATATAGAACAATTAAAATGGGTTAAATCTACCCACTATGGTAAACTCATATATAGGACCCATGAAACAAAACTCATATATATGAGTAGTGCTTAACAACAATAGGCCCATTAACAATATTGATCACAATTTGGGCTAAACAAAATGCTCTAATAATTTTGTCATCCAATTAATCTGGATTTCACAAAAAATATAATATAATTTATGCTAGTCCATAAATAAAAAATCTAACATTCTCTCACTTGGACAACATAAGTAATATTATATCACTTTAATAAGAAAATAATTCTCTAGATTAATCAAATAATATGTGGTCACAACATGATGTCAAAATCGAGTTAGCACTCTCAATAACTGGTCCAAAATAAAACTACAAGTATCTTAACAATGCAGAAAATCATACTCAAAAGAGTACTGATATCATACATGCAACATACTCATATCTCGGTGACCCATCAAAATGTGGTAAATGGATAATAGGAAAACACATTTAAAATTGTATGTCAATATGTGATCAAAGTGCATTTCCTAACAAAATGACCCCAAGTATCCACCTAAGATGCTTTCTGAGATTTAACTAAATCTCAGCACAACAACAAAATGAGACTGAGTCCAAAATATTTCCACAATATGTCATATCATGAATAAACAAAATTGCACAGATAATAATAATAACAATATGGCAATGATAATAATAATAACAATATAATTGTCTCGAGACATAATAAAATGAGGTCATAACAAAATTACAAAACAAACTTCCACTAACTCAAAACATCAAAAGACCTCACTATACCCATACAGGTCACATGATTAATAAAAACTTTAACAACTAAACCTTTCGTTAGTGGGTCTGTAACCATAAGTTCTGTAAGAATATGCTCGACATGAGTTTGAAACTCTTGAATCTTCTCTTTCACAAACATGAATTTTGTATCAAAATCCTTTGAGCGCTTTGAGCTTTTATTAATTCGAGAGAAGCATACTACGATAGAGTTATCACAATAAATAGTAAGAGGCTTGGAAATACTCTCCACAATAAGAAATTCAGTAATCAAATTTTTTAACCATATCCATTGGTGCGTAGCCTCATAACAAGCTATATATTCTACCTCCATAATAAAAGTAGTTGTAAGTGTCTGTTTAACACTCTTCTAAGAAATAGCTCATCCTGCTAACATAAAGATATACCTTGATGTGAACTTGTAGTCATCTGGACAACCATTATAATCAGAATCAGTATAGCCTATCACCTCAAGGCAGTCAAACCTCTTATAGGTGAGCATATAATTTTTGGTACCCTGTAAATACCTCATAACTCGTTTGCAGCCTGCCAATGAGCCACACCAAGTTTGCTCAAGTATCTCCCAAGTACACTAACAACAAAAGCAATATCAGGACGTGTACAAACTTGAGCATACATAAGGCTGCCAACATCGGAAGCATATGAGACTTTCTCCATTTCAGCAACATCTTTATCACTTTGAGGACATTGGGTATTAGAGAGTCTTTCACTCTTTTGAATAGGTGCAGTACAAGGATTACAATATTTCATATTAAATCTATTCAGAATCCTTTCAATATAAGCTTTTTGAGACAAGCCAAGAATACTACGAGATTTGTCACGGTGAATCTCATTACCTAATACAAAAGAGGCATCACCAAGATCTTTCATATCAAAATGTGCTATCAACATCTGCTTAGTCTCATTCAAAAAAATAATATCATTACTAGCCAACAATACATCATCAACATATAAAACAATAATGATGAATCTGCTCCCACTAAACTTCAGATAAATGCATTAGTCAACAGTATTCTCTTTAAAACCAAGAGAACTAACAATATAATCAAATTTCAAATACCATTGCCTGGAAGCCTGTTTTAATCCATAAATGGATCTTCTCAATTTGCATACCATATGATCTTTACAATCTTCAACAAAACCATCAGGTTGATCCATATACACATCCTCATACAAATTAGCATTCAGGAATGCGGTCTTAACATCCATTTGATGAATCTCCAAATCAAAATGAGTAACCAAGGCCATCACAATACGAAAAGAATCTTTAGTAGAGACTGATGAGAAAGTCTCCTTATAATCAATAACTTCCCTCTGGTTATATTTCTTAGCAATAAGTCTGGCCTTATACCTCTTAATTTCACCTCTAGCATCACGTTTAGTCATAAAGATCCATTTACAACCAACCATTTTACAATCAATAGACAACTCCACAAATTCCCAAACATTATTCTTTGTCATAGAAGCTAAATTATCCTCCATAGCCACTAGTCATTGTGCACTATTAGGACTAACCATGGTCTCTTGAAAAGAAATAGGATTAGAATCCTCAACTGAATTAAACTCATGCTCCTGCAGGTATACAACATAATCCCTGAATCTAGTAGATTCAGCGGATACAGGAACCCGCTCAAATCTTCTCAGTGGAGTCACAACAACATTTCGAAACTATACATTATTTTCGACTTATTGAGGGATATCGACATTATCAATAGGATCAACAACATCATCATTATAGATCAAAGGAGATGACATTATCCCTAGAAAGGGATCAATAGGAATAGGAACAACAACATGCTCCTCACTGAAATCAACAATATGCGGCTCCCGAGTTCCACCATGTTTTAAGTCCCCTTCAAAATAGACAGCACGATCAGATTCAATAACTCTAGTAGTATGAGAAGAACAATATAATCTAGAACCTCTTGAGCCAATACAATAGCCAATGAAGAAACCACTGATGATTTTGGGATCAAGCTTCTTTAAATGTGGGTTATAAGGTCTCAACTCTGCCCGACAACCCCAAACACGGAAATGCCTCAAGGTAAGCTGTTTGCCTATCATAAGCTCATATGGAGTCTTCAACACAGATTTACTTAGCATATTATTCAATATATAAGCAGCAGTCTTCAAGGCATCTCCCTACTAGAATTTTAGAAGAGTGGAATGACTAAGCATACATCTCACCATATCCATAAGAGTACGATTTCGTCTCTATGCAACTCGATTTTATTGTGGAGTGCCGGGCATGGTGTACAGTGCCTCAATACCACAGTCCTGTAGAAACCTAGCAAAGGTCCAGGATTTCTACCATTTTCATCATACCTACCATAGTATTCACCGCCTCTATCAGATCTCACACATTTGATCTACGTACTAAATTTTAATTTAACAGCGACTTTGAATACTTTAAAGGCATCTAAAGAATCAGATTTCTCACGTAGCAAATCAATCCAATCGTACCTAGAGAAGTCATCAATGAAGGTGATAAAGTACCTAAAACTACCCATAGCAATAGAAGTAATGAGCCCATAAATATCTGTATGAATCAACTGTAGTATTCCTTCACTCCTAGTAACCCCACTCTTCCTAGCTCCAACTGTAAGTTTCCTTTTTATGTAATTAACACAGATATCAAAATCAAAGAAGTCTAAATCATGAAGAATATTCTCCTTGATCAACCCCTCTATTCTCTCCCTAGAGATGTGTTTTAGACGTTTGTACGACAACATAAAAAGGTTTCCAACAACTCTACCATGCTTGTTCCTAAAAACATTATTGATATCTAAACGTCGTTAGATCAACAAAATGGGTCAATATTTGACATATAAAGGCCATTAGACAAAACTCTAGAAATACTAAAAATAACTAGAATGAAAACATAAGGTAAGGAAACTCTCTTATCATTAAATAGATACGACAGTGTCATTATCCAAAAAGAAACTGGAAACAAGTTCCTTTTTATAGAGAACACATAGATGGTGCATTTTAAACCTAAAGAATATCCAATACACAGATTCAAGGAAATAATACCTATATACTCTACTTTGACATTAACTTTATTTCCTATGTGATCAATAACTCTCCTTCGCTTGGCTTTCGCCTATTTTAAACTCCAGTAATGAGCTTGTGACGTGAGTAGTTGCCCTAATATCTAACCAACAAGTGTTAGAAGGAACATTAACAAGATTGGATTCATAACACATTAGAGTCAGGGGTTCAACTTCCTTTTCCTTAATCTAATTATTAAACTCTATACAATTAGCTCATTTGAGCCAATTCACAAATTTCGTGGTGCATTCACAATCACCATTGACACCATCATGCTTAGTCTTAGTCAACACAGAGAGGTCACATGCCCTTCTAGATCTATCAATAGCTTCACAAAAAAATGGTTGATGTTATCCACTTTATGAAAACTCTCCTTAATGGCTTTGTCCATGCTATACTTTATTGTCATGAGACGAACTTTATTTAAATGATCTCACCTTTTATATTTCACCATAATCGTAGCGAAAAACATATCTATGAGCTTCAGGGCTCATCCACAGTGAGAACAACATCAATAATAGAGGTGGCTAAAATAAACCCATTGACTCAACCCAGTCCTCATACTTGGCCCACATAACTTTGTCAAAATATTTATTTTCATCAGCAAAGCTGAATCAATATTTTAAAGGAAGATTTTATTGTCGAGTATTTCAATAAACAAGATGAGCAATAACCATATTGGAGCCCTCCCATGAAATTATAATCCCGCCTAAGGGTCCTGAATTACAACACAGGAGTAGACTTCCACAAACATTAAAATCATGTTTCTAAAGCTAGTATTGAGAGGATACTGAAAACTCTAAAGACATAACCTCAATGCTCTTAACAAATTATTAGAAATTATATTACTAAAGGCAAACCATAGGGTAAGTGCATTATCAACATAATTCTCAATGCCACAAAATAATAATATTTTATTAACAAAATAGCACCTTACCACAATTGGTCTCGCGAAGGCGAGCTCACAATCATGCAAATTGCCCAAAAATAATATTACTTAACAAATCATCATGAATTACATTAATAAAGGCAAACCGATAGAATAAGCGCATTATCAATATAATTTTCAATGCAACATTATTAACAAAATATCAACAAAATTGACACCTCAACACAATTGGTCCCGCGAAGGCGAGCTCACAATCATTAAAAGTGCCCAAAAGCTCTGCAACATTTTTAAATAATTACTCTCAGAACAAAATTGCATAAAGAATAACAAGAAATAACAATATATATAATATTTTACATAACATTTTATGCACAAAATAACATTGAAATGATTCCAGTGACTAAACAATATCAAGTCTGAGAGTACAGATTGTACAACACTCTCAGTAGTGTCACAATCATGCTTAAAAAAAATTCAAATCAAAACTTGGAGAGTATACAATAATTTTTAACATTATGCAATATTATATATACAACATAATATCAAAATTATTTAAATAATCAAATAACGCAAAATTTGAGAGTGTGCAATATATATGATATCCAATAGCAAAGTGTTTCAATATAGTACCATAATACTTTAAATAGCAACTCTCATAATCAAATCGCATAAATAACAATAAAATAAATAATTTTTTAAAACATTATATATTAATTTATGCAGAATAACACCAAAAATTATTTCAAGTATCTATAAAACATCAACTATGAGAGTACACAATATATACCATGCTCAATAACATCACAATAATACACAAAAAATTTTCACAGACAAAAGAGGAAAATACCATATATTTTTAATAATTTTAATCTCTAAAAATTTTGAAATAAATAATAAATAGACATAATTTTTTAAGATAATCTAAACAAAATTATTTTATTAAAATTTTGTATTAAACACAACTTCAAAATAAATAAGTTTTGAAATTTATTACTTTACACAGAATTCTATTACACAGAATAAATAATAAAGAAGAAGAGGAGCGTTAAAAAAAACAATAAAAAAATTTGAAGGATTGCGTCGTGTACAGTATCGCCACAAAAAATAATTGAGCAATGCAATAACAAAGGGCATACCGCTTCAGCACAAAGGACGTGATCATCCAATTTTTTCAAATAATACTTTGAATTGAAAATCACGTGATAATAACAAAAAGGCACACTACTCTAATACAAAGACGTGATCATCTAATATTTCAAATAAAGCTTTGAATTGAAAATCACATGATTTAATATTTCATATTTCTATAATTTTAAATCTCATTTATTTTATAGGTAAAATAAAAAATTAATAATCATAATTAGGATTAAAAATATTAGCTCTGATACTAATTGATAATAATTTATCAGATCTATTAATTCTAATAATTTATGATATATCAATACATATAAAAGAAAAGATTTTAGAGTTACCTTGAAAATGCGTCGATAAAGAAGTCATTGTTAAAACCTTGAAAAATAAAACTCAATGAGAGAGAAATATTATTCTTATCCCACAATAGTCGCTCATGCATCAGTATCAATGGAACAACTGTATGCACTAAAGTGACTAAGAATAGGGGTCTTTCCCTGTATATATAGAATAATTAAAATGAATTAAACCTACCTATTATGGTAAACTCATCTACAGGATTCATGAAACAAAATCCACATATATTAACAGTGCTTTAACAACAATAAACTCATTAACAATACTAATCATAATTTGGACTAAACAAAATATTCTAATAATTTTATCATTTAATTAATCTAAATTTTATAAAAAAAATATAATATAATTTATGCTAGTCCATGAATAAAAAATCTAACACATAAAACTCAGGAAGAATTGGATGCAGTGTTAAAGTGAATTGTCATTTAGAAAATAAAGGTTTGAACTCTAAAATTGTTATGTGCAAGGGGAGTCTAATCGTATTAATGATACTTATGATACTTAAAAGGTGTGAGAATATGTTAGAAAAAAAAGTCAACATCAAAACTTAAAATCTCCCTAATCTTTTGGTAATAAATAATTCTATATATGTTTTTTAATAATTTTTCAATATACTTTCAAATAATTATGGGCTTTAATCACAATTTTAAGTAAAGAAAGTCCCAACACAGCGGTTCTCTTATTAATAGAATAAATTTAGCTTTTTATGGTTCACCAATTATCCTTTCTCAACCTTTTTTCTCGTCCTTTCACTAAAAAAAAACACCATTCAAAACAGTGAGCCCAAATATAGCCTTTGCACCTGAAAATTGTAGTGCGACTTATTTGGTTTTCACCTAAAAAAACGTTGAGCTGCTGGTTTTGATTTGACTCTCAACCGGTAGGGGGCGGTGGATCAAAATCCAGTGCTCTCTGGATTTTCACTTTTGAGATTTTCCACCCTGAAGACTCCCTCTTCTTGGTTGGTTTATTCTCCTGAACGACCAACCAAGAACTGCTCAAGAAGTTGCTTGCATGCACATCTCTTTCTTCTGCTCAACTTTTCTCCCACTATACCAACTTGATATATATGTATGTGTTCTTCACTGATATATATGCTTGGGGTTTTGTGGTTTCAATATTAGGGAGGCCAACAAAGTCATGTGATTAATTTAAACATTTGTTCTGAAGGTAGCCAGGTAAGGGGTTGTTTTTTATTTTTATTTTTATTTCCAACTCAAGTTTTCCATCTTAAAACATTTTCCCTGTTGGAACTAATTGCAGCACAAGCTGATGGTATATATATATATTTATGTTTCTTCCTTTTTTGAAGATTTATGAAAAGAAACATGGACAAATCCTTTTTTTACCCAGAAAGATCACAAGTGAAAACTTAATTGACAAATGGATTGTGGAGAATGGCTTAGGCCATCAATTTATTGTGTGTCAACTGTCATGAAATAATATGGCCAAATGATTAATTGGTACAAAGAAGATTTCTTATATGATCATGTTGGCTTACTTTTTCTTTCAGAAAGTTTTAGTTGGTTCCATTGAAGATTTAAAGCACCAGCAGCAACTTTTAAGTGGAAGGTTTCTGGTGCAAATATATCAAAGTGCTTCATCTATATAATGTCGACCAAGGTGAAAGGCCTCCTTAAAGGACTTAGATACATATCCCAAATATTTGGTAAGTGCATTCTTCCATTCTTATAAAGAAATTGAAATGGAAAAGTACATTTCCTTAACCTCATGAAGTGAATTTTACTAAACACCTCTGTAGTTTTTTCTTTAAGAATATATACGTACATTTTCTAGTGCAGGGAGGGAGAGGGGAAGGAAGAGAATTGAAAGAAGATAAGAATAATTTTATTTAGAATTTTGATTAGGAGTTTAGGTATTGCTATATGAAACTTTTTTTATTTTGTTGGAACTTTGCTTTCTCAAGCTTTGATGTTGGAAATTTAGTTTCTTAAGAAATGCTGTGTAAGGGATTACAAATACAAACTTTTGGGGATTTTTTCTTGACTTTTATTGATAAAGGTATTTCTGAGTTTATTTTATTAATGGTACCTAGATTGCTTTGTTGAACTCTATTTGATGGGAAAAAAATGTCAAATGTCATATATTTTTTTTTCACCCTATTCATCTCTATTTTTAATCGCAAACATTGGAAAACCTGCCTTTTTCTTATTGTTAGTTTAGTTATGCTTTCAAATTGAAAATTCAAATTATAAATTGAGTTACTGAATAAATCATAATAAATTTTGCAGATGAGAAAGAAGAAGAAATTCAAATTGGATTCCCAACAGATGTAAAGCATGTGGCACATATTGGATCAGATGATCCATCAGCAAATGCACCAAGCTGGGTACTATTCTCATAAATTCTTCCTCATGAAGCATGATTTTTTTGGTATTACATGAAGCATGATTTTGTTGTTTCTTAATGTGCAATTTGAAAACTTGTGCAGATGACTGAGTTTAAAAATACTTCAGAACCCTCATCAGAAACAATAAACGCTACTGAGAAGCTTGAAGGTTTGCATATATTCCTACACTGCAATTAGAATGAACTAAGTATTATTTGCTTGCTTATGTACGATTGTCACACTCACACACACCACAAACTTGATATACGATAATTAATGGCCTATATATATTAAATGCACAAGAGAAGAAAAACTAAATACTAGCTTTTAGGGAAAGCCCATATATATGTCTTATGCCTATTTTTTTGGTTCAGATATGCCTTATGCCTTCGACACACTGTTTGGATGAAACGAGAGAAAAAGAAAAACAGATAGAGAGAACAGGAAATAAGAAAAAAAAAAATCTGTCATTCTGTTTTACTCGGGTTAAAATTTGAGAAAAAGGCAATTACCAAAAAATACAAAAACAGTGCGGAAAAAGAAGAAAGCATATTTCATATGTGAACTTTATATTTGAGCAAATGTTTATTAAAAGTTCACCCATAATGTCAATGATGTAAGATAATATTATACAAATCCTGTAAAAAAAAGAAGATAATATTATACAAGTGATTTTTGACTTTTAAGTGGTAAAATTGTTGATACATTTTTTTAATATATATTAACACCTTGCAAATATAAAAAAGTTCACATCGATTTTTGTATATCGTATTATATTGCAATTCAATAACTTTTCACATATGGTCTTTTTCCCCCCTTTTAGTATTTTTTAAATAAATTATCCTTTAAATCTTATGCTGGTGTTACTTGATTCACACGAACATATAAATATGAAAATTTTATACAATCTAAAATTTATATGATTTGAATTGTGTAAAAGTACCAAAGTTTAACATGCATGCAATATGTATCAAATTATTTCACAATAAAAAGCTCACGAAAAAAATTATTTCACAATAATCTCTAAAAAAATTAAATATTCGTGTAATATTCTAAAGATTTTAAATTTGATATATGATTAGTGTAAATTTTTTTTGAACTATCATCTATAATGATATATTGGTACATTATTTATAGAGGTAGACTTTTGAAATAGTAATTATAATAGTCAAACTCTTTTAATATTGAATTAAAATATATAATTAGATGATAATGTAATTAATAATGCAACTTCACATATCAGATATAATGAAATTCCTTTGGTATCTTTTATTTTTATGCTGGTACCACTATCCTTAAAAGTTATTAATTAATATTTTGTTATATGTATTTCTTTTAAGTAAAACATGGCTACAAAAATAACATTATATTTATATTTTAAGTAAGTGTGATGAACTAATATTATCCACTAATTATCAAGAAGATAATTCTATGATATCCATAAAGTATTTTCATTGACTTTGTTATTTTTGATAAAATTTTAAATATTTATTATAAAATCAACATTTAATGAATATTTGTTAATTTACTTGATACTATATTTAATATAGAAATTCTTAGTTAAGAGATAATAAAAAAAAATTCATTTTACTTACCCCAGTTTTATGTGGAAATTTTTATATTTTTGCTCTCTGAATACTTTAATTTTATCTCTTCTTTTCTTTCCTATTGCATTAACATAAACAGTGTTACCATTTTGCAGAACTCAACAACAATTCAAGTTCAAAAGCATCATCTAAGATTCGACATCTCATTCCCAAGTCTAGACACCATTCAATCGACAACGAGTCCAATGGCAACGACGATTCCTCGACCAAGCATAAGCACACGCGTCGCCACCGATCATCGGACCCATCATCGGACAACTCGGTTCACGAGTCCTCGGGCGGTTCCCGACACTCGAGGCGGCACCGCCGCGGCTCGAACCACGGATCCGAATCGCCGTCTCAGGATGGGACACCGCCGACAGCGACCAAACACTCTCATCGGAGGAAATCGAAGACGACATCCTCTGAAGACGGTTCGGTTCGAAAGCCGTCATCATCGAAAACCAGCAGGAGATCATCGAAAGGGGATTCGTTAACCGATATCTCTCTTACGGATTTCGGGTCCGGGTTTGGGCCTGAAAGTGGTCACGGATCAAAGTAGAGTTTAATTATTTAATTAATTAACCGAATAATTGGAGTTAATTTGAAGAGAGAGAAAGTGATGCCAATGAGAATATAAAGGGAGGGAGTGAAAGGGGGGGAAAGGAAATGAAGGTGTTTTGTAAGTTGTAAATTACAGATTTTGATGCATTTGTTTAATTGGAGATGTGACTTCAATCCTTTTCATACCATTTTTTTTTTCAATATTTTTTTTTCTACTTGTCTTCTTAATGTTTATATGTTCTTCTTTTGTTTTAATATTTATTTATTGCGATGATTTTTTATTGTAATTTTGATTATATTAATTATTTGTGAACTTTTTACATTAGTTAGATAAAAGTTAATCTAGTCTTACTTAATTTTTAAAAAAAATTATAAAATGATTCTTATATTAAAAGTTAATCTAACCTTACTTTAGAAGATTTGTTGTTAAAATAAACACATCATTAAGAGCATGTGCATAATTTTAGCTAGAACTGTCTGTAGACTTGACAATAAAATGAAACACATGTCGTCTATCATAGAAAAAGAAAGAAAATATACATGAATATGTCATGAAAGTGTATGCAAAATATACAGAATATTGTATAGTTCGTGGATATGTATGCTTTTTATCCTAAGATGCATGTTCAGATGCAAAGAAAATGTCAAAAGTGCAACAACAAAACCAAAATGTAAATTAAAGCAGAAACATGCAAGCAAAAATTGTGCACCAAGTATGCAATGCTTTTTTATGCAAGAAAAGATCATGATTACTGAAAGAAAAGCTGATGCAAAAAATGATAGAAAATTGCAGCAAAGATAACATCACTTTAATGCAAGAAAAAAAGAGATTTTGATATACAAGCATGATGCAAACAAATACAGAAAAACTCAACAACTAAACCTAAATCTAGTTGCATACGTAAAATAAAAGCCTAGATCTGATATGTATATATGCAGAAAAAATCATTGCAAGGTTGCTAGCTTTTTAATGCTAGGAAAACAAGATGCATGCAACTTAATGCAAAAGAAGAGGAAATCATTGCTTAAAACTTAAGGCAACACTCTTTGGCTCTTCTGGCAACAATATATAAAAGATTTTTTTTTTTTTGTATAGAATAAAATAGTTTTCTATTTTTGCCATTTGATAATGCTTATAAATTGTTGCGTATTCCTTTACTACCACAACTATTTAAAAAGTTAAATTTTTTGAATGATATGATAACACATTCTTAAATGATAATAAAATATATTAAATTTAAATTTTTTAATATTTATTAGAAAAAGCTTGAGTTCATACTTAAAAACTTAAAACAAAATTGTAGAAAAATGTTCAGCCAAAGTAGCTGTATTTTAATGCAAGAAAAAAAATGATGAATTTCATGCTTAATTAAACTTATACGCAAAGGTTAGAGAAAAAGTGCAACGAAGTGGCTGTATAATCTTAATGCCAAAAAAGGTTGGTTTTACCCACGTCGTAAAGAAAGTAGTGCACTCTTGCCAAGGATAAGAGAATGATGGTTTCTCCTTTTGTTTCATGCTGCGAGAAGGGAGAAGAATGACAACAAGCATATATATTCATCATTGAACAAAACGAATACCAAGAAAGGAGACAAAACTTAGATAAAGTTTTTATATTATAAATAGAAATGAAGAGATAAATGTTGATAAATTTATATATAATTTTAAAGAAATAAAAAATAAATATTGATAAATTTGTATAAATTTTTGAATAAATAAATATAAGAACACTAACTTCTATTTATACAAGAAGATTGTTGTATAGGAAAGAAAAATAATAAATTATAATTATGGACTAAATTAATTATAATTATCTCAAAAATTAATCGTGATCAATCATAATCTCAATCATAATTAATCACGCTAAAATTAATCATGATCAATCATAATTTCAATCATAATTAATCATGATAAAATCAATCGTGATCAATCATAATCTCAATCATAATTAATTACTCTAATATCCCCCCTCAAACTCAAGTGGGTATAGAAGAAACCAACTTGAGTTTAGAAATCAGAATGCGAAATCGACCAAGAAGATGATTGAGTTTGGAGTTTAGAGTCTGGAGTATGGAATTTAGGACAAAGTCTAGAGTCTGGATTTTGGAATCTAAGATGAAGTTTGAAGTTTGAAATACGGAGTCCAGAGTAAGAAATTTAGGACAACAATTGGAGTCTAGAACGAAGTCTGGAATCTATGACAGTAATCGAAATATAGAATGAAGTCTGGAATCTAGGACAAAAATCAAAGTCTGGAATGGAGTTTGGAATCTAAGACAGTATCTGAAACGAAGCCTAGAACGGTGTCTAAACGGAGCGAACAACAATGGTCTGGAGCAGTGTCTAAGCGAAGGTTTGGAATAGTGTCTAAACAGAGTGGACAACGACTGTTTGGACCGAGAGCCTAGACTCTCTAATATCAAGTTAGAAATTCTCTTCAAGATGGATACCATTCTTTTAAATGGTTCATCTTTTAATGGAGCCTTAAGTTCATCTATTTTTGGGTTTTATATTGCAACCCATAATTTCTCGATCGCCTAATACAATCTTCCACGACAAACCACCACTACTCCTTTTCCTTGCACTCAAAGGCAAGTAACAAATTTTAGTAAATGTTACAAGTTATGTCATTCTTTCATTTCCCACCAACCTTTTTTCTTTCACATCTATACATTGCTAATCTACCAATCAAACTCTTATTTTTCACACAACTTGATCTAGTAATGTTTAAATCCACGAACACTCAGAGAAGCCTTGCAAAGTATGAGAGATTAGAAAAATAATCTATTTCCAATCACATAACTTGATCCAGCTATTATTAGATCTATGAGCACTCGGTAACGCCTTGCAAAGTATGAGATGTTAGAAATAATGTGTTTTGCCAATGAAACTTCAAATGAGGAGTTGAAGCAAAGTACAACTTTGCTTTGTCGAGCACAAGATTCAACCTTTAAGGACATTAATCTATAGGAAAACCACACTAAGAAGTCCAATAATAATAATCAAAATGAGAAGACTCACTTGCTCTTCAGCTTCTTTGATCTTCACCAGAAAAGGTTTGATGTAAGGATTTAAAAGATGATGATGATTCACGTGAGAACCTCTAAGTAATTGTCCATTTTTTTTTGTAGTTTAATTCTTGATTTGCTAATTTTAATTCATTGTTGTATGAAGTAATATTTTATTTGCTTTATAGTTTAATCATCAATTAGAATCTTCACTAATATAGTAACATTAGGTAATTATTGTACACATATTTGGGATAATTAACCTAAATTTTTCTTTCTATTTTAGTTGTGTAAATTAATTTGATCCTTTTACATAAATATATAATGCATATATTTCATTATATAAAAAAATGTTAGAAACAGAAACTAAGAGACAAAAATTGATAAATCTGTGTATATTTTTGAATGAATGGATACATGAGGGTTAACCTCTATTTATACAAGAAGGTTGTTGTACAGGAAAAGAAAATAATAAAATATAATTATGTATTAAATCAATCTAATTATGTACTAAATCAATTACAATCATTCCTAAAATCAATCGTGATTGTTGGTCCATAAATCCGCAAGCGCACGGGTCGACAAGTAATATAAAGGAGAGTTAGAGTATCGTGTCCCAAGGGATCGAATAATTAGACGAATGTTAAACTTAACCAAAATTCACAAATTTTTATCCAAGCAAACGAAAAAGAATGGGTTGCAATTAAAATAATAATTTAGGAGAAACAAAATAAGAAAACACCAAACACCAATTCCACTAGAGAAGATGAGAATGATTAAAGCCTAGGGGTCCCTATTCACTTGCTACTTCAATGAATAATTGCAATTAACAAGCACCAATCAATGAAATGATATTTGTTAGTTGATAATTATCAATAGATAAGAGCCTATGTCTAGGACAATTACCCATGTGAAACCTAGTTAATCCACTATGTGTCCATGTGAATTAGCATAAGAATCACTCATTGAGACCAATTATCAAACACTTGCTATGCATGACTAATGGGTATATGTCCATCCCATTAGCAAATCAACACACTCCTACCAATAGAATGTAATTGAACATACATCAATCATACTATATCCATATTCACAACACCCTATTTCTAGTTCAATTGGAATACTAAAATCATGCAATTGATGGCTAATCAATAACAAGCACTAAGCATAGATATGGATGAACAAAACCAATTTCATTGAAAGGATACCCAACTAATTACACATTAATCAAATCCATAGCAAGATCCTAGAGAGCCCCTAGATTAGAGTTTAGTTACACATCATGTAAGAGAAGAAAACTAATGGAATCATAGAACCCATCAAGTTACAAATCAAGAGAGAAAAGGGAAAGAATGAACAAGAATGGTGAGAATCCAATGCTTGATCTTCCTCCTTGATCTTGATTCTTCACTTGAATCACCTTAATCTTCCAAGGTTTTCTCCTCCTCCCACTTTCTCTATAGATTTCGTGGTTGGTCCCAAAATAGAATATGCAAAATCCCCTCAAAAATCAGATAAAAAGGATCAAATTCGCGGACCAGGGCTTTTACCACGCCTAGGCGTGGTTATGAAACACGTGTTGTCCGGTACTAGACACGCCTAGGCATGACTTTCCTACGCCTAGGCGTGAGTGTCTCTGTCTGAAATTCCTGAAAACCTGAGAGTTCCACGCCTAGGCTTGGTTTTTCCACACCTAGGCGTGGTTTTGTCATGCCTAGGCGTGGGTTGGCAGCAGCATCTCCTTTTTTGCATTTTTTTTCCAAATTTGAGCTCCTTTTTGAGTTCCTTGGCCCTTCCAAAGCTTTTCCATGTTGAATACCTACATCAAGCTTTTCCATGTTGAATACCTAAAGATTTGCTAGTCCTCGAGCAAACTAATCCAAGCAAGGAAAGAAGGAATACACTCCAATACAAAGAATAGAAAACATTGGCAAATTGAACTAGAGCATATCCAACTTCCAATCATCATTCATACCCTCAGAAATCACTTCTCAACCTCACACAAGGTTCACACATGCAAGAAATTTCCAACTATCATGATTACCCTTGAATGCAATTTTTGTACATAAATGATTTCCTAAACTCATGTGTTTAAGACCCTTTCCTAATCTTGAAGAGCAAGATGGATGAATTTATAGAATGCACATACACTCTCAAAAGAATGTCTTTCATCCCTTTCTCCACTAATGTAGGCAACACAAAATCAAAGATCATTAGGGTCTTTTAAGCTTGTAATGTGAGGCTAAGGGTAATGGCTAAGAAGGAAGGGGAAGGATTTGAAATCAAATATTAAACACATAATCACACATTTCTATTGAATCAAGTCAAGCATGCAAAATGTACAAAAGGATCCAATATGAAAAATTAACTCTCTTTATTCCATTTTTTTCTTTTTTTTTTAGAAAAACATATGTACATGTTTATTTTCTTTGCAAAAGAGGGCTGCATTTTGTGCAGCTCACACATTTTTCTCTCTTTTTTTAATAATTTTTTTCATTTTAAACAAGAGTTTGTTTCAAATAGATCTTGGTTTCTTATTATCATGCAAAACACTTTGACTCACACCAACAAAAATGCCCAATCATGTGTTCAACAAAGGACCTGTAATGAGGGTAAGATATTTTCTTGACACAAGCAGGGGTGAAGGGGTGGATAGTGTGGGTTTTAAGAAAGAAAAATTAGGTCACACATATGCACACTAGGCTTCAAAGGGAGAACTACAGAACTCATTTAGTTAAGGTTGGCTTGAAAAGGCCTAATCGGTCCAAAGAATTGCCCTAGTCATTTTCTAAAAAATGCATCGCCTAGGATTTTGCCTCGAAAGGGAATCAGACAAGTCTCAAAGAAGCAAAATTGACTTTACACATGCCAATCATAATTTTTTTTTTCAATCATGCATTTCATTCATATTCCAAGATCCACCACACATATAAGAGGGAAATACACTCACACACAATTATGATAACAAGTGTAAGCATAACATTTGAATTTCTACATATGTTTTCCCATGCAATGAGGCACATCTTTGATCCACACAATCATCGGATACTCAAATCAGCATGCTGGCATGCACAAATTCAAAATGCCACCAAGCACACTCATCAATTTAGTGCAAATTTCCTAGCAGCCCACTAATCCTAAACAAGCTCTCTCAAATCCATCAAAACTACTTCATCAAAAAGAAAAAGTAAATGCAAAGCCAAAAAGATAAGGTAAACAAAATCAAACGTAAACAAGAATTCAAAAACTCAACAAAATCAAAAGCAAGTAGATAACTAAACTAGGAATGTAAAAACATCAATAAAGAAAAATAAAGATAAGGTAAAGAACTTGGGTTGCCTCCCAACAAGTGCCTTATTTATAGTCCTGGCTGGACTTTATTTTCAGTTTCACTTGCATGTGCTTATGGGAGGAGGATCTTCCTCCTTTTCTTCAAAGTAAACATGGTATGCATGAAATGGCAAAGGTTTTAACTCCATGGTTAGAGCCTCCTCAATGGGTGATTTGCATGAGTAAACCACCCTGCTTGCGTGTCGCTGCTTCAGTTGAACTTCTTCTTCCCTATCATCCGTAGAGATCACATGACTTGCACCAAGAGCACAGACAATAATTAAATCCCTTGCCTCGATGTCTTCCTTCGCCCTACAGTCACCCAGAACATTCTTCTTGATCTTGAGGGCTCTTGGTGTCTTTGAAAATAGTGAAGGTAACCTGTTTATCTTGAACTCTCATGGTAAGTTCTCCTTTCTCCACATCAATAAGGGTTCTTCCAGTTGCAAGAAAGGGTCGGCCTAAAATCAAAGGGACTTTACTGTCTTCCTCCATATCTAGTATGATGAAATCCGCAAGGAAGATAAACTGGTCCACTTTAACCAACACATCCTCAAGAATCCTCTTCGGGTAAGTAAGGGTTCTGTCTGCCAACTGTAAGGTAACTGAAGTAGGTGCAGCTTCCCCCAAACCTAGTCTTTTGTAAATGGAATAAGGCATGAGATTAATGCTAGCTCCCAAATCACATAATGCCTTACCACAAAATTTCTCACCGATTGTGCAAAGGATGGTGAAACTCCCTGGATCCTTGAGCTTCGGAGGTAGTTTGTTTTGCAATATGGCACTGCATTCCTCTATGAGAGCTACTGTCTCATAATCCTCCAGTCTTCTCTTCTTAGACAAAATGTATTTCATGAACTTCACATAACTAGGCATTTGTTCCAAAGCCTCAGCAAACGGTATGTTAATGTGAAGTTTCTTGAAAATCTCTAAAAACTTTTTGAATTGAGCATCAAGCTTTTGTTTAACTAACCGGTTGGGAAAAGGTAGAGGTGGTGTATAAGGCTTGTCTTCCTTCTTCTTGTCTTCAATCTTCCCCTTTGCAATTTCCTCATTTTCTCCACCTCTTGGCTCACAACCTCTTTATCTTGAGCTACCTCCACTTCTTTTTCAAGTAGCTTGGTCTTCACATTTCCTTCAATTTATTTCCCACTCCTCAGTGTTATAGCCTTGCAATGCTCCTTGGGAAAACCTCCTGGATTATTGATGGTGTCACTTGGAAAACTCCCTTGAGGCTTATTACTTAAGGCTTGGGCAAGTTAGCTAACTTGAGTCTCAAGATTTCTCAAGGAAGCCGCTTGACTTTGCATCAGAGCATCATGGGAAGCAAGCCTTGAATCAGTCTTGGTCATGTAATCTTGTTGACTGGCCATAAACTGAGCAAACATCTTCTCTAAATTGGAAGTTGAAGTCGATGTTGAGGTTTGGGCTTGAAGAGGGCTCTATTGTTGAAAGCCTGGAGGAGCACGAGGTGCTTGATTATGCTGATAAGATGAGGCAGAGCCTTGAACATTACCACCCCATGAGAGATTAGGATGGTTCCGCCAACTGGGGTTATAATTATTACCAAGAGCAGTGTTATGACCTGGTTGACGGAATTGACTAGCATATTGAACACTCTCCAAGCTAGCCGTACAATTGGTAGTGGAGTGAAGATCCCCACAATGATCACAAATCTCAACTGTGATATTAGCCCCGCTTGTAATTGAGTTTACTCCCACGGTGTCAAATTTCTTAGATAGAGCTGCCACTTGAGTTGTAAGCGATGTAAGAGCATCAACTTCATGAATACCTGCTGCTAATCTCTTAGGAGTAACTCTTTCAGCTAGCCACTGATAATTGTTATTAGCCATTTCCTCCAAAAGGTTGTAGGCTGCATCCACGGTCTTGCTCATGAGAGCCCCTCAAGCTGCTGCATCAATTATGGATCGAATGGAGGTTGTCAAGCTATTGTAGAAAGTATGAACCAACATCCATTTTGCTATGCCATGGTGGGGACACTTCTTTAGCAACTCTTTAAACCACTCCCATGCTTCATATAAGGTCTCTCCTTCAAACTGCCTGAAGGATAGAATGTTATTCCTGTACTTCATTGCCTTCATGGGAGGAAATAATCGATCTAGGAACTTCTGAGCTAGCTCTTCCCAAGTAGTGATGGAATGTTCAGGTAATGATTGAAGCCATGCCTTGGCCCTATCTCTTAAGGAAAATGAGAAAAGCCTCAACCGAGCTGCATCATCAGTCATCCCTTGATGCTTGAAGGTATCACAAATCTCCAAAAAGTTATCTAAATGAGCATTAGGATCTTCATGGGGAAGATCCGCAAATTGCAAATTATTCTGCACCATCTGGATAATAGCAGGCTTGATCTCAAAAGTCTGTGCCTGTACAGTTGGCCTTTTAATGCTAGATCGAATGTCCCTAGCATTTGGAGTGACATACTCTCTCAAGAGTCTTTCAGCATTCGCTTCTTCCGCCATCTCCGAGTCACTATCCAATTCAAGTGCCTTTCCTTGTACTAGTCGTTCTCTTAGCAATCTATGAAAAGTCCTCTCGATCTCAGGATTGTAAGGAAATCGAGATACACTTTGAGTCCTTCGCATACAAGAGCTAAGTACCTGAAAAACAAAACAAAACAACAAAGAAAACTTGAAATAAGAATTGTGAATAGTCGTAAGAAATAACACAAAATCTAAACTCAATCCCCGACAACGGCGCCAAAAACTTATTGGTCCATAAATCCGCAAGCGCACGGGTCGACAAGTAATATAAAGGAGAGTTAGAGTATCGTGTCCCAAGGGATTGAATAATTAGAAGAATGTTAAACTTAACCAAAATTCGCAAATTTTTATCCAAGCAAACGAAAGAGAATGGGTTGCAATTAAAATAAAAATTTAAGAGAAACAAAATAAGAAAACACCAAACACCAAACACCAATTCTACTAGAGAAGATGAGAATGATTAAAGCCTAGGGGTCCCTATTCACTTGCTACTTCAATGAATAATTGTAATTAACAAGCACCAATCAATGATTAAAGCCTAGGGGTCCCTATTCACTTGCTACTTCAATGAATAATTGTAATTAACAAGCACCAATCAATGAAATGATATTTGTTAGCTGATAATCATCAATAGATAAGAGCCTATGTCTAGGACAATTACCCATGTGAAACCTAGTTAATCCACTATGTGTCCATGTGAATTAGCATAAGAATCACTCATTGAGACCAATTATCAAACACTTGCTATGCATGACTAATAGGTATGTGTCCATCCCATTAGCTAATCAACACACTCCCACCAATAGAATGTAATTGAACATACATCAATCATACCATATCCATATTCACAACACCCTATTTCTAGTTCAATTGGAATACTAAAATCATGCAATTGATAGCCAATCAATAACAAGCACTAAGCATAGATATGGATGAACAAAACCAATTTCATTGAAAGGATACCCAACTAATTACACATTAATCAAATCCATAGCAAGATCCTAGAGAGTCTCTAGATTAGAGTTTAGTTACACATCATGTAAGAGAAGAAAACTAATGGAATCATAGAACCCATCAAGTTACAAATCAAGAGAGAAAAGGGAAAGAATGAACAAGAATGGTGAGAATCCAATGCTTGATCTTCCTCGATCTTGATTCTTCACTTGAATCACCTTAATTTTCCAAGGTTTTCTCCTTCTCCCACTTTCTCTATAGATTTCGTGGTTGATCCCAAAACAGAATATGCAGAATCCCCTCAAAAATCAGATAAAAAGGGTCAAATTCGCGGACCAGCTTTTACCATGCCTAGGCGTGTTTTTACCACGCCTAGGCGTGGTTATGAAACGTGTTGTTCGGCACTAGACACGCCTAGGCGTGACTTTCCCATGCCTAGGCGTGAGTGTCTCTGTCTGAAATTCCTGAAAACCTGAGAGTTCCATGCCTAGGCTTAGTTTTTCCACGCCTAGGCGTGGTTTTGTCAAGCCTAGGCGTGGTTTTGTCAAGCCTAGGCGTGGGTTAGCAGCAGCATCTCCTTTTTTGCATTTTTTTTTTCCAAATTTAAGCTCCTTTTTGAGTTCCTTGGCCCTTCTAAAGCTTTTCCATGTTAAATACCTACATCAAGATATTGTCAAAGTTCATCAAATCATGATCAATCCAATTTCTTTAAATAAAATCCTTAAAGATTCAATTCTCAATCATTTGAGTTAACAAGCTTAAATCATTAAAGTCATGCATGAATTAAACCTTTGGCCTGTAAAACTTAAGGATAGCATGCTCATATACATTCAAAATCAAGTGAAATAACTTCATTTCCAGAAGTTATCAGTGATCAATTATAATCTCAATCATAATTAATCACGCTAAAATCAATTATGATAAATCATAATCCCAATCATAATTAATCATGCTAACACTTTAGGTGCTTGTGGTGTTTTATTCAATAAAAACATGACATGTATACATTTTTTTGCAGTTTATCAATGAAAACTTTAAAAAAGATTATGAAGTAGCTAAAAAATATAACATAAGTTATATTTTTATTAGAGAATAAGACACATATCATGTTTTTATTGAAGAAAAGTACTACAAGCACCTAAATTTTTTTTACCTAAATTTTGTCCTAAAAGGAAAGAAAAATAATGGGTAGATTAAGAGAAATTATTCTATACTCCAAGAATATTATATTGAATCCAATAAAAACATGACACGCGACTTGTATAACTATATAGACTGTTGAATTGAATTTAAGATATTATTTAATAAATTTGAGATTAAATTTGAAACGTTAAGAGTATTACTCTTAAAACATATTAGAATTTCTAGTAGATTAGTAAAGGGAAATCAAATATCAAGAAATGGGAAACATAAATTAAGTATCTTCAATTATTGTATAATCAAGAATGAGGAAGCCATCTTTAAAAGCTTGTGACTGAATTTAAAAGTTTCTTCTAGGATGATCATATAATTAATTATTTTATGATAACAATAAGTTCATGAAATTAATTTAAAAAAATATGAACCCATTACCTTACCTCTTGAATTAAAAATTTTTATATTTTAAGATTTGTTATAATAGTCTAACATCTTGATGTTAAATATAGGAAATGAATAGAAAAATGGAAGAACAAGCACAATCACAACTCAATATGCTTTAAGAATTTACTTAAGATATATGTTCTGAACTAGTGTCAGAGATGGCATACTTGGTTTGGCTCAAAGCAGTTGAGAAAGGTGGTTCCTCCTCGTGTGGTAGTGGCAGAGAGGGAAGTGTTGTACCTATAAGGCACTTTGATGCTTAAGTTATGATTTACATTAGGATGGAGAAGTATATTAGAGTAGATGTATACCTGAGTGGCTAAACCATGTATTTATGGTATGGGGTTGCTTGCTAGGAAAGTAATATATAAGGAGATATAGTTTTCTTATAATTAGGATAAGTAGTTATGAGGGAATTTAATATCTAAATATCCTCATTAAATGAAGGATTATGATAGGATGGATTTGGATCCTCAATTTTTTTCTTCCAAGTGGTCAATTGTGGGAGAGAGAAAGACACAAAGAAAGTTATTAGTAGGACTCGATTATTAGTGTAAATTTTTTTTTGTAACATTTGTGTCTTTCCCTCTCCTACAATTGACCACTTGAGAAAGGAAAAACATTGAGAGGATCCAAATCTATGATAGGATATAGTTATCTTGTAGAAAAAAGGGCTGGTAAGCCATGTTGGGCCACAAGTGGCCAAAATATGGATTGGGCCTGGCTACGTGGGCTAATTCGGTCGTATCTAGGTTTCAGGATACCAGTCTGGAACAATTGCCTCTAGCTTAGTACTTTGATGTGGCAACTTGGTGCTAAGGTACAAGTTACCGAGGTGGCAGGAGCAAAAGGTTCTTGTAGTAGTTCTTAGCGTTCAAGCCGAGATTTGTGATTACTTAATGAGACGCACTACTGATTAGGGTCTCACATGGTGCATTAGGAGGAGTTCATGATGGAATGCTTCAAGGTGCCCATAATGGTTAGGGTTTGTAGCAATTGCTGAGATTCGTGGTGAGGGTGCGTCACGCCCCTTTTTGGTTATTTTACCACTATGGGGATCTAGCATTCATAGTCACAATGAGTGACATTTGGTGAATTAATATTCGGCTTTCCCAGGCCGCATCATCTACGAGTTATTGTCGCTTTATCTGGGAGTTTAGTACTTGGGTGACATATTATCTCAACTTAGGAACAATAACTTTAGGACTCCTTATTTGGGTATAAGTAAGTGGCACTAAGTGGCCTTCTAGGTGTGACCCAAAGTAGGAACATCAGCTTAGAAATTCTTTACTTTGTGGGTTTAACTGAGGCGATCAAAGTTACTTAACTACTTTGTGTAACTTTCCTTCCTTTAAGTGTTTTAGTATTAAGTTGGCTTGGGGTCCCTCGCACTTGGAAAATAAGACCAAAGTGGGGATCTCAGCTTGGGGTTCCTTGTATTTTAGAAAATGAGACCAAAGTGGGGATCGCGGCTTGGGGTTCCTCGTACTTAGTCCATGTTGAACCTTTAAAAATTAATATTTTTACAGTTCAAAGTCTTAGGTTTTCATTCTCTTCTAATCTTTTTTATTGAGTTTGTTCTTAAGTTTATTTTGTTTTTAGTTTTTCTAAATTATGTTTTAATTGTGTGTTTTATTTATTTTTAATAGGTAATTATGCATGGAAGAAGACTGGATGATTGCACCAGGCAGAAAAGATGAAATTTGCATTTTGGTGGTCCAGCGCCTAGGCAGTGGAAAGCCAACGCCTAGGCAGAGGAGGAATTTTATTTCTAGTTGTTCAGCACCTAGGCGCTGAAGACACAGTGCCTGAGCACACGTTACGTATCAGAATTTCAGGAAAGAACGCCAATGCCTGAGCGCTGGCCACGTAAACAGCAACGTTAATTTCTTTATAAATAAAAAAGTTACACCAATTTCAACACACACTTAGACAAAACGTAGCAGCTGTCAAAAGGCACTAACCCTAATGTAGTGTGGGTGCAATTAGGCTTAAAGATTAGGAATTTTCTTCAACCTTTTCACCTTTTTATAATGAATTTTGTCATATTCTTCCCTTTGTGTTCTTCTTTTTCCATGTGTAACTAACTTCCCTTTGTTAGGAAGATGATGGATCTTGAACTTAGATGATGTAACTTCTTTTATGAGTTTAATTTATGTTTCTATTTCATGATTTACGTGTTTATCTATATTCTTAATGCTTTCTTAAACCTGGTCAATTTGGGAATGATCTTTTGGGTTGATGTATGATTTGAAAAAAATTGTATAAATCTAGAACATGTGATAAATATCATAATTTCTACAATCACTAGGAATAGATGTTATATGTTATGTGGTCTTTCTTTTGATTTTCTCGTTCTTGATAATGCATTTCTATTTGGAGTTGACTAAGGGATTAGTTAATTCTAAACAATATAAAAGGATTAATATACCAAGGGATTAAGTATTAATAAATTTTGAGAATTAACCATAAATCATGGCAATAAAACATAGTTAAACCAATATTTGAATGTGCATTTAAAGAGTTCAAGTGAAATTGAACCCTAACACTTTAACACCATTGTTTTTCACCCTTTTAATTTATTATTTTGCTTACTTATATTTCTTTTTAATTGAAATATCAGACACCCTTGGACCCCTACTTATCTCTTCTGGCCTTGGCACTAACGAAATATCAGGGTTATGTTATTCCTCAATTGAGTCTATCAGACACTCTTCAATCTCTCTTGGCCTTCATGAATGTTGTCAAAGGATACTCACTAAGATCAATACTACTAGAATATTTCCATTTGCATATATATATACTTATATCTAAGCATCACCTCATCACTTATAACTCTTAAATGAATCCTATGCAATACTATGTTGCTGAGATGTTAGATACTCACCTATGGCAAACCATTACTCTTAGTTACACTAAGGTTCTCATAGCTTTTCTATAGACTCAACTCATATTAGTGAAAAAGTCTATCTTAGCTAATACCTCATTCAACCTTGCTTAAGAAAATAAATGAGCATTTCACTAGAACTTTGCATACTTAATGAATGTAACAAGCTTACAAGTCAATATTCATCCTTTTGTGTATTCTTCAATGCACAAAATCCCATTTAACTAGAGACTTTATACATAACATTCTTTCTTTGGAACTAAATACACAATATTGTCTCCACTCAAGTGAAACTAACTCAAAGTGGTTCTTACTTGCGACTCTTTATTGCTTAAGGTTCTAGATACCTTCCAAAGGTAATCCATTACTCTTGGATATCCTAAGGTTCATACATTCCTTATTCTTACTAGAGTGAATCCTATAATCCATCCTAGTATGCTCATCTCCATTGCACCATCTCATCGCATCTTGAGTGATATCTAATACAACACTAGGTTGTCTAAGGTGCTATGTTCTTATTTAGGGTAATCCTTCACTTTAGGTTGCTCAAAGGCCTTATACTTTCTTATACTTACTAGGTGATAGTTCTTTTCTTGAAATATCCCTATTTGTGTCATCACACACTTTAGGAAACATATATCAATGACCTCATCTAGTCCATAGCTTGAAAACATCATCAATGACATTTTTAGCCATTCTGGGCCTCACGCCGCAGCACTGACCACGGCACGCTGCGGCGCCCAAGCCACAGGTTCTAGTTTTGATGCAGCATCTCCTTCACACCGCGACACGATGTTCTTCATGCCGCAGCGCATGCTACAAAATTTGGCCTCACGCTGCGGTGTAACTTCCTCACGTCGCTGAACTCAAGCTAATTCATCCTCACATCACGGCACGACATCTCTCACGCTGCGACATTCATAGCAGAATCTAAGTTCTGCATAATTCTGCAGAACTGTGGCACTGTTCCATGGTCCAAAACTCACTTCCAATCATCTAAAATTGGTTTCTTGGTGATTTCTAACACTCATCCATGCTCCTAAACTCGTTGTAACTCAATTACAACCTATAGATTCTCTTAGACACAGATTTAGGTCCAAAACCACAAAACCCCAACCAATGTCCAATTCTTAAATCTATGGATCCTAATAGTTGATTTTAAGCCATAAATGATTATCTTACACTTATTAAGCTTCAACTAACTTAACCTAATCCTTGGAAACAAGAATCAAGCCAAGAACTCAGATTTGGATCTCCAAACCCCTATTTCTATTCAAAACCTCTAACCTCATTCAATGAAAATCAAAGAGGAGAAAGATGAATAGAAACCCCTTACCTTTTGATTAGATGATCAATCTTCAAGCTTTGAGCCTTGATCTTGATCTTCCTCTCCTCCTTCTCCTTCTTCCTCTTCCTTTCTTCCCTTTTCTCTCTTCCCTTCATTTTTCTCTTCTCTATTTCTCTATTTCTCTATTTCTCTTCTCTGCCGAGAGAAAGGAAAGAAATAGGGAATAGGAAACTAACTTGAGTTCTTGTGCTGAAACTCATATTTGCTAAGGACATTCGAATTATACTAATTCAAGTTTTTCAACTTCTAACAACTTTAGAATAAATCATGAGATTTATCTAAATTATTATTTCACCTGTATTCTCTTTTTTCATATCTGCTGATAGTCAATTCAGCATTAAATAGACAACCAGTATGCCTAAAAATATCAAACTAACTCCGATTGTCTTGAAATTTTAACTACATCTTGTTTCACTTATTTATGACTTAGAAACAAACTTTATATGTTTATTTCCCTCACTTAGCAACTTATGTTATTATTTGAGTCATTTTAAGCTACTTTTCAACTTCTGTGTTGTAACTAAATGCCTAAACAAACTCAGTTTATCACAAAACTTCACTAGCATGTTAAGCAAGTTATATGCTACTTTTTGTAACCATATACAAGTCCAACATGATACTAAATATATTACACAGAGAGCGAAATAGCTTCAAGAGAGACCTCTAGGAACCTTACTAAGCGATACTATGATCAATCCAAATGAGCACTATCATGCAATTACACTGAGAAATGGCAAGACTTTGGAAGGACAAGTTAAAGAAGCACCTAATTCATCAGAAGTTGAAAAAACTGATGTTCCTGTTGTGGATGTTTCAACTCCAGAGTGTTGTAATGAAGAAGTTAAAGAGGAGCAACCAAAGTGGCGGAGGAAAAAGAAAGAGCGTGAGCAGAATATGGCAATTGACCCTTCATTGTATGCTAGACTTCCATTTCCTCAAATGTTAAATAAGGAGAACAAGAGAGACAATTCTCCAAGTTCTTATATGTCTTTAAAAAGCTACAAATTAACATTCCTTTTGCTGAAGCGCTTGAACAAATGCCCTCTTATACAAAGTTTATGAAGGATTTGCTCTCAAAGAAGAGGAAACTCAAGGAAGATTAGACTGTGACACTTACTGAAGAGTGCATTGCTTTAATTCAAAGGAAACTGCTACCTAAATTGAAAGATTCAAGTAGTTTCACCATTCCTTACTCCCTTGGTAAGCTGACTATTAAGAAAGCTCTATATGACTTAGAGGCTAGCATCAATTTAATGTCATTGTCAATTCTCCGCAAGCTTGGGATTAATAAAGTGAAGCTAACTACAATGTCTCTTCAATTAGCTGATCGGTCAATCAAACATCCATATGGTATAGTTGAAGATTTGTTAGTAATGGTGGACAAATCTATTTCCCCAGCTGATTTTGTGATTCTAGATATGTATGAGGATGCTGATATTCCTCTGATTCTTGGAAGATCGTTCTTAGCTACTTTAGGAGCGTTGATTGATGTGCCTAGAGGAAAGCTCATTTTGAGGGTGAATGGTGATCAGGTGACTATTAATGTTTTTGATAAATCTGCACCGACATCAGATCTCTATGCCTCTGTCAAATGCATTCAAAGTAAGTCTCAACAAGATTTGGCTAGTAAGAGTCCTTCATCATCAATCAATGTTGATCTTTCCACTTCTAAGATTGTTAATGAAAAAAGTCCTCCTGCTTCTGAGATTGTTGGTATAGAAAAATGACCTCTCATATCTCATAATTCATTGCACAAAGGGCCAAAATCTTCTGATAAACTGAAACTTGATCTATCATCTGTTGAAAAATTGAGACCTCCGTGGCCTGATGAGATTTCACAAGCTAAGGTGTATTCAGAACAACTAGATTCAAGTCAAATTCAAAACACCTTTGAAGAAGATTCTAAGGCTATTGACTGAGTATGGATGCATAAATCTAAAAAAGGAAAGGCATCATCTTACTTCTCTTACTTCAAATCACCTTGATGAATTAAAAAAGTAATGTTAACGTCGAGCTGATGACGTTAAACAGGTGCTTTTTGGAAGACAACCCAAATTTTTTCTCTTTTTCTCTTATCTTGTTATTTCTTATTTAATTGATTATCATTTTTCTATTTTTTTTTGTAGTTTGCTAATATTAAGTCAGCTTAAGTGCCTCCTTGAGTTTAGAGCCTTTGTAGGGGGATGTATATAGCTGTCAGCCGCTAAAAAGAGTTTTTCTTTTCCTTTCTTTAATATTTTATTTTCACATTTGTTTTTATGAGTTTTATTTTGTTATCATCACTTTATTATGTTTTGAGTCATTCTGTGCATGCCAGTATGTTGAATTGAATATCCAATGATTGTATGAATTGTGGATTGATCTCTTTTCTTGGAAAATCACGTAAGAATTCAGGAGTTGCATTTATCTCTATTGTTTCAATTATGTATGGATGTTCTTCCTATCTTTATGATTGGTAGACCATGAGATATGATTGCATGTCAAGCTTAGAGAAATTTTATGGGATTGTTTTTGCATGGATGATTTACATCTAAAAGTTGTTAGATTCTCTCTTAATGCAAAATCCTAGGCAGTGCATGATTAAGGAAATGATAAGGGTCTTCTTTGGACCATTTAAACCTTTCAAGCCAATTTGTAGTATATCCCTAGGTCCCTTTTGTAGCCTTGTATATGTTTGGCCTTTAGTTATTTTCTTTTACCCACATTTTCCTTTTCCTATACCCATATATAAAAAATCTTCTCTTACTTACCATTTATTGAGTGCATATCTTGTATTATTTTATTATTCAAGTCTTAATTATTTTTATGCATGACTTATTTCAAGAGCTAAAAAAATTGAATGAAAGAAAAGGAAAAAAAGAAAAAATTCAAAAAGAGAAAGTTCACCGAAAGTATTGCAAAGAAATAAGTTTAGAGGTGGAGGTTGTTAAAAAGAAGTATACAAATAAAGTGATGGATTTTTATGCTCCGTTTTGCACTTATTCAACATTTTGTGGCTTGGATTTTGAAATGTGCTTGATTATGTATCTCAAATTTTGTTTTATTTATCTTACCACTTCTTTCTTAACTCACATCATTGGCCTTACATTACAAGCTTATAAAGACCCTTTTGAACTTTGGTTGTGTATCGTTTACATTAGTGGAGAGAGAGATGAAGAATAACCCTATGGATGCGGCTCTGATGTGCATTTGTATTTTTATAAACTTATTCGGGCTTGTACTTTATGAATAGGAATTGATTTTTCATTCATGTCTATGGGAAGTCATTTATGCATGAGAGTTGCATGTGGGATTCGATATAACAATTGAATTGTACATGTGTGATACTTTGAAATTAGATTGTGAAGTAATAGTAATTTCTGAGGATATGAATGATTTTTAATAACCGGTAATGTCATGTTTGAGTCTGCATGTTTTGATGTTTTGAGTTTTTATTTGTTTAATCTTTTTATTCTTTTTCTTTTTCTTATGCTTGAGGACAAGCAAAATCTTAAGTTTGAGGGAGTGTTGAACCTTTAAAAATTTATATTTTTACAGTTCAAAGTCTTGGGTTTTCATTCTCTTCTAATCTTTTTGATTGAGTTTGTTTTTAAGTTTATTTTGTTTTTAGTTTTTCTAAATTGTGTTTTATTTATTTTTAATAGATAATTATGCATGAAAAAAGACTAGACAATTGCACGAGATATAAAAGCTGAAATTTGCATTTTGGTGGTCCAGCACCTAGGCGCTGGAAAAGCCAGCGCTTAGGCATTAGCAAGGCAGAGGAAGAATTTTATTTCTAAATACATATCATAATTTCATGAAAGAACGCCAGCATCTAGGCACTAGAAACACAACGCCTGAGCGCTAGTCGTGTAAACAGTAGCATTAATTTCTTTATAAATAGAAAAGTTACGTCAATTTCAACACATACTTGGACAAAATGCAACAGCCGTTAAGAGGAACAAACCCTAATGTGCTGTGGGCGAAATTAGGATTGAAGATTATGAATTTTCTTTAACCTTTTCACCTTTCTACAATGAAGTTTGTCATATTCTTCCCTTTGTGTTTTTCTTTTTCCATGTGTAACTAACTTTCCTTTGTTAGGAGGATGATGGATCTTGAACTTTGATAATGTAACTTCTTTTATGGGTTTCATTTATGTTTCTATTTCATGATTTATATGTTTATCTCTATTCTTAATGTTTTTCTAAACTTGATCAATTTGGGAATGATCTTTTAAGTTGATGTATGATTTGAAAAAAATTACATGAACCTAGAACATGTGATAAACATCATAATTTCTGCAATCACTAGAAATAGACATTGTGAGTTATGTGATCTTTCTTTTGATTCTCTAGTTCTTGATAATGCCTTTCTATTTGGGGTTAGACTAAGGGATTAGTTAATTCCAAACAATGTAAGAGGATTAATATACCAAGGGATTGCATATTAATAAATTTTGGGAATTGACCATAAATCATTGAAATATAATATAGTTAAACTAATATTTGAATATGCATTTAAAGAGTTTAAGTGAAGTCTGAACCCTAATGCTTTAACACCATTGTTTTTCACCCTTTTGATTTATTGTTTTGCTTACTTATATATATTTTTAATTGAATTTGCAACTATCCTTTTTTCGATAGCTTGAATAATGTCGATTTGGTGACCTTATAATTGATAACATAATCCTCATGGGAATGATACTTTACTCACTCTTTATTACTTTTGTCGATTTGGTGCACTTGCTAATATCTGTAGTAGTCCATTTTTCATGTCCTTGCATCAGGACCTCAGAATCCCAGGTCACGACGCAACAACTATAAGGGAGACGATGGTTCCCTGGAGAGAATCGAGTATGCTCGGATCCCAGCGTGCCTTCCTCAGGTTGCAAACTGATGGAAGACCTTGACGAAGCAGTGTAAGCTGAATTCACAAGTTTTCTTGGGATTTAAAATGTATGAGGTGGAATGATGATCCCAACACCATGGCAAGCGGGCCCTAGACGGCCTTGTGGGTGCGTTATGTTTTGGGGCATATCTTATGAGGCGAAAACCCCATGGATCTCGGCAAGGTAACCATAGACAACTTTGTGGGTTGCATTGATTGTTCAACGCGTAGGCGAGATGGGTATCCCTTGTACTGTGGCAAGGCAACCACAAATGGCCTTACGAGTAGCACGTTGTAATTTAAAGCGTGTAAATGAGGGGATAACCCTTGGGGCCTCGACAAGGTGTCCATAGATGGCCTTGTAGATGGTGCTTAGTGACTTTCAGGCACTTTTTAGGGGACGATAGTCTTGAGATCCTTGCCTAGGTGACGTGAAATGGCCTGCGGAATCAAGCACATTGGGATTAGAGATCCGACATTGGACAATATGGAGATCGACCGTCATTATCAAGATCTTTTTCTTTTGATCTAACGTGGGACAAGATGGAAATCTACAGTCGTCATCGGGATCTTCTTTTTATTTGATGTAGGACGAGATGAATATCAACTGTTGTCATCGGGCTTTTTCTTTCGATCCAATGTGGTATGGGATGGAAATCTACTATCATTATCGAGATCTCTTCAATCTATCATTGGACGAGATGGAAATTTATTATCGTTCTTTTATCGATTCAATGTAGGATGGGATGGAGATTGACTATCATCATTGGGGGATCTTCTTTAATTTAACAAGGCGCTAAGGTAAGGACTAGCATAGTTGAGATTGTGCCGGGGTACTGGTGTAGTCAGGGTCCTTTCATTATATTGACCAAGGTGAGATTGGAGATGAGATCAAGTCGAGGTTCTGCCTGATGTGAGGTCGTGTCGATGCATTGGCTGAGGTGAAATCCTATTAAAGTACTGGCTAGGGTGAGATTAGGTTGGATTATTGGTAAAGATGGAGTCCTGCCTAGGTACTAGCTGAGATGAGATCGGGTCGAGATACTCATGGATGCGAAGTGCTGCCAAGGTACTGGCAGAGATAAGATCAAGCCGAGGTACTCATGGCGAGAAAATATGACTGAGATGAGGTGGGGCTAAGGTACTCGTGGATGTGAAGTCCTACCGAGATACTAGCTGGGATGAGATTGGGCTGAGGTACTTGTGGATACGAAGTCTTACTAAGGTATTGATTGAGATGTTATGCTATAATGGAAGAGAGCCTTGCCTTTCACCAACGTAAAATTAACAGCAGTTATGATCTTCCATTAATGAGCGTAAATGCCTTATAATTTTAAATCAACAAGTATAAAGCTTCACTACTTAATATGGCAACGAGAAGGGACACCTTTGAACGCCGCTGAATGGAAATTGATGCCAGCATGCAAAAAGGCTGATTCAAGGCATGTCATGCTAATATTTCTCAAGAAAACAGCTTCAATGATAATTGGCCATTGGTGCCCTATATATCCATGGCTTTTGACGTTGTGGACCACAGCATCTTAGGCATAGAACCATTGCAAATTCACGTTCTTTAATCCAAAAAGATGTGTAACTGATGCCTTTTTATTGTGTAACTAACTAATTTATTGTTAATTGGACCTAGCGAAAAAAAAATTAATCTTTTGTTTTATAAAAAAAAAACATTTGGTTTAGTTCAATTATCAAATTAAATGATATGATTTTTTTTTAGTCTACATAACAAGGTCAATTTGTAAACGTGCAGGTTTTGACCTAACTCAACTTGTAAAATGTTGACTGAATTGGATTCATGGGTTGGGTCAAGTTGAAGAACATTTCAACCCACGATGTGCAGGTCATGTTGTGAGTTTGGAAAGTTTTAACATGTACAAATCTAATCTATCCAACTACTTTTTTTTAAGTCGTTTACCTATTATGACATTTCAAATTACTTTTATCTGACTTTTCTATAGTGACAATTAAGTTTAAGTATAGTTATTTTGGTCACATGGTCATATCGAGAATGTGACCAACTAATTAAGAAAATAAAGATGAGAAACTCATGACGCATTTAACAGACTATTGCGATGATAATTCAATAAATCGCTTAGATGAAAAAGAATATGTTAAGAAAATTGAAAATAAAATAAATGATTATTTCAATTCGTATAATATATGTGATGACATTGAATTCAGTTGACTAATATAGTTTGTTGTTTATGAATTTTGAGATTTGTTAACGTACTTTAATTTATTTTAGACTTATGTTAACTTAATAAAATTTATTATGTTTATTTATCTTATTTGAGATTTATTATATTTATATAAAATTGGTTATATGACTTTTTAATTTATTTGAGACATTCATAATTTTTAATTAAGACGTGTTATACATAACAAATTTTTAATTTGGTATTTTAACAGAATTTTTTTAAAATATATATCAAACTCAGAAATTTAACCAAACTTAACCTAGTTTTGAGTGGATTGTGTTGAATTGAGTTCAAGGAAAAAAAGATTCCCTCTAATCAACCCAACCCACTAGTTTAATGAACTGATCGAGTTTAAAATTTTCACAAAACTCATTCAACTCATTCATCAGACACCGCTGGTCGCTTGTAAACTTCATTTTGAAAAGAATAAAACTAGATAAACCCAGATGAATGGGGACTCACTTTTAACAATGAAAAACTGACCGAAAGAAATAACTTGACTAGTGAGGCTCACTATTAACTTTCAACTATTATTTTCTTACATTATTTTTTTCTTGCATTATTTTTTATATTATTCTTCATATTATTAATTATATTATTTTTTTATTTTTTCTCGTGTAATCATAACCATTAAAAAATAGTGTAAAAAATAGCATATAATAAAAAATGATGTATGATCATTATTTTTCATCAACTTTTACAGTAATGCTTAATATCACGAAAAAGAAGAATTCGTGAGATGCATACAAATGCTTCTGATTGGCTGATTTGTTTTCAATTATAACCAATTCTTCCACATTTTCCACTCCTGATTTCTGTCTTTCATTCTTTCTATTCATGCGATCTGGATTCTTAAGTCACTCGTAAAAATATTTGTCTATTAAATAGCACTACTCAATTGTTATCACAGTTCATGCTCATGATTATCCAATTAAATGCACTCAGTTTTGTTTCCGTTTTTTTTTTTTTGGGTATATAACAAGGGTTGCTTGTTGGGATCCATTTCGGAAATTGTTATCATAGTTGATGTTCATGATTAGTTTACTAGTAAGAATCTCGTGCATTGGACGGATTCCATTAAATTCAATTAAAATTTTAAATAAAATATAGATAAAAAAGTATAATTAGTCGAAAGAGAATTTATGTTTGAAATTTTTTTTTAAAAAAAAGTTAAGGATGATTATGTCATTTTTTGAAGAAGAGTATAATTAAGAATGACACATTATTTCTTGGAGGAGAGAGTAGAATCAGAGATTGACCTAATTAGATGTATTCTAATTTAATAAATAAAAGTGAATTCATATAAAGGTAGATTATTGAAAAACATAAATTCAACCATATTTGGTCATAGCAGAAGGAGACTACGACTAAGACAAACTTTACTAATGTCAGGGTTTCAACTCCCATGGAGGAATTTGCCTACCACCACCCCCCTCTGCCCCAAAATTGCTTGAACAAAAAATAAACAAAGATCCTGGCTGAAAGGTATATGTTGTGTAGGACAATGCAGAGAAATATTAAGTTTATGTAATAAAATATTGAACAAACCAATAATCAGATCAATAAACAGAATCACTTTGTGGGCAGAAGCCAGCTAACTATATACATATTTAAAAAAATCTACCACAATGAAGTAACCAATCCAACCATATTTCCAGAAGGAAAAAAAGCCCTCTTTACACATCCATCGTACAGCTTCTTCATTTTTTCAGTACAACTACACAAACACTAGAAGCTAATTTCCCACAACATACTGTGGTTCCAGGTTCTCCTTGTTGGAAGTTATAAAAATGGAATCCTTCTCACTTGACTTGACAGGAGATTTCACAGGAGATAACCTGAAATCAAAAGTTTCAGGCTTCTTTTTTGTAGGTATTGGAGTTCCAATGTGCTGGGAGAGCTCTCTCTGGTTTCCACAAAGAGTGAATATATTTTGAATTCTCAATAGTCTGGATGCAGTATCCTTGCCGTCATCTGAACTTTGCTTAAAACAATAATCCTCTCTCTTTGGACTTCTGCTAGGCAGGTTTGAAGTTGCCAAGGAGCCTATCTTGTGGTTGATAGCTGCAGCACTAGGCAATACCCTCTTCTCCTCTATGATTTCTTTCTCCACTTCCTCATCTTCCCCTTTTTCTTCATGATCCTGTTCTCCTTCTTCATCTTCATATACTGTGCTAAGACATAATTTTTCACCATATTTTGGTGCACTAATATGAGTATCTTCTACCCCATTAAAAGTGTTTGGATAAGGTTGATCTGATGAAAAGTCTTGGATGAAATTGTTGTCACTCCTGCCCATTACCCCACCAACAATTCTAACTTCACGAGCAACTTCTTGATCATCCATGTCCAAATCCATTGATTTCACCATTCCAGGATCCTCCTCACTTTTGTAAATATGCAATAACCTCCTCACAAACCCACTTGACTCCATTTCTTTGGATTCATTTTCTACACTACATCCATCCCTTGAACAATGTAGCTGAAACTCAATTTCTTCCAGTCGCTTTCTCAGAACTTCAACTTCCTCCTGCTGCTGCAATATTCTTTCTTCCATTCTCCTCCTCTCCAATTCAACAAAGTCATTGGCCATTCTTTGGCACTCCTCCAACTTCTTTTCCAACTCTTGTTTGAGGAACTGGGTTCGTTCATTTACCATCAAGTTAATCTCCTCCTCGCTTGCAAGAGTTCCTTTGCCTTCTATAAGCTCAAGTCTGGCTCTCAATGCATCAACTTCCTCTTCTTTCTTCATAAGCTTTTTGTGTGCTTCATTTCGCTCTTTCTCTCTGAGCTTGTTTTCCATTTGAAGCTTCAAGATAAATTCATCCATAGCTGCAATTCTGGACCCCAAAATGACACCAGAAGAAGAATCCTCATCCTTGACTGGGGTAAGAGGGCCACGAACTATACATTTTGCTTTTGCTCCATATTCAAGTGTAGAGATTGTCTTGTGTATCTCCTTAGGATCAGGACTTGCACACAGTATCATTAAAATTTTTGACTTATCATCTTCAAATGAATCCTTAAAAGGGAAGAAAACAGAAAAGCACTTGCATGAATGAAACTTGAAATAACATCTAACACAAATCCAGAAATTCACTCAACTCATAAAATGAATTACTTGCAGAAGCATGGTAAGTTTGCTGTCCCTAAAAGGCACATGTGAATCGCCATTCGCAATGGACTCAACCACTCTCTTCAGCGCGATATTTCCTTGATTGATCTTTGCAGTCTATAATTTCGTTGACAGCATAATAATCAGCATACAAATTGGATTAAAAAGAAAGAAAACAGAGATGTTAAAATATTACCTGCATTTTGGCCTCAAATCCAGTTTGACCAGCTTGCTCAATATTCTCTGATCCTGCCATGTCTACGAGCATTAGCCGCCCTCCCACAGTCGGGACATCAAGGATTATCTGTTCAAATGGAAAGTCATATCATTACAATCAAAGATAATTGATAAATTTTATCAGAACCACCTTCCACATTAAGAAATCATACCATGCAATGACTTCGAGAACTCCTGTCATTACAAAGAGTACTTTTAACAATTCTTCTTTTCTCAACTTTCTGAATTTCTTTTGAGATCTTCCCTGCTTCATTTCCAGACATATAGGTTGCATTCTTAGCTTTTTTCCCCATCACTTCAAGTTTCACCTATGAGTGAAAAATAGTATAAGTGAGAAAGTGATTATCCATCCAAATGTCCAGGACTGATAATTCATTAAAAAGCAATGGTTCAGAGAAACACTGTCCTCTTCTCCTCATTATTGAGGTTTCAAATTCCACTAAGGTAATGCAATGAGCTGATTCATGCTCTTACGAAACAAGCTCACAAAAAAAACACAAAAGAAAGCAAAATCAAAGGGGAGGGGAATCTTACAAACCCATGTTCAGAGAGAATCATATAACCGTTCATCCAAGCAGAAAATGTAAAGCAAACTGAACCAAACACAAAAGGAAAACTCTAAACGGCCAAATTTGTACTAGTCATGAAAATAACCTATAACTTGCTTAGGTATATAATGAAACTGAGCCAAATAACACAATCCTAAATCAAAATCCCAAATACAATCTAAATCACTAACAAAGGGGAGGGGGAATTTTTTCTGAAGTACTTTTAATCTTACAAACCCTCTTCAGAGAGAATCATATAAACATCCCGTCAACAAAAAAAAAAAAAAAGAGAAATAGAGAATCATATAACCATACATCCAAGCAAAAATGCAAAGCAAACTGAGCCAAACATAATAAGAAAACTCATACAGCCAAATTTGTACAAGTCATGACAATATCCTATAACTTGCTTAGGTATACAATGACACTAAGCAAAATCCCATACATCATCTACGGGCCCATTTGGTACGCAAGATAGGATAAGGCCTGATTGTATTAAGTCTGAGAGTATAAGGTCTGATAAAATTTTAATACTATCCAGTGTTTCGCGCGATATTGTATTAAACCTAGGAAACAAAGCCAGCATCATAATATGCAACTAGTGACCCAAACAAAGCCCTTGAGGCAAAACTGGTCCTGGCAGCAAAAGAGGCAGCAACGGAGGCAGAAGATTGAAAGGCTGGTGCAGAGTGCAATCCAGAACTAAAGTTTTGGTTTTTCCTCCGTATAGAAGTATCGCTATTTCCGCCATTGTTGAAACTTCCAATGCAAATCAGCAAGTCACAAAACAAGGCCTGTCACGGACCTAGCAGCGGCAGACGATGCTCGAGTGGTGGTCACGGACCTCGCGGTTCGTCGTGCCTCTGTCAGTTCGTTCGTTCGCGGTGTTCGAATCTTTCACTTCAAATCTTTCACTTCATCAACTCACGGTTCGTCACGCCTTCGTTAGTCTGTGTGCGGGGTGGTGGTTGTTGTTGGACTAGCGGTGGCTGGTGCTTTGCCACGAATAATTGGCGTTCGAGTGATAGGGTTGTAAAGGGAATATTTTTCAGATGAGCTTATCTATCAAAACTTAATCGGGCCTAATCTCACCCTTCAAGACTTAATTAAGTTATACGTTATTTTAATGTATAAGAAGAATATGCCGGATAAGCTTATACAATACTGTAATCGCACCAAACAACTAATAAAGTCATAATGTATTATATAAATTTATCCTATCAAGCCTTATACATCGTGTCAAACGTGCCATAAATCACAACAACAACAACAACAACATGTCAACAACAATTCAACCAAAATATATAATAATATATTACCTTAGAAGCACTGCCTTTGGGCCATCCAAGTCCTAACCCTCTTCCTCCATTAGTGGACAACAGATCATAAATCTCCTCATTGTAAATCTCCAAAACAGTCACTTGAACAAACGTTCCCACTCCTTTGGACTCACCACCACCACCATCTCCCTCCCCCCCAACCCCATCATCATTTCCAAGAATGTTCCTCAAAGACCGGTACACAATCCCCGCCTGCTTCGAGCACCCAAACATCGTGTAACTCTTTCCCGAACCCGTTGGACCGTACATCATAACAGTGCACTTCTCCCCAAGCTTCACCCCATTGATCCTCTCTTCCACGAACTTCTTGTAGAACACATCGAGTTCCTCATCTTCGGACAAAGAGACCCCATCAAGGGTGAAGTCCCGGTACCCGAAATCGGCCCGGACCCGAACCGATTTTGAGTCCGAACCGGTCTGAAGAACCGGTGCAGCTACAGGCTTGTCTTTGCGGTCAGGGTAGTCGCGGATTCGGGCAATGACTTCAACTGGGTGTTCTGGAAGGTTGGGAGGAGGCACGTTGGGAGTGGGAAATGGGTGTGCTTGTTGTGCTGCTTTGGCGCCGTTGAAGTTGAGGCGGTGCTTGGAGTGTGGAGTCTTCAACTGGGTCGAGTGGGTTGTTTTGGAAGAAGGGGTTTGAGCCATTGAATGAGAAGAAGGTTGAAAGCCCAGAAAGGAGATGGAAGAAAGATGAGATCTTTGGGGTTGTAAGTGTGAACTTGTTGAGAAAATCGAACGAGAAAGCGCAAGAAAATATTGCTTAGTTTTTGAGAGTGAGAGTTGGGAAATGAATGAATGAAACCAGAGGAGTGCGGAAGTGAAACGAGGTTTTTGAAGTTTGAATAGAGATATAGCCGTTACAGTCTCTAACGTCTATAAATAAATCTTCCATTTCTATGTTTCATGGGAGAGTAACAAAATATCCTCGATTACTATAGCTTTGGGAATAATAGTTGCGATTAATTTGAAAGTGTTCTGTTTAATGTGTATTGAAGGTACACATTCTTAAGATGAGTTGAATATGTTTTTGAAAAATTAATGCACGCATTAATATAAAAATCAGCACTAAATGGTTTGGGATATATTTTTAAATATTTTAGATTAATTTTTATAAAATTAATTCAAAGTAAATATGGTCATTTAAAAAACAAAAGAAATAAACTCTTCATCAATAGAAATGCCTAAGGGTATTTTATAACCTAAAAGTAATTAAAATCCTAATAAAATACAAAATTTTAATAAAATTTCCTTAAAAACAAGTATGTCTAAAAGATAAAATCCCTAAAAAGAATGAAAGATATAAAAAATCTCAAGATAATATAATTATTTATAAAACCCATAACTTACCAAATTTATAAATTACCCTAACTTATTTTGCATCTTTTGTGTTTCTATCGAGGTGTCGAGAAACAATCGAAAATCTAAAAACAAAATAAGTTGGAGTCGTCATTAAGATCACGATGCGAGGCAACTAATATTTTAAAACAAAATTTTTAGAGGAATCGCCACAAACTTTATTCAGATAAGAAAAAGTTAGAAAACCCTAAAAAATGAAAATTGGTCTACGAAAATAAAATTGAGTTTCAGGAGTAAATTTTGTATAGAGAAAGGTGGAAACTGAATTCCACTACACATTTACATATTTGTCTTAAGATAATTACCCTAAAGTCAATGTACGAATTAAATAACCTTAACCATATTTAATTTACTCGACAAACAAATAATTAAATAAATTAAATTACAATATTTTGACACACAAAACAATAAATTATTCAAAATTCAAAAGACATTGCGAAAAATATCAAAGAATAAATTATAAAATAAAATTTTTACAAGTAAAATAAAAATTAAAGATAACATAAGACCAAAATATTTACAAATTAAGGAACAATAAAAATAAAAATGAAAGTAAAAAAAAATAATGAAAATTTGCAATTTGGCTTGACTTGCGGTCCTATAGATCTCCAATTGCAATGGGGAATCAAAGCCGCGTAGTTCTTCAAAAAATATTTGTAGGTTGATCAATTTTAGTTAATTAAAAAATATTCAAGAAAAAATATTAACAATTGTTTAATTTTAGCACAGCATCATACCAAAGAACAAGACTAAGTAAACACAATAAATTTAAAAAAAATTAAACAAGCACAAGTTAAAATAAATAACAAAAAAAATAATAATTCAAACACTAATCAAACCAACCTAAAGAACTCAAAAAGATTTTTCTATCTTATGCAATTTTTTCAATATTTTTGTATTCTCTAATTTTATTGTATTTTTTATTACATAAGAAAAAGAGCTACTAAGCAACTCAAATTAAATAAATAAATAAAAACTTAACTCAAACTAGAAGCAATAACCAAACTTATCATCCAAAAGAAAAAAAAAATCTCAACCAAACAAACACAACTCTAACTAATAAACCTTCGCAAGCTCAAAACCAAAGTGTGAACAAAAATAACCATTCCCCTAAAACTACAACTAGACCTTAAAATAAATCCAAACCTAAACAAAAGCAAAAGGATTGGGTAGAAAATTATCATGTGGTATCTTACTGATAGAAGGGTAGTTAGAATTGGGAGCTAATTTCTTGATACCTATCTGAGAATATTTGTAGGAGAATACATGTCCCTAGTTATTGGTCGAGATGTTCCAACTTAGAAGTTATCCACTGATGGGGCTTTGAGCCTTAGTTCAGCATATAAGGTCCTTACTAAGCATGAGCAAGTGGCCTCTCCCATCTTGTACTTTAAAAAAGCATGGTCTTGGCTAGGACCATAGAGAATAAGACTTTCTTATGCTTATTGGTGCATGGTCATATCCTTACTAATGAGGAGCAGAAGAGAAGATGGAATGTCAATTGGTAATCTATGTCTTTGTTGTGGATAATATACAAAATCCGCTATGCTCTTTCTTTGTGATTGCGAGTATTCATTGGAACTATGGTCTCAACTTATCAAATCTCATGCCTAGAGCTTTTTTTCAGCATGGGATTGCATGATTGGTTGGCTGCGAATTCAACAGAAGATTGGGGAAATGAGGCTGGATAAGCTTGGAATATACTATTTGCAGTTACTATCTAGTTGCTTTGGAAGGATCACAATGAATAAGTGTTTTCTCATACCATGCAGCCTACCTTTGAGCTGACACACCATGTTCTCAGTTATACCTGAGTGGTTATGGATACCTATGTTGATATCTCATTGTTGGTTGACAAGGTGAACCACAGGATTCATTATAAGGCAAAGTGCATTCTAATTTAAAACTCAAGAAGCTAAGTGATAACAGTACACCAATGTTCATAGGTAAGACCTAGACTGCTCTCTCTAGTGGAACTAGCTTAATCTTCACTAATGCATTTTTTTTCCTTCTCTATTCACTCTATCATAACTCTACATTAGGATCTCACTTACCTCTATAAGCTTTGAATACTAGTAACGACCTAGATGTCTAGGTTAGATGAAGTCCAGTGTTGTAGATACACCACAAAGTTTGCTAGTGTTACCAAGTGGCCTCAATACTTAAGAGGGGGGTGAATTAAGTATGTAAAACAAGTTCGCAAATCTTTCACAAAACGTTCGTTAATCAATTTTTGTTGAAATTATTCGATGGATGGAGATGATTGGATAAATAAGAAGAACACTTTCACTTATAAATATAATAGTCAAAGGAGACAATATTCAAGCAATACAATAAAACCGTGCACAAATGTAAAGAGAAGGGTTTAGAGAAACAAACACAGTAGTTTATCTTGGTTCGATCACCAATCCACTTGTGATCTACGTTCAGTCCTCAAGCAAATACTTAAGATTTTTTACTATATCTTCAAGCTTCAATCAGGTGCTTGAGAACCTTTACAAGATGGAGCACTCAACACACCTTGAGATACCTCACCCTTGTGCTTAAGCCTCTATTTTGAAGGGATACCCCACACCCTTTTACAGATTGGAGGGATGCCTCACCCTCTCTAGAGATTATACAAAGATTGAATAGGTATAAATTCTCTTCAAAGAGCAGATAATACAAATAGAAGTTCAATGGGTATTGGATTCACAGTTTACGCTCAGAAATAAAGTATTAATGGAGAAAAGATGGAAACTTCTATTTAATACTCAACCAAGGTTTTTTCAGGTTGATTGTCTAACATTCATAAATTACCAACAACTTGTATTTATAATCCATTGAAGTTTAGAGCCGTTGGGAGGTGGTTGGAGCATTAAATGCTTCGTAACTATCCGTTAATTTCTATTTCTGGAAAGCTCTCTTATTCGAATAAAAGAATCCTTATTTGAATAAGGCTTTAAATAGCACAAGCGTGTTTTCCTCTGTAATGTGTTATTCGAATAAAAGTTTTGTTATTCGAATAATCATTTAAATATGTGGCTTCTGGAAAACATGTTATTCGAATAACCATTTAAGAAAATGGTTTCCTAAAAATCTTGTTATTCGAATAACATCTCTATTATTCGAATAACCATTTAATAAAATGGTTTCTTGAAAACTGTGTTATTCGAGTAACACTTACATTATTCGAATAACTCATTCGTACTAAATCAATTTTTGAATCATTTATTCGAATAACACAGGGCTTATTCGAATAAACCCTCTCCTGAAAGATTATTTGGAATCTTTGACTTGTGTTATTCAAATAAGGAACTCCTTATTCGAATAATACATGTGAAAAACATGTTTTATATCTTTTAAATGTTGCCCTTGATTCCATATGATCTTGTAAGCTTATGGACACGTAATGGTTGATTCTTTGGAAACTAAAAACCATATTGAAGCCTTGAAAACTTGTGTGCTTATTTTGAAATGTAAGTTTGAGCAATTGTGAATCTTTATATGTTGGGAATTGCGGATCAAAATATCTCGCAGCGGAATAATACGATTCCCACACAGGATCCATGCGAAAAGTCCATAATCCGAGTTTTTAAAAATTACCTCTTGAAGCGTGATAAACACAAGCGAGGTGAATCACCAATACCGTAATAGCGACGATGTTTCTGCGGTATCCACACGAACAGACTTGCAAAAGGAGTCACGCCTCTGTTTCGCGGTGCTAGCTGCGAATAGAAGAGAAGAACCTTTACTGTCTCTCACTCACTTTCTTAGGTGCGGCTAGGGTTGTGATGTAACATCTATAGCAGCCCCCTTGAATTACTATTTATAATAGTGGTGCCTTAAGTGAGTGTGAGCAAGTAGCAAGGTAAGGCTGTGCAACCCTAAAACCCATCGTCATGAGTTAGGCCCACAATTGAATCCGAGTCCAACTTGGATCCTTATTGCTCCAATTTAGTCTGTTCTAAGTGTGCGACCTGCAGGTTCTCTTGACGTTGGTAGTAATATTAAAATCTCATTTTAATATTACAAACAAAGTGAGCGGTATCTAGCAACACATCACCGCTACCCAAGTAATGAGAATGTCGGTGATTTGACATAACCTATCCGTGATCAATGTTTCCGTGTAGTTTAGTCCCTTTGTCAAGATATCTAGATTGAACACAAGGCATGGAATGCGTCACCCTTGTATAGTCCAATCATTCGTTTCGATACTCGAGTAGACTTTGTAACAATAAATGAGATCAATATCTCATATTGACTCATTTGAGCATGGCCATGCATTTCGCAGTCTCACTCAATCGGGGGCGAAGATATCGCTCTGTTATGTAGGAGTGACAAATTCCATCTAGGTCACTCACATCCCTCTGCATGATTTGCGGTATGTCCAATAACCAACTTTATAATCACCTTGTTACGAGATGACGTTTGATGGCATTAAAACACACAACTCCTCATGTAGGAATCGTAGTGATTTCAGGTCAAAGGACCACAAACACCATTATCACTATGAGAATCGCTTATGACACTCACGTAACGATCCATGTAGCGTTCTCATGGTGGGTCAGTCCAGTACATCATTACTCTAATATGTACCAATGTGAAGACTTGATATCTCATATCCATGACCTGTGAGATGCGGTCATCAGTCTCTACACATACTAGTCTTAATGTATTATTGTTGTCCTAATTAACAATAATACTTGACTAGGGACATTTAAGAATAGTGTTGTAACCAAAAGGATCTCACGATCAAGTCATCCACTTGATGTCCTATGGCATCAAACTTACTATTCTAAGGACTTTATTATGTTTACTAAAAAGAACACAATAAATGAAATGCCTCATATATAAAATAGCATAATATAATGTATGTCAATACAAACAAAATGTATTGGCCACTAGGGCATACACCAACAATCTCCCACTTGCACTAGAGCCAATCAGGCATATATCTAATGCCTAAAGACCTAGTGTGACCCTCATGCTTCTGCTGTGCAAGAGGCTTCGTCAGTGGATCAGCAATGTTATCATCTGTTGGTACTCTGCATATCTTCACATCTCCTCTATCGATGATCTCTCGAATGAGATGGAAGCGCCTAAGTATATGTTTGGATCATTTGGTGAGATCTAGGCTCCTTAGCTTGTGCAATGGCTCCATTGTTATCACAATAGAGGTCCACTGGGTCCACAATGCTAGGAATAGTGCCAAGTTCAGTAATGAACTTCCTGATCCAAACGGCCTCCTTTCTTTGCATTGGAGGCAAAGCAATATACTCAGCCTATGTGGTAGAATCGGCGACTGTCTCTTGCTTTGAACTCTTCCAGCTCACAGCCCCACCATTTAGGCAAAAAACATAACCTGATTGCGATCTGGAGTCGTCCTTATCGGTTTGAAAGCTAGCATCAGTGTAACCTTTTACGACTAGCTCTTCCTCGCCTCCATATACCAAGAACGAATCCTTAGTCCTTCTTAAGTACTTAAGGATGTTCTTGATAGCGATCATTGACTTTCACCTAGGGATCGGATCGGTACCTACTCGTCATGCTCAAAGCATACGAGATGTCTGGTCGAGTACATAACATGGCATACATGATAGATCCAATTGCAGATGCATATGGAATCTTGCTCATGCGATCCCTCTCATCCTGGGTGGAAGGGGATTGAGCCTTAGATAAGCTTACACCATGTGACATAGGCAAGAGTCCTTTCTTGGATTCATGCATGTTAAATCGTCTTAACACTTTGTCTATGTATGTACTCTGACTTAGGCTAAGCAGTCTCAGTGATCTATCTCTATAGATCCTGATACCTAATACATAGGTGGCTTCGCCCAAGTCCTTCAGAAAAGCACTTCCCTCAACCAAGTCTTTACTGATGTAGGGTAGGGTGTCATTTCCAATTAGTAGTATGTCATCTACATACAATACTAGAAAGACAAGCGTGCTCCCACTAACCTTCTTGTAAACACAAGATTCTTCTTCATTCTTGATGAAACCAAACCTGTTTGATTGTATCATCAAAACGAAGATTCCGGCTTCCGGAAGCTTGCTTTAATCCATAAATAGATCGTTGCAACTTGCATACTTTTCTAGCATCCTCTCGGAGTGGCAAAACCCTCGGGTTGTGTCATGTACACATCTTCGAGAAGATTTCCATTAAGGAAAGCGGTTTTGACATCCATTTGCCGATTTCATAATCATGGTATCTTTGCCTGCAATGAGAAGCAAGATCCGAACAGATTTAAGCATCACTGGCCCGGGGAAAAAGTTTCATCATAGTCTACACCATGAATTTGTTTGAAACCTTTAGCCACCAATCGCGCCTTAAAGGTATGCACATTACCATCCATGTCGGTTTTCTTCTTGAAAACCCACTTGCACCCAATGGGTTTTTCCCCTTCAGGTGGGTCAACCAAGGTCCATACTTGGTTGGCATACATGGAATCCATTTCGAGATCTCATGGCCTTAAGCCATTTCTCAGATTCTGGGCCAATAATGGCTTCTGGTAAGTCACGAGCTCATCTTGATCCATGAGCAATACGTCACCTTGTTGGGTCATGAGAAATCCATCTCTCTCGGTTGATGACGTATCTGTTAGACCTACGCAGGTCTTGTGCTACTAGAGCAGAGTTCTTGTTCCACAACATTTTGTGGAGGTGCTCTATTTCCACCATTGGTTCATTGCTACTTTGTGAAACTTGAACTTCTTCAAGTTCTACTTTTCTCCCACTTGGTTCCTTTGGAGATAAACTCCCTTTCTAGAAACACGGTGTCCGTGCGACAAACACTTTGCCCTCGGTAGGATTATAGAAAAAGTATCCCTTGGTTTCCTTTGGATACCCCACAAAAAGCATTTATCGATTTAGGGCCAAGCTTATCGAAACTTGACGTTTCACATAAGCTTCGCAACCCCAAATCTTCATGAAAGACATCTTGGGCCGTCTCCCGGTCCATATCTCATATGGTGTCTGTTGAAGCGTCTTAGATGGAACACGGTTAAGTGTGAAAGCTGCTGTTAACAAAGCATGTCCCCAGAAGGAGCCTGGAAGGTCTGCATGACTCATCATAGATCGGACCATGTCCAACAAAGTCCGGTTCCTCCTTTCAGAAACACCATTCCATTGTGGTGTTCCGGGAGGAGTGAGTTGAGATATTATCCCACACTCTTTCAGATGATCATCAAACCTGTTGGCTTAAGTATTCACCTCCTCGATCGATCGAAGGATTTTAATTCTTTTGCCAAGTTGGTTTTGTACTTCATTCTTGAACTCTTTGAACTTTTCAAAGGATTCGATTTGTGCTTCATAAGATATACAAATCCATATCTCCGAAATCATCGGTAAATGTAATGAAGTATTGAAAACCACCTCTAGCGATGTGTTTAGTGGCCCACATACATCACTATGTATAAGGCCTAAAAGATCACTAGCCCTTTCACCTTGTCCAGTGAATGGGGCCTTTGTCATCTTCCCTAATAAACAAGATTCACATATCTCATATGATTCGAAATCAAATGAGTCCAAGAATCCATCTTTATGGAGTTTGGAGATGCGTTTCTCATTTATGTGGCCCAAACGACAATGCGAGGAGAAAAGTTGGGTTCAGATCGTTTGATTTAAACCTCTTTGTATTTATGTTATAAATGGGTGTTTCGAGATCAAGTACATAAAGTCCATTACTCAATTGTGCACTACCATAAAAAATATCATTCATATAAATAGAACAACACTTGTCCTTTATTATAAAAGAAAAACCTTTCTTGTCCAAACAAGAAACAGAAATGATATTCCTACTAATAGCGAGGCACAAAATAGCAGTTCTCTAACTCTATTACAAGCCCAGTGGGCGAGAGATAATAAATAAGTCCCTACGACTAATGCAGCAACTTTTGCTCCATTTCCAACTCGTAGGTCGACTTCGCTCTTCGTCAATGGTCTCTTGCTCTTTAGATCCGCACATTTACACAAATGTGAGATCCACATCCAAGTATCTAATACCCATGATGCGAAGTAGATAAATTGACTTCAATAACAAAAATACACGAAGTGGAAGTCTCACTTCCCTTCTTCTTTTGAGCTCCTCCGGGAACTTGGCACAGTTCCTCTTCCAATGTCCGGTCTGACCGCAATGGAAGCATGTACCTTCCTTAGCCACTCCACCCACTGGTTTCAAGCTAGAAGTGCTAGGCTTGGACTTGTCCTTGCCCTTGCCCTTCCAGTTGTCATTGGGCTTTTTTACCTTTTTCTTGCCCTTATTCTTTTGGACCATCAATATGGCCTTCCCTTTACCTTTGTTGATGTTACGCTCGGCAGTTCTCAACATGCCTACACTACTGGTAGTGATTTGTCAATCTCATTCATGTTGTAGTTCATGACAAATTGGTGAAACTTTTTCGGCAATGATTGCGGGACTAAGTCATGGCCAACTCTTGGCCCAAAGGAAAACCCAGTCTCTCTAGGTTTTCAATGTACCCAATCATCTTAAGTACATGAGCACCAACGGGGCTTCCTTCTACCGGCAAGCGAAACAAGTGCTTTAGAGACCTCGAATCTCTCATGCACGGCCTGCTCTTGATAGAGCTTCTTAAGGTGTACGATCATATCGTATGCATCCATGTTCTCATGTTGCTTTTGGAGCTCGAGTTCATGGTGGCCAGCATTAGACATCCAATGTCCAAGGCATCATCTTGATGCTTCTTATAAGCATCTCTTTCGGTTCTAGGGGCATTAGCGGCGGGTGGCTCGGGAATAGGTGTTCCAAAACATCTGCCTTTTTCTCTTGCTTGAGGACAATCCTCAAATTCTGTACCAGTCTAGAAAATTTGTTCCGGACAACTTGTCCTTCTCAAGGACGGATCGCAATGATAAAGTACCCGATGTGTTTGTTGCCATGGTTATCTATTAACGAAACATGCAAAAATATAAGTATCATGCCATAAACATATTTAATGAGGTCTTTTAATTAAATATGCCTCCCACTATTTTATTCAAGTCAATGACCCTCAGCATTGACTCGGAAAATCCCATCGAAAGATTTTCTAGTGGGCCAAGATCCATATTTTACCTAGCTTTGAGTCACTTTGGTGATCGCCCAAAATTTCGGTTATTTAGGTAGGAAACTCTTTCCAATTACATCACATGCAACTCTTGGATAGTTGGGTGAATAACACTTATTCTAATCCATCTAATGGACTAAAGCCCAACTTCATGCCTCTAAGCCTTCAATCCTATTGAAATGGCCTAGTTAAGTCAGACCCAATGGTTGGCATTTGGATATTACTCTTATCCCATCGCATCTTACTAATATAGATAAAGGCACCCTGCTTTGGCAGACCTACACTTAATCGATATTAGTCTTGATGAGTGCCACGCATTGGAAGGCATCACATAATGACTTAATATTTTCTTTGAGGGAATTTTATTATTAGATCTCACCATTTATTAAACTTGTTTAACATACCATAAACATCATCCATGCATCTCATACATATAAAGCATATAATAAATGTGACATGGTTATGGCCTCTAAGAGATTAGCATTAAAAATGCCAGCTTCACCAAGCGTCTCCCACCAACGTCCTCACTTGATGCCATCTCCTTGTCTCCACATGATGATTACATTATAGAAACCTCTTTTACATTCGAGGGGAGTTAGATGAGAAGAGAATGTACAATCAGAATGTAGAGAGAAAGGCACGACACGCTGGTCGTATTTAAAATAACCAAAATAGCATAAAATAAAGACTAAGGCCATAACCATGCACCATGCATCTCTAAGAATACATAAACACAAAGAAATAACACATTATAATTTTGTGAATTATAAAAATAAAGATTTGAATATCGCGCTTTCGAATATCACACACCACGCAACGGGGTTCGGGCGGCGCCACTCGGTTTCTTGGAGAAAAATTCGAGTTGGACCCTTCGCCTCCATGACGGCTAGGGCAACAACATTTGAACCCTAAGGCCCACAAACACATGAACGCTTCATGTGCCGCAGGGTAACTCACGGCCGCCATCACCTATCCGAAAAACAGGGTTTCCAGATTCGTGAAGACATGAACACTTCATGTCACGAGGAAGCTTCATAGCCGTCGCAAAACGGAAACAAGGTTTCCAAAACCTTGTGTCGCGCTGCTGTGTATATCGCATTCATAATCGTTTTTCACAGAATCATACATATCACATATACAGATATCAGAAAAACGCAAGAACAGAAAGCATTCAAAACCATTTTCGCAGAATCATACATATCACATATATAGATATCAGAAAAACGCAAGAACAGAAAGCATTCAAAACCGTTTTCGTAGAATTATATGAACATCTTCATGGTTTCAAAACATCAACATGTTTCGTAAACAACAAATAAAACAGAACACGGTTTCATACAGCATTATTTCGATTTCAGAAATAACATATAAAGATCATATCTTTTATGAAAGGAAAGCAACGAATCATGTTATCGCATATAACAAGAAAAGCAGAAAAACCGAATCATAGTTTCGCAAGTGTCTCTGATACCACTGTTGGGAATTGCGGATCAAAATATCTCGCAGCGGAATAATAGGATTCCCACACAGGATCCATGCGAAAAGTCCATAATCCGAGTTTTTAAAAATTACCTCTTGAAGCGTGATAAACCAAGCGAGGTGAATCACCAACACCGTAATAGCGACGATGTTTTGCGGTATCCACACGAACAGACTTGCAAAAGGAGTCACGCCTCTGTTTCGCGGTGCTAGTTGCGAATAGAAGAGAAGAACCTTTCACCTTGTCTCTCACTCACTTTCTTAGGTGCGGCTAGGGTTGTGATGTAACATCTATAGCAGCCCCTTAACAAGTACTATTTATAATAGTGGCGCCTTAAGTGAGTGTGAAAAAGATGCAAAGTAAGTGTGCAACCCTAAAACCCATCTGTCATGAGTTAGGCCCACAATTGAATCCGAGTCCAACTTGGATCCTTATTGCTCCAATTTAGTACTGTTCTAAGTGTGCGACCTGAGGTTCTCATGACGTTGGTAGTAATATTAAAATCTCATTTTAATATTACAAACGATGAGCGGTATCTAGCAACACATCAACGCTACCCAAGTAATGAGAATGTCGGTGATTTGACATAACCTATCCGTGATCAATGTTTCCGTGTAGTTTAGTCCCTTTGTCAAGATATCTAGATTGAACACAAGGCATGGAATGCGTCACCCTTGTATAGTCCAATCATTCGTTTCGATACTCGAGTAGACTTTGTAACAATAAATGAGATCAATATCTCATATTGACTCATTTGAGCATGGCCATGCATTTCGCAGATCTCACTCAATCGGGGGCCCGAAGATATCGCTCTGTTATGTAGGAGTGACAAATTCCATCTAGGTCACTCACATCCCTCGCATGATTTGCGGTATGTCCAATAACCAACTTTATAATCACCTTGTTACAGATGACGTTTGATGGCATTAAAACACACAACTCCTCATGTAGGAATCGTAGTGATTTCGGGTCAAAGGACCACAAACACCATTATCACTATGAGAATCGCTTATGACACTCACGTAACGATCCATGTAGCGTTCTCATGGTGGGTCGATCCAATACATCATTACTCTAATATGTACCAATGTGAAGACTTGATATCTCATATCCATGACCTGTGAGATGCGGTCATCAGTCTCTACACATACTAGTCTTAATGTATTATTGTTGTCCTAATTAACAATAATACTTGACTAGGGACATTTAAGAATAGTGTTGTAACCAAAAGGATCTCACGATCAAGTCATCCACTTGATGTCCTATGGCATCAAACTTACTATTCTAAGGACTTTATTATGTTTACTAAAAAGAACACAATAAATGAAATGCCTCATATATAAAATAGCATAATATAATGTATGTCAATACAAACAAAATGTATTGGCCACTAGGGCATACACCAACATTATATACCTTTACATTTTGATTGAAGTCCTAAAAATCTAATCTTGAAGGTCTTGAGAATCTAGGACTTGATCTTGCAACATCTTTAAGTTTGTTATCATCAAAACAAAATCTTCATGAGATAATAGCCAATTACATTCTCCCCATTTTTGATGATGACAAACAACCATTAAGAAAAAAGTTAGCTCATTTGAAAATTGAAATTCACAAGGTTAATCAATGAGACTTACTCCCCCTCTAGTTTGTAAGAGGAGCATAAATTATCAGAGTCATGCGCAGCTCCCCCTTTCTTTTGGAGTCTCTTGATCTTTTTCAGATTAGTCTTTTAGATCTGTCTTTTCTTAACACAATCTCCAAAACCAAAAATTGTCAAACGTAATTTTATTAAAAGAACAAGAAATAGTTCTATGTACAACTTAACTTTAGCTTTTTCTCCCCATTTTGTCATGATTAAAAAGATAGGGCAAGATAGGCTAATATATATTCAACTTAACATACATTTAAGCAAGTTTCAATAAAGATATGTAATGCAATAATAGGCTAGAAATTGCAAAGACAGCAAGGAATCCAATTAACATTTGATTCATTCATTTCAAGTTTAGTGAAACTTATACAGATTCATATGAAACTAGCCAAGAATACACAACAAAAACATCAAAACAAAGGACTAGAGTCCTGAAATCCTAGGGATCCTAAAAGTAAGTGTCTGGTGGAGGAGGATGTGAGTCAGGTGCAGAGGCAGGAGGTGTAACTCGGAGGGCAGCAATCTCGCATTCAACACCTTCCATTCTGTCAAAGAGAATAGAAAAGGTGTGTTCCATGTAAGCACGATTATCGAGCAGAGTGGTCATAATTCGCTCTAAAGTCACTGGAGTAGGAATAGGAGCAGGAGCCTCAGCAGGCTCATCAGTAGGAATAGGGTCATCAGCAGCAGAAACATCTTCAATGTGAGTGTCTTCATCTACTGCAGCTTCTCCCAGTTCATCAGGATATACCCAGCTTCCTACATTATCTGGAACCATCTTCATTTTCTTCAGAGTGAACTCCCCAAAAATGTTGAAGTGGTTCAATTCCACTGCCCGTTCAGTTTGCCTAAGAAGTGAATATTTCTTCAGAAATGCAAAGATAAGCAGGGCATACGACAGGTCAGAATTTTTTGTGGTCTTGAGCTTCATCATGTACTTTTCGATGAAATTGGGTCAGTTGATCTTCTAATTTTTCTTCAGTACCCAAAGAAGAAAATATCATCCTCTATCAGATAAGGGTAGTTACATCCACGAGGGGCAAGAATGTGTGCATACACATAATGAAGAAGCCTCTCTTTGCTTTTTAGCATTCCACTCTTCAGACCAACTTTAGGCCTAACTGTTCCAGGCTTTACCAGTAGCGACACAACTTCCTCTCTTTTGTATGCTTTTACGTATGGTCTGCTATCTGGCTCCACAGTAGCACTCGTGGCTTCTAGCTTGAAGAATGTCATCCAATCAGCTGGAGTGATCATAATTTCTTGATCTTTCACCTCAGAGATGAGGTTGGGACCATCCATCTTCAGGTTATAGTAGAACATTTTCACCAGGTCTGGGAAAATGGAGTCCTTATAGTTGTAGAGATCTAGCACACCCTGATGGGTAAGGTCATCAAGGAATTCAAATCCTCCATCGTCTTCAAAGAATTCTCGTTCCATGTACTTGGGATGAATGATGTCCCTGTTCTAGAAATTCTCCCTGAAGCGTTTTAGATTGTCGTTGTTTGATGAGAGCCTTCAAAGATCTATTGGGTTGTTGGTGGGAGCGATTTTTCTGCGTGGGCGTTTGGAAGAAGAAGCCATGGTTGGATATGGGTGTTTTTGGAGAGAAAAAGAGAGATGTTTGTGGTACGAAGAAGAGAAAAACAAAGGAGGAGGGAAATGAAAATAGATGAAATGAGATAAGAGACACATGAAATCCTTTATATAATTCGCGTGTTATTCGAATAACAAGGTTGTTATTCCTTGTTATTCGAATAACAAAGTGGTTCCTGAAGCGTCTTGGCTCACTGCCAACTGTGATTCGAATAACAATATTGTTATTCGAATAACAGCATAGTAGCTCAAAAGTCGTGGGTTTCTATCACCCTTTATTCGAATAACATGATATGTTATTCGAATAACATGATTTTCCCAAAAGCCTCTATCAGGCTTTATTCGAATAACATGATTTGTTATTCGAATAACAAGAAAATGGTTTTTGCCACTGACATGCTTTATTCGAATAACAAGTTGATATCAGAATTTTGTAACACTTTCTGTGAAGTGTTATTCGAATAAGGGAATCCTTATTCGAATAATGCAGACATGTTAGAATATTAACAAGGCTTTACTGTGAGGTTTTATTCGAATAGAACATTTTATGAAAAATAGTTTTACGCATTAATTAGTAAAGAATCAATTTTCTATCATTCATATTGGTTCTAAGACATGCCAATTTAATTCCAAACAACATATAAGCATAGATATTGACCAGTTCTTGAATCAAAACACAAGTTTATGCAAAATCACTACTTTTACCAAAAATTGGACCACTTTGAGGACATTTGTGGATTTTGAGCAATTTGGTACACTTATTCATGACGGAGTACCTGCAAAACAATTTTGGAGAACCTCCGATGCTCAAGTCAGTAATGGATTTTAGGGAAGATTAATTATTAGTAAATTATGCAGTAAGAACTCACAATTATGTAGCAAATTCATGCAGAAAATTCAGTTCAAGCATGTTTGATCCAATATACCAAGTTCATTTCTTATATAAAAGAATGCTTCTTTTGCCAAGGGCTTAGTGAAGATGTCAGCTAGTTGCTTAGTGGTTTTCACAAATTCAAGCATATAATCACCCTTTTAAACATGATCTCTTATGAAATGATGCTTAATTTCAATGTGTTTAGTTCTTAAATGCAGAATGAGATTTTTAGACAAGTTGATTACACTATATTATCACATCTTATGGGGATGCGATCAAGCTCAAGACCATAGTCCAAGAGTTGTTGCTTCATCCAAAGGATTTGAGCACAATAACTCCCAGCTGTAATATATTCAGCTTCAGCGGTAGACAATGCCACACTATTTTGTTTCTTGCTATGCCAAGAAACTAGTGAGCTTCCAAGCAAGTGGCATGTCCCACTAGTGCTCTTCCTATCCATTTTGCATCTAACAAAATCAGAATCGAAATACCCAATAAGGCTACATGAGGTACCCTTAGGATATCACAAACCCATTTGTGATGTGCCTATTAGATATTTCATAATTTGTTTTATAGCACAAAAATGTGACTCTTTAGGATTAGCTTGATATCTAGCATACATGTATACACTAAACATTATATCAGACCTACTTGTAGTGAGATAAAGGAGTGAGCCAATCATACCTCTATATTTTGTAATTTCTATAGATTTACCTCCTTCATCCTTATCCAAATAACAAAAGGTGCCCATAAGAGTAGCCATATGCTTGGCATTGTCCATTCCAAACTTTTTGAGCAACTCTTTGCAATACTTAGATTGACTTATAAATGTCTTATCTCTTGTTTGCTTGATTTGGAGACCAAGGAAGAAGTTGAGCTCACCCATCATGGACATCTCAAACTCACTTTGCATAATATTTGAAATTTTTTTACAAAGAGAGTTGTTAGTAGCTCCAAATGTAATGTCATCAACATAAATTTGAACTAGAAGTATGTCATGCATTTTATACTTTATGAAAAGGGTAGTATCAACTTTGCCTCTAGAAAAGCCTTTTTCTAAAAGGAATTTGCTCAACCTTTCATACCAAGCTCTAGGAGCTTGTTTTAAGCCATACAAAGCCTTTTTCAGTTTAAAGACATGGTTGGGCATTTCAAAACTTTTAAAATTAGGAGGTTGTTCTACATACACCTCTTCTTGTATGAAACCATTTAAAAAGGCACTTTTAACATCCATTTGATAAAGTTTGAAATCTATGATGCATGCATATGCAAGTAGCAATCTTATGACTTCTAATCTAGCTATGGGAGCATATGTTTCTTCATAATCTATTCCTTCTACTTGATTATAGCCTTTTGCAACTAACCTAGCTTTATCTCTTGTAATTAAGCCTGTTTCATCAAGTTTGTTCCTAAAGACCCATTTGGTGCCAATTATGGGATGATCATTGGGTCTTAGAACTAATTCCTAAACTTGATTTCTCTCAAATTGGTTTAGTTCATGTTGCATGGACAAGATCCAATGTTCATCATTAATGGCCTCATTTATGTCTTTAGGTTTAACCTAAGAGACAAAAGCTATATGATTACATACATTTCTAAGAGAGTTTTGAGTGATTACCCCTTTTGATACATCACCTTGTCGAGAGGGTGATATCTTGATGTCCTCTAATCCTTGGGAAGGTCTATGACTTGTGAGTCCTCTTCTCTTGAGGAGTCAAAGAGTTTTTCTTCTTGCTTCTTGGTTTCCTTCTCTTTATTTTCCAAGTGGGTTCTTTTCAACAATTTTGCAACATCATCAACCAAGTCCTTTCTCGAACAATTTGGATTAGTTTCATAAAAAACAACATGTATGGACTCTTTAATGGTCATAGTTCGTTTGTTATAAACTCTAAAGGCCTTACTATGTATAGAATAGCCAAGAAATATCCCCTCATCAGACTCTACTTCAAACTTCCCCAAGTTATCCTTTCCATTATTCAAAACAAAGCATTTACATCCAAAGACATGAAAATATGACACATTTGACTTCCTTCCGTTGTACAATTCATATGAGATTTTCTTTAAAATTGGCCTTATTAGGGCTCTATTCATAACATAACAAGCGGTGTTAACCGCATCCACCCAAAACTACTTAGGAAGGTTGGCCTCATTGAGCATAGTTCTAGCCATTTTCTCTAAAGATCGATTTTTCTTTTCTACAACACCATTTTTTGTGGTGTTCTAGGGGCAGAAAAATTATGCTCAATGCCATGTTCATCACAAAAGATTTCAAATTCATGATTTTTAAATTCTCTACCATGATCACTTCTTATAGATGCAATGTAGAAATCTTTTTCATTTTGGATAACTTTGGCAAGCTTTTTAAATAATTGAAAAGCATTATTTTTATGAGATAGAAATAATGTCCATGTAATAAATCTAGAAAAATCATCCACAATCACCAAAACATAGTAATTCCCACCAAAGCTCATAGTTCTAGAAGGACCAAAAAGATCCATGTGCAAAAGTTATAAAGGTCTAGAAGTTGAAACCACATTTTTAGCTTTAAAAGAGACCTTTACTTGTTTTCCCTTTTGACATGCATTACAAAGTTTGTCTTTTTCAAATTTGAGCTTTGGAAGACCAATTACTAGTTCTTTAGAAACCAATTTGTTTAAGTGATCCATGTGAATGTGAGCAATTCTTCTATGCCATAACCATGAATCATTTTCTTTACTCATAAAGCATTTACCATCATTTGAGGAAATGTCATCAAGACTAATCATATATATATTATTGACCCTATGACCAACAAACTTAACATGCTTATCATCTTTACCCTCAATTATGCAACAATTAGAATCAAATATTACTCTATTGCCCTTATCATGCAATTGACTAATGCTAAGCAAATTATGTTTGAGTCCTTCAATGAGCAAAACATTATCAATTGATGAAGAAGGGATCTTACCAACTTTACCAATTTCAAGGATCTTCCCTTTGTTGTTATCACCATATGTGACATGACCATGCTTCTTGGGGACAAGGGAGGAGAACTTGGAGTCATCACCGGTCATGTGCTTAGAGCAACCACTATCAAGATACCAACTTGAGCATTTGGTCTTCAAGCACACCAACAACACACATTCAAATTTTAACCTTTGGTACCTAAATTGTCTTGGGTCCTTGTGTATTAGAGTTAGACATGGTGTCCTTAGGAACCCAAACCCTTTTGATTCCAACCTTGGTGTTTATGTTCTTTCTAACATTGCAAGTGGATGCACTATGCCCTTTCTTACCACAATAAAAACATTTGACAAAGGGGCTACTTGAAGTATTTGAAGAAACAAAGAGATTCTTATAAGACTTTTGATGGTTATTTGGATTATATCCAAACTGACTTTTTGAATAACACATTTTTGTTTCCCTAAAAATACATTTAAGTTGTCTCTTCCAAATGTAAATTTTGTAAGAATGTTGTTTAAATCTTCAATTTCTTTCTCAAATGCTTTACATGATGAGCAAAGTAAGGATAAGGATGTGTTATCATATGAGGAGCAAGTAATGCACAATGAGTTAGCATTAATAAGTCCTAAGGTCTCATTTTCAATCTTAAGTTCATTAATCTCTTTGTTTAAAATAGAAACTTTGTTTACCAATAAGGAGATTGTCTTGTTAGAAGATAAAACTATTTTTGTGAGCCTCATAGATTCATCATGTAATTCTTGAAAAGCATCTTACAATTCATCATAAGAAAGTTGAGATTCTAAGCTAGAAGATGTTACCTCTGTGTCGCTTTCTTCACTTTCTTCTCCTTGAGCCATGAGACAAAGATGAGCGTCTTCATTCTCTGAACTATTAGAAGAGCTTATGTCATTGTCCTCCCATGCTATATATGTTCTCCTTCCTTTCTTTTCTTTGGAAGATCTTTTCTCAAACTTCTCCATCTTCTTAAGATACATAGGACACTCTATTTTCATGTGCCCTGGCTTTCCACATTCATAACATTGTGGAGGAGTAGAGGATCCTTCTCCTTTGTGATAAGCTTTCTTTTGAGGAAAATGTGGTCTTCTTCCAAACTTCCTCACAAGGAGACTAAGATTTTCCTCACTTAGCTCAAGATTTTTTGCATCCTCTTCACCATCTTCATCGTCATCTTCAATTGTAGAAGAGGTGATTTTGAGTGCAATTTCTTTTTTCTTTTTATCATGCTCTTCATTTTGATTGAGCCTATTTAACTCTAACTTATGTTCTTGAAGCTTCCCAAATAAGGTGGTTAGAGACATTGTTGATAAATCTCTTGATTCCACAATAGCCGTTACTTTCGGTTGCCAATTCCTGCTCAAACATCTCAAGACTTTGTTAATAAGATCTTCATTAGGAAATGTCTTTCCCAATGAGATAAGATGATTAACAATATGTGTGAATCTCTTTTGCATCTCTTGAATACTTTCACCTTGGTTCATTCTAAACAATTTATATTCATGAGTAAGAGTGTTTATTCTAGATCGCTTTACCTCACTTGTACTTTCATGAGTTACTTGTAAAGTATCCCATATTTCTTTAGCGGTCTTGTAATTTGACACCCTAAAGAATTCATCATATCCCAAGGATGTGATGATGATGTTCTTGGCTCTCAAATTGTATTGAACCTTCTTTTTATCTTCATCGGTCCATTTATTTCTAGGTATATTAATTTTCACACCATCTTTAGTATGTGTGGGAACAAAAGCACTATTTTCAGCGGCGTCCCACACATCCAAGTCAATAGCTTCAAAAAAAAATTTCATCCTTTCTTTCCAATATGCATATCCATCCCCGTTAAAAAGGGGAGGTCTATTTATAGAAGAACTTTCATTAGAAAAACCATTTGAAGCCATTTCTTTCTCTTGAAGCTACTAAGTTCTTTATACAAGAGTCTAACTCTGATACCACTCGTTACTAAGTGGCCTCAATACTCAAGAGGGGGTGAATTGAGTATGTAAAATAAGTTCACAAAACGTTCATTAATCAATTTTTGTTGAAGCTATTAGATGGATAGAGATGATTGAATAAATGAGAAGAACATTTTCACTTATAAATATAATAGTCAAAGGAGACAATATTCAAGCAATACAATAAAACAGTGCACAAATGTAAAGAGAAGGGTTTAGAGAAACAAACACAGTAGTTTATCCTGGTTCGATTACCAATCCACTTATGATCTACGTCCAGTCCTCAAGCAAACACTTGAGATTTTTCACTATATCTTCAAGTTTCAATCAGGTGCTTGACAACCTTTACAAGATGGAGTACTCAACACACCTTGGGATACCTCACCCTTGTGCTTGAGCCTCTATTTTCAAGGGATACCTCACCCTTTTACAGATTGGAGGGATGTCTCACCCTCTCTAGAGATTATACAAAGATTGAATAAGTAGAAACTCTCTTCAAAGAGCAGATAATACAAATGGAAGCTCAATGGGTATTGGATTCACAGTTTATGCTCAGAAACAGAGTATTAATGCAGAAAAGATGGAAACTCGTATTTAATGCTAAACTAAGGTTTTTTCATATTGATTGTCTAACATTCATAAATGCCCAACAACTTGTATTTATAATCCATTGAAGTTTAGAGTCGTTAGGAGGTGGTTGGAGCATTAAATGCTTCGTAACTATCTGTTAATTTATGTTTATGAAAAGCTCTCTTATTCGAATAAAAGAATCCTTATTCGAATAAGGCTTTAAATAACACAAGCGTGTTTTCCTCTGTAATGTGTTATTCGAATAACAGCTTTATTATTCGAATAATCATTTAAATATATGACTTCTAGAAAACATGTTATTCGAATAACACTTATGTTATTCGAATAACAGGTTTGTTATTCAAATAATCATTTAAGAAAATGGTTTCCTGAAAAGCTTGTTTTTCGAATAACATCTCTATTATTCAAATAACCATTTAATAAAATGGTTTCCTGAAAAAAATGTGTTATTCGAATAACACTTATGTTATTCGAATAACTTATTTGTGCCAAATCAATTTTGAATCATTTATTCGAATAACACAGGACTTATTCGAATAAACCCTCTCCTGAAAGATTATTTGGAATCTCTGACTTGTGTTATTCAAATAAGGAACTCCTTATTCGAATAATGCATGTGAAAAACATGTTTTATATCTTTTAAATGTTGCCCTTGATTCCATATGATCTTGTAAGCTTATGGACACGTAATGGTTAATTCTTTGGAAACTAAAAACCATATTGAAGCTTTGAAAACTTGTGTGCTTATTTTGAAATGTAAGTTTGAGCAATTGTGAATCTTTATATACCTTTACATTTTGATTGAAGTCCTAAAAAGCTAATCTTAAAGGTCTTGAGAGTCTAGGACTTGATCTTGCAACATCTTTAAGTTTGTTATCATTTAAACAAAATCTTCATGAGATAATAGCCAATTACAATTAGGTGCTGACATATGATGATTTCCAATTGAGTAAACTCCTAACTTGGCCCTCCAAAGATTATAGTGTCACCACATTAGTCCTTCAAATATTCTTTTTTACTAAATAACTCCCTCAAAGATATAAAATGTCACCACATTTGTCCTTATGAAGGACTAATGTGAGGCCAAAAAAAAAAAAAGAATGAAGTGGTGACATTTTATATCCTTGAGGGACTTATTTAGTGAAAAAAATATTTAGAAGACTAATGTGGTGACACCATAATCTTTGAAGGACCAATTTAGGGGTTTACTCATTTTCAATAATAAGGTTGTACAAATTCTAATATGAAATTAAAAAGATTAATTGTGTGTTTAGATTATAGTCTATAAAATTGATTTAAGATGAACTTGATTTTGTAAATTTGGTTTTGATTAAAATTGGGTTTGCAATAAAGTGATTTATGTTTGAATACTTATATTTGAAAAATGGGTTTGACTATTTAATTTTGGTCATACATGTCTCCAACCTAATGTAAAAGCAACTATTTTTCACTTTTACTCAAACCATGGTTTGATTCCAAAATCCCATTAGACTTACCCCGATTAAATTTTTGCCAAACATGTTAGCTTAAGGATGAAACTTAGTTTACACCCTCTAAATAATGGTTTAGATTGGATAAACTATAATACAAACATGCTTTTAAGTGATAAATGAACGTTGTATGTTATCATGTTAGAACTAGAGTGTTATTTGGTGAAGAAACATGCTCACACCTTTTCCCTTTTCCCTATATTGGTTTCAACACCTACTTTGACTCTACATGAAAGTGCTCTAGGTCCTGGTAGATGACAATCCACATCCTAACCTAATTAGTAGAAAACAACAAGCTTGTAACACCCCAACTTTTGGGATAATTATAATATAGTCCCCGAAATGTACTGTTTTGTAAATTCTGTGAGCAGTAAATTAAATTTGACTGTTTCGTGAGTGTACTTGACTGTTGTATGTGATTTACTCCGACCTAGGGAAATAATAATTTTTTGACCGAAAAAATCTTATTTTAATTAATTGGAGTTGGGGAATCTTAGTAAACCTAATTCTGATTGATATATATATTAATCTCGTAATTTTTTGGATTTAAGCTGTGTAATAAAATAATTTTATATTATTATAATATTATTTTATATTACAATACCTCTTGTTTCAAAAATAGTAAAAATCGCCGATTTGACCACAGATCTTTAAAAAATCTTGTGGGACCGCGTTTAGGAAAAAGCAGTCAGTGTCTTGTTGGACAAATTCTAGCCAATGAGAGCAAGTCAACGAAAGTGGCTTGACTTTCTAAACTAATAAGAATGGGTCAACGAAGGGAGCGTAGACTTTAATTAGGACCGTTGGATGAAGACTTAGTTAGGAAGCCTTTGATTTCAACCGTTGATCTAATCAATGGTGAGATTAGAATTCAAACTTTACGACTAATCAATATCTACCTTAGATTACATCTATGGCTAGGAATTAAAGATGAAATCAATGGCTAGAATTAAGTCAAAAATAGTAGGCTTGAATTTGGTTAGTAGCTAATTAAGCTTAATTTGACTAATCTAATTACCTAATTAGCAAACTAAGTGAACTAGTTTAGTTCTTAATTAATTATAATTTAAATACTAATTAGATATCCTAATATTGATTAAATGTTATAATATATGCTAATATATGTTAAACTAATTATTTATATGATTAGAATGTTAATTAAGATTGGTTAGGATATTTAACCTAACTAATTCCCTAATTAATTAGCATGCAATTAGGAGTAATTTGAGAACAATTAAGTCCCTAAAAAGATGAAGACCCACACGGTTTGGACAGCAGCTTGGGAGGCTTGGATGGCTTGGTTCTACAAGGTTCATGAACCCTCCAACATGACATAAGCCATGTGCACCACCATGTGAACTAAATAGGATATTTACCATGCAAAATTGAACACTCAACCTCACCCAAAATTCACTCACGGCAGCAGCCCATAATATTACACTCTTCTCTTTTATTTCACACTTATCCTAATCAAGCATTCCATTTTCTTTCCAAAAATAGCAAGAAAACTAAGCACACTTTTCTTTTATTTCTTTCCCTCTCTATTCGGCCATACACACTACTCACACAACCAAACCTCTATAATTTTATCTCTTCATATTTCCTAAACCCAAATCCTATTCTAAACACTTTTCATTCACAAAGTTTTCTCAAAAAACTACTCTATCTTGTCCAAAATCCAACCTTTTGCTTATTTTTCTAAGGGTAAGTCTTGATTCTATGGTTCAAAAATTGGATTTCTAATTTTTCTAACCATGATTGTTCCATGGTTTTTCAATATTAAACCTTGTATGTGTTTTTACTAATTGTTTAAGAATTTTAGGGATTTGTTTGGGAGATTGTACGAATTTGAAGGAAAGGAGGAAACTAACCGATTAATTGTCTTCAAGAGGTAAGAGGGAGATTTAATCTCATCAACCCTAAGTGGTGATGAGAAAATGGATTTGATTGTGTATGAAGAATCCATAAGGATTCGATTTGTGTGATTGTTTATTGTTTTCATTATTTGTGTGATTGTTTAAATGCTTTCCTATTTGTGATTTATTTTTACTATGCATGCCTATAGTTTTAAAATATATTGTATGTATATTGTATGTGTTTATAATTGCATGTGTTTATAATTGTATAATTATTAAAGTAGGATGTGAATAACATGTAACGATTTGCATGAGTGTTCCAAAGAACACATATTGAGGCTCACAACCTTACATCAAAACAGAAAACCAAAATGTTCTCAGCAATTTTCTAAATCAATGAGTTAATGAATCTAGGTAAAATAATAAGTTAAAAATGGTTTTGATTAATTATGGCCAATATGCCATTTAATGTAAAATTAAATGCCATTTATTTTCAATTTTGGCCAACATATCATTTTATTTTCTAAGATAAGTTAGGTAATGGGTTTATTAAACAAATCGATTCCAATAAATCATTGAGAAAATAAAAGGAATAAATTCGGTTCTAGAATTTTAACTTAGCAGAAATTAGTTTAAGAAAGAATTAAATCAGACGCTTGAAAAATACTAACGTAGAGCTCATTTTATAAATTTTGAAGCACGTTAGCAAGTTTCAAAGCGAAATTATTGGGTAAGAATAAAATGAAACTATATTTAGTGAAAAACGTCAAAAATACCTTATACTGATTTTATAGGCAAAATGCTGCCAAAATTTACTAAAATCAAGCGAATAAAATGAAAAGATTCCATACTATATTTAGAACTCAAGGAAAATACTCTACGTATTTTGTAACACCCTCCTCAGGGTATCACATGTCTGACTTCCGACTCATAATCTGAAAAGAAGTTTGCACAAAGTTTGAGTTATAAAAGATGGGTTTTAAAATTTCTTCTTTACTGAAATGTAAATTTACTGAAAATATTAGGTAACATTGAAAATCATATTTTAACTATTCATTATGCAATATTGACACCAATTAATATCACAATTTAAAGAGAAATATAAAATTAATAGACTTTTTTTTTTTGACAATAGCAAACCCCATGACGGGTCCTACTTAATAGCACGGTACAACGTTAACGAGAAACTTTAACATACTTATTCCTTTTTCTGTCCATCTTGATGCATCAGACATCTGTTCCTTTGTCAACACTGCACACCTTCGAGTCCTGAATGTCCACTCCTTATTGTTGTCACCAATCTCAGAATATCCATCGCCTGTTATGTCTAAGACAACTCGATCCTTCTATTATTTGATTTTAACAGTACAGACATAGCAAAACAAGATAACAAAGAGGTGAGATCACCTACACCAATACCAACATGGCAGCACAGAGATAACATAAACAACAATATTATACAGATAGATCGTACCACAATTATGATCATGTCATCAACATTAATCAACTATCATCATCCAATCATTTATTAATTCAATTATCATAAGCAATAATTATGATAATGCCCTCAGCATTATCATCATCATCATCCAAGTATTCAAAACAATTGTCATAACCAATATTTCTCAATTAATATATCATACAGATATAAATGTTCAAATTTATGCATATGCACAAAGATTCAGTTTATCAAAAACAACTCCATGGAGGTTTTCACAATTTCGAGAAGAATGTTCTGGTTAATTGTCAGCCTTAGCCCAAAGACAATCTCCCAGTCGTTGAAAAGAATCGTGTTCTTGTCGGGTATTGTCAATGCGTTGCAACGGACTGCATCGCCAAGTGGCACTGGGGTACTCGCTAAGCGTCCAGCGATCGACCGCCGCGCCTCGACGCCCCAAGATCCATCATAGACCTCACTATCAATTCTCATTCCCTCTTCAACCACAAGGGCCATAATAGCTATTAGCTATATTTTATACAATGCACGAATATATCAGTGCAAGTCCAACCCCAAAGGGCCAAATCTTTTCAATTTCATTTGTTCAATGTAATCATATGCTTCAACGCATATTTTTCAATGCACGTATAATGCACCAAATCCAATCACAAACATATCTTTTCAATGCATGTATAATGCGCCAAATGCCAATCACAGGCAAAACATGTCATTTTCTTACATAACATCCATATACTGGTTTTACAATATTTATACTGTATTTTCAATAGGAAAATCATATTATCACTATATTCTTCATTTTTCCCAAATCATTTCCGAACACAACCTTCTTCAAAATAAATTGAAGTTCAAAAATATTTTCGTTTACAAATACTTAATTTCTCAAGTGATTAAAATGCTCTGATTCCCTTTTCAAATTCCTTGTGTTAAATCAATTATATTTCCACTTGAAAAAATTACTTTGTTTCATCAAAATCTAGGCATTACAAGCCTTAAAAAACGTGGACATGACTATTGAAAATTATCAAAACATTTTTCCTTCTAAATTGATATGGTTTTACACAAACAAAACCATTAAAATTTTGTTTTCAAAACCGAAGTACCGATGGTTATAAAAACCAAACTCATTTGTTCAAATTTATTTTTTACTTTCCTTTCAAATTCATTTTTACTTTCTTTGTAAATCCTTTTTCACTTTTTTTGCAAATCCTTAAAATCAACCTTTGCTCATTTCATTCAAAACTCATATTTAGAAAAACACTTTAATTCCCTTTTCAAAATCCTTAATTAAAAATTCTTGTGAGACTGCCTTTCGACGAAAAATAACATGGCAGAATGATGAAAAACAAGCCAGCCATAAAGGGGATTTGGTGACAGAATGACCGAGTTACCATTTTGACAAGAATGGTCAAGAATCAATTTCTGTCGAATGAAGGTTCTGTCGAATGAAGATCAAAAACTGTCGAATATGCTAGAAGATTAGCAGAAATCCTAATTCGATGGATGGGTGTTGACGTTGGAGAAATCTTCCAGTGTTGAACCGACGAAAACTCAAAATGGTCAGAAATTCTAATTTGACGGATTTTGACATTCTTACTCGACAGATTTGGCATTCTTACTCGATGAATTTTGACATTGGAGAAGTTTCTCTCCTAAGTGATCAGAAACTCTACTCGACAGATTTTGACATTCTTACTCGACGGATTTGGCATTCTTACTCGACGGATTTTGACACTCTTACTCGACAGATTTGGCATTCTTACTCGACGAATTTTGACATTGGAGAAGTTTCTCTCCTAAGTGATCAGAAACTCTACTCGATGGATTTGACATTCTAACTCGACGGATTTTGAGAAATTTCTCTACTAAATGGTTATTAAAAATCGTGTTCTTATTCTCTTGAAAAAAAAAACAAACCATAGTTTTGGAAGCTCAAAACCGTGACCTTCTCTTTGGTCTTTGGAGCCAAAATTTCTTGTTTTATCGTACTTTCATCATAATATATTCAATATATCATCAACATTCATATCATAAGCATACCATATAAGCAAATAGAAATTATACTAAGCATGCATACACAAGTAAATCATGCAAAACATATCAAGCATAGACAAAAATAATCAAAGTACATAACACATACAAATTATTACATGACCATAGATATTAATCCTCACATGGATTCACCATCCATCAAATATAAAACCATCTCTCACCACCATGCTTGGTTGGTGAGATGGATCTCCCTCTTACCTCTTGAAGATCCTCAAAAACTCATTGTTTTGCTTCTTTTTCCAAGTCCTTCACCACCAAGGGCTTCTCAAATACAAAACAAAATATATAAAAATTAGTATACTAAGCTTGATTAAGAGGAACCATGGATCAAACATGATTTAGATCATGAAAAAGAAGAGAAGAAATGAAGTCTTCTTATACTTCACCTCAAAAACCCAATAACTTTGATCTTGAAGAAAGTCCATGAAGATGAATGATTTAGAGAAAATCTTCAAAATGAAAGTTGCTTAGAATATCATGTAGATTCAAGATCTATGGTTGGATGAAATTAAACAAACTTGAAGGGTGGTTTTAGGATGGTTGACCGAATTCCTCACAAGAAGGAAAATATAAGCTTTTTGATCTTTAACTTGAAGAACAAGGTTGTAGATGATAGAATTTTTGAGAAGTTCCTAACAATTCTAAAATAATTAGTAAAATCACAAACAAAACTCAATAATAAAAAACCATGGAACAATCATGGCTTAGAAAATCATAAACATGAATTTAAACCATAGAAATCAAAGTTTACCTCTAAGGAAGTAAGGTAAAAGTGAGATTTTGAAGCACTTAGAGTGGGATTTTGGGAAAACTTTCTAAATAAAAAGTGTTTAGAATATTGTTTAGCTTTAGGAAATGATGAGAGTGAAAATTATAGGTGAATGATGGTGTATTTGAGTGTAGAGACCAAACCAATGGAGAGAAAATGGAAGGAAAAATGGTTGCTTGGTTCTTGGAATTTTTTAGAGAAAAGATGAAAGCTTTTTGGGTGAGAGAAAAAAAATGAAAATGCATGCACAAAGTGCGTGGGCTGCCGTGTGAGTGTTGGAGAGTTTGAAGAGTTTTACTTGAAATAATATCCCATTTTGGGTTCGCACTTGAAACACATGGTCTTCCACTTTGTCATCTTTTTCTTTGGCCTAAAAAGGCTACTCCAATTTGTCTCCTCCTTTCCAAGCATCTCCAACCATCCCCCCTCTTCATAATGCATGCAAAGTTGTCATCTTTTCATACCATTATTTGTAGCATTTCTAGCCATTGATTAATTCAATGGTTAGGATTTAGGTAGACTTTTGATTTTTAGGAGACTTAATCTAGGCCATTAGATCTTTTTCCTTTAAATTCTAGCCATTAGATGTGTCTCCAAATAAAGGGTCAAGATTGCTCCTTCAAACTTTAAATCCAAGGGTCATAATTAGTCTTTGTCACTTTTTAAGACTAAATCTTCACCATTGATTAAATCTTCATCCAATGGTCATAAATGGTCTTTTTCACTTTTTAAGACTAAATCTCCACCCTTGATTTAATCTAAATCCAATGGTCATTAATGATTCATCTCCACCATTGATTAAATCTACATCCAAGGGTTGATAATGGTCATAGCCATTTATAAGACTAAATCTCTACCCTTGATTTAATTTCCATCCAACGGTTATAATTGATCCTATTCACTTTTTAATATCAAATCTCCACCATTGATTAAATCAAGATCAAGTCTCCACCGTTAATTAAATCAATGGTGGATATCCAAACCACCAATGTTGACTTAAGCAATATAATTTCTATTTTTATCTATTAAAAATCTCACGAAAGAATATATTTATTGTATTTTTATCGCCCGATAATTAAATACAGTACCAAACACAATACAAAAAAATTTCTAAAACTGTTTCCGGATTCAGGTTTAGTAAGATCCCCTGTCTCCGTCTAAACAGTACAAATTTTTCTATGCGTAGAAAAATTTTTACTTTGCGGGACCCACCTGGGCCCACGTAAGGTCACTTGGGCCCACCTAGGACCACCTGGGCCCACATACAGTCAAAAAAATTCATAATCATCCACAAAATCACAAATATTAGAAAACGTATGAAAATCAAGTCAGATTGTTAAAAATAATTAACAGTCAAGAGAAATAAATACAGAAAAAATTTTCCCGGCTCGAAAGTTATTATTTTCCTGACACAGAGTAAATCACTCAAAACGATCAAATATACTGATGGAATAAACAAAATAATTTTACAGTATCCAGAAATTACTAAACAGTAAAATTCTGTTAACTGTCAAAATTACTGTTTAAGAGATAGGAAATTTGGGGTGTTACATATTTTAAATGTACTAGATATAGTTTTACACATATTTAAAATAATGATTTTAAGCTATTCGGTTAAGAAAATGAATTGAAAATTTTACGCGATTGAGAAAATGATTTAAAAATATTTTGTGATGTTTAAAAATGTCAAAATATCTTTACGCGATTTATAAATGTTTGTGAAAATGATGAGATTGTGAAAATGCGATAAAATTCCTACGCGATTGATCGATACAGTGAGTTTTGCTGTCGGGCCAAAGTGGTGGACCCAAACATGTTGTGGTGTAGTACTGTCAGGTGGGACGTACTATACTTTGGTATTTTGTAACTAAGGGCATTTTCATAATTTTTCGTAATTATGGTAAAATTTGGATAATAAGGGTATTTTTGTAATTTTAGATCATGTTTAGAGTATTGTGCCAATTTGGTTGAAAATTGGTGATTGATTGACGAGGCGAATTACACCGTGTTTTTGGTGTGATAAGCATAGTGTGGTTCATTTATGAACTTGGAGGCGTTAGTGTGCGGAAAATTCCACATGCGGACAGTGGGTTGCTCCTCTGGGCCGTGGTAACGGGCAACGTACTAATGATCTTGACAATCACTATTCTTAATCGGGATCTTGAGGGGAGTACTATGCCTGTGGTACACGATGTTTGGACTGTGTACTGCTACACGATGTTTGGACTGTGTACTGCTACACAATGTTTGGACTGTGGGCTATAGACACAAAGATTGGACAGTGCAATAGTTTGGTTGGGCAGCCATAAAGTATTATTAGTTTCTATTCGAATCATTCTCTCAGATATCCGTGTTTAGCTCCATGGAGTAGGAACGAGTCAGTGTGTGTTCATGCATTATCTGCATTTTACTACTTACCATAATCTGTGATAAAATGTATGATTTATTGCTTTAATATATTATGCATGATATAATGATATGTGTTACTTTAATATGTATTGTTTGATATATTATGCATGATATATTGATGTGTACTGTTGTGATAATTATTTTGTACTGCCGTTTTCTTTATTGTCATGCGGGTAGTGATGTAGATTGTCTCACCTCTCTATATGTTTTCTCGAAATTACTATATTATTTTCGTAAAGAGTTTAAGGAAATAGAGGATCAGCCGCTTGAGATACAGTATCCGGACAAGCGACAACCGGGCTAGCTGTACGAGGAAGAGGAGCCAGTAGATCACACTTATCATCAAGACTGATCTTGAGATCATGGCATTGCTAGGATTTTTCGGATTTGTGAGACTTGAGTTTCATGGAGGTTCTGAGACCTAGCGTATGCGTGTGGATAGAGGGACAGTTGTTTATGTGGGACGTTTGACTGTGTCCCTATGTAGAGAGTATGCCGGAGATGTCATATTTACTACTATGTTATATTTACACTTAGAGTTGCCACTGACTCTTAGGCATTACTGGCAAGGAGTATTCCACGCACCTAGTGAGTTCAGTAGCGAGTCAACAGCCCGGACTCATGTCCGTAGTGCTGTGAGGTCTCCAAGATGTCAACTTTTCGATGATCTTTCTGAGGATGATCCATCAGAGGGTTAGATAATCTGTCGAGATGCACTTGGGCAATACTAAGTCTTAGTTTTATGTTGTCTTTTTATCGCTTTATTAAATACATGTAGTTGTAAATTATGTGTGTATTAAAGAAGAATCATATGTATATTATGGAGTGATTATACTTTGTTTTAATTTTGTGTTCTGTGTTATTTTATTTACCGTTATAACTATAAAAGGAAAAATTTTTTACCACAAATATTATGTAAGTATCAAATGTTTTACAACTTGGGTAAGAGTTTTATTTTATTTTATTTTATTGCATTCATAAATGTGACATCCCCACAAGGGTGTTACAAGCTCATGCCCTTGGGGTGGAGAACAAACACATATGAGCTATGTTTGTTTTAGATGTCTTCAAACGCCAACGGGCATTCATGAAAGGAAGTATTTTCTTCCTTTTATGAAATCCATTGGGAAGCCAAAATTTGTCTCAAAAGAAGTGCTGACTTCTATTTATGGTGACTACAATCTCAAACAAATGCACAACTAAAGAGCAAATCTTCCTCTACCTTATTAGAGAAGAATCACTATCATATACTATCAAAATACAAAGTCTTGTCAATCTACAACTCCTTGATCAAAACCAAATTGCCATGCCTAATCAATGAAGGATAACTCACTCCTTTGACTCTTTAACCGTATGTTTGGATGATAGGTAATGAGGGGAAGAGAATGAGAATGAGGGGAAATGAAATAAATTTATGTGTTTGGAAGTTTCAAAATACATAGGAAGTGGAAGAAACACATGGGGAACCATTTCCCCTCTCTTCTCCATAAAGGCTAAATTTTTGTTCCTCCAAAAATTGAGGTGGAACTATTTCCGTTCCGTTCACTTATTAATCTTCCAAACAAAGAGACAGGTAATTATGTTTCATTCTTTTCCTTCTCTTTCCAGGTTATCTCCACCTATTCCGTTCCGTTCCATGAATGAAAAAACATTCAAATATAGTGTAAGTCTAAATTCTAAAATATACATTACATTTTAGAATAGTCAAATTTGAGCACATTTGTATTTGTTTTCGCTAAATTCTCTACCTTTAGGTCATTATCTAAGATTTGTCAAGAATTTTTTTAGGTTGTGAGGTTGAAGTATAATTTTGATCTGCTGAGATTTTATTGTTAATGAAGTTGATTATCGTTCAAAAAACATACTTTTTTCAAAAAGTATAATTTCCTTTATCTTTTTGTTCTTAAAATTTGTTGTTAATTAATAAAATCATCTTCAATCGGTAACAAATATATTATGATTAACCCAAAATAAATAGTAGATATTAAACAATTATACCATAATTAATAATGAGCCAAAAATGAAGTGGTATAAAAATGTAAAATGATACACTCCAACAAACTTACAAATTTTAAGTAGTGAATGCAAGATCAAAAACCAACATGACCAAATAAAAGTGAATGTTAAGCTATGCCCAAAAAATTGGTTAGTGAGATAACCAAATGAGGATGAATTTATACCTAGAGCACATAAGCCCCTTCACATGCAAGAATTCTAAGGTGAAAGGATTCCCCAACAAACATAAAACTAATAAAACTTTTAGAACTAAGCTAAATGCTAGACAATCTCCATAAGTATAGAATAAAATCAACATAAATCCAGCTTATACAAACATGCAATTTTTATTACAAAACTTCAATGAAGATAATGGAGGCAAAAGCCACAATTCTCACATATGAAGCAAGATATTTAAAGATACTTCACGCAAGTGACTTCCTATAAAAATTCAACGAATTAAAATTATATCATGCGTCAATGTGGATGGACATTCTTCTTAAGAGTGGGAGCATCCCTTTGGATAGGGATGAAAAAAGGTTATGTTAGGCCTTTGCAAAACATTGACAACTTGAAACTTATCAGAGACTTTTTTTTTCCGATTTAGCTTGACCTTTTATTGAAAACATGAAAGTTTATTTAAAGTCCAGCATAACACGAAGGCGTTCAAAAAATTCGAGAAACTGAGACTTTCTAATTTTTTAAAATAGGTTTGTCCTTTTCGTAAAATAAATGTTTTAGATGATAGGAAACCTCTCTATTTCAAGGCAAAACTTATAATTAATAAATATTATGCTATGTATAAAATAAATATATTATATTAATATAAAATTAATAAATTATGTAAATATTATAAAATTTTAATTATATATCTAAACAAAAACTAAATAGGTCTCTTTAAACACGTAGGTCTTAACTTAATTAAATAGACTTCTATTACTGTTTGCTAAAAGAAGGCCCTGAGCTAATGACGTGACCTTCTCTGTGGGCTGGATTTCAAATTGGTGCTCTCTCATTAAAACTTTGTTGCTAACCGTTATAGATAAGGTTGGAGATCAATGTCTTCATTTTTTATTTTTTTTATTTTTTTATTTAAATTTTAATAAATATAAAATAAATTAAATGAGAAAGAAACATGATATTAAGTTTAGAACACTTATCAAAATTTAAGTAAAAAAATAAAAAAAAGACAAATAATGGAGACAGATAATCCTCTTCTTATAGACAAACCCATTAAATAGACATACATTGATGCGTTGCTTGCCTCTTTATTGCCTCTATATATGCATACGCTAACGGGTTCTGAGAGTCCACTTTGTTTTAGAAGACGAAGCAACAGGGATCTTTTATTTCTTTGCTATCACATCTGACACACTATGTAACATTCTACTCTAATTTTATGTTTATTTTTCTTATTTAATTAATATGCTTTAACTCTATTTAGAATAACACGTTACAACAACTTCTATCATTTCTATTAGTTATTATATACAATATTTTACATAATTTTAAGGGAACAAACCCTTCATAAGTCAGTTTTACACATACAAAACTATTTAAGTTAAGCACCTATTTTTAAAAAATGAGACTTACAAAAGCCTTCTCAAAGTGCTACTATTTACATATTTACAAATGTTATTTTTTTTTTGTAACTACTCATCAAAAAGTAGAATTATCAGAAAAAGATATCTCAAAGTAACAATAAAAACATAATCTCTAATCTCTGGCCTATATGCTTGTTGAACACAAAAATTTATCAGAACTTTAACAGTCAGCATTATCTGAAATATTATGCCAAAATAAGTGAGATAAAAATCTCAATAAAAAAGAGCAAAAATAATAATAAGTTTGAACTAATAATATTCTAACTGTCACTAGTACTTAAATTAGTTTACCACTCATTTCAATTCTTTCTTTCTTAATACCATATCTAGGAGTCTAACTAAAATTTCTATTTAAAAATAAAATAAGAATAAGCGAATTAATATTTAAGAAGTAAAATTAACATAGTAGTAAGTAACATAACATTTTAAAATGAAAGAGTAATTAAATAATAAATTCAAAATAAAAGTATGTGTAACTCATTATTTTCTCTTTGCTTGATAATCATCTCATTTCAATACTCTCAACTAAATGTGTATATTTCTCTTCATTAGGGTGTCCCTAATGCTCTCATCATGACCACAATAATTTTGATTAAGGTGTCTCTTAATCCTCTCATCATAACCACAATCATTATTAATGATTAAGGAGCCTCTTAATCCTCTCATCATGGTCACACTAATTTTGATCATGGCATCCCTTGATCCTCTCATCATGGTCATAATAATAATCTCTAATTGAGGCATCTCTCAATTCTCTCATCATGGCCACATTATTTCCCTTTTCACATTGATTCATTTTTTATCCATGGGACAACATTTCAAATACTTTATTCATAGAAAAACAATTCACTTTAAATCTTTTCAACATAACCAAAGATAATGCAAAATAGGAATAATTAATTTAGTAATTAAAAAGAATAGAAAATAACTCAATTAATAAAAATATCATATATGAAATATTGGTGAAAAATGGTTTAAAATGATAAAAGAATCATTCACGTTTAAAATGTCAATTTTAGCATTCTGGTGTCTATTATTGGAATAATCATTTGGTCTATTCGAAAAACACTAATTTTCTGACTTTCTGAATGAAGTTTATTCAAATAAACAAAAGTTTATTTAAATAAATTTTCTTAAAAATTCTTGTTTGCAATGTTTTATTCGAATAGATAGTAGGGTTATTCGAATAAATCATTGGTGAATGCAAATTGTTTATGAAGTATTTCAGCATGGCTTATTTGAATAATACCAAATCTATTCAAATAAAATGGTTGTGCATCACTTTTTAGACACCAGTAATGCCATTGTTCATTAAACCAAAAACAAAGCACATGAAAATGGATTTAAGGAGATGGAGTAGAAGGTATGGGTGGAAGAAATAAAGAAGAAAGAGTGGTGTTTCTGTCATTTCCTACCTATTTTCATAATTGAAAGAAACAAAATAGTGGGTGAAGATGGAAGAGTTAGGTTGCTACAAAAATAGAGCTTCCGATTTTTGAGAGTTGGATAAGTGTTTTCTTGCAAAAAAAAGGGAAGGAAAGACATATTTATAGAGTAAAAACAGTTCTATTTTACGTTAGAAATGATGTAAGGCATGAGGTTGGAATATGTTCTAAAGTGGATTCAGAGGATATCTGTAATAGGCACGTACACGGTGATTTCCTCCTTGAGAAGTAGTAATTAAGCGTATTGAATAGGGGGTGGGTATCTATAAAGGGACTCCAACGCTCCTGCAAACAATGCACAAGTAGGATTATGTAATTAGATGATATATTACCTTATTAAGACGACTTAGCCTTATATTTATAGAGAGTATGTAGAATCCTAATAGGATCCTTATTGGATGCAGGTAATTTGGGATTAGTATCCTGATAAAGATCACCTTCCCATTATTATTGGGTAAATCCTTGTAAAACTGAGATTATAATACAAGAAGTACTTAGCCATCTAGGGTAATTATGAGTCCTATAATATCGTAAGTTGATGATTGGCAGTTACTAATATTTAGGGATTTATCCTCTGCATGAATCTATCAATCATGATATTATGGCCCAATACCACTTGACGTGCTAGATTCCGAGGTTCGGACTACCTTATGAGTCTTCCGTTATACCAGCTTATGAGGTGTCTGGCTGTGTGTATGCTTGGTTGATCCCATGGAGCGGGATCCCGGATCACAGTCCAGAATAGTTGCCCCCAACTTAGCACTTGGATGGGACAGATGAGAGTCAAGTCTCGAACGGATCAACCATCATATGGCCGACATGGTAGTCCGGTGAATAGATGTCAGATTCTGGATGATTATCGGTTTCCATGACCTATTCTGATATGTTTTAAAAAAAATCATTGCCCCTAAGTAAGAGTACTGGGGACTCTTCGGGATATCGTCAGCACAGATTCTGAATGCGATCTCTGAATTGGCAGGTAGTAACATTCTGAGATTCTCTGGGAAACTAATACTTTGACTTTATTGGGAATTAATGATCCTTTGAAGAGAATATTAGTTTCATATAGATTTTCTCAACTGCCCTCTATCTTTGTGACTAATCAGAAACTTGAAGCATTTATTTTTACTGACTTCATGAGATCAGACCACCTTTCATGGGACTAATCAGAATGCTTTATGGGCCCTATAAGTGGAGAGTGCTTCTTCAGGAGCTAGCATTCCCTTCCTTTGCACTCCTCTCATTTTACATTTTCATGTAAGAATGGTTTCTTTTGAGAGAATGAGAGTAGCATTTCCTTCATTTTCTATGTTTGTGATGAGAATTTCATCTTCTGTAGAGATTATACTCTTATTTTTTCCAAAGTTCTTGAAGTTGTTTGATTTTCTTCGAACATTTTATTCTTTTAATGGGAGCCTTTCTTTCTTGGCATAAAATTGGGTTGCTATGCATTTGGGAAGGCGGGAGCTTTTCTATCGCGGCGTACATAGGAGTGTCTAACCCAGCTGATTAGCATGGAGTGATGCGTCCATGGTCCAATGCATAGCAAACCTACAGAATGCTCTGACCGACCCCTTTACCCTTCTCCAAAGGATTCCCAGCGCTTGACTGAGTTGACGTAGTGGAGAGTCATCCTTCTTGGAAGGGAAAACCTTCTGGGAGTAACTTGGAGTGATCTGCTTTCTTTGACTTGCTTTCAAGGAAGCACTGGGTATCCGCCCCTACCGTCATCTGTTAAGAAGGTAGGAGGGAATAAGTTAGCAGAGTAATTCTGTTTTGGAGTGGCTTCAGTCTGTTCCGAGGTGGAGAGACTATTGGAGCAGCTCTGCAATTTGAGGTAACTTGGGATGGTTGAGGCTGGTGGAATGACCTTCTGCATAAAAGGTCGTGCCCCGTCCAACAAAGGAGAGAGTGTCCCGATCTTCATTATCGCCATGGAGGAGGCAATGCAGAAGACTTGGCATCGGTCCCGGAGTCGTGATTCTGATTTGCCAATGTTCTTCAAAGCCAATCCACTTTTTCAAGAGTCCGGGGTTTGGAAATGTGGACATGACATGATCCGGGATGCTGGAGATGTTTGCTCCTTGTTGCTCTTTCCTTATACATTCCATGTCTCAATATTTTCTTTTCCCTCTTTTCTAGGTGTATGACGATGTATGGAATGAGAATGAATCAATAAAGATTTTATATTCTAAATTTGTCCTGTATTTTCCTGTTCTTCTGCAGAGATAACACTGCTGAAAAAAATCTAACACTTATTCTGGCATAACACCGTGATGGTATTGCCGGGGTAAGTCCAACACTTATTCTGGCATAATACCATAACAACTCTGTCTCGACACTTGTTCTGAAGATCAAGATGGCGAGGCTTGTTATTTTTCCTCAAAAATAAGCATTTTGTCTTTTACCGTAGTCCACACTGTCAACCAAATGGGTACCACGATTTTGAGCCGGGGTCGATCGAAAGAGTCTGGACTCCTTTTTTAACATCTATATGTCGTTTTGAATTGCTGCGCAACTGTCTTTTCAACTGCTATTACAGTTGTATGGGCCACGTGGCATGAGTTTATCAGAGGGACGTGCTTAGAGCTTCGCGCGCCATGATGGGCACCTTTTGAACTCATAACTGAGAAGACAAAAATGTCCCCTAACCTTTCAACCCTTATAAATAAGAGTAAACAGTTCATTGTCCTCACCTTATTGTTCTTGACTCACTTCACTGAGAATTCCGTGCGGCAAAAGCTTAGTTTTTTAGGTGTCTTTCAGCCATTTCTAGTTTCTTCATTATTCAAGCGCTTTTTATCTTTGCACAGTAAGTAACTTTCTTTCAATGCTGCTGTCATTTCCCTTTCAAAATGCTTATTGTTGCTGAAAAGTAGAGTAGGAGTGTATTTTTGTCCTCTTTGATTTTCACGAAGTAGGTTTAGAGACTTCTAAGCTTTTCATAAACTTCGTCGCCTCCCTGGAACATCGTCTCCGTCGCGCCTAGCACGGTAGAGGAGTCCCCCTAGAAATTTGAACTCTGGTGGGAACGGAGGTCGGTAAGGGGGTTTGAATTATTTCGTTCTCCCCTTTCTATGTCTGAATCCATGGCGTTACTGATTCTGATGATTACTTACCGACTTCTTTGGGTGTTCTCAGGATTTCCATGGCTAGAGGAAAAAAAGTTAGGGTCCAAACACCACTCCACGAGGTCCGCGAACCAGTTGAGGATGACCAGATTCGAATCCAGCGAGGTCCCGAACTGGTATGCCCTTAGGTAGTGGATAACGTTTGGAATCGTCAGTCTAAGTTTGTGAGTGAAGCCGTACTCTGAGAATCCTTATTTGGCTTGGAGTTGACTGTAACGCCCCTTTTTGGGAGGGAACGTCACATTACAAATTACGATGCGAAAAACAAAAGTATAAGTTAAGACCCAGTTCTTTGTATAAATATAAATTTACTTGGTTGTAATCGTGTGATTAAATTAGCAAGTATTTTTTTTGTTATAATTAATAAAATATAGTGACAAGACATAATTACAATAAAGAGTAAGATAGAAGTAAAGCATACATCAAATCAACATACATGTATAATGATATATCATTATATTAAACTTGTTTGGTTACAATGCCTGTTATACAAAAAGTAAAATTATATATATGCCCCAAGAGATCATAAATATACAGCCCACCAAAATAGTAAAACATCAGGCCCCAAAAGAAGACAGATAGCCATCAATAACTATCAACAACATCAGCCCCTAAGGAGAAAGAGAAGGAACCGTGTCAAGATCCTCCTCAAGGTCTTCCTCATCGGAGCCATCGAGTTACGTGCCGGGGCTCAGGCAGTGGAGAGGAAAGAATCCTCCTGTGGAGTGTAATAACGATCACCCAACATGCCCTAATGGGCATGTAAAATTCTAAATGTAACTGAACACTACAGGAAAAGATGGGCGGATCATAGCACCCCCAAGCTAACAACACAGACACATCACCCACGTAGACACAGCGATCCAAGTTGAAGTTGACATGCCAGCAGTCTGGACCTCCAAGGAAAGCCAACCGCATGTATCCTAAAAATCCTCGTTGACGTGTCGTCATGATCAAAAATAGTGCTAGTCGAAGTCCAGCCAGAAACCCAAAAACTCATGGACTTCACCTTTTTCGCCGACGTCTTTGATGGAATGCAAATAAAGACAAAAATAATAAAAACACAGAAAAGAGGTAAGATAGCCTACCATCATTACTAATTATGGCAGTAAGAAACAAAACGGTGCAAAGCGCCCATATAGCATTTCAAAAGTAATAATAATAAGCATTAAATAGCAGTAATAAACAATTAAGCAGTTCCAGGCAATTATACATCAATAATGCAATAGTTCCAATTATAATAAGAATTACGTGCCAGAAAATATGTCGACTCACTATGCACATGCATACGATATCAAAATCCTACTCCATGTAGCTAGACACAAACAGTCAGAGAGAAAGATCAGGAGATAAGTCTGCAACTCGGCTGCCGCGGTCAAAGTGCTATAACTCATCAGTTTATCTACATACACATCAAGGCATTGCACATACATTCTTCACTAGACCCCGATATAGGACAGTATCTCGGTTCAGATCATCGGTGCGTTTGCATCGGTCTGCCCCATGGACAGAAGAGCTACCAACTGTCCATTGCGAGGTACCCGCACCCCGACGCCCCCAAGGTCAACAGTATGACCTACACTAGTCTACTCGCACCCGCACTAAGGTGTGTTCAATCTCCTAGGCAACATGGCCTTAACAACAGTCCATCAGACTTTCATAATGCATGATGACTCAATGTATATATCATGTATATTTATCATTAACATACTTTTTCACAATATGCCTCAATTGGCCAAAATAAGCAACAACACATTATTGGTCCCTCCCGTGAACCCATAATATCATAATATCAGAATTTAATGAAATAATACACTTTCAAGGTTTATTATGAACCCTCACTTTAATGTAGCGTTTCTTACAAAGTTCTTCTCTAGAGGAATTCTCTTGATTAATTAAGTTCTTTAATGTAAATTCATTCACACTCACTTAGAAAATTATTCTAAGGATCTCAAAGTCTCACACTCTCTTATTCTTTCTTTAATTAAAATTGCCCTAAGTTTTATGAGAGAATTTCATTCTTGGTTCTTTCCATTTTATGAATCCCTAATTGGTTTCTAATCATCCAATTACCAATTTTTTTCACCATATTATCGATAAATTAATCACTTGGTTATTTAAGTTCCAAGATTACCTAAACTTACATAATTAAATCCTAAATGGTCCTTGAGGCCGTGGCCTCTCTATAGGATTAGGTTCCCTAATTTTTCATCACCGCATTACTTATCATACATTGGTTAATTATTTTTCCATCTTAATATAAAATTTTAATCATGGACACCCTAATCTAGGGTTATGGCTGTGAGCCATATGGAAGGGGGTAAGGAACCCTTGCTTCCATTTCATGCTTCCAATCAATCCAAACCAATCAAGATCATCAATTTATACATGCATTTAAATCAAACAATTCATACATGACAAAATCAATGCATAGTCATCAAATCACACATTACAAAGAGTAACCCTAACAAGGGTTTCTCATAACCAACAAGCAATACAAGTCTCCTACTACCAATAGAGGTTGAGGGGGATAATCTTCCTATTATCTAGAGAAGAAAACAAGCAATGGAACTCCCTTGAAGCTCCAAGTGAAATTCAGATTCACTCCACCATAAACCCTAGAAATTACAACTTCATCAAATCAACACCAATGCTTGAAAAGAGAAGATAAATGGTCATAAAGATGACCTTAAAAACAAAAATGGAGAAGAGAGGGTGAGGAACCAAGAACCTTACTCTAAAGCTTCAAACTTGATGCTTGAAGAAGATGATGAAGATGGAAGCTTTTCAAGAAATCTTCAACTAGAGAAGTGTTTAGAATGTAGATGAGATTAAGAAAATATGGTTAGTTAAAAATTTTGTGATGGTGGAGGCAAGGAGGAGGGGCTGGCCGTGTGGGTTGGTGTAGAGAGAAGAAGGAGAAAATGAGAAAAAGAAGAAGGTAGAGAGAGAAGTTGATAGAAAAGTGAAATAAACTTTTAGGGTTTTTGAAATTAGAATTGATTAGTTAATTAAGTGAAGCACAAATTTTGGCTCCAAAATAGGGGGCTGCTGCCGTGTGGGAGTGGGAGGGAGAGAGAGAGAGGATGAAGCTTCTTTGAGAAGCATGGGAGCTTTTCCAATAAAGAAGGATTTGATTAGACATAAAGTAGATTACATTTAGATAAGATATTTAGGTGATAAAGTAATTAAAATAATAAGGTGATTAGGATTTTACTACAAGCTATTACCCAATGGATAATTGTTACAATGAATAAAGCCAATATTAATTATTCAACAGATAATAAAGTGTATCGCAAAATTTTACTTAACAGTACGTACAGAGATTTTATATATTAGATAAAACCTCAAAAAATGTAAACCTCGTAAACTATGCCCAACCTCGGGTTTAGTAAGATCCCCCGTCGACGCTTTCACAGTTCAAAGTTTACCTGCCTCAGGGAAAATATTTCGTTTTCTCGGCTCCGCTTAGTGTGCATGTAAAACGAGGAATATACTAAAATATTTGACGTTTCCAGAAAAATTCATAAAAATTCTCAAAAATCACAAATATTGGAAAATGACTATTCATCACAAAACAAATAATTTTTGAAATGTTTCACTGACTCTACTTAGTGTGCACGTAAAATGAAGAATATATTAAATATTCGACGTTTTTGGAAAATTCTAAAAAAAATTCCCAAAAATTAAAAATATTATAAAATAATTATTCATGATGAAATAAATAATTTTTAGGATGTTACAACTCTCCCCTTCTAAAAAGAAATTTCATCCTCGAAATTTTCATACCTTAGAACAGTTGTGGGTGTTGCTCCTTCATCTTGTCTTCCAATTCTCACGTTGCATTTCCGGTCTTTTCATTCTAGATCACTTTTACTAATGAGATTTCCTTTCTTCTGAGTTATTTTACTCTCCTATCTTCAATCTTTACAGTAGGTGCCTCATTGGTTAAGTTCTCTTTCAATTGTACTGTGTCCGGTGTTAAGACATGGTTCGGGTCAAGAATATACTTTCGTAATTGTGACACATGAAAGACATTATGAAGGTTTGAAAGAAAATATGGTAAGGCTATCTAGTAATCTACTGGACCTATCCAGCGAAGAATTTGGTAAGGTCCAAGGAATTTAGGAGTGAGTTTTCTAGATTTCAGAACTCAGCCGACCCCAATCGTTGGCGTGACTTTCAAAAACATATGCTCGCCTTCCTCAAACTCAAGAGGCTTTCTCCTCTTGTCTGCGTAGCTTTTCTGTCGACTTTGAGCCATCCGCATCTTTTCCTGAATCATCTTGACCTTCTCAGTCGTCTGTTGAATAATATCATATCCAACAGTAAGGCGCTCGCCGTCTTGATACCAACACAGAGGTGTTCGACACCATTGTCCATACAGAGCTTCATAGGGTGCCATCCCTATGATTGAATAAAAACTATTGTTGTAGGTGAACTTTACCAATGGTAAAACTTCATCCCAACTTCCAGTCTGTTCTATAGCGCAAGCCCTGAGCAAATCCTCCAACGATTGGATCGTCCTTTCCGATTGCCCATCCGTTTGTGGATGGTAAGCAGAACTCAATCGTAGATTTGTTCCCAATGCTTCTTACAAACTTTGTCAAAACTTGGAAGTAAACCTTAGATCCCTATCAGAAATGATACTGGTAGGTACACCATGTAGTCTAACAATCTCACCTATGTATAGCTGGGTCAGCTTCTCCATGTTGTATCTTATGTTGATCAGTAGAAAGTGTGCAGATTTTGTAAGTCGATCCACAATTACCTATATCGATTCATAACCTTTTATGGTCTTCGGCAATCCAACCACGAAATCCATCGCAATGTTATCCTATTTCTATTTGGGAATAGATAGAGGTTGTAATAGTCCTGACAGTCTTTGATGCTCAACCTTCGTTTTCTGGTAAACCAGACAAGAAGACACATATTTGGTAATATCACTCTTCATTTCATGCCACCAAACTATTTTCTTCAGGTCTTGGTACATTTTAGTTATCCCCGGGTGCATATTCAACTTGTTCGTGTGAGCGTGTTCAAGTATATACTTCCTTAGCTCTTGATCCCTACGTATACAAAACCTTCCTCGAAACCTTAGAATTCTATCCATTCCTTCCTCGAATGTTGTCGCATTGCCTTGCCTTATCAGCTCTCTTTCTTCTTGTAAAAACTTATCAATTTTTTGCTTTTCTCGGATTTCTTCCATTAATTCACTTGAGATAGTAACCATGTTCATGCGAATTTTTCCCGGTTCTAATTCCACGAAAGACCATACATCCCTGAACTACTCTATCATATCTTTTTCCTTAATCATCATGGCTGATATACAGAGCATCTTCCTACTCAATGCATCTGCCATGGCGTTTGCCTTTCCAGGGTGATACAGAAGTCAGAAATCATAATCCTTCAAGAATTCCAACCACCTGCGTTGTCTCATATTCAACACCTTTTGATCGTATAGGTACTTCAAGCTCTTGTGGTCACTGAAGATGTTGAACATCGCTCCATACAGGAAGTGCCTCCATATTTTCAATGCAAAAACCACAGCTGTTAACTCCAAGTCATGAGTTAGATAGTTCTTCTCATGCACTCACAACTGTCTCGAAGCATAAGCCACCACTTTTCCATTCTGTATAAGCACAGCTCCCAATCCTTGATATGAAGCATCGCAGTACACTTCGAACTGTTCATCTGGATCAAGTAGGACTAACACTAGTGAAGTAGTTAGCCATCTCTTCAATTCTTGGAAATCTTCTTCGCAAGCATCAGTCCATTCAAAGGCTTGGTTCTTTCTTGTGAGTTGAGTGAGAGGTCCTGTAATTTTAGAGAATCCTTCAATGAACCTCTGATAGTATCCAGCTAAACCCACAAAGCTTTGAATTTTTGTCACTGTCTTCGATCGTTCCCATTGTAGAACTGCTTCCACCTTTGACGGATCCACTGTAATCCCTTCCTTTGAGATCACATGGCCCAAAAACTTGACTTCTTCCAACCACATTTCACACTTTGAAAATTTGGCATACAACTTCTTCTCTTCAGAATCTGGAGAACTATACTGAGGTGTTCATCATGATCCTCCTGATTTTGAGAATAGATCAGGATGTCGTCAATGAAGACAACAACGAATTTGTCCAAGTAAGGATGAAAGATCCTGTTCATGTAGTCCATGAAGATAGCAGGTGCATTCGTTACACCAAACGGCATCACAAGATATTCGTAATGACCATATCGGGTACGAAAATCCGTCTTGGGTATATCCTCTGCCTTTACTCGAATCTGATGGTAACCCAATCGCAGATCGATCTTAGAGAACACTGCTGCTCCCTTCAGTTGATCCATTAAGTCGTCGATCCTCGGTAGTGGGTACTTGTTCTTAATTGTGACCTTGTTTAGCTGGCGATAGTCCATACACAATAGCGAGGTACCATCCTTTTTTCGAACTAGCAACACTGGTGCTCCCCAAGGTGACACACTAGGTCTAACGAATTACTTTTCCAAAAGCTTTTCCAACTGCTTCTTAAGCTCTACCAACTCCGATGGTGACATTTTGTAAGGTGCTATAGATACTGGACTAGATCCAAGTACCAAATCAATTGCGAACTCTATCTCTCGCTCTGGCGGTAAACCAGGTACATCATCAGGAAAGATTTCAGGAAACTCGTTGACCACTAGAATTGCATTCACATCAGCCTCGCTCTTTACTTTCAAGGAAGACAATAGCATGTATCCCTGAGCTCCTTCTTTCAAGAAAACTCGAACTTGGTTAGCCATCAAAAATCTAGAATCCTCATCTATGGGAAAAACTATGGTTTTACTAGAGCAATCCAACAGGATATGGTTGGAAGATAACCAATCCATTCCTAAAATTACATCTAATTGATAGAGGGGTAAACAAATCAAATCAATAGAAAAGATTCGACCCTCAACAATCAATGGACAATTCAAACATACTTTGGTAGTAACAATAGGTTTATCAGTAGGAGTAGAAACAGTCAAGTCAAAAGGTAAGGAAGACACAGGTAAACTAAATCGTCACACACAGTCATATGAAATGAAAGAGTGGGTTGCCCCAGAGTCATACAGTACAATTAAAGATTACCTCCTATGACACCTTCTCCCTGTATCAGATCTTCGGATTTGGAGGCTTCTTCTCTGCTCGTTGTGTACACTTGGCTCCTGCTTGAGGCTTTGTAGCTCGCACGACGTTAACTGAAGGCTCAGCCTTAGCTTGGTTGCAGTCTCTGGAGACATGTCCAGGCTTCCCACATCGAAAACAGATGATTCCCTTGATGGTGTAGTCTCTAGTTACGTGATCCTTCCCGCACTTCAAGCATTTTGAAGAAAATGCCACATTCTGCCCGGTTCGGTTCCCACCAGAACCTCCACTAGAACCTCCACCCGATGTCTGTTGTTGGTTTCCCAATGGTCGGGAATAAGGCTTCTTCTAAAAGTGATTCACATTGTTGCCGCCTCCCCTTTGGAACCTGGTAGGTCCAAAGTTTTAGTTCCTCGAGTCTCGAGCTTGATCTAGAGCTTCCACTTAGCAACAAGTATCTAGCAGTTCCAAAAATTGATTGATTTTCAAGGTGACAACTGCTCTTTTCACCTCATGCCTCAGTCCTTCTTTAAACTTTTGACATTTCCATACCTTGTCTGGCTGGTGCTGGAAATACGTTGAAAACTTGGATAAGCTTTCAAAATTTGTGGCGTATTCACTGACGGACAAGTTCCCTTGTCTCAAGCTGAGGAATTCCATTTCCTTTGCATGTCTGGCGCTTGCGGGGAAATATTTGTCCAAGAACTTATTCTTAAATACCTCCCAATTGATGGAGCGACCTTCATCTTCTAACACTCTCTGTGCTCCATTCCACCAGTCATCAGTATCCTCAATTAGCATAAAAGTGGTGTAAGTCACTTTCTTGTCGTTGGCACAATTCATGCCTCCGAAGATTTTCTCCAGCTCCTTGATCCACAGACTAGCTTTTTTCGGATCAAATTCTCCTTTGAATTGAGGAGGGTTGTGGCGATGGAACTCCGTCAAATTTTGCGCATCTGCCATAGCCTCGACCTATTGAGCAGCTCTTTCTTGCTATTGAGCAACTCTCTCCATTTGTTGGGCAATGACTTCTGCCATTCGCTGCATCACCTCTATCGCTGCTGCCATATCTCCGCCTCGTGCCATATCGTTCTTTCAAGTAATACTAACTGAAACACATAATGAAGAATTAGATGTATCCTTTCGGAATACTAATTGAAGAGAATCACATAGCACACACAAGTCAGACCTAACTATAAAGACCCAAAGAAAACATAAACTGGGGCTCTGATACTAACTTAATGTAACGCCCCGTTTTGGGAGGGAACATCACATTACAAATTATGATGCGAAAAACAAAAGTAAAAGTTAAGACCCAGTTCTTTGTATAAATATAAATTTACTTGGTTGTAATCGTGTAATTAAATTAGCGAGTATTTATTTTGTTATAATTAATAAAATATACTGACAAGACATAAATACAATAAAGAGTAAGATAGAAGTAAAGCATACATCAGATTAACATTCATGTACAATGATATATCATTATATTAAACTTGTTTGGTTACAACGCCTGATATACAAAAAGCAAAATTATATATATGCCCCAAGAGATCATAAATATATAGCCCACCAAAATAGTAAAACATCAGGCCCCAAAAGAAGACAGATAGTCAACAGTAACTATCAACAGTATCAGCCCCTAAGGAGAAAGAGAAGGAACCGTGTCGGGATCCTCCTCAGGTTCCTCCTCAGGGTCTTCCTCATCAAAAGAGACCCTCATCGGAGCCACAGAGTTACGTGTCGGGGCTTGGGCAGTGGAGAGGAAAGAATCCTCATGTGGAATGTAATAACGATCACCCCACATGTCCCTAATGGGCATGTAAAATTCTAAATGTAACCGAACGCTATAGGAAAAGTTAGGTGGATCATAGCGCCCCCAAGCTAACGACACAGACACATCACCCACGTAGACACAACGATCCGAGTTGAAGTTGACGTGCCAACAGTCTGGACCTCCAAGGAAAGCTAACTACATGTATCCCAAAAATTCTCGTGGACGTGCCGTCATGATCAAAAGCAGTGTTAGTCGAAGTCCGGCCAGAAACCCAAAAACTCGTGGACTTCACCCTCTTTGCCGACATCTTCAATGGAATGCAAATAAAGATAGAAATAATAGAAACATAGAAAAGAGGTAAGACAGCCTACCATCATTACCAATTATGATAGTAAGAAACAAAACGGCACGAAGCGCCCATATAGCATTTCAAAAGTAATAATAATAAGCATTAAATAGCAGCAATAAACAATTAAGCAGTTCCAGGTAATTATACATCAGAAATACAGCAGTTCCAATTATAATAAGAATTATGTGCCAAAAAATATGTCAACTCACTATGCACATGCATACGATATCAAAATCTTACTCCATGGAGCTAGACACAAACAGTCGGAGAGAAAGATCAGGAGACATGTCTGCAACTCGGCAACTGCGGCCAAAATGCTATAACTCTTCAATTTATCCACGTGCACATCAAGGCATTGTACAGACATTCTTCACTAAATCGCGATATAGGACAGTGTCTCGGTCAGAATCGTCGATGCGTTTGTATCGGTCTGCCCTACGGACAGAAGAGCTACCAACTGTCCATTACGAGGTACCCGCACATTGATGCCCCCAAGGTCAACAGTATGACCTACACTAGTCTACTCGCACTCGCACTAAGGTGTGTTTAATCTCCTAGGCAACATGGCCTTAACAACAGTCCATCAGACTTTCATAATGCATGATGACTCAATGCATATATCATGTATATTTATCATTAACATACTTTTTCACAATATGCCTCAATTGGCCAAAATAAGTAACAACACATTATTGGTCCCTCCCGTGGACCCACAATATCATAATATCATAATTTAATGAAATAATACACTTTCAAGGTTTATTATGAACCCTCACTTTAATGTAGCATTTCTTACAAAGTTCTTCTCTAGAGGAATTCTCTTGATTAATTAAGTTCTTTAAAATTCATTCTCACTCACTTAGAAAATTATTCTAAGGGTCTCAAAGTCTCACACTCTCTTGTTCTTTCTTTAATTAAAATTGCCCTAAGTTTTATGATAGAATTTCATTCTTGATTCTTTCCATTTTATGAATCCCTAATTGGTTTCTAATCATCCAATTACTAATTTTTTCCACCATATTATTAATAAATTAATCACTTGGCTATTTAAGTTCCAAGATTACCTAAACTTACATAATTAAATCCTAAATGGTCGTTGAGGCCATGGCTTCTCTATAGGATTAGGTTCCCTAATTTTTCATCACCACATTACTTATCATACATTGGTTAATTGTTTTTCCATCTTAATATAAAATTTCAATCATGGACACCCTAATCTAGGGTTATGGCCGTGAGCCATATGGAAGGGGGTAAGGAACCCTTGCTTCCATTTCATGCTTCTAATCAATTCAAACTAATCAAGATCATCAATTTATATGTGCATTTAAATCAAACAGTTCATACATGACAAAATCAATGCATAGTCATCAAATCACACATTACAAAAAGTAACCCTAACAAGGGTTTCTCACAAGCAATACAAGTCTCTTACTACTAATAGAGGTTGAGGGGGATAATTTTCCTCTTACCTAGAGAAGAAAACAAGCAATGAAACTCCCTTGAAGCTCTAAGTGAAATTTGGATTCACTCCACCGCAAACCCTAGAAATTACAACTTCATTAAATCAACACCAATGCTTGAAAAGAGAAGATAAATGGTCATAAAGATGACCTTAAAAACAAAAATGGAGAAGAGAGGGTGAGGAACCAAGAACCTTACCCTAAAGCTTCAAACTTGAAGCTTGAAGAAGATGATGAAGATGGAAGCTTTTCAAGAAATCTTCAACTAGAGAAGTGTTTAGAATGTAGAGGAGATTAAGAAAATGTGGTTGGTTAAAAATTTTGTGATGGTGGAGGCAAGGAGGAGGGGCTGGCCGTGTGGGTTGGTGTAGAGAGAAGAAGGAGAAAATGAGAAAAAGAAGAAGGTAGAGAGAGAAGTTGATAGAAAAGTGAAATAAACTTTTAGGGTTTTTGAAATTAGAATTGATTAGTTAATTAAGTGAAGCACAAATTTTGGCTCCAAAATAGGAAATTGGCTTGTGTGGGAGTGGGAGGGAGAGAGAGAGGATGAAGCTTCTTTGAGAAGCTTGGGAGCTTTTCCAATAAAGAAGGATTTGATTAGACATAAAGTAGATTACATTTAGATAAGATATTTAGGTGATAAAGTAATTAAAATAATAAGGTGATTAGGATTTTACTACAAGCTATTACTCAATGGATAATTGTTACAGTGAATAAAGCCAATATTAATTATTCAACAGATAATAAAGTGTATCGCAAAATTTTACTTAACAGTACGTACAGAGATTTTATATATCAGATAAAACCTCAAAAAATGTAAACCTCGTAAACTGTGCCCAACCTCGGGTTTAGTAAGATCCCCCGTCGACGCTTTCACAGTTCAAAGTTTACCAGCCTTAGGGAAAATATTTCGTTTTCTCGGCTCCGCTTAGTGTGCATGTAAAACGAGGAATATACTAAAATATTTGACGTTTCCAGAAAAATTCATAAAAATTCTCAAAAATCACAAATATTGGAAAATGACTATTCATCATAAAACAAATAATTTTTGAAATGTTTCACTGACTCTGCTCAGTGTGCTTGTAAAATGAGAAATATATTAAAATATTCAACGTTTCTGAAAAATTCCAGAAAAATTCTCAAAAATCACAAATATTATAAAATGATTATTCATGATGAAATAATTTTCAGGAGGCCCAAATAGTTCAGCATGAGAAGGAAGTGGAGGAGATGGACATGATTTCTAGAAAGATCGGGGGAAAGCTGTTCCAGAATGACGTGACTCAAATCCAACACTTCAATCCTAGGGTTGCTCTTGTCTTGAATGATGTTACCCCAGATAAAATCTTCCATAACGGCCAACTCGTCTTTGCAAAGGATCTCGTCCCGGGTGCCCTTGGCACCACCTCAGATGTTGCTCAAAACCCGCAAGGAGAAGAGACCGGAGTTTGAGCTTTTTTCCCTTTTCCTACTTTTTGCCCCCTGCATGGGGTTTTACTTTTTGTAAGGATAATTGTCCCGTGACTAGGGTTTTATATTTAATTACTTTATTTCGCTATATGCTTGTTTGTTTATTTTTCCATGGTCCGACTTAGGTCCAATGCCCATTTTCATAGTCGTTTAATGGACTTAGAGAAAACTTTTCATCATAGGAAGACCATGGTCCGGGATCCTACACTCATATCATTGAGTGAATGGCATTCCACTTGACTTAGGTAAAAATAATGCCTTAGTCTATATTCTAACGTTTATAACAAGCAAACGTTTTGAAACATTGGACTTAGGCAAAATAATACTTTAATCCATACTCCACTGCTCATCATAAGAAGCATTTGGAATCTCAGACATAGGTAAGAGTAATACCTTGGTTCGGGGTATATTATGCAGAAACCCTTTTACCTTAGGCATATATATTACTTAACTTAGTCGGGGTACCCTATTAATCATTTAGATTTTTGGGATCTCTTCCTGGCTTAGGTATAAAAAAGGAGCGTGTACATATAATCTGTACTGCCTCCTAATTAGTTGACCTTTTAACAGTCAATGCCATGTATTGAGGGTGGGCATTAGCCCTATAACTTATCACCTTGGTTTGGGATGTTATACCTCTTAACATGGGCTTCTTCAGTTCTTTTGGACAGAATCTGACATCTGAATAACTCTATTTTATTGATAATATTGGGGGGACAGTAGTCCATACAGAGCATATTATTCAAAACTAGGATGGATCAAACATAATTCTACTAAAGGGCTAGGTCGTTCATCTAGCTATAGTATTTTCTTAGTTTATCCGCATTCCAATAATTCTTGACTGGTGTGCTAGATAACATTTCTAAGGTGTAAGCTCCCTTGCCCGTACTGACAATGATACGATAGGGGCCTTCCTAGTTAGGGGCTAATTTCCCTTGGGAGGCATTTTTCCCTCCTATATCAGCTCTCCTTAGTACTAGATCTCCTGGTTGAAATTTTCTTGGGACCACTTTCTTGTTGTACTTGGCTGTCATCTTTTGTTTAAGGGCGACGTCATGTATGTGAGCCACATTTCTTCTTTCTTCCAGTAAGTCCAAGTTTTCTGTGATTAGACCAGGGTTACTATCAGGTGAGAACTATTGGTAACGCCAACTTGGTTCTCCAATCTCTATCAGAATCATGGCTTCACAGCCATAAGTCAATTTGAATGGAGATTCTCCCTTGGTGGAGTGAGGAGTAGTCTGGTATGCCCAGAGAACGAGATCAAGCTGCTCAACCCAGTTTCCCTTGACTTCATCTAACCTCTTTTTTATACCTTACATGATAATCCTATTGGCTGCTTCGACTTGTCCATTTGTCCTGGGGTTCTACACAGAACTACAATGGTGCTTTATTTTGAACCCGGCCAGTAGTTCTTCAAAGCTTTTATCTTTAAACTGGGTGTCATTGTCTGTTACAATGGATTTCGGCATGCCAAACCTAGTAATAATGTGGCGCCAAGTAAATTTCTAGATTCGTGCTAAGGTAATGGTGACTAGGGGTTCAGCCTCGATCCATTTTGTAAAATAATCTACCGCTACCACCAAGTATTTAAACTGACCTGGGGCTTGGGGAAAAGGACCTAAAATGTCCATACCACATCTATAAAAAGGTCATGGTACTGAGGTTATGAATAACTCTTCAGAGGGAGCTTGATAATGATCCGCATGGCGCTGACATTTATCACAGATCTAAACGTGTGCTTGAGAGTCAGACTCCATCGTTGGCCAGTAGTATCCTGCCCTTAATACTTTTTAGGCTAGGGCTTTGCCTCCTAAATGGTGACCGCAGCTTCCCTCATGGACTTCGGCTAGAGCGTATTTTGCTTCCTTAGGAGTTAGGCATTTGAGAAGGGAGGATGACAAACCACGACGGTATAGCCGACCATTGTAGATAGTGTACCTGATTGCGATTTTAGCCAATTTGGAGGCTTCTTTTGGGTTTGGTGGCACAGTTCTGTGCTGCAAATAGTCCAGTATGGGAGTAATCCAAGATGACTCATGGTCCTCCACTTGGAATATGTCATGATCCGCGATGGAGGGTTGAGAGAGAGTTTCCTATATTACAGACCGGTTGTTACCATGGCTCTTGGTACTGGCTAGCATAGACAAAAGGTTTGTTCTGGAGTTCTGTTCTCTCAGAATGTGTTCTATCCTGACCTCCTCAAAGCCCTTGAGGAGTTCCTGGAGTTACTGTACCTTAATTAGGTATTTTTGTAGGAGAGGCTCCTTGGCTTGATATTCTTAGATTTGGGAAGTTGCTAGCTAGGAATCACTGCATAGCGTGATCCGTGTTGCCCTCATATCCCTTGCCATTATCAACCTAGCAATACATGCTTCATACTCGGCCTAGTTGTTCAATGCCAAGAACTCAAACTTCAGGGAATGTTCAAGGTTAGTCCCTCTGAATTTTTCAGTATCACCCCAGACCCGCTTTCCTTGGGATTCGATGACCCGTCAACAAAGATGGTCCAAGAGACTCCCTTAGGGTCGCCTGGGTCCGATGTGAGCTCTGCTAGGAAGTCAGACAATGCTTGGGTTTTTATTGGAAGTCGTGGTTCATAGGTAATCCCAAAATCGGAGAGCTCAATTGATCACGCAATCATTCTTTCGGCCAAGTCTGGTTTATGCAACACCTGTCAGATGGGTTGATCTGTTCTTACCACCACTGGGTGGCATTAAAAATATTGCCAAAGTCTTTTTACTATGATGATGAGTGTGAAGGTGACTTTCTCTACCTTTTGGTATCGAAGCTCGGGGCCCTATAGGGCCTTGCTTACAGAATAGACCGACTTCTATCCTTCGTCAGTTTCCCAGATCAACACTGAGCTTGCAGCCTTATCATGGACGGATAGATATAAGTAGAGTGTCTCCTCGAAATCCGGCCTTGTCAAAATAAGAGAGGAGGAAATGAGATTCTTTAAGGACGCGAAGGCGTCTTCACATTCTTGAGTCCATTCAAAATCTTTCCCCTTCTTGAGTAGCTTGAACAAGGGGATAGACTTGTGGGCGGCCTTAGCCAAAAATCTTGTGAGGGCTGCTATACGCCTTGTGAGCTGTTGTACTTCTTTAACGTTTCAGGGGCTTCTCATGTTAAGGACCGCCTGACACTTGTCGGGATTGGCCTCAATTCCTCGGTGGGTTAACATGAATCCCAAAAACTTTCCATCCTGGACACCAAAGGTGCACTTCTCTGGGTTCAACATCATGTTGTACTTTTGAAATTGTGCGAATACTTCCTCGAGGTCTGCTGTGTACGATGCGCCTTGTGGGGTTTTCACTATCATGTCATCTATATAGACTTCTAGCATTTTCGCCACTTGGTCTTCAAAGACCTTGTTCATCATCCTCTGGTAGGTGGCCCCTGCATTCTTCAGACCAAAGGGCATGACCTTGTAGCAGTAGCTCGTCCTATCAGTAATGAAGGCGGTTTTGTCTTCATCTCTGGCGTACATGGGAATTTGATTGTACTCAGAATATGCATCCATAAATGAGAGTCATCTGAAACCCGAGGAGCTATCCACTAGCTTATCCACATTGGGAAGAGGGTATGGGTCTTTCAGATAGGCTTTATTCAAATTCGTATAATCTACACACATTCCCCACTTCCCATTGGATTTCTTTACCAGAACCACATTGGAAAGCCATGTGGTATAGGAGATTTCTCTGATAAAGTTGCCACTTAGTAGCTCTTTGACTTGTTCTTCAACGACTTGCTGCCTCTCAGATCTAACCTTTCTTTTCTTTTGAGCAACTGGCTTGGCACCTTCTTTGATTGACAAATGGTGGCAGATGAAGGTGGGGTCAAGTCCGGGTATGTCGAACGACGTCAATGCGAAAAGGTCTCTATTTTTTAATAAGAGCTCTAACAGTTGTTATTTTTCTTCTTCATCCAGACGTGCTCCAATCTTGGTAACCTATTCTGAGTTAGCTCCAAGTTGGAGATGTTACAATTCACCTTCTGACTGGGGTCAAGTATCCCGAATTTCTTCTTTGACGTCTAGCTCAGTCATCAGTATGTTGACCTGGTCAAGGATCGGGCCGGGAATGGCAGATCTCTCCTTCTTGGGTGCTCTACAAATTTTTAAGCTCTCATTATAGCATTTTCTAGCAGCAATATGATCACCTTTAACAGTGACGATATCATTGTTCTTGTTGAGGAACTTCATCACAAGATAGGTGGTAGACACCACGGCACCGAGTGCGTTGAGAGAAGGATGACCCAGGATAATGTTATAAGCCTTAGGGCAGTTCACAATCAAGAACTTTACCTTGACCATTTTGAAAAGTTTAGATGATCCGAGGGTTAGATGGGTTTCGTAGTGTCCGACCGGGGTATTTTTTTGCCCGTGAAACTCGTCAATTCTCCAACATGAGGAGTTAAGTCTGATTGCGAAAGTTCTAACTTCTGATAGAGATCTAGAAACATAATATCTACTGAACTCCCTTGCTCAACAAAAATTTGGCAGACTTTGGCATTGGATATTATCCTCGAGATGGCAAGTGGATCATCGTGATTTGGGATAATTTTGCCATAGTCCTCATCCGAGAAAGTGATAAGAGGTGTCTTTTTACCTTCTGCTTGTGTCCTGGGTGGTGAGTGGGCTACGCTAATCACAGCCATTCTAAGAGCTTTCTTTCGAGCTCCGTTTAAAGACCCTCCTCCGGCAAAGCCACCAGCGATAGTATGGATTGTCCTATTGGGCTCAGAGCGATGTCATCGTTATCATTGGGGGGAGCGCCCCTATTCCTATCCTGCTGATCGTTACTATCTCGGTGAGGTGGAGTCCGGGATCTTCTCCTAAGACTTCTTGTCCTTCTTCTGTGCTGAGGGGATGGGCTCTGATGTGGACTGCATCTGTCATTTCTGCATTTATTACCACTCTCATTATTTTGAACACGAATGATATACTGCTGTAAGCGTCCGGCCTTGATTAGGAATTCAATGGCGTCACGTAATTGATAGCAGTCCTCTGTATCATAGCTGTAGCCCTTATGCCATGTGCAATGCTTGGAATGATCCTTTTATTTGTGCTTCTTAATAGGAGGCGGTCTCCGGATATTCTAAAACTCTGTATGCATCATTTCCCTTAGGATCATTTCCCAAGGTGTGTTCAGGGGAGTATAGTCAGAATAATTCCTCCGGGGTGGGTTACCTTTTGGAGGTCGTGTCCTTGAGGAATTCTGGTTAGACTTATAATGGGAAGGCTTACCTTTATCCCACCTTTTGTAGTCTTCTGTTGCCTCCTCCAAGTAGACATATTTCTTAGATCATTTCTGGAAGTCAGTCAGATTATCTAGTTTCTTTTTTGCTAAGGACTTAAAGAACTCAGAACCTACTCGGAGACCGCTTTTGGCATAATGTAAGGCTATTATGTCTTCAAAATATTCTATGTTGGTGCATACTGCTATGAATCGCCTGACATAATCTCGGAGGGTCTAATCCTTTCCTTGGCGAATTTTGGCTAGGGACCCGATGGATTTAGGTTGCTCCTTGCTGGTAGTGTATTGCAGCAGAAAACGTAGTTTAAGATCCGACCAGTCTACCACGGACCCCCTTAGTTGGCTGGTAAACCACTTGAGGGCTCCCTTTTTTAAGGAAAGGGGGAATGCTCAGCACAGCAACTCTATAGACCTGCTATAGAAACATAAGGACTGTTTGTAGGCATTTATGTATTCTTGGGGTCCATGGTTCCATCATAGATTTCGAAGTTATAGAAACTTGATGTTCCTAGGAACCCGGTACTCCATAAGTTGATAGGAGAAATGTTGTTCCATTATTCTGCGGTTCTGGTTATTATTCCCGGTATTAGGAATTCCATTACCGGCGTGAGCCCTCCTTTGATTATTTTCACGTCAGTCCTTCTGTCACGATGGTGTAGTCTGGGTTGGTTTTCATACATGGCGCACTGCATGTCTTCCAACCTCTGAAATTGGTCGTTTAGCATATCTATATGTTGTTGCAATAAGTCTTGAAATTGGTGTCAGGAAGCACGAGATTGGTGTGTGCATTCGGAACAAGATGCACGATTATCAACCTCATTATTTGGCATTCCCAGATGCTGGTACACTGGGATCCTAGGTCCTTGAATGCTCTGGTCACCTCATTGAGCCAAGAATTCAAGTCTTTCCCTGACAGAGATCCTACGTGATGGGTTGACAGACTCATCAGAGGCGGAGGTAGAGTGCCCATCACGTTGGTTTTCTGCTTCGGGTGCCTGATTTCTCACAGCGGAGGTTTGAGCCACAAGTGAAGGTAGCGGGAGTGGTGGACGTTGCACATCAAGGTCTTGCCTGGTTAATAGAGGTTTGTGCAACATCTCTTCTTGAATTTTTTCTCGTATTCACCATGATTGGGTGGTATTATAAATTTAAGGCTTCCCACAAATGGCGCCAATGTTCTGAAGTGGATTCAGAGGATACCTGTGATCAATATTAATTTTGATACATTTTTAGTGATTAATTGCTTATAATTAAGATTGAATTTTAGTTGGATCCTTATTATTATCTTCATATTTGCAAGATTGAAAAATTTAATGCATTTGGACAAAAACAAGTGAAATATTGAGTTTTGAAGGCAAAAGAAGTATATTCTGGCTTTAGCAGGGTTCCAGGTCAACTTAAAAGCAACTGAGGACTTAGACAGAGCACTGTCTAACTTGGAAATAGCTCCTGACAGGAGACACAGTCGTGTCTCACACTTACATGGCCGTGTCTCCCAAATCATGTAGAAAAAGACAAAATTGCATGAGACACGACCGTGTCTCCTACTCACACGGTCGTGTCTCCCCAAAACTTCTTCAACACGTTGTCTCTGGTCAACCCTTGCAGGCTAAGCATGAGACACGGTCGTGTCTAATGGACACATAGCCATGTCTCCAGACACGGTCGTGTCTAAGGGAGACACGGTCGTGTCCCCCTATAAAACCCTAAATTGTCTATAAATAGCATCCTGGAGGCATTTCACGGGGACTTTTGCTTCCTCTTTAGTTTTTCTTCTTCTTTTTCTCTATTTTTCATATTTTAAGTTAGTTTTGAAGGTTTCTTTCATTGTAATGGAGTGCTAAGCTACTTTCAGTCAATTCAAGACTCTTGAAGAGATTGTGGTTTAGATTCTTGAGACGTTGGTTTTGTATCGTATTTGATTTGTAATTGAATTTCTCTTCTTTTTCTTCTGTTCTTGATCTTGAATGCATGAATGGTGATTCTGTTTATGTTTGATCTAATTAGATCTTGATTTAAGATTAGGATTTGTGATGAAACTTAAAATTGATTGATCTAAACTAATCACATAGTTGAAGAGGTTAGGTTACTGATTTGTGCCTAAGTTAATTGAATTTGGTACTTAAATTAACAAGGATTTATCATGAATTATGCGATTTTAAGTTTGTGTCTATCACTTGTTAATTGAATTCTAGATGATTGTCTAGTAAGAATTCTGGATCTAATGCAGAGATTTCAGTTAGATGCAAGATTAATAATTCTATTACACTTCAAATATTTGTTGAAAGGTCTATGATTGAATCCACCTAATTTCGGATAGGTTTCTGAATTGACTATTTTTTAATTGTTATTCTTCCTTTAATTTTGTTTAGTATAACTCTTGAACTGTCAAACCCCCCTTTCTAACTTTAACTTGATCTGATAATTTTACATTTATAATCCTCATGGAGATGACCCGGTGTTACCTTATGCTACAAGTAGTTTTAGTAAATCGGTTATAAATTGATTTAAATTTGGTAATCTCGACAGTTATCAAATTTTTGACACCGTTGCCGGGGATCATAGGTGTAATTTTATCATTTTAAGTAACCATACTAACATTTTCTTTTTCTTTTACTTTTTGAATTTTTCTGGTGCAAGAAGACGAAAACGGTTGATTACAAGTAATTCACTACAAGAAATTAGGAAAACAGCGAGGGAAATTTCCCTCGCTAATCCCTCTCTAATCCCTCGCTGATATTATCAGCGAGGGATTAGAGAGGGATTAGCGAGGGAAAGTTTCCTCGCTTTTTTTTCATCGCTAATTAGCGAGGGAAAGTATTCCCTCTCTAATCCGTCTCTAGAAAATTTATTTTCCTCGCTAATCCCTCTCTAATCCCTCGCTAATATTCCCTCGTAAAATGGCGATGGAATTTCCCTCGCTATTCGTTCGCTAAATTATTTACTAATTTTGTCAATTTTCCTCGCTATTCCCTCTCTATTAATTCCGTCTCTATTCCCTCGCTAATCCCTCTCTAAATTCCCTCGCTAATCCCTCGGTAATCCCTCGCTAATGGTCTGTAGAATTCAGTCGCTATTTCCTCGCTAATTCCTCGCTAAATTTTCCCTCCCATTTCCTTGCTAATCCCTCGCTAAATTAACCCTCGCCATTTCCTCGCTAATCCCTCGCTAATTTTTTACTCGCTATTCTCTCGCTAATCCCTCGCTATTTACAATGTGAGTTTTCTGTCGCTAATCCTCGCTAATTAGCTAAATTTTTTTAATAACTTTGTTTATATATATAACTTTCCCTAAAACTGCATATCAAACCACAATCCAACAAAAGAAATCCAAGCAAACAACAATCCAATAATTATAAAATGCTACAACAAAAAACTTATACAAAATAATCCAATAATATAGTTAAAAGTTATTATACAAATAATCAATCAATATAGTTGAAAGTTATACAAATGTAACAATAAGAATAAAAAAAAGCAATCAGTCTAAATTTTCTTCGTCTTCGTCTTCGTCTTCCTCTCGACCCTCCCTGCCTAAATCTTGTGATGGTGGTTTTGGAGCAACATTTGTTGATCCGATCGTAGATAGAAACGATTGGAAGGGCGCCAACATAGGGACAAGTTGACTCTAGACAAACGAGGTCATCACTGCAGCCACTGCTGTGTTTACAGCTTCAGATATGTCTTGTGTCAACGGTGTAGAGTGGGAAGGACCCGCAACCGAGGAGGATGAAGTTAGCCTGGTGTTATTACCAATGTGTAAGCTGTTACCTATGCCATGCACACGTCCCTTCTTGTTGGGACCCGCCGCATCCAACAGACCTGCGGGTCAACCATAGGGTGAGAGGAAGAGTTTTCTCCATATTTTTTTGTCATTGCGGTGTCATATGACTCTAAAATTAACAAAACAAGAAAAATATTAACAAAAAAATGAACAATCTAAAATATATATGACTGGTGAATAGGAACAAGACACTTACAATAAAATTCCTCTAGCGCTCAGAAACATAGCTTCCGTCTTTCTTCTTATGAACTTTTGCATACAAATCTCTGTAAGAAACCTGATGCTTTAACTCTGCCTCCTGTAATCGCATATGGAAGAATATTATATAATAAAAATATTTCAAAAGTAAGGTAATCCCTCTAAAATACTATGTCATACTCAAGATAGGCAAATAACTCAAGTAATTACAACATGTTCATACACAGATGCTTATCATTAAAACTTTAAATGAGGAAGTTATATTACCATCTTGCTCTTGTGTTGATCAAAGCTTATCGACCACTTTGTATGCTTCAAGGCATCAGGCATGGCTGCCCCTGTTCCTTCGGGCAGTGCGGACCTCGTCATCCGGTTATCTGTCGGCCAAATGTCGACAGGCCATCCCACACTTTCGTCCTCATTCCTCGGGCCCATGGCCCTTAATATCGACTAAGTTGTTTGAATTTGCCCGCTCAAAGGCCTTATCTCGTGCTTTGTTCAAATGGTCCGGATAACGGTCTAAGATAGTCCGTTCCCAGACGGTTCTCGCCATCTTTGCGATCAAGCATCAGATGTGAACTGATGCTTAGCCTACACAAAGGATAAGTATGTATATTTATTTTTCAATAAACGTATAATATATAATTCTATAGAAACACAATTACTTACTATGAAGTCAGTAAATAGTATTTCCTTCATCTCAGCTGGATAACCTCGCCATGTACTAGCCGGAACAGGCATCCGTGTCATGACATTGTACATAATGTCACGTGTCACCCTCGACGGTAGAAACCTCCTCCTGTAAGTACAATAAGATAATGTTAGTTATCTGAAAGTAAATACATGTAATAAAAGATAATATGTCACTAGTACTTACGGTTCGAGAACAGCGCCACATATATAAGTTCCCCTGCTATCTGTTTCGCATTGGATTCTCCACATGAAGGCACCACATTTGGGCCGCTAGTGGGTGGGTCACGGGGGTGGCATAGAAATTCTTTGGGTCGGTGGGGGTGGGACGAAGGCGATGCGCCTCCAACGGTCAATGGACTAGATGTTGGTAGGCTTGCACTAGTCGATGGGCCAGTAGCTGAAGTTGCACCTAATATAATTATATATAAAAAACACGTATATATTACATTTATATAAATCACGAGTTAATAATAATTAAAAAGATTATCCTACAGGTATACCTGGAGAGGGCTGAGAATGCTGTACTGGTGGAGAATCATAGGTAGATGCACCATTACGGCCTCTCCCACGACTGCGTCCAGCACCTCTACCTCGAATGGTCATGATGGATATCTGCATAAAGAAACATAATGAAACATGACGAGTTAAGAAACTATATGTCAATAAAAATCTCAAAATATAATAATGATATTCCAGTGTAAATACCATTAACGAAAATTATTGAACAAGCTTCAATTTTAACCACTTGAGTCTGAAGCAACAGATTCCTCATCTTCCTCTGAGAATTCATTAATTTCATTATTTTCGTTGTCATCAATGAACTCATCATCAACCAGATCGTCAATTGGATAATGTATATCACATATGTTAACTTCTTCCATTTGGGCATGTGCATCAAACAAGGAGACTGTTTCATCATCTATCACAGGATTGTGTGTTCCAATGGATCCATCATCTTGGTAATAATCGGTGTGATTAAGTCATTCAATTCATCACCTTCCTCATTCAATGTCTCGGCCACAAAGAGTTTTGCTCGACCTTGCATCTTTGCCCACCATTCACCACTAGCTCTATTCCCGCTTTGTGGGTATCTTGTATAGTACACTTGTTGTGCTTGTTCGGCTAAGACGAATGGCTCATTTGAGTGAAGTCTTGATTTATGCTTGATGTCAACAAAACCATATCTCTCATCAACATTGACTCCATTTATCGGGTCAAACCAATGACATTGTAAAAGAAATACTTTGTTCTGATTTCCTACATATGACAGTTCCAATATATCTTCAATGATGCCATAATAGTCGAAGTCATTCTCACCATATATACTACCTCTAACACATACGCCACTATTCATGGTAGCTTTATTTTGTCCGTACACCTTGGTATGAAATCTGTACCCATTAACTATTAAGCCACAGTAAAAAGTCACGGACTTGGATGGACCGTAACTTATCCCTCGTATCATTTGATCCTAGACTTGACCTATATTAACCTGTATCATTACATAGACGGTAGATAGTTGTAACATCTAGCATAATGCACATTGAGTTTAATATGATTGATCACTATTATAGATAAAAAGGACTCACTAGATGTTTTAGCCACCTACTGAAGTCCTTATCCCGAGCTTCCAAAATTTGATCATCAGTTATATTGGGATCTGTATCCCTTAACGAATCCTCGAATTGTCTAATCAATACAATAATTAATATTTAGCATAAATTTAGCACATTAATAACAAATTCATTAGATAGAGAGTAAACTTACTGGAGATAAGGTTCTACTTCTTCATAATTTACAAGCACATATGTCTCAGCAATCTGAAGTTCCACATCCGTCAAGAATCTATTTCGACCTCTCCTAGAGGGACGACATGGATGCTTAAAAATAGACAATCGTTCATTAATTGTTTCTTCCCCACCGTCGTCATTCCGAGGAACTTGAGTGCGCATAGTGTGTAGATGGGGATCGAAATACATGGAAGCAAAATTGGAAATTTCTTCTAAAATATACGCTTCACAAATAGATCCTTCAACTTTCACCTTATTTCGGACCTTTCTTTTCAAGTCTGACATACACCTCTCAAAGGGGTACATCCACTGTAATGCACTGGTCCTCCAACCTTAGCTTCATAAGGGAGATGCACGACTAGATGTTCCATCACGTCAAAGAATGCTGGAAGGAAAATCTTCTCTAACTTGTAAATTGTTTCAATGATAGAAAGCTCTGCATTCTCCATGGTAGAAGCACGAATTTCAGTTGCGTAAACTTCTTTAAAGAACAAGCTTAGTTCTGTTAACGGTCCCCATATAGGCTTTGGCAAGATATCACGAAATGCCAGAGGAATTAACCTTTGCATAAAAACATGACAATCGTGACTTTTCATTCCATATATCTTCCCGCCATCTACATTGATGCAACGTGCGATATTCGACGCATACCCATCGGGAAATTTTAACTGTTTTATCCACTCACACACCATCCTTCTTTTATTGGCATCCAAGACATACGTCGCCTTTGGTTTTTTACACTTGCCATTGTCAACTATTAGCTCCAAGGTAGGACGTTTGCATATTATCTTCAAATCTTCTCTTGCATTTGCATTGTCTTTTGTCTTGCCCTTTATGTCCATGACAGTGTTGAAGATATTATCAAACACGTTCTTCTCAACATGCATAACATCTAAATTATGTCGTATTAGATTAGTCGACCAATAAGGCAATTCCCAGAATATGCTCTTCTTCACCCAATTGTGGTGTATACCAAAGCCATCTTATTTTTCTTTACCTGAATTCAAACTGAAAATAATTTCCTTAAGTTAAGTCACTCTATTCAAGACATCTGTCCCACTCAGCCGTTGCGGCGGATTCGATTTTTCCACTGTTGATCTCTTAAAAGAGTTTCGATCACGGCGAAATGGATGATCAAATGGCAAAAATTGGCGATGACAATCAAACCAACAACATTTCCTACCGTGCTTCAACACAAATGACTTACTGTGATTCATACAAAGCAGACAAGAAAGTTTTCCATGAGTGCTCCACCCAGACAGCATTCCATAGGCTGGAAAGTCACTTATTGTCCACAACAAAGTCGCTTTCATATCGAAATTTTGCTTCTTCCAAGCATCATAAGTTTGCACCCCCATCATCCCACAATATCTTCAGATCGTCAATTAGGGGTATAAGATAGACATCCAAACTTTTACCAGGTGACTTTGGTCCAGGAATCACAAGAGTGAGGAATATGTATTCCCTTCTCATACACATACTTGGAGGTAGATTGTACGGTGTGACAAAAATAGGCCAACTTGAATATGGTGTGGCTGAACCGTTGAATGGATTAAAATCGTCTGTACACAGGCCAAGCCTAACATTTCGAGCGTCTAGGGCAAATGTAGGATGGGTAGCATCAAATCGTTTCCAAGCCTCAGCATCAGCTGGATGCCTGATCACTGATTCATCTTGATGCACTCCATCCGCATGCCAAGTCATATACTGTGCGGTGTTTTTGGACATAAACAGACGTTGGAGTCTTGGCATAATAGGAAAATATCACAACACTGAGTGCGGCACATCCTTCTCATTCGATGAACGTCCCGCCTTCGGTTTGAATCGTGGGTGTTCACATACTAAGCAAACTGAGTAGAGTCTCTTGTCACTGTATTCTTTGTAATACAACATACACTGATTAAGACACGCATCTATCTTCTCATATCCTAATCCCAGCTCACGAACCATTCTCTTCGATTTGTAGAAGTTTTCGGGTAACCTTTCAGGCTCTGGAAGCATGCTCTTAATTATGACAATCATTCTATCATAACAACTCTCACTCATGTTAAACTCCGACTTCAAGTTCAAAAGTTGAGTTGACAATTTCGTGTGCTTATGGCAACCATCCCATAAAGGTTCGTCAGCGTCTCTTAGCAAGTCATAAAACTTCGCAGCTGACGCATTTGGATCCTCTTCTAAATCTTGAGCCTCTGGATTTAATCTATCACCCTGAGGCATCCATAACCATATCCACGTATGGATTCCTAGGCTCCACGTCATCATCATGGACAATGGATGTTGAGTCTGCTATCTCCCATATGTCCTCACCATGAATGGTCCAATTTACATAACCATCCACAAATCCGTACTTATACAGATGTTGTTCTACCCCAAATACCTCCCTCCAAGCACGATTCTTACATCTAGCACATGGACAAAGGATGCGATTTAATGCATCACTAACTGTCGGGTCTCCTTGAGCAACCCTAATGAAATCATCAACTCCATCCTTGAATTCTTCACTTACATAGCCGGTAGGATCATTTCTTCGTAACATCAAACTTCGATCGGGTCTCATGATTGCTGAAATTGGTTTAGCACATTAATACAAATCCTTATATCAACTGATCCTTCTTAACATGGTATGGCCCTATCCCATTCGATAAGAAACTTTTTCAACACTTGGTTAATAGTTATTCCTTAAATCTCATATTTTATACTTGACGAAATTTTGGCAGCATTTCCCATTGGTCTCTACATGCATGACTATAACGCAGTGAGATCTACCACGTTTAAGTATACACCCAGAGAACAAAAGGAAATGTAGCAGACCGAAATATCAACAAGTATAAGATATGAGATTTAAATAATAACTATTAACCAAGTGAAGGAAAAATTTCTTACCAAATTGTCCAACTTGGACAATTCAAGATTCAATACAATGAGCAGTACGAACAATAAGTATGTGTGCTCATTCATATTGAATCTCAAACGGGAAACTAAGGTTTTGCTCAAATCTTCACTCGAATAAGAAAATAAAACTTTAAGCATATGTTAAAGCACAATCAAAAGTTAAATCAAACCAATATTCTTAACACATAATTCGTTAGAAATTCATAACTTTTATTTCCAACATCCAAGATTTGATGTCATATTTAGATAGTCCTAAATGTACCTCATAAGAGAGAAAAACATAAATAAAATCTAAGTTTTCACTGGCCACAATGATTGCTGCTATGCGGCCTGACATATAGACAACATTGATGAATATGTTAGGAACACTACTGCTAGAGCTTTCAGTGTTGTTGCCTCTACTCTTCGTATACCTGCACTCTTACCATTCTTGAAGGTTGTTTATAAGAGTAAGAAATCATGGCAAGCTCGGCACACTAGGATTAAGATTGTGCAACAGATTGAGAAGGTGAAGCAGTGTGTAAGGAATTAGAAGCCCTATACGCCAGTTGCTATACTATGGAAGTCATGATCATTCTGATTCGTGAATTTCAGTCGCCTGATGAAGAAATGAACCAAGTTGTTCTGAATGTGGTGACGCAGTGTGTAACACCCTCAGTATCATGTTAGGCTAGTAAGCGGGTTACAAAGGTATTCTAATACTTGCTTAATATGTCAGTTCAGTTTTGTGACAAATTGAATTAGTTTAGGCACTTAGTTGCGACACAGAAGTTGAAAAGTAGCTTAAAATGACTTAGGAAATAGCTTTAAAGGCTAAGTTGAGAGAAACAAGTATAGAGAAATTATTTTTAAGTCACAAATGAGTTAAGTAAGATACAGTTAAAATTTGAGAAGAATCGGAGTCAGTTAGGTATTTTTAAGTATACTAGTTGTGTATTTTAATACCGATTTACTAGTAGCAAATATGAAAAATGAGAATAAACGTGAACCAGCAATCCTAACACTGGAACTTAAGTTTTGATTTTCCCCTTAACCCACGACCCCCAGCAGAAAACAAAACAAAAGAATAGAAAAGAACAGAAACAGAGAAACAAAGGGGAGAAAGAGAGAAAGGAGAAGAAAGGAAGGGAAGAGGAAAAGAAGAAGAGCAATGCTCCAAGGTTAGTCATCACCTAAAGGTAGGAGATTTCTATTCTTTTTCCCTCTTTATTCTTTTGAATGGGGGTTAGAGATTTCGAATGGAAAACTGGATTTGGAGAGCAAAATGCTAGCTCTTAACTTGATTCTTGCTTCCAAGAATTAAGTTAGGATAATTTTAGTCTAATAAGTATTAGATAGTCATTTATAGTGCAAACCAACCATTTTGGTTCATGATAGAGAATCTTAGAAAAGGATTGGAGAAAAATGAGAATTAGGTTGTGATTACTTGACTTTGATCATAATCTAAGTTTAATGAGTTAGATACTAGTTAGTTGATGGATTGGAGCCCTTAGAATCCATAGTTTCCTTTTTAATGGTTAGTTGGAAAAAAGTAGGATTTTAGTTGGAAGTTTGAGTTTAAATCCATCATTGATGAGTTGAATTAGTGTTTAATGATCCTAATGTGATTAGAGACCATGATTAGGTTTGGAAAACACTTAGAATCCATGATTTGAGGATTAGAACTTGGTTAGAAACCAAGATTATGCAATACCCGAATTTGCAGAATCAGGACAACACCCGAACAGCCTGTGGTGTTTGTCGCATAACTTGAGCTACAGACATCGGAATGACATGATTTTGGTGCCATTTTAAAGCTAAGACACAGGGCTACGTGTGGTAAGAATTTCAGAATTTTACACCAAGCCAAACAGTGCCAGTATCGGTTTGAATTAGAGTTGGATTCTGCAGAAAATGCAATCTGACAGCCAGTAAACCAGATTGCATAACTTCCTGCTCCGGTGTCCGTTTTACATGAACCCAGTGGCATTTTGAAGGTAACATGTAAGCCTTCTTGGCTGGAAAATTTCAGAATTTTCCTGTGCGTAGTTTGTTCCCATTTGCAGTTTAAAGTCAGTGCAGAAACGGGTGAATCAGTGAATTCCCTGTTTTTGCTTCTGCAAAATGTCGCATAAGTTTAGATACGCTTATCCAAATGAGGTGAGGTTTGGGCCATTGGAAAGATAGGGGAGAGAGCTATCTTCCCATAAAATTTCAGAATCTAGAGTTGGTTCCCTACGGGTTAAACCTAGAGTTGGTTCCCTACGGGTTGAACCTAGAGTTGGTTCCCTAAAATTATAGATTCCATCCAGTTTAATCTGTGGCATTCAGAATCTCAGTATCCATATTAAAGCCTTGAAGAGCATAAGGCGAAAACAAAACTGACCAGCAAGGATTCCCATGTTTTTATGAAAGCTAGCAAAGAGAATGAGAAATCGATAAATAACATTTAAACCAAACTCAGCTTAGAACAAGTATGATATTATTGTATTTAGAATACTTATGAAAGTAAGTTACGAAAAACTCAGCAAGAAGATAAAGGCCACATTTGACAGCATTCAAACAAACAGTGCTATTTTGGTTAGAATTGAGAAACAACTAGTATGGAGCTCAAAATGGATATAGTAGTGAGCCAAAGCACATTACCTACAAATGTTTTGGTGAAGCTTATCTTGGAGATCGATAAAGCTGTTGTATCTTGCTTTATCAAAAGTTAAACTTATCAATACGGCACACACAACATATGGACGAATCAGGGATATCTACAATAATGATTAAAAAGACAAAAAGACACATCTCATTAATGAGTGCACATTGGCAGTTAAATTCCGGAGTATGTATAATGTCACTATCACAAGCATCATAATAACATGACCACGTCACAAGTAGAACTTTGCAGGCATAGGTATTATACAAGAAGAGATAAAATTAAGCCAAACCACCAATATGTTATGCATTACTCGGATAAACAAAACATAGTAGATATAGACATGCTTCATGCAAGCACAAGAAAAGTCAGCAGCATAGAAGCAGTTGTGTAGATTCTTAAACAGACAATTGGGCAATTAAGAGTTAAGACAAAAGCTATCTCGTTTTGAACTGAAAGAGTTCAGGAAAGTTTGTTGGGAATACTCAACATCAGAACATAATCAAGGAACCCTGAGATTTTCGTTTCAACTCTGGTACCATTTTCAAGGTCTCAATACAGAGTAGGAAAACCCAAATGCAAATATCATAAAATAGATTATTTAGAGGTAAGACCGAATGTTAAGTAACAAATCAGTTTTCTATACAAAGACATCTAATGCAGAGGATGAAAATGAGAATTTCCATTCACGTGGTGAGCAAAATATGGAAACTGAAATGAACATAGCATAGCATAGTACAATACCAAACGTTGAAGTATCTGAGAACAATTTTAGGCATGAACATCAAGTTTCCAACTCTTATTCTTTGACACATTTTCCTCAGCTACTAGATAGTGTTTGTGGTACTAAATAGTATAATCTAAATCCTAAACTTGGTGCTTCGGACGCAAAGCAAAATCCACATTTGAACCGACCCAAAACAAACATGCGGAAGGACAAAGAGAATAAAAACAGAGCACATTTTAGAGAAGAGGAACAAAAAAAGTAAAACCCTAAATTGTAAAGTAATATCAAAATATACAATAATGTTATACACAGATTTATGCTCTTTATGCTCACTTATAGAATGACTAACAATATTCATAAACACTGTCTCTATGTCAAGCCATGGGCATCAACGCAAGATTCAAATAGAGGAGGAGAAAACACAGTCAATATTGAAAGAAAAAGACGGAGAAATTATAGGGAGAGGAGAGATGGGGTGCAAGCGGGATGAACAAAAAATTTCATTACGAACACCCTGGGGAACCCATAAACACTGCATCTGGTGAACAGGAAGAGAAGCAACAACTGATTTTGTAAGACAAATTCTCCCAGCCTTGTTAAGTAACTTACCCATCAACCCCAATATGCGAATTGATGTACAGATTACAGAGAGAAGAAGAAGAAAAGGGAGAGCAAGGCATACCTGAGACTGCGGTTGCGCGCGAGGTGCGACTGAGAGGGAGAGCAAGCACACGAGGGGGTTGGTCAAGAAGGAGACAATGAGAGTGAGAGGGAGAGCGCAAGTAAGAGGGAATATGAAAGTGAGAGGGCTCTGCTATGTGGGGGTTTTGTTGCACGAGAGGGCTAGAGACTGAGAGGGAGAGAGGAGAGCACCGAGAGAGAGTGAGAGGGAAAAAGAAAGTGAGGGTCAGAGAGTGAGCGGGAGGGTGAGGAATAAGTAAAAATTTAGCGAGGGGAACTTCTCCTCGCAATCATCTCGCTAATTTTAGCGAGGGAAATTATCCCTCACAATTCCCTCGCTAATTTTAGCGAGGAAAAATTTCCCTCGCCATTCACTCGCTAAATTTAACGAGGGAAAATATTCCTCACAATTCCCTCGCTGTTCCGTCCCTAAATTTAACGAGGGAAAATAGTCATCGTAATTCCCTCGCTATTAACTGCCTAATTTCCTCTCAGAATTATTTTTCAATTTCAGCGAGGGCTAAAATATCCCTCTCTAATCCCTCGTAATTCCCTCGCTAATTAGCGAGGGATTAGCGAGGCAAATTTTTCATCGCAGAATTCCCTCGCTAAAACGCGAATTTCTTGTAGTGATTTTTACAAAATTTCGTACTGAAACTTGCCCAGAATTAGCTGAAACTTGGTCGCCTGAAGGAAAATGGCCGAATAAACAAGGCTCACAGTAAATTGTGAGGTCACCCCTGTTTTTCCGAAATTCCATCATTTAGACCAGTTTTCTAAATTTTTAATATTCTTTATTGTGTTTTCTAGTTTTATTTTTGTATAGTTTTCATGCATTGGTGATTCCATAATTTTTAAAATTGTTTAGATATATTAATTAGATTTTTTTTTAAATTTTTAAGGTTGTCTAGTGTATTTTGTCTATTTGTTGTTCTTGTGTTTTATATGCTTTAGATGATGCATGACTAGGTTTAATTCTAATAATTTGCTTGATATTGATCCTGAAATTTATAGGACCTTGCATAGATTGATTAGAACTCGTATGTTTAGTGCAAGAATTGCTTTTGAACTTGATTTTGACCTTGAACTTGAACGTGAGCCTAAGATACTTGAGATTGAACCTGAGATTTTGAGAAATTCTGAACTTATGGCTGATAATATGCAAAATAGAACCCTTAAGGAACTTGCTGCTCCTGATGTTACTTATCAGTCTTTGTGTATTCAATACCCTGATCTTAATGCTAATTTTGAATTAAAATCTGGATTGATACACTTGTTGCCCAAGTTTCATGGTCTTACAGGTGAAGACCCTCATAAGCACCTAAAGGAGTTCTATGTCGTGTGCTCAACCATGAGACCACAAGTCATCCCTGAGGAACACATCAAACTGAGGGCATTCCCTTTCTCACTTGCCAATGCAACCAAGGATTGGTTGTTCTATCTTTCACCAGGTTCGGTTACAAGTTGGAATGACATGAAGAGGTTATTCTTGGAGAGATTCTTTCCTGCCTCCAGAGCTGTCGTAATCAGGAAGGATATATGTGGCATCAGACAGATGTCAGGAGAAATATTGCATGAATACTGGGAGAGATTCAAGAAGCTGTGTTCGAGCTGCCCCCACCACCAAATCAATGACCAGCTTTTGATTCAATACTTCTATGAGGGTCTGCTGCCACATGACAGAAGCTTGATAGATGCTGCCTCTGGAGGAGCTTTAGTAGACAAGACTCCTACTGTAGCAAGAGATCTAATAGCGAACATGGCAGCCAACACCCAACAATTTGGCTCAAGGATCATTACTTCAACCAGAGGAGTTAATGAGGTTCAGGTGTCTCATGTAGACCAGCAGAGAATGGAACACAAATTGGATGAAATGACTTCTTTGGTGAGAAAGTTAGCAGTAGGTCAGCAACCACCAATGCAGATGGCTGCAACCATGTGTAGAATTTGCTCTTGTTCATCTTATCCTACGGATGCATGCCCCACATTTCACGAATATGATTCTGTTTTTCCAGATCAATGTATTGCAGCAGCGGGTATTTTTCCTGGTAAACCCCAATATCAACAATCACAGCAACAGCCCAGATATGATCCATTTTTCAATACTTATAACCCTGGCTGGAGAGACCATCCCAACATGAGATATGGAAATTCTGGTAAATAACAATAACCCCAGTAGCAGCAACAGCAATTTAGATACCAAGTTGCAAGTCTAAGTAACAAATACCAACCACTGCATTTAGACAGCAGCAACCTGTTCAGCAGTTTGTCCAAACCTGTAACGCCCTTTTTTGGGAAGGAACATCACATTGTCATTTATAAATGCAAAAAATAAAATTATGATAAGTTAAGACTCGGTTCTTTTTATTGCGATTAAATTTATCTGGTTAAAGCCGTATAAATAAAATGGTGACTATTTTTTTTTTGTTATAATCATTAATAAAATATAGTGACGAAATGATACATGGCAATAAAGAGCAAGACAGAAGTAAAGTATACATTTGATCAACATTGCATATTCATATATATATATATATTTATACCAAATCTGTTTAGTTACAAAGCCCGATATACCAAAAAGCAAAACTATACCTGCCCAAAGGATCATACATATGCATCCTCAAGATATCAGAAATTTATAGCCCATAAAATAAAGACATCAGGCCCCCAAAATAAAATACTGGCAGCCTTCAGTAGTAACCGGCAATATCAGTCCCTCAGATGAGGAGGAATCATATCAGGATCCTCTTCAGGATCCTCCGCGAGGTCCTCCTCAAGAACCTCCTTGGGGTCTTCCTCATCTGAGGAAACCTCCATAGGAGCCACTGAATGACGGGTCAGGGCCCGAGCAGTGGAAACAAAAGTATCCTCTTGTGGTGTGTAGTAGCAGTCACCCCACACCTTCCAGATGGGCAAGTAGAACTCCAAACACACGCTGATGTTGCCCATGAAGATGGGCGGATCATGACACCTCCAAGCTAGTGCGATCAACACCTCTCCCTCATAGATGAACCACTCAGAATTCAGGTTAATGTACCAGCAGTCTGGCCCTCCGAGGAAGGTCAGACGTACATAACCCAGAAATCCACTCAGGCGCGCCACCATGATCCGATGATAGACGTTAATTGCGATCGGGCCAAAAGCCAAGAAAATCGGGAGCTCCAACCTCCTTGTCGTCGTCTTCGATGGGACACGATATACAAATATAGAATAATAGAAATACATGAAAGAGGTAAGACATCCTACCATCATTACCAATTATAGCAGCAAGAAACAAAACGGCGCAAAGTGCCCACAGAGCATATCAAATAATAATCATAAGCATTAAATAGCAGAAATAGATAATAAGCAGTTGCAGATAATTATATATCAATAACACAACAGTTCCAATTATAATAATGAACAGATGCCAGATGATACATGGACCCACTATGCACATGCATATAAAGTCAAAATCCTACTCCATGGAGCTAGACACAAACAGTCGGAGAGAAAGATCAGGAGACACGTCTGCAACTCGGCTGCCGTAGCCAAAGTGCTATAATTCATCAGTTTATCCACGTGCACATCATGGCATTGTACAGACAGTCAACACTAGATCATGATATAGGACAGTGCCCGATCAGGATCATCGGTGCATTTGCATCGGACTGCTCCACGGACAGAAGAGCTACCAACTGTCCATTGCAAGGTACCCGCACCCCGACGCCTCCATGGTCAACAATATGACCTACACTAGTCTACTCGCACCCGCACTAAGGTGTGTTCAATCTCCTAGGCAACTTGGCCTTAATGGTGCAGTCTCTAGTTACGTGATCCTTCCCACACTTCAAGCATCTTGAAGGAAACGCCACACCTTGCCCGGTTCGGTTCCCACTAGAACCTGCGCTAGAACCCACGCCCAGCGTCTACTGTCGGTTTGCCGGTGGTCTTGAATAAGGCTTCTTTTGGAAATGGTTTGCATTGTTGCCGCCTCCTCTTTGGAACCTTGTGGGTCCAAAGTTCTAGTTTCTCGTATCTCTAGATTGCTCCAGAGCTTCTACTTCACAGCATGTGTCTAGCAGTTCTGAGAACTCATTGATCTTCAGGGTGATAACAGCCTTCTTTACCTCATACCTCAATCCTTCGGTGAATCTCCAACATTTCCAGGCTTCATCTGGTTAGTGCTGAAAATACGTTGAAAACTGTGACAAGTTTTCAAACCTCATTGCGTATTTGCTAACGGTCATATTCCCTTGCCGTAAGTTGAGGAATTCTGACTCCTTCGCGTGCCTTGCGCTCGCAGGAAAATATTTATCCAAGAACTTGTCCTTGAATAACTCCCAAGTGATCTCGCGGTTTACAACTTCTAATATTCTCTATACTCCATTCCACCAGTTTTCAGCATTTCCCACCAACATAAATGTAGCATAGTTCACCTTCTTGTTCTCAGGGCAGTTCATGCCTCGAAAGACTTTTTCCAACTCTTTGATCCATAGACTAGCCTTGTCCGGATCAAACTCTCCTTTGAACTGAGGAGGATTGTGGCGATGAAACTCCGCCAGGTTCTGAGCATCTGTAGTAGCTTCAAGCTGTTGAGTAGCTCATTTTTGTTGTTGCGCTACTCTCTCTTGCTGCTGGGTAGCTTCCTCAGTTTGTTGTGTGACGGCCTCAGCCATCCTCTGCATCGCTGCTATAGCTGCTGCCATGTCTTCGCATTGTGCCATCTTACTGTCTCAAGTCAGAGTAACTAAAAAACATAAGGAAATTCAGTTGCATCCACTAGGAATACCAAACAATACATCTCTGTGTTTGATTTTTAGAGAAACACACAGCACAAACAAGACAAACTCAATCACAAGACCCAAAGAAACATAAATCGGGGCTCTGATACCAACTTAATGTAACGCCCCTTTTTGGGAGGGAACGTCACATTGTCATTTACAAATACGAAAAATAAAATTATGATAAGTTAAGACCCGGTTCTTTTTATTGCGATTAATTTTATCTGGTTAAAGCCGTATAAATAAAATGGTGACTATTTTTTTTGGTTATAATCATTAATAAAATATAGTGACGAAACGATAAATGACAATAAAGAGCAAGACATAAGAAAAGCATACATTTGATCAACATTGTATATTCATATATATATATATATACCAAATCTGTTTAGTTATAAAGCCCGATATACCAAAAAGTAAAACTATACCTGCCCAAAGGATCATACATATGCATCCCCAAGATATCAGAAATTTACAGCCCACAAAATAAAGACATCAGGCCCCCAAAATAAAACACTGGTAGCCTTCAGTAGCTACCAGCAATATCGGTCCCTCAGACGAGGAGGAATCATATCAGGATCCTTCGCGAGGTCCTCCTCGGGAACCTCCTCGGGGTCTTCCTCATATGAGGAAACCTCCATAGGAGCCACTGAATGATGGGTCGGGGCCCGAGCAGTGGAAACAAAAGTATCCTCCTGTGGGGTGTAGTAGCGGTCACCCCACATCTCCCGGATGGGCAAGTAGAACTCCAAGCACATGCTAATGCTGCCTGTGAAGATAGGCGGATCATGACGCCTTCAACCTAGTGAGATCGACACCTCTCTCTCATAGATGAACTGCTCAGAATTCAGGTTAATGTACCAGCAGTCCAGCCCTCCGTGGAAGGTCAGACGTACATAACCCAGAAATTCACTCGGGCGCGCCGCCATGATCCAATGATAGACGTTAATTGCGATCAGGCCAAAAGCCAGGGAAATCGGGAGCTCCAACCTCCTTGCCGTCATCTTTGATGGGACACGATATACAAATAGAGAATAACAGAAATACAGAAAAGAGGTAAGACATTCTACCATCATTACCAATTATAGCAGCAAGAAATAAAACGGTGCGAAGCGCCCACAGAACATATCAAATAATAATTATAAGCATTAAATAGCAGAAATAAACAATAAGCAGTTGCAAACAATTATATATGAGTAACACAACAACTCTAATTATAATAATGAACATATGCCAGATGATACTTGGACCCACTATGCACATGCATATAAAGTCAAAATCATACTCCATGGAGCTAGACACAAATAGTCGGAGAGAAAGATCAGGAGACACGTCTGCAACTCAGCTGCCACGGCCAAAGTGCTATAATTCATCAGTTTATCCACGTGCACATCATGGCATTGTACAGACAGTCTACACTAGATCATGATATAGGACAGTGCCCAGTCAGGATCGTCGGTGCGTTTGCATTGGTTTGCCCCACGGATAGAAGAGCTACCAACTGTCCATTGCGAGGTACCCGCACCCCGATGCCCCCATGGTCAACAATATGACCTACATTAGTCTACTTGCACCTGCACTAAGGTGTGTTCAATCTCCTAGGCAACTTGGCCTTAACAACAGTCCAGAGGACATTCACAATGCATAAAGACTCTATGTATACTCATGTATGATCATCATTACATATTATTCCACAATATGCCACAATTGGCCAAACTAAGTATCAACACATCATTTGGTCACTCACATGGACCCACAATATCATAATATTAGAATTAAATAAATTAATACATTTTAAGGTTTATTGTGAATTCTTACTTAGATTTAGTCTTTCTTACAGAGTTCGTCTCTAGAGGAATTCTCTTAATTAATTAAATTCTCTAAGGTAATTTATTCTCATACACTTAGAAAGTTATTCTAAGGATCTCAAAGTCTCACACTCTCTTGTTTTTGCCCTAATTAAAATTACTCTAAGTCTTATGGAAAATTCCATTCTTGGTTCTTTAAAATTTATGAATCTCAAAGTATATCCAATTCTTCCAATTTGCTAATTTTCTATCCTATTACTAATAATTTAATCACTTGATTATTTAAGTTTCAAGATTACCAAAGTTGCATAATCAAGCCCCAAAAGGCCCTAGAGGCGGCCTCCCTAGAGGAATAAGTTCCCAAATTTTTCTTTTCATTAATTACATAATGTACACTTGGCTGATTATAATTCCCACTTGTTACAATTGTTCACAAAGAACCCCAATTTTGGGTGCCCAAAACCGTGGCCTTCCAAGAGAAAATCCAACGTCACTTTCTTCCATTTCATACCTTCCAATCCATTCCAATATACCAATATACACAAATAATCAATCCAATAGCATAAACAAATTGCAAACAACATGTAAACATACTAATCATGCAAACAAAGAATAATCCTCACTAGGGTTTTCTCACAATCAATTACAAACAAAGTTTCTTAATGCTAATAGAGGTTGAGGAGGAGTGTCTTCCTCTTACCTAAGTGAAGAACAAACAAAGAACTCTCTTGAAGCTCTTTGGATTTTCGAATTTGGTACCTCCAAGAACCCTAAATTTCAATCTCATTAAAATAGCACCAATGCTTGAAAAATAAAGCATGGATGGTCACCAAGAAGACCATATAAATGAAAATGAGAAAAGGAAGTGAAGAGTCAAGAAGCTTACCCAAAAACCTTTAGCTTGAAGCTTGAAGAAAATGGTGAAAATGGAAGCTTTTCAAAGAACCACCAACTAGAAAAGTGTTTAGGAAATGGAGAGGATTAAGAAAATGGGGTTGCATAAAATTTTTGTGATGGATGAGTGCACGGAGGGAGTGGTGGCCATGGGGTTGAGGTAGAGAGAAGGAGGAGAAAAAGCTCAAAGGAAGAAGAAAGATGAAGTTTAGAGAGAGAAGTTAATAGTAGAAAGTGAAAGATGCTTTTTTTTAGTTTTTGAAAATAATGTGATGTAATTGATTTTTGTGTAGCACAAATTTCCCCCCTAATTTTGGGTGCTGTTGCCGTGAGCATGGAGAGAGGAGAGAGGGAGTGCATGGCTTCCATGGGAAGCTTGGAGGAAATTTCCAAGAAGCTTTCTTGAGAAGCTTTGCACATTTCTCAATAAAGTGCATAGTAAACTTGTCTCCTTAATTAAATTTACTTGAACAGATGATTAATTACACTGTTAGAATTATTTTTCCAGTGAATAAAAGTTATAGTTGATGAAAATAATATTTTATTATTTATCGGATAATTTTATGATACAATGATTTTATTTATCAGATAAAACTTTGAAAAGTGTAAACCTCGTAAATTATGCCCAACCTCGGGTTTAGTAAGATCCCTCGTCGACAGGTCGACAGTCCAAGGTTTACCAACCTCAAGGAAAACATTTCGTTATCCCGGCTCCGCTCAGTGCGCACGTAAAACGAAAAATATATTAAAATATTTGATATTTTCAGAAAAATCCACAAAAATTCCTAAAAATCATAAATATTGAAAAATGACTATTCATCACAAAACAAACAATTTTCTGGAGCATTTCACTGACTCTGCTCAGTGTGCACGTAAAATGAAAAATATATTAAAATATTCAGCGTTTCTGAAAAATTCTAGAAAAATCTCCAAAAATCATGAATATTGGAAAATGACTATTCATAATGAAACAAATCATTTCCAAGGTGTTACACCAACTCTGGTCGGTGTGCACGCAAACTGAAGAATATATTCACGCAAAATGAAAAATATATTAAAATATTTGACATTTCTGAAAAATCTACAAAAATTCCCAAAATTTATAAATATTATAAAATGATGATTAATGATAAAATAAATAATTTTTGAGGTGTTACAAAACCACTCCAGCCAAGCCATCATTGGAAGACTTGATGAAACAGATGGCCGCAAATAATATTAAGTTCCAATAGAACATCAATGCTAACATGCAGAACCTACAAACTCAGATTGTGCAGTTGGTAACTACTGTGAGTGAGCTGAAGAGTCAAGGTTCAAGCCAATTGCCTTCATAAACAGTTAATAACCCAAGAGGCAATGTAAGTGCTATTACCTTGAGAAGTGGCAAAGAAGTCGATGATCCAACTTTGCAGTAACCAGAAATTGACCAACAACAGAAGAAATGTGTAGAGAATTCAGATGTGACCATTCCACTACCTTTTCCAAATAGAGTCACACATTGCAAGTGGACAGTGCAAGCAGAAATGGAAAAAGAAGTCATGCAAACATTCAGGAAGGTGAAAATCAATATCCCTCTCCTGGATGCAATCAAGCAAATTCCTAAGTATGCTAAATTCCTCAAGGAGTTGTGCACTCATAAGATAAGGTTGAAGGGAGATGAGAAGATTAGCATGGGCAGAAATGTTTCTGCAATGATTCTGCCAAGCATACCATAAAAATGCAAAGATCCTAGAACTTTTACAATTCCTTATACGATAGGCAACTCCAAATTTGAACATGCAATGCTGGACTTGGGTGCTTCAATTAATGTCATGCCTATGTCAGTTTACAAGTCTTTGAACATTGGCACTTTGCAACCCACTGGTATTGTAATTCAGTTGGCAAATAGGACTACTGTTCATCCTGTAGGAGTGCTGGAAGATGTGTTAGTTTGGGTGAATGAACTTATTTTCCTAGCAGACTTCTACATTTTGGACATGGAAGATGAATCTTCAACAAATCATGCTCCATTGATTCTAGGCAGACCATTCCTCAAGACAGCCAAGACCAAGATAGATGTGCATGTTGGCACCCTTTCTATGGAGTTTAGCGATGATGTGGTACAATTTAATATTTTAGATGTCATGAGACATTCCCTAGAGGAGCATTCTATTTTGCATGTTGATATGATTGAGATGTTGGTTGATGATGTTTATGTGGATATGTGTGCTGAATTTCCTAATATCACTAACTTTCTAGATCCTATCACTTGTGATATATGTGCTGGATGTGATACTAAACCCTATGTTGTATGTGTTGAGATTGATGCTGTTTTGAGTGCTGATGCAGCTACCCATTTGACTGAAGTGAATGAAGTAGCATGTGAAAATGAAAGTCAGAGTCATGGTGAATTTAATGCTACTGAATTAGTTGTTTCAAATGGCTTACTGCCTTCTATTGTGCAGCCCCCTTCCTTAGAGTTGAAAGCTTTATAGACCATCTTAAATATGCATATTTGGGAGATGGTGAGAAACTTTTAGTGATCGTCGCTAAAAACCTGCAACCTGAACAAGAAGAAAAATTACTGTAGGTTTTAAGGCAGAATAAGCGGGCCATTGGATGGACTCTTGCAGATATTCCTGGTATTAGTCCCTCCACATGCATGCATAAGATTTTATTGGAGGAGGATACTAAACTAGTAAGCTAGCCTCAAAGGAGACTAAACCCCCTGATACTAGATGTGGTAAAGAAGGAAGTTACTAAGTTGCTTCAAGCTGGCATTATTTATCACATATTCGATAGTAAATGGGTGAGTCCTGTGCAAATGGTCCCAAAGAAATCTGGAGTCACAGTAGTTGAGAATCAGAACAATGAGCTTCTACCCACAAGAGTTCAAAATAGTTGGCGAGTTTGCATTGATTATAGATGCCTTAACCAGGCCACCAGAAAATATCATTTTCCCCTGCCTTTCATTGATTAGATGCTAGAGAGGCTAGCTAGAAAGTCACATTATTGTTTCCTGGATGGCTATTCGAGTTATTTTCATATTCACATAGCCTCAGAAGACCAAGAAAAAACTACTTTCACTTGCCCATTTGGCATATTTGCATACAAGAGGATGCCCTTTTATCTGTGCAATGCTTCAGGCACCTTTCAAAGGTGTATGGTAAGTATCTTTTCTGACCTCTTAGAGAATTGCATGGATGTGTTTATGGATGATTTTACTGTCTATGGCTCTTCCTTTGATGCATGTCTGGATAGTTTGGCTCAGGTATTGCATAGATGCATTGAGACTAACCTTGTTCTAAATTTTGAGAAATGTCATTTTATGGTAGAAAAAGGTATAGTTTTAGTGCATGTAATATCTAGAGAGGGTATTGAGGTAGATCCTGCAAAAATAGATGTCATTTCATGCCTACCTTACCCCACATGCGTGTGGGAGGTTCGTTCTTTCCTAGGTCATGCAGGTTTCTATAGGTAGTTCATAAAGGATTTCAGCAAAATTGCCCTTCCACTATCCAACTTATTACAAAAAGATGTGGAGTTCCACTTTGACTAGAATTGCAAAGATGCCTTCAATCACCTGAAGCAAGCATTGACCAGTACACCTATCATCCAACCACAAGATTGGACACTTCTATTTGAGCTCATGTGTGATACCTCTAATTATGCATTGGAAGCTATTCCTGCACAAAGGGTTAGTAAAGTACCTCATGTCATCTCCTATGCTTCAAAAACTTTAGATCCTGCACAAATAAACTACACCACAACTGAAAATAAACTTTTAGCAATTGTTTTTGCTTTAGATAAATTTTGATCATATTTGCTTGGTTCTAGAGTGGTTGTATTTTCAGATCATGCAGCTTTGAAGTTTCTTCTGAAGAAACCCAGTGCAAAGCCTCAGTTGATTAGGTGGATGTTACTCCTCCAAGAGTTTGATATTGAGATCCGTGATAAGCGTGGAGCAGAGAATTTGGTGGCTGATCACCGGAGTCGAATTGAAAAGGAGGCAGATGTTTTTCCCATCCATGATGTATTCCCTGATGAGCAGCTTTTCAAGCTGCAAGGTAACATACCTTAGTTTGCCAATTTGATTAATTTCTTAGTTACTAGAGCACTACCCGCACATTTCACTAAGGCACAGATTGATAAATTAAAAAGTGAGTCAAAATATTATGTGTGGGATGACCCTTATTTGTGGAGATGTTGTAGTGACCAAGTTATTAGGAGATGTGTGCCTGATGATAAATTACATTCTATTCTTAGCTTTTGTCATACACTTGCATGTGGCGCTATTTTGGTCCCCAACGTACTGCTAGGAAAGTTTTGGACTCTGGATTATATTGGCTCACTCTGTTTCATGATGCATATGTGTTTTATAAGTCTTGTGATCAATGCCAGAGAACAGGAAATACTTCTCGTAGAAATGATATGCCTCAGAAACCTTTATTATTATGTGAAATCTTTGACGTATGGGGTATTGATTTTATGGGTCCTTTTCCTGTTTCATTTGGTTTTGTTTACATTCTTCTTGCTGTGGATTATGTATCTAAATGGGTGGAGGCTAAGACCACTTAGACTGATGATTCTAAAGTTGTTATGAATTTTGTTAGATCACAAATTTTCTGCAGGTTTGGAGTTCCGAGGGCAATCATTAGTGATCAAGGTTCACATTTTTGTAATCGGAGAATGGAAGCTTTAATGAAGAAGTATGGTATCTTGCATAAGATTTCTACACCTTACCACCCCGAAACCAATGGACAAGCCGAGGTCTCCAACAGAGAGATTAAACAGATACTTCAAAAGACAATCCAAAGGACTGGAGTAAAAGGCTTGAGGATGCTTTATGGGCTTACCGTACTGCCTATAAAACACCAATTGGGATATCTCCTTATCGGATTATTTTTGGCAAAGCATGTCATCTTTTGGTGGAAATTGAGCATCACGCATTTTGGGCAGTGAAGAGATGTAACCTGGACCTAGACCAAGCTGGTATGGAGAGAAAGTTACAGTTGCAAGAATTGGAGGAGATTCATCTAGAGGCTTATGAGAGCTCCAAGATTTATAAAGAGAAGACAAAGGCCTTCCATGATAAGATGATTATGAGAAAAACATTTAAGATTGGTCAAAAAGTTCTTCTCTATAACTCCCGCCTTCGACTCATGCTCAGTAAATTAAGGTCTAAATGGGATAGACCATTTGTTGTTACTAAAGTTTTCCCTTCTGGTGTTGTGCAGGTTACAGGTGAGAATGTTAACAAAGTTTTCATCGTCAATGGACACCGTCTCAAACCATATCATGAGCTCCCAGAAATTACAGAAGTGGAGGAGATGACTCTTCTCCATCCACATTATGAAGATCACTAAGAAGTGTCACAATGTCAGGCTGAGGACATTAAACTAAGCGCTTATTGGGAGGTAACCCAACCAGATTTGCCTTTAAGTTGCAATTTGAGGATTATTTCCACAAACTAAGAAGATAAAAATATACTTCATTATGAATGGGCTGAGTAAGGAGTCAGTAATGATATCTTATTGACTCTTGAGATGCATTCTTATGAACTTGTGCATCATGAACTTCTTATTTGTGGAATATTTTTAGAAGTGAACATAAGGGTTACAGTCTTGGGAATCTGACTATAAAAGACCCTAAGCCGTGTTTCTACTAATGTGTTTTGTGATTTTTCAGATTCTATTGCAGCGCTGATTGTTACACTATTTTTTTCTGCTTGCCATGTCTCATTCCTCATCAAGTTGTGTTACTCTTTTCTTTATCCTTTATATATCTCTCTTTCATATTGAGGACAATGTTTATATTAAGTGTGGGGGAGTGGTAATGTACTTGGTAATGTACTCTATTAAAAAAAATTGTATAACTGATGAACAATTGAGTATTACTTGTAATTAAGCTAGAATTGTGTGTTAATTGCTTGATTTATTCTGAACTGATAGAGATATGTTTAAAAAGGGGAATCTATTGATCATGAGATTATTTTGTGTGAAGCAAAGCAAAAGTGAAATTTAGCATCTTTAAGTCATGCCTGCTTGTTTCTATTTTCTTTATCAACTTAGTCATAAAGTGAGTTTTGAGCTTTAACGACTGGATTTTTCATCACTAAAATCTTATTTTCCTTTTGGAGTGAATTTTCTCTTGATTTATGTGCACTAAAACTTTCTTTGATATCTTGTTGAAATTTTAATGATTCACATACATGCTTGAATACGATTGAGGCAATTAGACTTTATTATTTCTTAACTTTTAGAGCTGTATTGGTAAAATAACCCCTTAGTTGTCCCATTTGAGCTTGAATTTGATTTCTTTGAATATCCAATTGAATAATCAGGTTGAATTCTTTGGAGCATCTGATGTGTTGATCAAAAAATCTTGAAAAGTTATAAGTTTATCTTCAAGGTATATATATATATATATATATATATATATATATATATATATATATATATATATATATATATGTGTGTGTGTGTGTGTGTGTGTGTGTGTAAAAAAAAATTAGTGAAGAATAATGAAAATATTGGGTTAAAAATTAAGGATTGGTTAAATCTTTGTGCATTGTGCTCTATTTATCTTTTCAGCCTGATTCTGCTTTTATATTGATTTATCTATGAATATTCTTTACCCTTACTTACCTTTTTCCTACCTTACATTATTACCCTTGGCCCCGTTATAACCAGATGAAGTCCTTTTGATTCTTGCTATGTATGTGAACTTGGAAGTGGAAATGAGATTGATAGGCAAGCCTATGGTTTAGCATTTTTCTTGAGAAATTTGAGTGATCTCTTTGCCCTTAAATACTTGAGAGATGGAAAGCTGAGTGATCTCATATGTTTGGTGAAGAGAATAGTTGCAAGCTAGGCTAAGCATCTTATTGTTTTAAATTGCTGAATGATCTTGATTGATTGAATTTGATTACTGAACTTGAACTTAGGAATTCCCCTTGATTTATGTTTCTGGATGTTAAGTTTGATCTTACTGTTGATCCCTATTCTTTGCATGAGGATAAGCAAAAGCTCAAGTGTGGGGGAGTTGATCAGTGTTAATTTTGATACATTTTTAATGATTAATTGCTTGCAATTATGATTAAATTTTAGTTGGATCCTTATCATTATCTTCATATTTGCAGGATTGAAAGATTTAATGCATTTGGACAAAAACAAGCAAAATACCGAGTTTTGAAGGCAAAAGAAGTCTCTTCTGGCTTTGGCAGGGTTCCGGGTCAACTTAGAAGCGATTGAGGACTTAGACAGAGCCCTGTCTAACTTAGAAATAGCTCCTGACAGGAGACACAACCGTGTCTCACACTTACATGGCCTTGTCTCCCAAATCATGCAGAAAAAGACAAAATTGCATGAGACACAGTCGTGTCTCCCACTCACATGGTCGTGTCTCCCCAAAACTTCTTCAACACGATGTCTCTGATCAACCCTTGCAGGCTAAGCATGAGACATGGCCGTGTCTAATGGACACACGGTCGTGTCTCCACACACGGCCGTGTCTAAGGGAGACACGGTCGTGTCCTCTATAAAACCCCAAATTGTCTATAAATAACATCCTGGAGGCATTTCACGAGCACTTCTGCTGCCTTTTCAGTTTTTCTTCTTCTCTTTCTCTGTTTTTCATATTTTAAGTTAGTTTTGAAGGTTTCTTTCATTGTAATGGAGTGCTAAGCTACTTTCAGTCAATTCAGGATTCTTGAAGAGATTGTGGTTTGGATTCTTGAGACCTTGGTTTTGTATTGTATTTGATTTGTAATTGAATTCCTCTTCTTCTTCTGTTCTTGATCTTGAATGCATGAATGGTGATTCTGTTTATGTTTAATTTAATTTGATCTTAATTTAAGATTAGGGTTTGTGATGAAACTTAGAACTGATTGATCTAAACTAATCACATAGTTGAAGAGGTTAGGTTACTGATTTGTGCCTAAGTTAATTGAATTCAGTACTTAAATTAACAAGGATTTATTATGAATTATGCGATTGTAAGTTTGTGTCTATCACTTGTTGATTGAATTCTAGATGATTGTCTAGTAAGAATTTTGGATCTGATGCAGAGATTTCGGTTAGATCCAAGATTAATAATTCAATTACACTTTAAATGTTTGTTGAAATGTCTATGATTGAATCTACCCAATTTCAGATAGGTTTCTGAATTGACTACTCTTTAATTGTTATTCTTCCTTTAATTTTGTTTAGTATAACTCTTGAACTGTCAAACCCCTCTTTCCAACTTTAACTTGATCTGATAATTTTACATTTACAATCCTCGTGGAGATGACCCGGTGTTACCTTATACTACAAGTAGTTTTAGTAAATCGATTATAAATTGATTTAAATTTAGTAATCTCGATAGTTATTAACTTATAATAGGCACGTAGACGGTGGTTTCCTTCTTGAGCAGCAGCAGCTGAGCGTATTGAACAGGGGGGTAGGTACCTGCAAAGGGACTCCAATACTCCAGTCAGGTTGTGCACAAGTAGGATTATGTAATTAGAAGATAGATTACCTTATTAAGATGACTTAGCCTTGTATTTATAGAGCGTATGTAGAATCCTAATAGGATTCTTATTGAATGCATGTAATTTGGGATTAGTATCTTGATAAAGTTCACCTTCCCATTATTATCGGGTAAATCCTTGTAAATCTTAGATTATGATATATGAAGTACTTAGCCATCTAGGGTAATTATGAGTCCTATAAAATCGTAAGTTAATGATTAGCAACTACGGATATTTAGAGATTTATCCTCTGCATGAATTGATCAATCATGACAATATGGCCCAATACCACTTGACGTGCTAGATTTCGAGGTTCGGACTACCTTATGAGTCTTCCATTATACCAGCCTATGAGGAGTCCGGTTGTGTGCATGCCAGATTGATCCCATGGAGTAGGATCCCGAATCACGGTCCAGAATAGAATGCTTTGCTGTCAATCCGTAAAAAAAATCTTCAAAAAATCAAGTCTTTATTTCTAGAATTCTCATATACAACACCTACGTGTTTAACTTAGTACGTGTTTGGGATAGCTGTGAAAACTTGATTATTTCAATAATTGATTATTGTATAAAAGCTTTTTGTTATAATCAATTATAATATAATCAATTTTATGTTTGGATATATTAGCTGAAAAGCGATTTTAAGCTAAGTTGTTTCGTTTGGATAGTATAAAAAAGAATCGCTTTTACGCATTAAATTACCAAAATAGGTATAAAATGATTAAAAAAGTTATTTGATTGATTAAAAAAAGTTATTTGATTGAGGACAAAATAGTATTTACATCTCAAAGTATAAGAAATAATCTATAAACTAAAATCATAAGCTAAAATTTCAGCATTATGAAAAAAGATTTTAGAATGCATTGAATTCCATGCAAAAGATGAAGCTATATTTTCCAAACATATATGATTACTATTACAACAACTTTTTTTTACCAAATAACATATGTTTAGGAACAAAAAAATCATTCCCAAACATGCTCTTAATTCCTACATTTTGTTCCATTCATTTACTTCATATAATCATTACCATGATTCCATGAGCTTCCCCTTATGACACATGCCTCGATTGATATGTTTAGTTCATCTTCATTTAATTTTTGGGCACTTGTCATTCTTCTTGGCCGTGCTTCACTAGATTTTTTCAGTGTGTTTGAATTCATCTTTTTCCACTTGTTTCATTCTTTTGTTTGCCATTTGTTTTATGCAATCATTGCTTCTTCCTTCTATCATGATTTTCAAGAGTTCCCTTCATGACACTTGTTTTACTTAGCTCACCAAGCATACTTCATCATTTGGTTTCTTTGGAACAATGGGAATTGAGATAGAACTAATTGAAAGAACTAAATGAAAACTTACTGAATGAAAACTAAGTTTTCATTCTTTATTACAGTGGGATGTGTTTCCCATTTATTCTGACTTTAGCTAGTTTATTCAAATAAAAAAATTTATTCAAATAAAGTCACTTATTTTCTCCTATATATTTGCACAACAGAAACTCTATTCGGATAACTATCTGGATATTTGAATAGAAGACTTTTTATTTAAATAATTTTGTTTGGAAAGTTTTGTCTTATATAGTTTATTATTATTATTATTATTATTATTATTATTATTTTATTATTATTATTATTATTATTATTATTATTATTATTATTATTATTATTTAGGGATGTTACACACTAAAGTAACTTTTCTTCTCCAAGCTTAGAATTTACTCCCTTCCCAACAATTCTCCATAAATGCACTTACATTTTCTTCTCTCTATTTTCTTCATTTCTCAAAAATAGTGTTGTCTACTAAAAGCATCCTTCTCAACTCTGCTTAATTTGCAACCAATGATACTACTTCAACAGTGTTCTTTTGGCAAAAAACTTAAGCTTTCTTATTGTAAAACATACACATTTTGTATGTGATAGACGACTACTGATCTGTCGATTATTTCCATACTTTAAATGCCTTATGTTTGATCTAATTGGATTTCAAATGTGCTTAATTGTTGACATTTAGCTAAGTTTCTAATTTAGAGTTGTCTTTGGATGTTTATTGTGAAACTTTGCTTAAATGTGGTTATAAACACTTATAAACGTATTATGATTTTCAGGAGATCTATGAGTGATGGAGTCTATTGGTATTAAACTATTGAGAAGAGAGTTAAGAGACTTAAGGGAATCAGTATCAACCCCTAGAAGCAAAGGAAGAAGAATGTTCATGAAGAATCAAGGCTGGATTTGAAGAATGTGAATAACACAGCCCGTGTAAAGTGACACGGGGTAGGCCGTGTACTTCTCTGACTTCACGAGGAAGAGTCAATTTCAAGCCTTGACCGAGAACATGGCCCGTGTCAAGTGACACGGGGTGGGCCGTGTTCTTCTCTGACTTTGGAATAGCTGAGAATCTGTCATCAGAATTGAACACGGGTTGGGCCGTGTAATATGACACGGCCCGTGTCGTCGCATCAGAAATTTAAATTCGAGTTTTAATGCTAAATTAGGTTTCAAAACCTATAAATAGGGTGGCTCAGAGCCCTTAAAGGAGGTCTGGGCTGGAAGCAGCCAAGGGGCTGAAGAGGATTCGAAGACCAAGGGAAAGGGAGATTGGATTGAAGATTGGAGTCTCGGGTTCGAGCAATCGAAGATCGATCATCCCCAACCTTCGGAAACTAGTTTGATCTTCAGTTTTCTTTTGTATTTTTGTTCTGGATAATGTTTTTCTTTAATTCTTCTTCTGTTTTTAACTTTGCCATGTGTGGCTAGTTTTCTTATTTGGTTAAGGGAAGATGAAACCCTAGTTTTGATTATGTGAATCTTGCATATTTCTTTATATCAATACAGTTATATTTTTATTCATATATTTCTGAATCTATTGTTGGTATGAAGGTTTTTATACTTGTTCCCACTTTCAAAGTGGTAGATCTGGGTTTATTATGCGCGGTTGCGGTAGTAAATTTAGCGAAATGTATGATGTTCATGTGGGTATAATTATCTTTGTGCTATTTGCCAGTTATAAAAGTGGTAGATCTGGATATATTATGCGCGATTGCGGTAATAGATCTAGTGAAATATATGTTCTAAGTAATTTAATCCCGGTGTGTGATTAGATCTTAGTGTGTTTGGTTTTCTAAATCTTAATGCAATTGTTGGATAGTTGTAAGAGCGGTTGCTTTATAACTAATCAATGATTAGGAGTTGATTTGAGCGGTTGCTAAATTGGCCAACACTTAAGGAAAACAAGGGATTTATCTCACAATCACATAAGAACATAATTGATCATGTTGGTATAAAGAGTATGTAAGTTAGCATAAACATATAAATCTAGTGGTGGATTCCATCTCTTAACCAATGTCTTTAACTTGGTAATTCAATTTGTGTTTACTGTTTTGGTTTAAGTTTAATTTCTTTTGTTAGTTTTAATTAACAAAACCCCCCTTTTAATTTTACTGCTTATTTTTCATCAGAGTTTAATTTAGGAGTTAGATTGATAGTGTTAATTGAATTGGTTCTCTGTGGATCGACCCTTGCTTACTATAACTGGTTGCAAGGTTTTTATATTTTTGGTGGAACTTGGCAACTGTTTTTAATATTAATTTTTAACCGTATTCCACACCACACCAAATTTTGGCGCCGTTGCCGGGGAACCAATTTTTCAATTGCGCTATTAATTCATTTCCTATTTTTATTCTGCTTTTGTTTTTTTTTATTTTAATTTTTGATTCTTTCTTTCTGAGTGTTTGTAGGTGTTGATGTTCATTGATCATGGATGCTTGTGAGATTTGCTTATCATCTGGACATCCCACCGATTTGTGTCCCACTTTCCTAGTAGACACAAATGAGGAGGTAGAAGCGTATGGGGATATTCGAACCGTCCAGACAACTACAACCCCTACTCCAATACATATTATCCAGGGTGGTGGGATCCTCCTAACTTGAGTCATGGGCAAAGCAACAAGTTCAACCTCCTAGGCAACCCGAACCTTCACTTGGAGGAGCTAATAAGACAAATGGCCACTAATAACATTCAGTTTCAACAAGAAACACAGGCCATGTGTAATGACCTGCAAAACTCTTTGGATCAGTTAGCCACAGATCTCAGCAAGTTCCAAAGCCAAATTTCTGAAGGACTTCCCTCACAATCAGAAGAGAATGTGAAGGAAAATGCTAGTGCTGTCACACTACGAAGTGGGAAAACGCTAGATGAACCCACCTCTCCTTCACAAACCATTGAAAAGAAAGAAACAGAGCCTGAAGAGGTAAGTGAGGAGGGGGAAAACTCTAAGGCCCCCAAGGTAAGTATTCTTGAACTCCTTCCTAAGGTAGTGGAGAGGCAGTATGATGAGTTGTGTGATGAATTTCCTAATTTTATTAGTTTCAATAATTATACTTATTGCAACTCATGTACTGATTGTGATGGTGACATGATATGTGTTGTTTGTGCTGAAATTTTTGCATTATTGAGAGTTGATGATTCTGTTTGTGCAGAAGCTAATGTTGTTGAAGGATCTATCAACAATACTTTTGAAGCAGTTGCAGGATCTAAGATACAAGGAAAGATAGAATTGCAGGCCTCTGAAGAGTTTTCAGTGAAGGGAGAAGAGCACCAGATGACAAACACTACTGAAGTGGATTTTGTTTTTGGGCCATGGTCCAATAGAAACAATGCATATGAAGTTGATGAAGTGCACATATTACTTTTCAATGGTGAAGTCAAAGCAATTAAGGAAGGCCAATGGGACCCTGGTGGAAGCCCTCATGCTGTTTCAACCATAACTTGGTCATTACGTTTTAGCCAATGGGACCCCGGTGGAAACTCTCATGTTATTTCAAGCATAAATTGGTTATTATGCTTTCGCCAATGGGATCCTGGTAGAAATCTCTTCATCTTCCTCCGTTACTTCAATTGATAATGATGTTTCTTTCCTCTCTTTTATCTTACTTGTCCTAGATTTATTAATGATTGTTTATTGTTGAGGTTTACATTGAGGACAATGTAGAATTTAAGTGTGGGGGAGGAATTGACATTTTGTTTTCTGTTTTATTTCTATTTTTATTTTAATTTCTATTTTCTGTTTTTGAAAAAAAAATTGTGTTTTTATTTAATTTCTAATGATGTTTTGAGATTTGTGAAGTCTATGAGTTTGAAGCAATTGAAATTCAAGGTTATGATTTATAAATTTCTTCTTTCATCTTGAATTTGACATGCTTGGTTTTGGATGTTTGATTAATGAATTGAGTTTGATAGATGCATACCTGGTGAGATTTTGAGCCTTTTGATGGATGGATTTAACATTTATACCATTCTTTTCTTTCTTATGTGATTTTCACTCATGTCATATTGATCACTCTAGAACTTGCTTTAATTCTTTTTGAAGCTACATTTTCACTTGCATACATGAACATGATTGAGGCATTCTTTTGTGATTAACTACTTGGGCCAAATAGCCAACCTTGCATTATTTCCCTTTGATTAACCCCTTGAGCCTATTTGCCTATTATTTGTCTTACCTCATTATATGCTTTATATGAAAAACCATGATTTTACCTTACCTTAGGGAATGGGAGAGCATTGGTTCATTTTCATTGGGGGAGCTCTTTTGCTTGCAAGTGTTTAATATGACAAGTATGGGGGTTATGCAAGTTGATGTGCAAGGTGTTGGTGAAAAAAAAAATTTGCAAAGAAAAAGAAAAAAAAATTCAAGAAAGATTGTAAAAGAAAAGAAAGAAAAAGGAAAGGAAGATGTAAAGAGAAGGTGCATTATTTAGATTTGAGGGGATAAAAATTTCATGTTTGTCAATTGAGTTTCTCCCCAATGTTCTTTCATTCTCTTGGGTACTTATCTTGCCATATCCATATTATTTCCTTCCCTTACCTTGGCCCCATTACAACCTTAAATAAAGTCCTCTTGATTTGTGTGTGTATGTGTTTGAGTAGTGGAGAAGTAGAAGATAAGCAAGCTTATGGTAGTGTATTTTTCATGGGTTGAATTGAGTGAAATACTTACCTTGTAAACACTTGAGAGATTGAGAGTGTATCTTGTGAGAATCTATCATTCTTAATTCATGCTTTTCAAATTGAAGATACCTTGCTTGTTGGTTGGAAATGTGAAGAATTGTTATCTCTTGAATGTTTTGATCACTTGATTCTTTTCTTGCTCTTCTTGCTCACAAACCTCTCTTGAATATCATTGGAAATTGAGTTCTTTAAATTTTTTGGTTTTGAATTTGTTTTGTTTTCCCTGTTCCTTGGTTTGGTCTTATGTTTTGCCCAGGAGTGCAAAAGGCTAAGTGTGGGGGTATTTGATCTGTCGATTATTTCCATACTTTAAATGCCTTATGTTTAATCTAATTGGATTCCAAATGTGCTTAATTGTTGACATTTAGCTAAGTTTCTAATTTAGAGTTGTCTTTGGATGTTTATTGTGAAACTTTGCTTAAATGTGGTTATAAACACTCATAAACGTATTATGATTTTCAGGAGATCTATGAGTGATAGAGTCTATTGGTATTGAACTATTGAGAAGAGAGTTAAGAGACTTAAGGGAATCAGTATCAACCCCTAGAAGCAAAGGAAGAAGAATGTTCATGAAGAATCAAGGCTGGATTTGAAGAATGTGAATAACACGGCCCGTGTAAAGTGACACGGGGTAGGCCGTGTACTTCTCTGACTTCACGAGGAACAGTCAATTTCAAGCCTTGACCGAGAACACGGCCCGTGTCAAGTGACACGGGGTGGGCCGTGTTCTTCTCTGACTTTGGAATAGCTGAGAATCTGTCATCAGAATTGAACACGGGTTGGGCCGTGTAATATGACACGGCCCGTGTCGTCGCATCAGAAATTTAAATTCAAGTTTTAATGCTAAATTAGGTTTCAAAACCTATAAATAGGGTGGCTTAGAGCCCTTAAAGGAGGTCTGGGCTGGGAGCAGCCAAGGGGCTGAAGAGGATTCGAAGACCAAGGGAAAGGGAGATTGGATTGAAGATTGGAGTCTCGGGTTCGAGCAATCGAAGATCGATCATCCCCAACCTTCGGAAACTAGTTTGATCTTCAGTTTTCTTTTGCACTTTTGTTCTGGATAATGTTTTTCTTTAATTCTTCTTCTGTTTTTAACTTTGCCATGTGTGGCTAGTTTTCTTATTTGGTTAAGGGAAGATGAAACCCTAGTTTTGATTATGTGAATCTTGCATATTTCTTTATATCAATACAGTTATATTTTTATTCATATATTTCTGAATCTATTGTTGGTATGAAGGTTTTTATACTTGTTCCCACTTTCAAAGTGGTAGATCTAGGTTTATTATGCGCGGTTGCGGTAGTAAATTTAGCGAAATGTATGATGTTCATGTGGGTATAATTATCTTTGTGCTATTTGCCAGTTATAAAAGTGGTAGATCTGGATATATTATGCGCGGTTGTGGTAATAGATCTAGTGAAATATATGTTCTAAGTAATTTAATCCCGGTGTGTGATTAGATCTTAGTGTGTTTGGTTTTCTAAATCTTAATGCAATTGTTGGATAGTTGTAAGAGCGGTTGCTTTATAACTAATCAATGATTAGGAGTTGATTTGAGCGGTTGCTAAATTGGCCAACACTTAAGGAAAACAAGGGATTTATCTCACAATCACATAAGAACATAATTGATCATGTTGCTATAAAGAGTATGTAAGTTAGCATAAACATATAAATCTAGTGGTGGATTCCATCTCTTAACCAATGTCTTTAACTTGGTAATTCAATTTGTGTTTACTGTTTTGGTTTAAGTTTAATTTCTTTTGTTAGTTTTAATTAACAAAACCCCCCTTTTAATTTTACTGCTTATTTTTCATCAGAGTTTAATTTAGAAATTAGATTGATAGTGTTAATTGAATTGGTTCTCTGTGGATCGACCCTTGCTTACTACAACTGGTTGCAAGGTTTTTATATTTTTGGTGGAACTTGGCAACTATTTTTAATATTAATTTTTAACCGTATTCCACACCACACCAACTACCAATTTGATGTAAAGGATACCATTAGTAAGGGTTAGTGGTTATAACCTTTAATATGCTTAATTGCTTTGTAACTATTGCATTTACTTTGTAACATTTGCACATAATGGTGCATTATATTGAGAAGTGTAGCCACTCTCTCATTCTTTATATTTAGAGTCCTATATAAGGATATGATTTCATATGAATAAATAAGAAGAAGATAGAATACAACTAGTTCATGAAGAACTAGATTTTGAGTTCATATTTTCTTGTCTCGATCTCTTATATTCTTTTATCTATTCTATTCTTGTCTTGATCTCTCTATATTTTCTCTTCTTTATTTACAATACGTTATCAGCATGATCAAGTCTTTCTGGTGTAGCAAAATCCTTCAAGTTTCTTTTCATATATCAAGGTAAGAATTTGTTTTATCTAACATGTGTTATACATATCTTCTTTTTGTATCATCAAAGTATATATTTTTACATGTTCCACAATGTGGTGTATGTGATATGAATATTTTTTTTTTGTTTAAATCATTAGTTATTTATCTAATGTTTCTTTCTCTTTTTCAAGTCTCTTTAGAATGTCAAACTTCACGAAGCTTGAATTCGTTGCCCTTGATATTTATCATGGATATTTGATGCTTAGATTCATCTTAATGTTATGAATCTTGGAAATACTGTAAAAGAAAGAAACCAAGCATCCCTGCAAGATTGTACAAAAGCAATGATTTTTCTTCAACATCATTTGCATGAAGAATTGAAAATGGAATACCTTACTATTAAGGACATATTAGCCCTTTGGAATAGTTTGAAGGAGAGATATGAACACCAAAAAATGGTGATTCTTCTAAAAGCTCGCTATGATTGGATCCATTTACGTTTACCATATTTTAAAACTGTAAGTGAATATAATTCAACCTTGTTTAACATTAGCTCTCAATTGAAATTATGTGGAGAAAAAATTACTGATGAGGATATTTGAAAAAAACATGTTCTACTTTTCATGCCTCGAATATGCTCCTACAGTAGCAGTATCGATAACGTAGATTCACAAAATATTCTGAGCTAATTTTTTGTTTACTTGTGGCTGAACACAACAATGAACTTTTGATGAAAAACCATCAACATCATCTAACTGGCTCAGCACTATTCCCTGAAGTGAATATGACATTTTCTCAAGGCTGTAGACGAGGCTGTGGTAGTAAAAAGGGTCGTGGTAGGAAAAATTAGTGGACTTGTGCTAATCCTCCTCAAAGTTTTGAAAGCAAAGGTGCTGAAAAGAATCAAAAAAATGGGTCAAAATAAGGAAAATCTTTAACAAAAGCAAAATGATGACAATATTTGTTATAGATGTGGAATAAAAGGCCATTAATTTCGCATATGTCGCACTCCAAAACACCTAGTTGAACTTTACAAGGCATCACTAAAGAAAAGAAAAAAAATGTTGAAGTGAATTTTTTTGAACCTGTTGGTCCTACTTATGATAATGAGTCTCCTATGAATGTTGATTTTGATGTTTCTATTTTTTTTAAGACCATAGTGGCAAGATTGATTATTTGATTGGAGATGGAAATGTCTACTATTGAAATATGTTTATGTTTATATTATTTTGAAGTGTATCATTTGTACTTTTTCATTATAGTTTTATTTATAACATGAATATCAATGAGTTGCATATTTCTTGTTTATTGTCTCTTTCTAATTCTTACAAATATATTTTTGTGTTACTAGATAATGCAAAATAAACTTAATATAATGGAGGATGACATATGTTTAGTGGACAGTAGCATAACTCATAAAATTCTTCGTGATAAAAAATATTTCTTACAGTTGACATTAGTTGAAATTAATGTTAATACCATATCTGGTTCTACAAATGTAATTGAAGGCTCTGGAAGAGTCCAAAGTATGTTTCCAAATGGTATGAAATTTTATATTAACGATGCATTGTATTCTCATAGATCCCTAAGAAATCTACTAAGTTTCAAAGATATACATTGCAATAAGTATCATGTTAATACAAAAAATGAGGGACATGTAGAATATCTTTATATTACCTCTACAATTTCGAACCAGAAGTTCATATTAGAGAAACTTCCAAGTTTCTCATCTGGATTATATTTTACAAAAATAAGAGTGGTTGAGTCAAATTATATGCACCAGAAGTGCTCAAATCCTAAAACTTTTATGTTCTGGCATGATCGTCTTTGTCATCCAGATTCAACTATGATGCGACGTATTATTGAAATACACATGGATACCCTTTAAAGGGTTAAAAATTCTTTTGCCTAATCATTATTTTTGTACTTCTTACGCTCAAGGTAAATTAATTATTAGACCTTCCCCATCTAAATTATCTTTGGAGTCTCCTGATTTTCTACAAAGAATACAAGGTGACATTTGTGGCCCAATCCATCCATCTTGTGGATCATTTTGATATTTCATGATTTTAATTGATGCTTCCACTTGATGGTCACATGTTTGTTTGCTTTTAACTCGTAATGTTGCTTTTGCTAAATTTCTTGCTCAAATTATAAAGTTAAGATCAAGTTTTCCTGACCATCATATCAAGCCAGTTCTTTTAGATAATGCAGGTGAGTTTACTTCAAAAGCCTTTTTCTAATTATTGCATGTCAATGGGAATTAGTGTCGAGCATTGCATTGCATATGTTCATACTCAAAATGGATTAGCTGAATCTTTTAGTAAGCATTTGTAATTTATTGCTAGACCTATGCCTATGAAATCAAAACTTCTTGCATTTGCTTGGGGACATGTTATAGTTCGTAATGTATTTTTGGTTCGCATCCGACCATCTGCATATCACAAGTTTTCACCTTTACAACTTGTATTTGATCAGCAATCTATATCTCATTTTAGAATTTTTGGTTGTGCTATTTTTGTTCCTATTGCACCCCCTCAATGAACTAAGATGGGCCCCCAACATCGCCTTGGTATTTATGTTAGTTTTGGCTTCCCATCTATCATTAGATATCTTGAACCTTTAATTGGTGATCTTTTTAGAGAAAGATTCTTAGATTATCAATTTAATGAGTTAACTTTCCAGTCATGAGGGGAAGAAAAAGGTAAAGGGTCCAAAGTACAAGAAATTTGTTAGAACACACCAACATTGTCCAATCTTGATGCACACACAAATCAATGTGAACTTGAAGTTCAAAGAATAATTCATTTGTAGAATATCACAAACCAATTGCCAGATATTTTTGTTGACACCCAAAAGGTCACTAAATCACATGTGTCGGCTACAAATACTCATGCACGATTAGTTGTCCCTATAGGACATCTTGTGGGTATAGCAGTCAATGAATCTAAAACACGTTAGAAGTGTGGTAGACCTATTGGTGCAAAGGACACTATTCCTCGAAAAAAGAAGGAAATGAAAAAACTTCAAAATGACACTCTAGAAGAGGTCATTGACACTCCTGAAGAGGTCAAAAACAATATAGATTAACAATCTCATATTTCTAGATAAGCAACTCTAGAAGTGGTTCCGGTACTAGCAATTTATGAGATCTCATTAAAATCTAGAAATATGAGGGGAAGAGATGAAGTTGTTATTGATAATGTTTTTGCATATGCAATTGCTTCTGAAATTATCAATGATAATGAGCTTACGCTTCAAAGTGTAGAAGAATGTCGACATCAAAGTGATTGGCCAAAATGGAAAGAAGTAATACAAGTTAAGTTAGATTCTTTAGCCAAACGTAATGTATTTAGACTAGTAGTCTAGATACCTGAAGATGTCAAACTCGTTGGGTATAAATGGGTCTTTGTACGAAAAAAAATAAGTTAAATGAAATTGTAAGATACAAGGCACGACTTGTAGCACAGGGTTTCTCACAAAGGCCTGGTATAGATTATAAAGAAACTTACTTTCCTGTTATGGATGCAATTACTTTCAAATTTTTTATTAGTTTAATAGTCTTTAAACGACTTGACTTACGTCTAATGGATGTTGTGACAACTTACTTATATGGATCATTGGATAATGACATATATATGAAAATCCCTGAAGGATTTAAGATGCCTAAAGCATATAATTCAAAACCTTGGCATATGTACTCTATTAAACTTCAAAGATCCTTGTATGGGTTAAAGCAATATGGACGTATGTGGTATAACCGTTTAAGTGAATATTTATTGAAAAATGGATATGAAAATAATCCTGTTTGTCCTTGTGTTTTCATCAAGAAAATAAATTCTGGATTTTCTATAGTCGTAGTTTATGTTGATGATTTAAACATAGTAGGGACTCTAGAAGAGATCTATGAGACTACTGTAATGCCCCTTTTTGGGAGGGAACGTCACATTATGAATTACGATGCAAAAAATAAAAATATAAATTAAGACCCGGTTCATTATATTACAATTAAACTTGTTAGATTATAGTTGCATAAATAAAATGGCGAATATATTTTTTTTTTGTTTTAATTAATAAAATGTAGTGACGAACATAAGTACAATAAAGAGTAAGACAGAAGTAAAGCATACATTCGATCAACATGCATATACGTATATATATATATATATATATATATATATATATATATATATATATATATATATATAGTTATATCAAATTTATTTAGTTACAATGCCCCAAATACAAAAAGCAAAACTATGCCCGCCTAAAAGATCATACATGTACAGCCCACCAAAATAATAACATCAGGCCCCCAAAATGAACACAGATAGTCATCAGTAGCTATCTACAGTATCAGCCCCTATAAAGAAGGAGAAGGAATTGTGTCAAGGTCCTCCTTAGAGTCTTCTTCGTCAGAAGAAACCCTCATTGGAGCCACCGAATTACGGGCTGGGGCTCGGGCAGTGGAGAGGAATGAATCCTCTTGTGGGGTGTGGTAACGTTCACCCCACATGTCCCTAACGGGTATGTAAAATTATAAATGCAACCTAACACTATTGGAGAAGATAGGCGGGTCATAGTGCCCCCAAGCCAACGACACGAACACGTCTCCCATGTAGACACAACGGTCCGAGCTGAAGTTAACATGCCAATAGTCTAGACCTCCAAGGAATGTCTGACGTACGTATCCCAAAAATTCTCGTGGACGTGCCACCATGATCGAAAGCTGTGCTAGTAGAAGTCAGGCCAGAAACCTAAAAACTCGTGGACTTCACCCTCTTCACCGACGTCTTCGATGGAATACAAATAAAGACAGAAATAATAGAAATACAGAAAAGAGGTAAGATATCCTACCATCATTACCAATTATGGCAGTAAGAAACAAAATGGTGCAAAGTGCCACATAGCATTTCAAAAGTAATAATAATAAGCATTAAATAGCAGCAATAAATAATTAAGTAGTTCCAGGCAATTATACATCAGTAATGCAGTAGTTCCAATTATAATAAGAATTACGTGCCAGAAAATATGTCGACTCACTATGTACATGCATATGATATCAAAATCCTACTCCATGGAGCTAAACACAAACAGTCAAAGAGAAAGATCAGGAGACATGTCTGCAACTCAGCTACCGCGGCCAAAGTGCTATAACTCATCAGTTTATCCACGTGCACATCAAGGCATTGTACAGACATTCTTCACTAGATCGCAATATAGGACAGTGTCTCGGTCCGGATCATCAGTGCGTTTGCATCGGTCTGCCCCACGGACAGAAGAGCTACCAACTGTCCATTGCGAGGTACCCACACCCCGACGCCCCCAAGGTCAACAGTATGACCTACACTAGTCTACTCGCACCCGCACTAAGGTGTGTTCAATCTCCTAGGCAACATGGCCTTAACAACAGTCCATTGGACTTTCACAATGCATGATGACTCAATGCATATTCATGTATGTTTATCATTACATACTTTTTCACAATATGTCGCAATTGGCCAAATTAAGTATCAACACATTATTGGTCCCTCTCATGGACCCACAATATCATATTATCAGAATCTAAATGAAATAATACACTTTCAAGGTTTATTATGAATTCTCACTTTAATGTAGCACTTCTTACAAAGTTCATCTCTAGAGGAATTCTCTTGATTAATTAAGTTCTCTATTGTAAATTTATTCACACTCACTTAGAAAATTATTCTAAGGGTCTCAAAGTCTCACACACTCTTGTTCTTTATTTAATTAAAATTATCCTAAGTCTTATGATAAATTTCATTCTTGGTTCTTTCCATTTTATGAATCCCTAATTAGTTTCTAATCATCCAATTACCAATCTTTCCATCATATTACCAATAAATTAATCACTTAGTTATTTAAGTTCCAAGGTTACCTAAAGTTACATAATTGAGCCCAAAATAGTGCTAGAGGTCGTGGCCTCTCTATGGGATTAGGTACCTAAATTTTTACATCATCACATTACTTATCATACATTGGTTAATCATTTTTCCACCTTGATACAAAATTTCAATCATGGGTACCCTAATCTAGGGTTATGGCCATGACCTATATTGAAGGGGGTAAGGAACCCTTGCCTTCATTTCATGCTTCCAATCAATCCAAACTAATCAAGATCATCAATTTATACATACATTTAAATCAAACAATTCATACAAGACAAAATCAACACATAATCATCAAAATCACACATTACAAAGAGTAATCCTAACAAGGGTTTCTCACAACCAACAAGCAATACAAGTCTCTTACTACCAATAGAGGTTGAGGGGAATAATCTTCCTCTTACCTAGAGGAGAAAACAAGCAATGAAACTCCCTTGAAGCTCCAAGTGAAATTCGGATTCACTCCTCCACAAACCCTAGAAATTACAACTTCATCAAATCAACACTAAGGCTTGAAAAAGAATGGATCCATGGTCATGGTGAAGGCCATGAAAATTAAAATGAAGAAGAAAAGATAAGAGATCAAGAATCTTACCCTAAAGCTTCAAACTTGAAGCTTGAAGAAGATAATGAAGATGGAAGCTTTTCAAGAAATCTCCAACTAGAAAGGTGTTTAGAATGTAATGGGGATTAAGAAAATATGGTTAGTTGAAAATTTTGTGATGGTAGAGGGCAAGGACGAGGGCTGGCTATATGGGTTGGTGTAGAGAGAAGGAGGAGAAAATGAGAGGAAGAAGAAGGTAGAGAGAGAAGTGGATAGTAGAAAAAGATGATGACTTTTAAATTTTGAAATTAGAATAGAATGGTTAATTAAATGAAGCACAATTTTTTTGGCTCCAAAAGAGTGCAACTACCGTGTGGGAGGGAGGAGAGAGAGGGGGTGTGGCTTCTTTGAGAAGCTTGGGAGCTTTTCTAATAAAAAAAAGATTTAATTAGACATAAAGTGAATTACATTTGGATAGGATAATTAGGTGATAAAGTAATTAAAATAATAAGGTAATTAAGATTTTACTACAAGCTATTACCCAATGGATAATTGTTACAGTGAACAAAGCCAGTATTAATTTTTCAATGGATAATAAAGCGTGTCGCAAAATTTTACTTAACAGTACATATAGAGATTTTATTTATCAGATAAAACCTTGAAAAATGTAAATCTCGTAAAACTGTGTCTGGCCTCGGGTTTAGTAAGATCTCCCGTTGACATTTTCACAGTTCAAAGTTTATCAGTCTCAGGGAAAACATTTCATTTTCCCGGCTCCGCTCAGTGCGCACGTAAAATGAAGAATATACTAAAATATTCGACATTTCCAAAAAAAATTCACCAAAATTCTCAAAATTCACAAATATTAGAAAATGACTATTCATCACGAAACAAATAATTTTTGGGATGTTTCACTGACTCTGCTCAGTATGCACGTAAAATAAAAAATATATTAAAATATTTGACATTTCTGGAAAATTCCAAAAAAAAATTCTCAAAAATCATAAATATTATAAAATGATTATCTATAATGAAACAAATAATTTTTGGAGTGTTACAACTGCAGACTACCAAAAGAAGGAATTTGAAATGAAGGATCTAGGAAAGACAAATTTTTGTCTTGGGTTTCAAGTTGAACATTTGGCAAGTGAAATTCTTGTGCATCTATCATCTTATATAGAAAAAATCTTAAAACAATTTTATATAGATAAATCTTATCTATTGAGCTCCCCAATGGTTGTTCGTTTCTTTGATGTAAAAAGATATCCTTTGTCATCCTTGGGAAGATGATGAAGAAATTCTTGGTCCTAAAGTACCATATCTTAATGCAATATGAGCACTTTTGTATCTTACAAATAGTACTAGACCAGATATAACTTTTACAGTCAATTTGCTAGCAAGATTTAGTTCTGCCCCAACTCGAAGACATTGGAATAGAGTAAAACATGTTCTTTGTTATCTCTGTGGCACATCTGATATGGATTTGTTTTACTCAATGGGAGAAAAGTCAAAATTAGTAGGATATGCTGATGTTGGTTATCTTTTTGATCCATATAAAGCTCGGTTACAAACATGTTATATGTTCACATGTTGAAATACCGCCATCTTATGGCGATCTGTAAAGCAAATAATCACTATTACCTCATTAAACCATTCAAAAATACTGGTTATTCATGAAGTAAGTTATGCGTGTAAATGGTTGAGAACTATGATCTAACACATTAATGTGGATTATTGAAGGAAAATGATGAGCTAACAATATTGCATGAGGATAATGCAACATGTATTACAAAAATAAAAGGAGGCTACATAAAAGGTAATAGAACTAAACATATTTAACCAAATTTCTTTTACACTCATAACCTCCTAAAGAAAGGTGATGTTGATATTTGCAAAATTCGCTCAAGTGACAACCCAGTTGATCTATTCACAAAGGCATTACCAACTTCAGCTTTCAAGAAGCATGTGCATAATGTTGGAATGCATCAACTTAATGACCTTTCATAATTGGTTATATTTTGAGGGGAAGTTGCCTATAAAATATTGCATTCTTTTTCTTTTGCTAAATTTTTATCCCACTGAGTTTTTCTTAGCAAAGTTTTAACGAGACATAATTATAGTGTATAGTCATCTAAGGGGAAGTATTGTAAAACATGCACATTTTGCATGTGGTGGATGACTACCTTAATTTGATTTAAAGGATACCATTAGTAAGGGTTAGTGGTTATAACCTTTGGTACGCGTAATTGCTTTGTAACCATTGCACTTACTTTATAACATTTGCACATAATAGTGCATTGTATTGAGAAGTGTAACCACTCTCCCATTCTTTGTATTTGGAGTCCTATATAAGGACATAATTCCATATGAAGAAATAAGAAGAAGATAGAATACAACTAATTCCTAAAAAACTAGATTGAGTCAATATTTTCTTATCTTGATCTCTCTATATTCTCTTCTTTATTCCATTATTTTCTTGATCTCTCTATATTTTCTCTTTTTTATTTACAACATTTCTTTCATTTTCTTATAATTCATATTTGTTGCAGTTTTGATTTATTTGGTCAATAATGAATACTTTGCCAAATAGTAATAGATATTAGTGAAATTTGTGACTAACAATTCATTTACACTTTTGTGCTTTGTTTTTTATTGTCTTCTCTCAAAGCACCTAAATTTTTAGCTTACTTACAAATTTGTATTAGAGCTAAGGTTAGTAGATATGAGAGATATGGAGCTGTGAAGAAACTGGCTAAGATTTTTGCCATCCACTTCTTTCCATTCAATGTGGTAATCTTTTTAAATTTTTATAATAGTTTTCAAGCCACTCTTATCTATGCATGTTGTATTTTAGATTTTGTATATGTTCTGAAGTGAATTCATAGGTGTACCAGAGATAGGCACATCACGGTAGTTTCCTCCTTGCGCAGCAGCGGTAGAGCGTGTTGAGATGGGGGTTGGTACTTGCAAAGGGACTCTAACACTCAAGTTAGACTGTGCACAAGTAGGGTTATGCTTAGAGTGATAATTCATTGATACCTGTTTAAGGTTACTTAGCCTGGTATTTATAGAGGTTGGATAGATACGTTATCATAATGGAGAGATATGTTCCTAAAATAGTAATAGAAAAATATATATTCTTTATTTAGTTGCAGAGGATCCCTATATTATCAGAATATTGGTATGGTAGTTATAATGCTATTATTTCGTAAGATCATGATTGACAATAAGAGATATCATAATGATTTATCTATTGCACAGATCTTGTGATAAAGCTATTAACATCTAGTATTGGGGTCCGACATATATTACTAGGTTCTTACGGTAAGCGTACTCCTGCTGAGGGCGTTGATGTTGGATTCTAGCATACTGCGTTCTGAGTCATCCCACGGGTTACGAGTCTGGATTATGGTCCAGAACAGTTGTCCCTAACTTAGTGCTTAAGTGGAACAATTAAGTGTTAAGATACTTAGTTTAAAGAGAACATACGAAGCGCAGTAGATATAAAAATCCAAAAGGGCCGAGGCCTGTTATTATGGAATATCTTTGGGGTTAGCACGTGAAATCAGAATTCGTGGTGGATCACTGCTTTCTTTTACCATCCCATTATCTGAGGTGTGTCATTTGTCTTTTCTTGCAGCTTTTACTCTACAGCTTGTAATAGTCTAAGCTTTCTTGGGAAACTGTTGCTTTGACTTTATTGGAAATTAAAAATCCTTTAAGAGGATATCAGTTTCGTACTATTTTTCAACTGCCTGCTACTATCGTGATGAATCAGAAGGAGGGAGCATTGAAGCGCGGCTTCCAACGTGTATTCAGCTCACTTTCCCAGGGTCAATCAGAGTGCTTCATTCCTTCTATAAATAGGAAATTTTTGCATTGAGGCTAGTATTCCTTTCATTGTATTCTTTTTGCTTTGTGATTCTATTTGAGAATGATCTTCTTTTAGAGAATGACTTTCCTTTCATTCTTTACACATATCTAGAGGGTTTTGTCTCCAGCAAATATCATCTTCTTATTCTTTCCAAAGTCTTTGAAGGCATTTGCTTTTCTACAAATAATTTCTCTGGTTCAGTAAGGACTAGGTAACTGCTCAACTTGTCTGGGTCGCCATGCATCTGGGCGGCAGAATTCTTTCTTTCCTGGCATACGTGGGAGCGTTTGATCTACCTGCTCTTGCTGGGAAGGAGTGAGGTTTCTGCTGTGGTGCGTGGAGACACTCAGAGATGCTTCATCCTTGCCTCTCCTTCTTCCTTGGTGATTTAAAGGCACCAGGCCAGTCTTTTAGTAGGTTCTTTAAGGGCAGTTGGATATGCAGGAAGGTTCTTCTGAGGAAAGCTCTCTCGGAGCTACCTAGGGTGGAGCATCCTGCTCAATATGGAAGAGACCGGTGCTGGTTTGGAGGGACCATGGAGATGGCAGTTACTCGGGGTGTCGTGACGATGATGTTAGTTTCCCTCCCGGGTTCTCCAATGGACACTTTTTTTTCTAAATTTTTTTGATGCATTTTTCCTTCTCTTTTTGTTAAAGCTAATGATGTATGCAATGAGAACAAAAAATATAAATTCTTTTTTGAATTCTATATTGTATCTTCTCTTTTTTCTTTTTTCATTTTTCGCTATTCATGCTGTTCTTTTTCTACCGGGGTGAGTCCAACGCTCGCCCTAGAATAATGCTAAGTTACCCCCAACTTGGTACTTGGTTAATTATAGCGAAGTGGCAAGCTTGAGTTCCTGCCCCTGGGGTCCGTGTTCTATGTGGGGTTAAGAGTTTTAACTTGGGCATTCAAAATCAACCAGACCTTTTTAGGGGGTGCTGTGGTCCATATTAATCTTCTATCATTTTATCATAAATGGATATTCTGGTGTGTAGTCAGGGTCTGTAGCAAAAATTTGTGATTCGTGGAAAATTTTCAGACTCAACTTGCTGAGGTTGTGTGTCTTTTGGTCTGCTGCGCAATCATCCCTTCAATTACCATAACAAAGGAAGAAAAGCTAGACCTCAAGCATCGACTCCTGAAATTCAGGTACTGGTTGAGGAAGATCCTATCCAGATTCAGCGTGGTCCAAGGTTAGTATACCTATGGGTCTGGGATGACGCCTATGATCGAATATCCATGTTCCAACCTAGAGAAGAACTCGAGAGACTTCAGGGCTACTTGATGCTGATTGAGAAGGGTAGTAGGGATCATGAGTTCCAAATTCTATAATCGGAGAACGAAAGGTTGTGCTCCTCTCGACAGGTGGGAGCACACTACATGTTCATGTATGAAGATTTCTTTATACGGTTCAGACTCCAAATCCTTTCAATGACTTCCAACTAGCCGTCCTCCGAACTCTCCAGGATGCTCTTACGTAGATTCATCCCAACGGTTGGGCAAACATCCTTGCCTTTGAGAGAATTTTTCGGTTGGTTAGGTTGCGGTGCTTGGAGAAAGCAATTTTCTATTTCCACACTTGGTGGAGTCTGCAGGGTGGTAACGCTCCTCAAAAGACCTAGTTTTTAAGTTACAAGGACTTCAAGGAAAAGTTCTTTAAGTTAATTGAGGCTCCCAGAACTCGTCCTTTTTGGCTAGACAACAATAGAGAGCCAAAATTTAGCCTGTACTAGAATTGGGGGGCATGGAACGTTCCTATTCAATTGATTGAAAAAGAAAAACACTATTTGGGCGACGCTGAGATTGAGTTTATTGATTTTTTTATAATGTGGGTTCATCAAATTGGTTTGATTCCTTCTAAGGATGTGTTAGATACCCCTGATGACAAAACTCTCTGGGCCATTCTAGGTAATATAGGAGTCTGCATTTAGTTATATGCTCGGTATGATATTGTGTTACATATTTTTCTTGTTCTCTGACTCTTTAATCATTTTGTAAAAAGTTTGGCTTCAATGGCATCCAGAAATGCTTTGACGATCCTTGAAGCCCTGAAGGCCAAGAATACAGTTGGTCCTTCCAATGCCCCCGTGGTTGCTGCTCCAGCTCCTCTACCCCCACTAGTTAAGGTTCTGGTGATTGAGGGAGAACTTATTCAGCTAGAGGATTCTCCCTAACGGCCGCTCGAGAGGTAGAAGAGGAGGGCTGTAGATGATGGCAGATCGGATGACTAGGGTAAGAGGGTGGCCATACAGTCTGGACAAGTTGGATCAATCAGCCTATATTTGGAAGACTCGAATCCTAGTCATTTTATAGACTTCAATATCCTTGATGACAAAGTGGTGGATCATGTTGCTCAGTATAATGCAAAGGAGATCATGTTGGCCTTTCAAACATATACCTTCCGTCTAGCTACCAAATCCCTTTTTATGGAGAGGTGCTATGACGATTACGATAAGGAGATGGCAGAGAAGGTGTCGGCAGCTGAGTGGGGCAAACAACGAGCTCTGGAGTCTAAAGAAGAGGTTTTGAAGGCTAAGAATGATGCTAAAGCCAAGACCCAGGAGCCAGAGAAAGAAATGGCAGCCTTGAAGGACACTTTGAAGTAGAGGAAAGCTAGCTTAGTGGAAGTTCAGAGGGAGGTCACCATACTCCAGGCTGATAATGAGAACCTCCGTGCTTAGAATCAAGAACTTCAAATTGGGATGACCTCCCTGCAAGGTGATGTCCAGTAGCTTATCACGATTTACACGAATATCAGTGAGGAGCAGTTTCAAAATGTTATTGACCAAGTTCAGCTCTTCAATCATGGGGTGGCCTTGGCCTTGGATGTGTTGGACCCTAGGAGGGTGATTCGAGATGATCGTCTCTTACTTCCCATTGCTGCTTCAGATGGTCAAAGTGTTGCTGAGCCTTCATTCGCCGTCGTTCGGGATCTGAATGTTGTTGAGGACTCAACAAATGCTTCTTAGATCTTGCTTTTGCCCCCTGCGTGGGTCATTATACTTTTGTTGAGACAATTACCCTGGGTTCCAAGGTGTTAAGTTTATTTAGTAAGTTTATAATTTTCTTATCCATGGTCCTTTACTGGGTTCAACGCCCTATTATGTTGCTTTTCATAATCATTTAGTAGATTTGGGAATATTTTTAATCAAGGGAAAACCATGGTCCGAGGTCCAACACCCTTTATATTTGAGCACTTGGAATTCTATTTATGACTTAGGTATAATCAAAACCTTAGCTCAAGGTTCAACTTCCATAAAGTCTTGGCATTGAAGATCTCTCTTGCCTTAGGTATAATTTATAATTGAAACCTTGTCCAAGGTCCATCGCCAATCACTTTGGCATTTAGGATCCCACTTGACTTGGGTATAATTTTAAGTGGCCCGTAGCCTGGGTGTTTTAATTTTTACGATTTAGTGCGTAAACTTAGGATTTTTCTTCTGCACAACTTGTTTAACATAAGATAACTAGCTATAGGTACCATAATGGTGAGACACATATGTCATTACCCATGCTACCAATAACCACGTAACAGTTTTAGCCAAGTGTTTAGATTTTGAGTGTCGACCCTATAACTCACGACCAACCCGCAGAGAGGGGTTTGGTGGGTTGTCCTCTTAACCTGGAAGCTAAAGCACTCCCTGATCCCATTGGGAATGGGCTCCTAAGGCTAATCAAGGTGGAGTCCAACTTGATGGCCTTTTATCTTCGAAATTCGGCTCCCATCAGGAACGGGCTCAGTGGATACTCTCAAAACTGTCTATAGCCTTGAGGGTCCTTCGAGACTTTTTAAATGCAAGTAGATGTGTAAAAATCACTTTGCTTTATTGATTTGGTAAAGGACTAAGGTTCATACAAAGTGCTTCCATAATGACTGGGGTAGATCAAACATGAAGTAATCTAAGAGACTAGGCCTTAGAAGACATTTAGCTATAGTAGTTTCTAAGTTTGTCCGCATTCCAAAAGTTCTTGAACGACTTGCTTGTTATGTCTCCTAGGTGTAGGCTCCTTTGCCAGTGTTGACCACGATACAGTAGGGTCCTTCTCAATTAGGATCTAATTTCCCTTGGGAGGCATTCCTACCTCCAATGTTTACTCTACAGAGAACTAGGTCACCTGGCTAGAATTTCCTAGAAATAACCTTTAGGTTGTATCATGTTGCCATCCTCTGCTTGATGGTGGCATCGTGTATATGAGCAACGCGCGGTCTTCCCTGATCAATCTAGGGTTACTGTTAGGTGAGAAGTGTTGGAGACGCTAGCTAGGTTCTTCTATCTCCACCAGGATCATAGCCTTACACCCATAAGTGAGCTTAAAGGGGGTTTCACCTGTCGTAGAGTGGGGTGTGGTCCGGTAGGCGCAAAGGACATGGTCTAGTTATTCATCCAAGTTTCCTTTAGCTTCATCTAACATTCTCTTAAACCAGTGAACGATAACTCAGTTGGCGGTTTCAGCTTGCCAGTTTATCCAGGGGTTCTCAACAGTGCTGCAATGATGCATGATTTTCAAGTCAGCAAGCAACTATTTGAACCCCTGGTCTTTGAATTATATCTCGTTGTCCATCACAATGGATTCTGAGACTTCAAACCTAGTAATGATGTAGCGCCAGGTAAACTTTTGGATTCAGGCAGAGGTGATAGTGACAAAAGGCTCTGCCTCAATCCATTTAGTGAAGTAGTCCATGGCTGCCACTAAGAATTTTAGTTATCCAGGTACTTGAGGGAATGGACCTAGAATATCCATACCCTACCTGTAGAATGGCCAGGGTATGGATGCCGTGGATAGTTCTTCAGGTGGAGCATGATAATGGTCCGAGTGTCATTAGCATTTGTCATAGACTTGGATATGCGCAAGAGAGTCGACCTCCATTATTGGCCAATAGTATCCAGCCCTGAGTGTCTTTAAAGCTAAAGTTTTACCCCCCAAATGGTGTCCACAGCTCCTCTCATAGACCTCATCTAGTATATATTTTACTTCATTTGGCGTGAGGCATTTAAGGAAAGGCAAAGAAAATCCAGGCCAGTATAACTGCCCATCATATATGGTGTACCAGACCATAATTTTGACTAATTTAGAGGCTTCCTTCGGGTCTTTAGGACAGACACTAGACTACAAGTATTCCATTATTGGTGTAATTCAGGTACACTCTTGTCCTTTTACATGGAAAACAGATGTGTCCATGATGGAAAGTTACAAGAGGGTCTATTGGATCACTGAACGATTGTTACTCGGGCTCTTGGTGTTGACCAATTTGGACAAGAAGTCGACCCTTGAATTTTGTTCTCAGGGTATATGTTCCACCTTCACTGCTTAGAAGCTTTTTGAGGAGCCCTTGTACCTTTGCTAGGTACTTTTGAAGAAGGGGCTCCTTAGCCTAATAATCACCTTGAATCTGGGAGGTCAAGAGCTAGGAGTCACTACGAAGTTTAATCTTTGTTACTCCCAATTCTCTAGCCATTATTAGTCTGGCGATGTATGCTTCATACTATACCTAATTGTTTGAAGTGAGGAATTCAAACTTTAGGGTGTTCTCAATGGTTATTCCTTCAGAATTTTCAAGGATTACCCCGGTGCCACTTCCCTTGGGGTTCGAGGAGTTATAAATGAACACAGTCCATGATATTCCCTCGGATCACCGGGGTTTGAAGTAAGCTCAGCAAGGAAGTCTAAGAGCACATGTGCCTTGATTGTTAACCTAGGCTTGTACGTAATTCTGAATTCAGAAAGTTCAACGGACTAGGAGACCATTCTTCCTGCTAAGTCTGGTTTAGTTGGATGGCATTGGAAATATTGTCTACTTTTTCTGGCTGTGATGATGAGGGCGAAAACAACCTTCTTTATTTTCTAATAGCAGAGCTTAGGACCTTGTAGCACCTTGCTCACAAAATAAACTAGATTCTGACCTTCAGCCGTTTCCCAGATAAGCACTGAACTCACGACCTCTTCATGAATTGAGAGGTACACGTACAATGTCTCACTTGGTTCTAGCCTTATCAGGATGGGGGGAGAAGACATGAGGTTTTTCAAAGACGTGAAGACATCTTCACATTCTTGAGTCCACTCAAAACTTGTCCCTTTTTTTAACAACTTGAAGAGGGGGAGAGATTTGTGAGCAGCTTTAGCGAGGAACTATGTAAGGGCTACAATTCGTCCTATCAGTTGTTGTACTTCTTTGACATTCTGAGGGCTACACATATTGAGCATTGCCTAGCATTTGTCTGGGTTTGCCTCGATTCTATGATGAGTCAGCATGAAGCCCAAGAATTTGCTAGCCTGGACCCTGAACGCGTATTTCTCTAGATTAAGCCTCATGTTGTGCTTTCTCATTTGTGCAAACACTTCTTCAAGGTCTGAGGTATATGGTCCGAATAGTGGGATTTTGACTATCATATCATCGATGTAGACTTTGAGCATTCTCCCTACTTGATCTTCAAAAACCCTGTTCATCATTCTCTGGTAGGTGGCTCCTGCATTTTTCAAACCAAAGGGCATTACCCTGTAATAGTAGCTCGCCTTCTCAGTGATGAAATCAGTTTTGTCTTCTTCTTCAGGGTACATTGGGATCTGATTGTACCCAGAGTAAGCATTCATGAAAGACAGCAGCCGAAAGTCGTAGGAGCTATTGACCAGTTTGTCAATGTTAGGGAGGGGGTCTAGATCTTTAGGACAAGCCTGGTTCAGGTCCATGTAGTCCTCACACATCCTCCACTTCCCATTTGAATTCTTCACCAAGACCACATTGGAAAGCCATGTAGTATATCAAATCTCCCTGATGAAGCCGATACTAAGTAGCTCCTTGACTTGCTCTTCGATAATCTATTGTCTCTCAGGACTAACTTTTCTTTTCTTCTAGGAGACCGGCCTTGCATCTCGTTTAATAGATAAATGATGACAGATGAAAGTGGGGTCTAACCCAGGCATATTGGAGGACGTCCAAGCAAAGAAGTCCTTATTTTTTTGTAAGAGCTCTGCAAGCTGTTGCCTTTATTCTTCCAGATTTGCACCAATCTTGGTAATTTGATCAGACTTGTCACCCAGCTGGAATGGAAGCAACTCTACCTCTGGTTGAGGTCTGGTAACCCAAATCTTTTCACGTACAATTAGTTCGGTCATAAGGATGTTGACTTGATCTAGGGCCAAGCTAAATGTGGGTGTTTTGGCTTTCCTGGGGGTCCTGCAAATTTTGAGACTTTCATTATAGCATTTGCGCGCTATGATCTGATTGCCCTTATCCGTGACCACTTAATTATTCTTATTGAGAAATTTTATGGCCTAGTAAGCGGTAGATACTACAGTGGCAATGTCATTCAACGTAAGGCGACCCAAAATAATATTGTATGCTGATACAACTAGAAACCTAACTTTAATGGTTCTGTAGATATTGTTGTTGCCTAGGGTTAGGAAGGTTTCAACATAAGGGGTTAACGTAGATAGGGAGAACTACAATCTCTCAAAGGCGTCCATGAACATAATGTATGCCAAGCTTCCTTTATCGATGAATATACGTCGGACCTCGGCGTTAGATATTATTCCAGAGATAACAAGCAGGTCATCGTGATCCCAGATAATATCGCCGTAGTCTTTGTTTAAAAAGGATACAGATAGTTCTTCCCTGTCTTCAACACAGAATTTGCACGTGGATCTAAAAACGCTTAACATCGTCATCCGAAGTGCTTTCTTCTAGGAATTATTAGATGATCCTCTACCTGCGAATCCTCTGGAGATAGTGCTAATGAGTCGGTCCTTTATGTTTCCCCCACTTTGAGTATCCTGGTTCTGATCCTGTTGATTTTTAGTATCATAACGAGGTGGAGTCTAGGATTTTCTAGTGGGGTTGCGAGTTCTTCTCCTCTGACGTGGAGTAGAACTTCGCCTCGGACTATAGCTATGTCTTCGCTCCTTCCATCTTTCACGACTCTCATTGTTTCAGATACCACTGATATACTTTTGCAATCGTCCCTCCTTGATTAGGGATTCAATGACATCGCGGAGCTTATAGCAATCTTTTGTTTCATGGTTATAGCTTTTATATCATTTACAGTGCTTTTGAGTGATTCTTCTAAGCATGTTTCTTCAGAGGGGTTGGCCTCTTAATATTCTAGAACTCAGTCTGAAGCACCTCCCTTAGAATTGTCTCTCGTGGGGTGTTTAAAGGAGTATAATTAGAATATTTAGGCCAATACAATTCACCCTTAGAAGAGCTTCGAGGCTAGTTGGAGTTCTATTTATTTTTCTGGTGAGTGGGCTCACCTTTTTCTAGACTCTCTTTAGCCTTTCTGGTTTCTTTTTTGCCAAAGATCGAAAGAAGTCTAAATCAATCCAGAGGCCACTCCGGGCATAGTGAAGAGCAATCCTATTATCCAGGCTTTCTACACAAATGCAAGCATTATTGAATCTCTTGATGTATTCACGAAGGGCTCGTCGCTCCCTTGGCAAATTCTAAAAAAAAATTAACTGACTTAGGTTACTCTTTAGCGGTGGTGTAGTGTAGCAAGAAGCGTTGTCTAAGGTCCTCCCATCTGGTGGCAGATTATGCTCTTAAGGTGATGAACCAGTGGAGGGCACCTTTCTTTAAAAAGAGGGGGAAGGCGCAGCACAACAACTTTGGGTATCCCCCATGGAATTGCATAAACTGGGTATAGGCGTCTAAGTGATCCTGAGGGTCCGTTGTGCCATCATAGGGCTCTATATTGGAAGGAAACTTGAAGTTTCTTAGGACTCTATATGCCATTGATTCATCTGAGAAGGGCTGCTGTTGACCTCTGGGGGCCTGAACGTTGTTTCCAACAGCATTACTGGATTTGTCATACAGCGGTCTTCTCCAGTTATGGGCCGTATTCCACCTTCCGTTATCATTCTCCTCATACACAGACCTCTCCAATTCATCTAGCTGATGGCGTTGGTCGTCTAATAGATGACATTGTTCGTTGATCTGTGCCTTTTATTGGCCCAGCAATTCTTGGAGGCAGTTTCTAGTTATCTCGGAACGAACGGTGCCTTGGTTGGACACGCGATCTACAACATCGTCGTTCAAGGGGCCAAGGCGATCTTGCACTGGGAACCTAGGCCCTTGAGCCACTTTGTTGGCTCCTTCCCAGGGTGGCCAAGTCTATCTCTCACATATACTCTACGTGATGGGTGGGGACTTTCATTAGAAAGCGTAGTTTCATGGCCATCGCGAAGATGCTCTGGGACCAGTGCTTGGTTCCTTACGGCGGAGGCTTCAGTAGTTGGTGGGACAAGATAAGGAGGGCTGTGCCATTAGTCCCTACCTTTAGTTTACAGAGGTTTGCGCAGTGTTTCTTCTTGAGTTTTAACGTCACCATGGTTGTGTGAGATTAGAAGTTTATGGTTTCCCACAGACGATGCCAATGTTCTGAAGTGGATTCAGAGGTGTACCTGAAATAGGCACATCACGGTGATTTCCTCCTTGCACAGTAGCGGCAGAGCGTGTTGAGATGAGGGGTTGGTACTTGCAAATGGACTCCAATGCTCAAGTCAGGCTGTGCACAAGTAGGGTTATGCTTAGAGTGATAATTCACTGATACCTATTTAAGGTTACTTAGCCTGGTATTTATAGAGGTTAGATAAATACGTTCTCATAATGGAGAGATATGTTCCCATAATAGCAGCAGGAAGAGATATGTTCCTTTTTTAGTTGCGGAGGATCCCTATATTATCAGAATACTAGTATGGTAGTTATAATGATATTATTCCGTAATATCATAATTAACAATAAGAGATATCATAATGATTTATCCATTGCGCAAATCTAGTGGTAAAGCTGTTAACATCCAGTACTGGGGTCTGATATATATTACTATGGTCTTATGGTAAGCGTACTCCTGCTGAAGGCGTTGATGCCAAATTCCAGTATACTGCGTTCTGAGTCGTCCCGCAGGTTACAAGTCTGGATTACGGTCCAAAATAGTATAATTCTTATTTTATATATTAGGACCATGGTAAACTCTCAAAGGACTTCATGAAGTTCTATACGAAAGATTTGGATGTTATGTTAAGCTTGAAGACCCGACTAGCAATTAACATACAATGGAATGTATTAGAAAATGGGCAACGTTTATGCTGCACCATCTCAATTAGGTAGCACTGGTCCTTGAAAAAAGAGGTTATCATATACATAAATTTTTGTAAAAAGAAATTCAAATTATACCTTTTATATTTTGTTATTTTCATTTTAATCCATTGTCTTCTTCCTTGAGCAAATAGGTCATTGATAACCCATTTTGTAGTAAAACAGGTCACACAACCCGATTTTAATGTTTGCATTTTAAAAATATTTTGATTAATTTCAAGGCTTTGTTTCTTCTTGAATCTTGATTTAGGAATGTTTAATGTAATTTTCTTGATGAGAAATAAGCCAAAAACTGGAAAAAAAAATCACAATGTCCCTGGCCATTTTCCTTCATCATGGTAGAGTGATGCAATTGTGCAAGGACAGTGGTGCGAGGACGACATCCCTGGGTGAGTTCCTCAAGGTGAACGACGGTTCAGCAATGATGTGTTTTATGGCAAGATGACTAAGCTCGAGGGAATGGTTATGGAACTCGAGCTTTGAATTTTATTTTATTTTTTAATAAATTAAAGAAAAAGAAAAAATTATAATATTAGAAATCCATAGCACTAAAACTTAGGAAAATTCTAATATACACCCTTCAAAAGAGGGCGTATGGTACACTTTGCATTTCAGGCCATTAATTTAAACATAAAAAATATCAATGGTTTAGATCAAGCACAGGAAACCTACGAAGCAGGTTATCGAGGTTTGATCCAAGGGTGGCGGCCGACTAATTCACTTGGTGGGGAATGTGTGGATCCTAATGTGGACATAGAGGTTTTGAGCTTCATGAGAAAGTCTTGTTCATATAATGAGCTTGCTAGTTCTTGAATTAGCTTTTGTTTGAGTTCTTCAAACTTTGAAGCCTTCTTATGATTCTTTTTCAACAAGGTAGGATTTAATTCACACCACCTATTAATAGCAGTTGTGTTGACCAAATTAAAATTAAAATTGGCCCATCATTTTACACTAAATTCTCTAGCGATCCAAGTAGGATGTTGAACTTGAAATTGTTTATGAAAGTTATAATCCCAAGTGTAGATCCAAAACTATGCTAAACTGAGCATAAAATTGTAGTAATCTTGAACCTTTTGGAAAATCTATCCTTTCTTTGAACAGATTATAAGATGCCTTTTCGGGTTGAGGAAGTATTTCAATACATGGCCTTGTAACACAAAGCCAATCTGCTAGCCATGATGGGAAAACCTTCAAACCCTTTTGGAACCAAAAGAACTAAGAGTGTGAAAATGGTCGGATATATATAAATTTATACCATGCCTACTTGTAATCCTAATAAGTATACGTCTAAGGATCATATTTTATTGAAAAAGCTTTTGGAGTGTGAAGCGACTAATTCCAATCTTTAAGATTAAGGACTTTAAGAATTTTGACCTTTGAGAACTTTATGTAATCGGGTTCTCTGAACTGTAATGATGTTCAAGTTTATGCATTTGGAATCAAGAAGAATTAGCTCAAAAAAGGTTCTATCTTTTTTGAGAGATTCATGAGGAATAAGTAAAACTTGTTGAACAATCTCCCTAGGGGTTGCCTTTGGGAAGAAATACTCAGGTTCTAAGGTGAACAAAGGTTTTGTGATGTTTTTCTTTATATACCTACATTCTTCTGTGGTCGGGCTATTTGCCAATAAGGGAGATAATTGTTTTTCCTTTTGAATGGATTTTTCAGGGGTACTTATCAGGATCTATTGATAAGTAAGGGCTTTGAATCTATTTTGATCAGGGGTCTGAGGAAATGATGGTCTTGTTGAATCGGAGTGGGAAAAGAAAGGGACAGGATAAATGATCCTTCTTGGATGGATAACCTACTTTTTTGGGTGGATGACCCAGTGTTAATCTTAGTGTTGAACTTTGCATAATGATCTAGGGTAATTTTTGTACCCTTTGATTTTGATCTTGAAGATGTTGATCTGGATGAGGAAATAAGATTCATCTTTTCCCTGCAAAAACTCTCTAGTTAAAAAATCAGGAATATGATTATCCTTTCCCTTAATATGTTGAACATCAAATTCAAAACAAGACAACAAAGATTGTCATCTAGCAAATATTTGTTTAGAAACTAAATTTTTTACATCCTTTTGAATGACACTTGGTGCCGCTTTGCAATCAGTTTTTAATAAAAACTTTTTGTTGAACAAATCATCTTGAAACTTTGTGATACATAACACTATAGATAATTTTTTTTAATAGTACTATACTTCTGTTGAGCTGGTTGCCATGTTCCTGAAAAATAGCTTACTACTTGCTCCTTGGAAGATCTAGAAAGGATGCTTAAGCACTTCCCCAAACCCTAAATTAAAAGCATATGTTTCTATCACTAAAAAGGTGTTTGGATCAGGGAGACCTAAACAAAGGATAGTTTTAACAACTTTCTTTACTTGTTGAATTACAGTAGTCATAGTAGAATCCCATGGTGGAGGATTCTTTCATAATCTTTTGAACAGAGGTAAACAGATTATCCTAATGTTAAGAATAAAATTTGCTATATAATTAATGCATCCTAAAAATCTCTGAAGTTGCTTCTTATCTTCAATTTCATTTGGAAACTTATCTGCAAATTCTATTGACCTTTCTATGGGAACACTTGTTTCTTAGTAGATTTCAAATCCTAAAAATTGAGTTTTTGTTTGGAACAATTTCATTTTCTTAGCTGAAATTACTAATGCATTTTCTTTTATAATATTAAAAATTTATTCTAAATGATTAAAATGTTGATCAATTGAGTTAGAGAAGACTAGTACATCATCCAAATATACTATGATGATTTTGTATAAAGATTCAAAATATTGTTCATTATATTTTAAAACTCACTTGGAGCATTTTTTAATCCTTGGGGCATTACATTCCATTCGTAGTGTCTAAAAGGTACTACAAATGTAGTTTTATACCTATCTTCTTCAGCTACTTCTATTTGATAGTAACCAAATTTCATATCAAAATTTGAAAATATAGTAGCATTATGAACTTTGTTGACCAAGTCTTTTTTATTGGGGATTAGATATCTTGTCCATCATAAAATCTTGCTTAAAAGGTTTATAGTTAATCACCAATCTTGGAGCGCTTATTTCTATTTCTGAAGCATTCATAACATAGAATCCTACATAACTCCATGGAGATTAACTGGGTCATATTAACTTCTTATCAAGATATTCTTGGATTTCTTTTTTACAAAATTCTAGATATTGTTGATTCATTTGAATTGACCTTGCTTTTGTTGGTATATCAATTTCTTTAAATCCTTTTTCATAGGGCAAAGTTACTACATATCTTTTCCTATCTTTGAAAGCATTTGGATATTCACTACAAACTTCATTTATGAACTTTTGTTGTAAAATTTTTATTCTTTCTTGAACCTTTGACTTTTTTATTTGTTCCTGTATTCTTTTGTATTGAACCCCTTTGCTTAACATATTGATTAGTTTGGTTTTCCTTTGAATTAAATTTATTTTTGAGATTATTGATTCTTGGACAAGATTTAGTTCTTTAATTTGAGGGGCTTTTAGGAATTCAAAACAAATTTCTTTCCCTAGAACTTTCATTACTAATCATTTTTCTGGTACAAAGAAAGGATATAGTAGTGATAGAAAGAGAGTTCCTAGAATTACTTGTTTAGATATATTCCTTACCAATAAAAACTATGTTTTGTACCAAACTTTTTCTTTACAAATCTTAGCATTATTTAGTTTGTAATTAATAAACAATTTTGATCCGCTTGAACTGCTTAACGATTCTTTGGTCTTTTCATAATACTTGGTGGGAATTAATCCTCTTGAACACAATTCATATCTACTCTTGGATCTATTAATGCTATAAGATTGAATCTTTCATCTTAGATTATTAGTTCTATTAGGCAATGCCATTTGTGAACAAGTACTTGACTTAACAAATTAATATATGAATCATCTTTAGATTCTTCCTTAGATGAACTTGTTAACTGCCCTTGCATAATTATATGTCCTTGCAAATTTAACATTTTAAACTCAATTTCAGTATCTTTATTTTTTAATTAGTTAATTTCTTCTTTTAGGCTCTTAATTTCTTACTGAAGATCTTTTAAAGTAATTTCTTCCTTCTGTGGTCTTGTAAACCTATATAATACTTCATTCATATCTATTTTTTGTATTTCTTCTTTTTGTCTATCTTTGTTTTCTAAAAATTATTTTATTTGTTGAATAAAATCTTGCTTAACTGGAGACTCTTCCATCTTTTCAACTATAGCTATTAATGATGAAGCTTGATCTCTTGTGATTACATTAATTGTCTTGATACATTTTGAACAATCACATAATTTTGGTCCTAATTCTATACAATCTTTTTCTTCTGGATCACTTTCTGAGTCAGAGGAAGTTTCATTTACTTGATTTAAGAACTCTTCTTCTCTTGAATTATATTCTTCTTCTGATGATGATTCAAATTCATTTACTAGTATATTGATTAGATTTTTCTTTAATTCTTCATCTATATTTAAACTATTAATATTCTATTTAACTTTGCAATCCTTCTTATAGTGTCTTACCTTTCTATATTTATAACATACTATATTCCTTTTTTATCTGGAGGATTTATGTTTTGACTTGTTTGATGAGTTAGGCTGGCTTGTGGATTCTTGTCTCCAATTTTTTTTTTATAATGCTTGCTTGATTTTCTTGATCTTTTAGTAGCATGTTTGATTGCCTTTTGTTTTCTTCGATTAGGGGCTTTAACTTCTTCTATCCTCAATTGTTGACAAAACGATCTTAATTCTTTTCTTGCATTTTTTAACTTATTTTTTATCTTATGTTTAAGCTTTAGGTATAAACAATTTTGAAGACTTGTTTCTATTATATAATTTGATATTTGACCAAATGTAAGTTGATTATATGGGATACTCCCATCATTTTGTCTTTCTATGTTGATCTTAACATTTTTTGCAAATAACTTTGGAAGTCTAGCGATAAATCGCTCTTTCTAGTAATCTGCAGAGGCATCACTTCTTAAGTAAAGTTTTGACAAAAAACATATCTTTGTACCATTTATAGTCAGACATAGAAGGATAGTATAAGTTAACGATTTGATCTGCTATTCTTTGTTGGAACTTCAAGGGTTCTCCTATGAAGTGTTTTGTTATAGTATATAAGAGTGTTGTTACAACATCTTCTATTGGGGATCCATTTTTATCAACTTTTATAGCATTCATTATTCTACTTTGTTCGGCCAGGGATAGTACATTATCCCACCAACCCTTAAGTTGCCCGGTAAACCCCATAATTAACAGTGTTACAGTTTTCTTATTGAAATTTTCTCTTCCTTTAAAGGTTGTTGCAGCCATTGTCATTTGTTGGGCAACATCTAATATTTGTTGCTCACTTGCCCCATCTATGTTCCATTCTATAATTGATTCTCCCGAGTATAAGTTTTCTACATGATATGGTCTTTCTTCATATTGAACATCTGGTTATGTTGGTCTTAAGTAGTAATTTCTAGTTTTTGGGAAAGGAGTTGATCTTCTTCTTAGTTTATTAATACTTAAATTTAATAATTTGTTTTCTAATTCTTCAATTTTTGACAAAGTTTGAATCTTGGGTTCGGATGTGGATGTTAATCCTAGAATCATTCTTTTTAATCTCTATTTTATTTCTTCTACAAAGTTCTCAAATTTTGATCCTAAATTTATTTCTTTTAAATTAGATTCTGGAACATTTATGACTTTATATATTGGTCTTTTTGGATCTAAGTTTTTATTAATACTCGGCGGTGTTAATTTTTTTCTCCTACTTGGCATTTTATTCTTTCTAGATGTTGAGACATAGTATAGAGCATTTGATTAAAATAATTAAGTTGTTGATGAACCTTATAAATATCACTTTTTTCAGCTGATTGAGATAATGATCTAGTTATAGTCTTAAAGGGAGATGCTTCTACTTCTATTCCTTCCTTGGTCATTACCTTGTCTACTTCTAAGGCAGGAGATTCAAATACAATTACTTTATCACTTTATGCCTTCCAAGCAGTAGTTTTTCTAGTGTTTACTAAAACTTCTACATGCTTTATGTAAGGGTTTTTTTTTATGTCGTTTTGTTGACAATACATTTCAAACCATAAGAGAAAATACATGTTGATTTCTTGCTCCTCTAAGAAAGAGTAAAATTCTTTTCTATACTTAATTGTTTGTTCTTTGCTAAAGGTTTCAAAGTACCATTCTTTATTATCTTTGTTATAAGGAGCATCAAAATCTTCTGTTTTCTATTTCTCATCTATTTCAAATGGTTGATTTCTAGTTAAAACATTGATTACCTGGGAACTAGTTGGTGAGTATTCTGGGGAATCTGATTTATGAGTCTCTTGATATATAGGCTGAGGAACATTAGGTTCAAAGTTTACTCATGTTAGATTTATATTTATTGACGATCCATCAATTGAATATCTAGACGAGGGTGGACGAGGCTGCTATAAAATGTGCTGATATGGCAATTGTTGACCTAGATCTAAGCATGCCTATTCTTATACTATCTCCATCTTGAATTATTGATCTTATTGTATGTTGAATAGGTTGAGGGGGTATCACTTTTGGAAATACCCAGTCTTCTGACAATCTGGCTAAAATCTCTTCATGTATTAACCTCTTTGGGGTTAGGATTGATGATCTTGAAGATTAACTTCCATAATTATTGTTTCATGCCTAGGAGATTGTCTTAATGCCTTAGAGTTTTGATCTTCAGTTGACACTTTATAATGAACTCTATATATTATTGACATGTGAGTCACTCTTTCATAAAATACATCATCTAAAATTTTTACATTTAGTTCTAAGGCTTTCTTAGTCATAGAACTTTTAAGCCCCATTGTATAATTTGGATAACAATTAAAGAATATTGGGCCATCATGTAAGTTGGATTCCAGTATAGCAATTATTGAGTCACTCAACTTTCGTAACCTCTTATATCTTAACAAGACTAGGATGGGATTGTTAATCCCTAACTTGTGATGACCTTTTTTTGGCTACTTGGATTAATCCTATATGTATAAATTTAAATCAATTTCTTCAATGATGATCTATTAGTTTATCTGGGAGCAAGTTAATTGACTCACAGGATTCCTTTAGACTATGAGTAGCTTCAAAAGTTTGAACAGATTCTTTAGGTACTAGACCTATAGATTTCTTTTGGTTGAACATGAGGTATTGACCAAATTTGAAGTGAGTTTTCTATATTTACTATGACTACCTCATTATTTTGAACTTGATCTTGATATACTTCTTCTAAGTTTGAGGATGCAAATTGAAATTGTGTTGAAACTATACTAGGAGCCTTGCTTCAATGGGAGAGTTCACTCAAAGTTCTTAGTATCCTAGATATAGTTGAGGAGTTTACTTACCGAGACCACTAACCCTACGTGTGAGACCACCTAATGCCTTCTCCGACAACACCCCAACTGACCAACGCTAAGTATCTTATCCCTCCTAGGTTTTGGGTACCCAGAACCTCTTATGAGGTTCTGATACCATAACAACAGGATCGTGAAATAACTCAACAGTAATATATATGGGGATTGCTAACCTCCATGTCTTCATTTGAATGTTAGCAACCTCCACATTTTGTTTTAGACAAAAAGATTCACATGTTTCTTTTACAAATAATTTAAATTAATTAGTATTTTAGTAATTTAAACTTTTATAAAATAAGATCTGACCTTTGATTTTGTTTTGATCTAACAAATCAAATTAACCCATTTAATGAAGAGAATTAAGGAGACAAATTTTAATAAAGAAAGAGAGTGATTGGTTTCACAATTATTGAAGATAGAGAATCTGTCTTTATTATTAAGTTTAATTATTGATTTTTAATTATTAAATTTTATATACAAATATATTACAATGTTTAATATTTATGATTTTTTTTACTAGTTTTAATACATACGAATTTATTTAATAAATAAAACATAAAAAAAGGTAAAAAGAAGAAGAAGAAGAATATACAACACACAAAATAATTAAAAAATACAATTTTTATTAAAAAATTGGACATGTTAAACTAAACAATGAACACATTCATTAAAAAAAAAAAACCAATGAATACATTAAAAATTGTAGTTTACATAAAATATTTAAAAGCTATCATGAAATGTAATTTTAAAAAAATTCTAACGAAATTTTTATTTTTATTTTAGTTGCGTTCTTAACTTTTTCTTGTATACATTTTTGTTTATAAAATGATTAAATTTTTATTTTTTATCTTTTATCTTTAATTATTTAATGAAAAGAGTTAAATTCTCTCATCATTAAAATCTATGTTGGTATTCTCTTTCTTCATAATATGATAATGCTAAGTTACTAAAATATATTTAAAATTAAGTTATTTTTTATAAGAAACATCCGGATCTTTTTATCCAAAATAAATTGAAGAGGTTGTTAACCTTTACATCTTTATAGGGAGGTTAACAATCTCATATATATATATATATATATATATATTAGTTATTATTATCATTTTGCTCACTATTTCATTTTTTTCCAATCTTATATATAAGTAATTTTTTTTCATATAAACAATAATTACACCTTACTAACTAATATTTTTAAGTTATTTTTAATATAGAAATTGTTTTACTTTTCTATATCAAAGAATGTTATAATAGAATGATAAAAGAGTCATTCAACATGTGCAACAACACGAGGTAATATCTATTTTAAAAAACTTAAACTTAACTTATATATTAAATAAGTTAAATCAAAATAGGTCAAAAATAAAATATTGTAGATCTGTAATAAATCTCCTTGCTTATACTCACATGTGAGTCTATTTTTAGAGGATATAAATATAAAAATATATAATATATAATAATATTATAATAATAGTATGAATTCTATAAAAAAAATATTATTAATTCTAAATAACCAACATATTGAATTATTGGCATACATTTCTCTTATTTTTTAAAACTTGAATGATAACATAATTTAAAATTTTAATAATTTCCCCACTATTTAATATTTATTCATGGTCAATTCATTTCATTCATATGATTTAATTAATTATTTTTCTAAAAACTATAGTTGTATAATCTAGATTGTAGATCGACTCGATTAGAAGGTCGGGTCGCTGGATCAACAGTCCGACTGTAGGTCAATCAGTTGAATCGAAAAACCTAGACAAAGAAGCAAATAATTTTCAAAAAATATTATATGAAAATTTACTTAATATAAAATATATTATATTAAAAAATATTAAACAAAAAATAGTACATAAAAAATAATTCTAAACAAGCTGTGATAATAATCTATTGGTTGCATAATAAATTAAAAAATTGAGAATAATATTAAATGAAAACATATATGGTCTAGTGGTAAAATGAATTTTATGACAAAAACTTTCAAATATGATGTTCAAATCTTAAAAATTATATTTTTTATTTAATCTCTGTAAAAAAAAAAAAACATAGCCACCTTAGGTCAACTCAGTCAGATTAACCATCGAGTCACCTGAGACAATCCGAGTCTAATCTAGTCAACCAAAAAAATGGTTCAATAGTTTGATCGGACCGACTTAAAACTTAAGTCACAAGTTTTTCAGTCAGGTCGAGTCAATCCATATAACTATGCTAAAAACACAAAATTATAATTACATTAATAACCTTCAAACTTTTTACGTAACATAAAATTCATGCATGTAATAATAATAATAATAATAAATAAATAAATAAATAAATAAATAATGGATAGATAAAGAAAATGTCCAAAGACAGATAAAAAAAAAAGAAAGTGTCCAAAAATGTCAAAATCTATATAGCTCAAGTGAGTCACAAATTCCCCGCTTAAAATAAAAAGACCCAAATACTTTCAAAACTCAAAAATTTCAATCATTTCCCGCTCATACATCCTTCTAACCCCTCATTTGCATCCCTTTCGTGATTTTCGGCATCTCCCTAAAATCATAACCCTTTCACTGCTTGTCTGCTTCCTTCTCAAATTCCATTCCCTCTCAATCTACAAATACCTCTTCCACACTAATTTAATCCCATCATAATAATAATAATAATATTATTATTATTATTATCATTCAGCCGCCCATGTCAGCTCCCTCCACTCGCCGGATCAAAGACCGCGGAGGCGGCAGAGACGGCGGCGCCGCCGCTCCTCTCAAACCCTCCAGGTCCGTCACCCCTCTTTCCACCTCTCGCAAGGTCCCTTCCCCATCTCTCGACGCCTCCACTAAGTTCTCCGCCGACAAGGAGAACTGCCGATCCACTTCTCGCGGATCTGTTTCCAACCCGACCCACAAACCAGTGATCCGACCCGTACCACGCGTTGACAAGACCTCCCTGGTGGCCGCCGGCGAAGCCCGTGATCGGAGGTCCACGTCGTCGGTTCCCAGAGGTAGGAGTTCTAGCCCTTCTGAGCTCAGTAGGATTTTCTCAGATACCAATAAGACCCGTCGGGTCTCGGTGGATCGGGTCTCGAAGGACCCGACCCGAGACGGTGTAGGCAGTAGCAGATTCGTGAAATTGAATATTGGGTCTGTGAAGAAAGGTGTGAACACGGAGACCCAGATTGGAAGTGGTGAAAAGGTTAAAGGTTGCAAAAACTCAAGTATTCTGAAACCGAAGGTCAAGGGGAGTTTTGAAATCTGTGGTGAAAAGGGTAGTTCTGAAAGCGAGTTAAGGGTTCAGGATAGTGTTGGCGTTAATGGGCACAAGTTGGAACCGTGTTTTGTTGAAAAAGATTCGATTTTGAAAAATGGGTGTGAGGTTTTGGGTGCTGCAATGGAGAAAGGATCAGAGAATGACAGTGGTGGTGGTGGCGGCAAGTACCCTAGTAGGCTTCATGAGAAGCTTGCGTTTTTGGAAGGGAAGGTGAAGAGAATAGCGTCAGATATAAAGAAGACTAAGGAGATGCTGGATCTGAACAACCCTGATGCATCCAAGGTGATACTTTCGGATATTCAGGACAAGATCTCGGGTATTGAGAAGGCCATGGTTAATGTTACAAGTGATGATTCTGATGGTAAAGTGGGGTTGTTGAAAAGAAGTGATGCAAGTGATGGTAAGCAATTTATGGTTGATAATGATGGGTTTCAAACTAAGAAAGTGGATGCTAAAATGGGGTTGTTGAAAAAAAGTGATGCAAGCGATGGTAAGCAATTAGATATAGTTGATAATGATGGGTTTCAAGCTAAGAAAGTGGATCATGAGGGTAAAATCTTGGTAAAAGGGTTGAACAATGAGGATTTGGAGGCTAGATTGTTTCCTCATCATAAGCTGATTCGGAACCGGACACTGATTAAGGAATCAACAGGAAGCTGTTTAAGCAATGAATGTCAATCCTCTGTGGTGAAAGATAAGGTACTGAGTCCTGTTGATGAGAACTCAATAGCATTGGAGTTCTTGGCTTCCCTTAATAAAGAGACAAGAAGTAAGGTTGATGTTGTGAAGTGTTGTGAGGTTCAAGAAACAGATGGTAGTGGTGCCTCTGCAGGGAGGAAAAACTCTACTTCCTCCGCATTCAATCAGAAGTGTGACATTGACCTCCTACTTTCGGCCGATGAGAAGCTTGAAGAGTTTGATGATCAAGAGAACAGTCAGGGAGCGTTTGTTGGAGAGGAGACAGATGAAGCTTTCAATTATTCGCTGAAAGAAATCGGAAATAAAACCGCTGCGGGAGGGTGGTTCGTGTCTGAAGGGGAGGCTGTCCTCCTTGCTCATGGTGATGGTTCATGTTCATATTATGATATTGCCAATTGTGAGGTATATAAGCTAGTTTGCAAATAGCAAATTTAAAGTGTCAACATGTCATAATTTTATGCTTAGCAAGTTCATTTTTCGATTTGCATTTTTCTATATTTGCAACCCGCTATTAATTGGTGAATATTGAGGCAGCTGATTCTGTTTTTTTATCTCAAGATAAATAACCATCTCTTTATATGAAACCCATTCAGATTTAGCGAAATCTTGCTATCCTTACACCTCTCCCTGTACTTACTACTTTTGGAAAAACAAAGAGAGAGAGAGAGGAGGGTGGGAAGTGAGGTTGGTTTGAAATTTTTTCCAATAGTAGTAGGTGTAAGGAAGAGGTGTATGGATTTAGTTAAAGGAATAACAAAATTGTTAGATTTAGGTGATACTTTCGTCATAAACTGAGGCATATATATGCAGGCATGATATAATTGTCCTTTTAATGTTTTCCATAAAAATATTCCAGAGATTGGTATTGGACTTAGTAAAAGAATAAAGAAGCCTTTTTTCCAGCTGAAAATTTATCATCATTTCAGGAAAAAGCTGTATATATGCCCCCACCTGAAGTTTCACCCAATATATGGAGAGATTGCTGGGTAATTCGTGCACCTGGTTCAGATGGTTGCTCTGGAAGGTTTGTAGTAGCTGCGTCTGCTGGCAATACTATGGATTCAGGCTTTTGCTCATGGGATTTTTACACAAAGGAAGTTCGAGCTTTCCAAGTTGAGACTGGAACAACCTCCTCAAGAACAGCGCTTCGACCCTTGTCCAATAACATTGTGCAAAGAAGAAATTCTGCATCTAACATTCTGGCAGCAGAAACTAGGCAATGGTGGTATAAACCCTGTGGACCTCTGATCATCTCTACTGCCTGCTCACAGAGAGCTGTGAAAGCTTTTGATGTTCGTGATGGAGAACAAATCATGAAATGGGACGTTCATAAGCCTGTTCTAGCAATGGAATATTCCAGCCCTTTGCAATGGAGAAACAGAGGAAAAGTTGTAGTAGCTGAAGCAGAATCCATTTCTTTGTGGGATGTGAACTCACTTAGTCCTCAAGCTCTGCTTTCTATCCCTTCGGGTGGTCGAAAAATTTCTGCGCTCCATGTGAGCAACACTGATGCAGAGTTGGGTGGAGGGGTTCGGAAGAGGTGAGTTTGAACCTTAACTTCTTATTTCAGTCTTTACCTAATATGTTCTGTTTCTGCATTTCTTGGTCACTATTTTATTTGTTTGCCTCTTAATAGCTCGGTAGCCTGTTGCCTTATTTTGTTTTCAATAAAACTATGATTAATTCTAGCCACACACACTTTCACTTACATCATCTCACATCTGCACAGTTTTCACCGTTTGATTACATCTAGTTCTACCTTGTTTTCTGCACACCTCCATTTTGATTCTGTCATATAGGTAGATGTGAAGTGATGTGTATCTAGCTTTTTTCTTAAACTTCATCGTTAATAGTTACTGTATTCATTCTATCTACTACTAGCATAAACACATGTATCTTTATTCTTATTTTAGTTCTCTTTTCATCAAAGTAAAGCTCCAGGCCAAAGCTTTTCCTCTTGTTAAGGAAAAGCATCTTAAGAAAAAGGGAGCTTTCATAATTGCTTCAGGGTTATGTATTTTCAGCATTTTCTTTCCCTATTTTTAACCAAGTTTAAAAATATAATGCAGAGTAAGCTCATCAGAGGCTGAAGGAAACGATGGTGTGTTCTGCACTTCAGATTCTATTAATGTCTTGGACTTTCGCCAGCCGTCTGGTGTGGGACTTAGGATATCAAAACATGGTTGCAATGTGCAGTCAGTTTTCTCTCGTGGAGATTCTATCTTCCTTGGGTGCACCAGCTCAAGTTCAATGGGCAAGAAGCAGTCCTCATCACTGCTACAACAATTTTCATTGCGCAGACAAGGACTCTTTAGCACCTATGCTCTTCCAGAATCCAATGCACACTCACATCATGCAGCAATCACACAAGTTTGGGGCAATTCTGACTCTGTCATGGGTGTTTGCGGCCTAGGATTATATGTGTTTGATGCAGTGAAAGATGATGCAATACGCGTTCTCAATATGGATTACTCCAGTGCTCAAAGTTTTAAAGAAGTTGTTGGCCCAGACGACTTGTATTGGCCTTCCTTTGATTATCTGGGATCTCGTGCTCTTCTGATATCAAGAGATCGACCAGCTATGTGGAGGCATCTAATAGTTTGATTGTAATGAATTCCTAGTAACTACCAGTTACAAAACAGGAATTTGCTTAAGACTTAAGGATGTGTTACTGCTTTGTTTTTTCCTTGCTATGCTTTTTTTAAGGATTAAATTTTGGTTTTTTATTAGAGGAAATAATGTTAGATATGGATGCTTGTGTTACTATTTTATGCAATAGCCTCAGATTTGTCCAGGGTAAAGCTGTATATATATTGCTTGTATTACTGCTTTATGTATATATATATATATATATATATTGAGGAGGGTTATTTGTACGCAGCCTTACCTCTATGAGCGGAGACTCGTTTTGCAATTAGAACTTGTGACTACCAAATCATAAAGCAGCAAGCTTACTGTTATATTGATAGGTACCAAATAGATTTAATAACAGAAATTACTAACACAACAAGATGAATTGAGAATTTTAGGTGATATCAGTATGATATCACAAGAAGATTTGTGTATTCTTGGAAAAGAAAAGTAACAGAATTATAGAGAAGAAAGAAAAGTAGCTCTAGACAATTGTAGAGTGTCTAGTCTCTCTTATTGCCCAACCCAATCCTTGTCTACCTCCGTTTTCCTTCCCTAATAGCATATAAATCATTCTAACAATCTTCCACTCACTTTTCCCACCCCACCTAGGCTAGCTTAGCAGTTAGTTACTGTCTGCTATGACAATCTCTTTCTAGTGTAAACTTTTGTCATTTTTGGGCTTGAGCCTCTATCAATATGGCTTGAGTTTCTATCAATACTCTCCCCCAAAGATTCTCCTTGTCTTCAAGGTGAAACTTAGGAAAATTCCCCAGGATAGTAGATAACAATTCCTAGGAATTCTCAAAATCTAGTAATTCTTGCCACTTGACCAGAACCTCCACTTCCCTTATTATATTCAGCCTACAATCCATAATATCAGCTGAACGGACCTGCAATTCCCAATCTTCAGTAAGGAATAATGGCAATAGTTGTGTGTCTACCATGGGAGAGATGGACTTCTTGAGTAAAGATGCATGGAACACCGGATGAACTATACTGCCCTGAGGTATTTTCAACTTGTAAGCTACCAGTCCTATTTTTTCCAATATAGGGACCGTAGAACCTAGGACTTAACTTTTGGTTAAATCTTTTGGCTAGAGTTTTCAATTTGTATGGTTGAATCTTCAAATAAACTGTCTCTCCTGGTTGGAAATCCACCTTGCGCCTGTGCTTGTTAGCTTGCATCTTAATCCTATTTTGAGCTTTAGCTAGAGATTCCTTTAATTCATCAAGCATCTGATTTCTCTCAGTCAAGAGGTGATTCACTTCCTCCACTACTGAAGGGACTCCATCTACTCGAATAAGGACAGGTGGGTCTCTACCATACAAAGCTTTGAAAAGAGTCATCTTAGTGGCTGAATGATAATTGGGGTTGTACCAAAACTCAGCCCAAGCTAACCACTTGGGCCACTGCTTAGGTCTAGAACCTGTTAGACATCTCAAATAGGTTTTCATACACCAATTTGCTACCTTTGTTTGGCCATCTGATTGAGGGTAATAAGCAGTGCTATACTTCAACTTTGTCCCAGCCATCGTAAATAACTTTGCCCAAAAAGAGCTAAGGAAGACCCTGTCCCGATCTGATACAATTGATAAAGGAAACCCATGCAACTTGACTATTTCCCTAGTGAATATTTCAACAATAACCTTTGCTGTATAAGGATGAGATACAACCACAAAATGAGCATATTTGGTGAGTCTATCCATAACCACCATGATGGTATCAATCCCTCCTACCTTTGGGAGTCCACCAATGAAATCTATAGACAGATCAGTCCAAACAGTGGATGGAATAGGTAGTGGCTATAATAAACCTCCAGGAGTGAGGGTTTGATATTTATTCCTTTAACAAACTTCATATGCTTGCACATATTTCTGAATGTCCCCCTTTATCCCTTCCCAAAATAGTAACTCAGAAATTCTTTTATAAGTCCTAAAGAACCCAAAATGACCCTTACAGTTGAGTCATGGAACTCCTTAAGCACCAAAGGAATTCTCTAGGAAGTTTTAGGAATGACCATCCTCTCTTTGTAGAACAACCTGCCCTTTTTAAGTTGAAAACCTGAATGAGAGTCCGGTTGTCTTAACAAATCTTGTAGAATTCCCCTCAACTGTGTATCAGTTTGGATCTCATCCTCTAAGTCATCAAAATCACAGAATTGCACAGAGGCGATAGCTGAGAATTGAAATTTTTTGGACAAAGCATCTGCAGCCCCATTCTCTCTTCCAGGTTTATATTTGATCTCAAAATCATACCCCATTAATTTAGAGGCCTATTTTTGCTGTTCTTCACCCCATAGTCTCTGGTCTTGAAAAAATATGAGACTCTTTTGGTCAGTTTGAACTAGGAAATGCCTCTCCATCAAATAATGCCTCTATTTCTGAATTGCCATTACTATGGCCATTAATTTTCTCTCATATACTGACTTATTTTGAGCTCTACTCGAGAGAGTTTGACTCATGTATGCTATTAATTTGCCCTCTTGCATAAGTACTCCTCCTGTAATTAGCATTGACTAAAGGAATGGTTTTGATGATAACAAACAAGAAAGGAATGGCAATGCATTGATCAAGCTCCAAGAATATTCAAGATTAGCATATAAGGTTTAGATCTTGTGTAAATGTAAAAAGGAATCACACTAAACTCAAATATGTTTTCAAATAATTACAAATAGTTTTTCACATGCCAAAATTCCCAGCAAACAAGTTTTGAAAAGCTAATCATGGTGGTAGTTCATTTCTATGAAAAATAGCCAAGTTTGTGTTTTACAAAACTAACATTTAGTTACTCTTTTGATCATATCTTTCAAAATACTTTGAGTTTTGTTCTGAAACTTATTTCATATAAAAATAAACTCAAAAATCTTTTCGATGAGTGGTCATTTTCTTAAAACGAATAAGAAACGAAGAAGTTATGACTATTTAAAGTCAATTTTTAAAACTAGAGTGCAATAACTAATTAAGGATTTTCCCTAACCGATTATTCACCCTGTCAGGAGCCATTTTCACGTTCTAAATGTTCCTAATCGATTACGAAATTGGCCTAACCGATTAGTATGATAAAATAACTGATTATTCACTAAAATAGAAGCATTTTTTGGTGTTTTTCTTAAAAGCCCATAACCAATTATAACCATTCTCATAATCGATTATATATTCATAACAGAGCGTGCCTTTTTGTGTTTTAAAAGCCAATAACCGATTATGGCTTTTGATATAATCAGGTATGGAATGTTTTAAAAACACAAGATTCTATTTCTTCATGTCATAACCGATTATGTATATCTCATAACCGGTTATGGTGAAACGCAAAACACTTCCTCAACGGCTCTATTTGGAACATTTAATGAACCCAACCACCTCTAACGGCTCTAAAATGCTTTGGACTATAAATGAAAGTGTTTTGACATTTATGAAAGGTTTGAGAACAATTTGAAAATCATTCTTGAGCATTGAAAATAAGTTTTATCATCTTTTTCTCCAAATCTCTGTTTTGAACTAAGTGTGTGTGATTCTTTGATATCATAAGCTTCATTTTGTATTATCTACTCTTTGAGAGAGTTTTTATCTTCTACACTTTGTATATTCTGTAAAAGAGAGGGTGAAGTATCCTTCTAGAGAAAATTGTGAGGTATCCCTTAGTTGGATAAAGGGTGAGGTATCCCTTGAGGGTGAGGCATCCCTCAAAAGTTGTAAAGGGTGAGGTATCCATGTTTGAGGCTCAAGCACAAGGGTGAGGTATCCCAAGATGTGTTGAGTGCTCTCAATTGTAAAGGTTGTCTAGCACTTGTTGAAACTTGAACATATAGTGAAAATTCTCGGGTGATTGCTTGAGGACTGGACGTAGGCCACAAGTGGATTAGTGGCTGAACCAGGATAAATCTTGTGTTTGTTCTTCTAAACTCATATATTTACATTTGTGCTTTAATCTTATATGCTTGCTTGAATACTTTCTATCTTGACTTATTTAATTTGTGAGTGAAGTATTTAATCTCATTTATCTATTCACTTCAATCATCCAATAGCTTCAACGAAAATCGATAAACAAACGTTTTACGAAAGATTTGATAAAATATTTTATAAACTCAATTCACCCCCTCTTGAGTTTGAGGCCATTTGGTAACAAGTGGTATCAGAGCTAGACTATTGTGTAAATGACTTAGCAGCTTCAAGAGAAAATGATGGCCTCCTTAAATGATTTTTCAGAAAGTTCTTCTATCTATAGACCACCTTTTTTCAATGGGGATGGGTATGCTTATTGGAAAGAAAGAATAAAATTTTTTATTGAAGCTATTGACTTAGATGTGTGGGATGCTATTGAAAATGGTCATTTTATCCCCACATAAGTTATTAATGGTGTAAGAGTTAATACACCAAGAAGTGAATAGACCAATGATGATAAGAAAAAGGTCCAATATAATTTGAGTGCCAAAAATATCATTACCACATCCTTGGAGTATGATGAGTTCTTTAGAGTCTCAAATTGTAAATTTGCCTAAGAAATGTGAGACACTTTACAAGTAACCCATGAGGGTACTAGTGAAGTGAAAAGATCAAGGATTAATACTCTCACTCATGAATATGAGCTTTTTAGAATGAGCCAAAATGAAAGCATTTAAGAAATGCAAAAACGTTTTACACATATTGTAAATCATCTTGTTTCATTGGGAAAGACTTTTCCTAATGAAGATCTTATTAACAAAGTGTTGAGATGTTTGAGTAGGAATTGGCAACCTAAAGTGACGACTATTGCGGAGTCAAGAAATCTCTCAACCATGACCCTAGCCACACTTTTTGGTAAGCTCTAAGAACATGAATTGGAATTGAATAGACTCAACCAAAGTGAGGAGCTTGACAAGAAAAAGAAGGGGATAGCTCGCAAGGCCACTTCCTTCATAATCAATGATGACGATGATGAGGATGATGAAGATGACTTGGAAATAAATGAGGAAAATCTTGCTCTACTAGTAAAGAAATTCAAAAGATTCTTCAAGAAGAATGAAACTCATAGAAGACCTCATTTTCTCCAAAAGAATGTCTATCACAAAGGGAAAGGAACCTCATCCACTCCTAAATGCTATGAATGTGGAGAATTGGGTTATATAAGATGGAGTGCCTACTCTATCAAAGTAAAGTGAAAAAATATCACAAAAGATCCTCAAGGGAGAAGAAAGAAAGAAGAGCCTACATAGCTTGGAATGACAATGACATGGATTTAACCGATAGCTCGGACAATAAGAAAGCCAATCTATGTTTGATGGCTAGAGGTGAAGAGGAAGATGAAGATGACATAGAGGTAACATCCTTAAATTCTGAATCAAACTCTTCCCCTTCCTATGATGAATTGCAAGAAGCATTTGAATAATTGCATAATGAATCTATGAGGCTTGCAAAAATGATTTCATGTTCAAAGAAAACAATTTCCTCATTTGAAAATCAAATTTCTGCTTTAAAAAAAGAAATTGTGGAATTGAAATTAGAAAATGAAACTCTTGGGTTAATAGATGCAAATTCTTCATGCATAACATGCTCTTCACATAATAATGCACCCATACCCTCATATTACTCATCATGTAAAGCATTTGAAATTGAGATTGAGGATTTGAAAAACACTCTTTCAAAATTTACCTTTGGAAGAGATAATTTGAATGTATTGTTAGGGAAATAAAGATGTATTTTTCAAAAGGCTGGTTTAGGGTATAATCCCAATAACCAACAAAAGTTTCTCAAGAATTTCTTTGTTTCCTCAAACACATCAAGTAGCCACTTCATCAAATGTTTTCATTGTGGAAAGAAAGGGCATAATGCCTCTACATGCAATGTTAGAAAGAACTTGAACACTAAGGTTGAGACTAAAATAATTTGGGTCCCCAAAGGCACCTTGCCTAAAAATAACACACAAGGACCCAAGAAAAGTTGGGTACCAAAAGCCAAAAATTGAAGTGTATTGTAGGTGTGCGTGAAAGGCCAAGAATTGGTTGTGGATTTCTTGAAAAGTGGCTGTTCCAAACACAAAACCAGAAATTTCTTCAAGCTCTCTTCCTTGTCTCCAAGAAGCTTGGACTTGTAACCTTTAGTAAAATGGAGACTTGGTTTATGCTTATCTAGCTTAATTTCTTGAAAATATCTTTACATCTCTCGAATATGCTAGTTTAGTTTGCTTCTTGTTTAAAATAGCATATTTGATGAAAATATCTTTGAACATCACATATTAGATTAATCATACATCTAATTTGCTGTGTAATTCATCATTTTACTGCATAATATGTAATTTTCTGCATAATGAGCAATTTTGCTGCATAATTTGTCAAAACGTGATATTTTGTTGCACAATATGTAATGTTGCTGCATAATATGATACTTTGCTGCATAATTTGTCATGTTATTGCATAATGTGATACTTAATTGCATAATCTATCATTTACTGCATGATATGTCATTTTGACGCATAACTTATCACTTTGTAGCATAATTTGATAGTTTGCTGCATTATTGAACTCCATGCATAATTATCTTACTTTAGTCATTTTTAAATCTAATACTAACTTGAGCGTCAGAGTTTCCCCCAAGTTTGTTTTGCAGGTACTTAATCCATGCTCAAGTCCCTCAATCATCCAACCTCAAGTTCTTACTGAAGAAATTGGATTCAAGCTCCTTCAAAGGAGTATAATCAATTTTTAAGCTACATTTAAGGTGTTTAGAGGTGATGAAATAAGGCCAAGTCAAGAAGCTCCTTAAGGATGATACAAGTTGTTGACATATTGAGGGCTAAATTCATGAAGAATTTTTTGATTTTGATGGTGAATAACAAGTGTAAATGGTCTTAAAGGATGAATTATTGAAGACTTTTTCTGGTATTGGAAGTGGAATAATGTGTTAAGAGAAGGAAATAATCCGTTATGGGATAAAAATAACCAATTACAAGACCCCTCTAATCAATTATGGAGGTATTTTGAAGTTCTTGGAGACCACAAATAATCAATTAGGACCATTTCCTAATCTGTTATTTAAGCTAACAGAGGCTCAATCTATTTGAGGATAAAAAAAATAACCTGTTAGGAACTTTTCCTAACCTGTTATTGAAGCAAATAGAGGCTCCATATATTTGAGATCCACGAAAATAATCTGTTACGTGTACCCCCAAATCGATTATTCAATGTTACAAAAGGTTCATTTTCCTTATCTCCCACGAGCTAATCGATTAGCTCTCTTCCATAACAGGTTATTGTCCTAAACCGCGAGCTTCTCATTTTATTTCTCTTCACTCTAACCGATTACTCCATGTCCTAATCAATTATTCACACTTACAGAGCCTCACATTTTTTAATTTCAACAAAGCTAATCGGTTAGCTTATGTCTCTAATCGATTATTACACTAATTAAAACAACAAAATGTGCTTTCCCCTCACCATTCACAAAAACCCAACCTTCATGGTCATCTTCTCCCTCTTTCACCCACTCCAAATTAAACTCCTCCCAGCAGCCTGTTTCATAATTCACACCCCCTCTTGAATAGCTTTGCCGCACCATTTTTTTCTGCATAATGCCATTAATCTTGTTGCATAATGTGACAAATTTTTGCTGCATAATCTAACTTTCACTGCATAAATTGGTCATTTGTTGTATAAATTGGTCATTTTGCTGCATAATTTATACTTTTGGCTGTATAATGTATAAAATAGTGAACATTTGCTTTAAACTCAATATTAATTTTGATATGATATGGCAATGCATGTTCTATTTTGATGATACCATTGTTTAACATTAATATTTGCATTTACTATAAACATGATATTATTGCAAATAACTTCACTCTTTGTCAAAATTTATATATTGTATATCTTTTTTATTATGACAAAAGGGGAAGAAGTTTATGAGTCATTGAGGAAAGGTAAATAACAAGGTACAAATTCAATGATCTTGGGATTCCAAAATTAAGGGGGAGCTGTGCAATCTCTGATGTAATCACCTCTTGAAAAATAGAGGCGGAGTAAGTCTCTAATACACTTTTTGTGAATTTTAATTTATTTAAACTAACTCTTTTCTCAATGAATGTTTGTCATCATAAAAAAAGGGGAGAATGTAATTGGTATTGACTAAAGGAATGGTTTTGATGATAACAAATAAGAAAGGAATGGCAATGCATTGATCAAGCTCCAAGAATATGCAAGATTAGCATATAGGGTTTAGATCTTGTGTAAAGGTAAAAAGAATTACACTAAGCTAAAATATGTTTTCAAATATTTACAAATGGTTTTTTACATGCCAAAATGCCCAACAAACAAGTTTTGAAAAGCTAATCATGGTAGTAGTTCATTTCTATGAAAAATAGCCAAGTTTGTGTTTTATAAAACTGATCTTAGGTTACTCTTTTGATCATATCTTTTAAAATACTTTGAGTTTTGTTTTGAAACTTATTTCATATGAAAATAGACTCAAAGATCTTTTCGATGAGTGGTCATTTGCTTAAAACAGATAAGAAACGGAGAAGTTATGACCATTTAAAGTCAATTTTCAAAACTAGAGCGCAATAACCGATTAGGGATTTTCCCTAACCGATTATTCACCCTATCAGGAGCCATTTTCACGTTCTAAATGCTCCTAACCGATTAGGAAATTGGCCTAACTGATTAGTATGATAAAATAATCAATTATTCACTAAAATAGAAGCATTTTCTGGTGTTTTTCTTAAAAGCCCATAACCGATTATAACTATTCTAATAATTGGTTATATATTCATAACAGAGCGTGCCTTTTTGTGTTTCAAAAGCCAATAACCGATTATGGCTTTTGATATAATTGGTTATGAAATGTTTTAAAAATCCAAGATTCCATTTCTTCATGTCATAACCGATTATGTATATCTCATAACCGATTATGGTGAAACGCAGAACAATTCCTCAGCGGCTCTATTTGGAACATTTAATGAACCCAACCACCTCTAACGACTCTAAAATGCTTTTGACAATAAATGAAAGTGTTTGGACATTTATGAAAGGTTGGAGAACAATTTAAAAATCATTCTTGAGCATTGAAAATGAGTTTTATCATCTTTTTCTCAAAATCTCTGTTTTGAGCTAAGTGTGTGTGATTCTTTGGTACCATAAGCTTCAATTTATATTATCTATTCTTTGAGAGAGTTTCTATCTTCTACACTTTGTATAATCTATAAAAGAGAGGGTGAGGTATCCTTCTAGAGAAAAGGGTGAGGTATCCCTTAGTTGGATAAAGGGTGAGGTATCCCTTGAGGGTGAGGCATCCCTCAAAAGTTGTAAAGGGTGTGTGATGCGTGAGGATATAGTGATTAAAATTCAGATAAAAATCAGTTGTCAGGCCCACCAGAAAATAAAAACCTTACAACTAGTTGTAGTTAGTAAGGGTCGATCCACAGAGAACCAATTCAATTAACATTATTAAATAATTTCCAATTTAAACTCTAATTAACAATAAATAGTAAAAAGGGGGGTTTTTGGAGTTTTGATGAACAATGAACAGTTTCAAAGACAATAACAATAAATAAACTGAAAACAACAATATAAGAAAATTGGTTAAGAGATTGAATCCACCACTAGATTTATATGATAATGTAAATCCACATATCATTTTATTCCAACATGCTCAATTATGTTCTTACGCAATTGTGAGAGTAAATCTCTGTTTTCCTTACATGTTGGCCAATTTAGCAACCGCTCAAATCAACTCCTAATCACTGATTAGTCATAAAGCAACCGCTCTTACAACTATCCAACAATTGCATTAAGATTTAGAAAACCAATTACACTAAGATCTAATCACACACCGGGATTAAATTACTTAGAACATATATTTCTCTAGATCTACTACCACAACCGCGCATAATAAACCCAGATCTACCACTTTTATAACTGGCAAATAGCACAAAGATAATTGTACCCACATGAACATCATACATTCCACTAGATCTACTACCGCAACCGCGTATAATAAACCCAGATCTACGACTTTGAAAGTGGGAACAAGTACAAAAACCTTCATACCAACAATAGATTCAGAAATATATGAATAAAAACATAACTGTATTGAAATAATCAAATATGCAAGATTCACAACATCAATACTAGTGGTTTCATCACCCCCTTAACCAAAGGAGGTTTAGTTACACATAACTAGAAGGAAATCACAAGAAAAACTGAGAGAAAATGAAGGAGAGTCCAACCCCCCCATGATAACCAATGGTGCCCTTTTATAGAAGTCTAGGGTAACAAAATGATAAAGGTGAGTGGATGGATGAGTGGGTTAGTGGAGTGGAGTGGTTGAGTGGATTGGTTGAGTGGGTGAGTGGATGAGTGGGTTGGTTTGAGTGGAGTGGATTAAATATTGGTTGAGTGGGTTAGTTGAGTGGATGAGTGGATGTGTGGTTGAGTGGAGTGGATTAAATATTGGTTGAGTGGGTTAAGTAGTTGAGTGGATGAGTGGAGTGATTTGGTTGAGTGGGTTAGTTGAGTGGATTGGTGGAGTGATTTGGTTGAGTGGGTTAGTTGAGTGGATTGGTTGAGTGGGTGAGTGGAGTGGAGTGGTTGAGTGGTTGAGTGGATGAGTGGATGAGTGGAGTGGAGTGGTTGAGTGGTTTGGTTGAGTGGGTGAGTGGAGTGGAGTGGTTGAGTGGATTGAGTGGATGAGTGGAGTGGAGTGGTTGAGTGCGAAAATTCCTTGGTCTGACTTGGAAGCCAAAAACGACCGATTATACTTCAGATTCATGAAAAGTACTCTTCATGAAAGTTGTAGATCTTTGTCTTGGCTATAACATGCATATCTAGATCGTCCAATTTGGCTTCCTACAGCCCAAGATATGACCCAAATACCACAGGTTGCTCAAACCCAACTTCAGCACCTCTGTTCCGACTTGCAAGCCCAAACTGACCCATTAGACTTCATTCTTTCAAAATGTGTTCTTCATGAAAGTTGTTTATTTGGGTCTTGACTATCAACTATCCAAATTTTAGCCCATCTTCATTATTACAGCTTGAGATATGATTTTATGAGTGCACACCATTCGGATTCTAGTGACAGAACCCGTATTCTGACTTCCATGTAAACTTAGGTCCCTTAGACATCTGTTTAGGACTTCGAGCTCTTCATCAAAGTTGTAGAGCTTCTTCTTAGCTTTCCTACAAGATAAAATTCATGATTATCAGATATCAGGAACTCAAGTTATGGCCAAAATACAGAAACAGTGTAAAATCTCAATAATGCTAAAAATATTCAATTAAGACCAATTTGAGCTCAAACTCACAAAATCATACTAAACTCAATCAATTAAGAATATGGAGAGTGTAAATGACTAAACATAAGGGTTTCTTAATGAATAAAATATATGATTATCAAATTCCCTCACACTTAGCTTTTTGCACTCCTGGGCAAAACTCAAGACCAAAACAAGGACATAAGAGATTAACAAAATTTTAAATTCTAACGACATTCAAGAGCCCAAAATTTTACAATCAAGAAGAACAACCAAAGGTTCAAGGGATCAAAACATTCATGAGTTAACAATTCTCCACATCTCAAACCAACAAGCAAGGTATCTTCAATATGAATCGAGAATGATAGATCTTCACAAGATTCCCTCTCAATCTCTCAAGTGTTTAAAAGGTAGGTATTTCACTCAATTCAACCATGAAAATTGCACTACCATAAGCTTGCTTATCTTCTACTTCTCCACTACTCAAAACACATGCATACACAAATCATGAGGACTTTATTCAAGGTTGTAGTGAGGTCAAGGTAACAGAAGAGGGTAAAATGGATATGAGAGGATAAATACCAAAAGAGAATAAAAGCAAATGAGAGTGAGTTCAAATAACAAGTATAAAAGTTCATCCCAACTCTAATGTATAACCCTTTACATATTCATTTCTCAATCCTTTTTTTATTTTATATATGAACATAACTATATACATACATTTTTTTTTCTCTTTTTTTTTTTTTTTTTTTTTTTTTTAGGCACTCTTTCCTTTTTCAACAACCATTTTGTACACACACCCCCACACTTGTTCAAAAACTCATCCATTAACCAAGCTAATGTTCTTTTATTCCCTAAGGTAAAATAAGAACACGATTTTTCATTTAAGGTACATAATGAGATAGAAACAAGGAATGGTCAAATAAGCTCAAAGGGGTTAAGCAAAAGAAAATATACAAGGTTGGCAGGAATCAGAGAATTTCCAAGAAGTCAAAATAGTGCTTGATATCATATTGAAAATAAGGTTGGCTATTTGGTTAAACTAGCTAATTAAGAAAGAGGGTCTCAATCATGTTCATGCATGCAAGTGAAATGTAACCTTAAAAAGAATCAAAGCAAGTTCTAGAGTGGTCATTAACATGAGTGAAAATCACACAAGAAAGAAGAGAATGGCATAAATGTTAAATCCATCCATTAGGCTCAAAATCTCACAAGGTATGCATCCATCAAACTCAATTCATCAATTTAATCATCCATCACCAAGCATATCAGTTCAAGAAGGGAGAAAAGTTATTCAATCATGCAATGAAACTTTTTTTTTTTGAAATTAATTTTTTTTTAAATAAAAATTTCTAAAATCTCTCCCCCACACTTAATTTAAGCATTGTCCTCAATGCGAAAGAGAGATATAGAAAAAAGTAACACAACCTGATAAGAAATGAATCAACGCCAAGCAGAAAAGAAGCACACTGTCAGTGCCGCATCAGACCCTAAAAAGAAATCAAATAATAAAACTTTAGTACTTCCACAATTTAATACTAATTAATTACTACCTAAAAACAAACTCCTTACTCTGCCACCAATTAAGATGCGTCTCAAGAGTAAAATTATTTACTCTTTACTCTGCCATCCCTAATTACTAAATTGATGACAAATACAACAAACATATTAACAAACACACTCCCTTTTTTTTTTTTTTAAAAACATAGATAGGTAAATGATAGAATATATTACCTATTGCTGCAATTACTGAAAAGAAAAATCTCACACAAATTTAAACAAAAAAAAATATGATAAATAAAACTAAAGATAAAGGAAAGTTATAGATGAAGTGACAAATCACACTCTTGCTCCTTGCTGCCTCCCTTGCTGTTGCCTCTCTTGCTGTTGCCTGCTGACCAATCTATCTGAGCTGTTACTGGATCAGGTTTATAAACAAAAACTTCTAATTTATCAATCAACTCATCAACAGTGGAAGCAAAAATAAGGAGTTGTCTGGCCGAAAGTGTGACAAATTTCTGTTCCACAGCATGGTCAAGAAAATATAACAAAAGATCAAAGAAATTATTAACATTCAGCAAACCTATGGGTTTATGGTGGATGTTCAGTTGAGCCCAAGAGACAATTTGAAAAATTTCTTCCAAAGTACCAAAACCACCTGGTAAGGCTATGAATGCATCAGAATTTGCAAGCATTGTCTTCATTCGTTCATCCATAGATGATACTTGAAGCTCCTCCCCAATTGTTTTTCCAATGATATTCTGTTGAGCTAAAGGTCTAGGAATGATACCTAAAACCTGACTGCCTTTTAAATGAGCAAAGAAGTGATACAAGCCTTCATTAACCCAATGCTGCCTCCCCCATATACTAAATGAATTTTCCTCGCAACAAGTGTTCGACCAAGAGTGATTGCTGCGTCTACATACTCTAAACCCTTCCCATAAGTTGACCCACAAAATACACAGATATTGATAAGTCTACGAATAGAAGAAGAAGAAGCTCCCTCCATTTTACACTCACACTCCCTTTGAATGATTTTAAGTTGAAGGAAAGTGAGGGAAATGTAGTGTTTAAATAGGGAAGAGAATAGAAAAAGTAATGATAGCACCTATATGGGTAGGTTGGCTGTTGTCAGAAAAAGTTTGAAATTTTTTTTTTTTGACTTCAAGAAAACCATCAGGGTAAAGAAGTCTAGAAACCCCCGAAGGATCCTATCCAAAGGATCGTCTGTCCAAAACCAAAATTCAACAAAATCATACAAAGATAAAATAATAATAACAAATGATTACATACCTTTATGTACAGGTTTCATGGTAGATCTTTATACTGCGCGTCATGAGTGCAATAATACCAAGACGACTCACCAATCCTGGGCATTCTTCTCCCTCCCGCTTGTGGGATATTTTGGATTGAGCTACGACGCCACTAATTAAAGTGCGTAAATCTGACAGCTACCACCAACGACCACAGCCAGTGAGAGGTCGCTGAAGAGCCCATGGCATTAAATCACAGGATCCAGCTTAGAGGCATTGTCACGCGAGAATGCAAACACGGGACGCTTCTTTCTGTCCATCAACAAGCAGAGCCTTTGGTTAAAACTTGGGAATGCTTGCGCGGCTCTCTGCAGAGCATGGCACACAAACCTTATTTATCGATCGACGTGCGAAGGTCCACCCGAATCAATGACGGGTCTGCCACTCTACTGGCAGGGGCTCCTAATCTAATTAAAGACCAAGTACAACCGAAGTTTCGCCTTTTTTTTTGTATTTTTTTCAGTTTTTTTTCTTTTTTCTTTATATATAACAAAGGTGGGGTAATAAACCAACCACCAAATAAATAAAATAATAATAAAAATAATAAAGGTGGGGTTATAAACCAATCACCAAATAAATAAAATAAAAAAAATAATAAAGGTGGGGTAATAAACCAACCACCAAATAAAAAAAATAACAAAGGTGGGGTAATAAACCAACCACCAAATAAAAAAAAAAAAAAATAACAAAGGTGGGGTAATAAACCAACCACTAAATAAATAAAAAAAAAATTTAAAAATGGTGTGGTAGAAACCAACCACCAAATAAATTAATAAGCAAAAAATAAATAAATAAATAAATAACAAAAATAAATGACAGAAAATAAATGACAGGAAATAAATAAACGACAAAAATAAAAAAAAATAAATAAAAAAAATAAATGACAAAAATAAATAATAAAAAAAATTACAGAAAGTAAAAGGGAGAGGTCCCCCTTTGTTAGTATGTAAAAAAAATAATAAAAGGGAGAGATTCCCCCACTTTGTTAGTATAAAAAAAAAATAAAAGGGAGAGATTCCCTCCATGTTAGTAATTACAAAAAAAAAAATAAAAGGAGAATTACCCCATTTGTTCAAAAAATAATAATAATAAAATAAAATAAAATAAAAAGGAGAATTAACCCCACTATTAATATGTACAAAAAAATAGAAAATAAAAATAAAAATAAAGATAAAAATAAAAGGCTAATTTTTTTTTTTTTTTTGGTTATATATATATATATTTTTTTGGTTTTTTTTTTTATTTTCATTTTTTTTGTTGTTTTTTTTTTTTATTCATAATGCGGATGGAGAAGGTTCATCACCTCCACTTCTGCATTCTCTGGAAGTTCATGATATTGTTAGAGGCGGTGTTTATTGGCCTTATCAAGTGAGGTAGGTGAAAAGACTCCACTAGGATCCCATTGTTTGAAACATGATGACCAAGCTATAGTTAAGACAACATGATAGCTTTCACCGGGGTCCCATTGGTTGAAGTATGATGACCAAACTGTAGGTGAAATAATATGAGAGCTTTCACCAGGATCCCATTGATTGAAGTGTGATGACCAAGTTATAATTGAAACAATATGAGAGCTTTCACCAGGATGCCATTGGTTGAAGAGTGATGAATAAATTAAGCTTGCAGCATAAGGGCTTCCACCAGGGTCCCATTGGCCTTTATTTTCCTTGGTTTCACCACTGAAAAGTAATATGTGCACTTGATCAGCTTCATGTGCATTGTTTTTATTTAATGATGGCCCAAAAACAAAGTCCACTTCAGTAGTGACTGTCATCGAGTGCTCTTCTTCCTTTTCTAAAAATTCTTCCATGACCTGCAATTTCTCCTCCCTTTGGATCTTAGAATCTGCTTTGCAAACAAAATCATCAACTTTCAAGTCTGCAGAAATCTCAGCACAGCTAGCACATATTATATCAGTACATGAGTGGCAATGAATATAATTATTGAAACCAATAAAATCAGGAAATTCATCACACAACTCATCATGTTGCTCCTCCACTACATTTAGAAGGGGTTCAAGATTACTTACCTTAGGGGTTTCAGAGTTTTTCCCTTCCTCATTTACCTGTTTAGGCTCTTGGTCTTCTTCTGTAGTGATTTGTAGAGGAGAGGTGGGTTCATCTAACGTCTTCTCATTTTGCAATATGACAGCACTAGGATCTTCCATCACATCCTCTTCGGGTTGTGAAGGAAGTCTTTCAGAATTTAGGCTCTGCATATTACTGAGTTCTGTGGCTAACTGCTCCAAAGAGTTTTGCATGTCATTGATTGCGGCCCTAGTTTCTTGCTGGAAACTCTGTAAATTGGCCTTTGTTTCTTGTTGGAAACTCTGTAAATTGGCCCTTGTTTCTTGTTGGAAACTCTGTAAATTGGCCTTTGTATCTTGTTGAAACTGTATAGTATTAATGACAAATTGTCTTATTAGTTCCTCCAACGAAGGTTCAGGCTGCCAAGGATTTTGAACTTGCTGCTGTCTCTGAGGGAAATATGTTTGCCTCTGCTGAAATTCTAGAAGTTCATAGGATGGAGGTTGATTATGAGGTTGTTGTCCATAACTCAAGTTAGGATAGTCCCACCACTCTGGATAATATGTATTGGAGTACGGGTTGTAGTTATCAGAAGGTTCAGAATATCCCCATACTGCCTCTACCTCCTCATTTGTGTCCACTAGGAAAGTAGGACACAAATCAGTGATATGTCTAGGTGATAAGCAAATCCCACAAGCATCCATGATCAATGGACATCAACACCTACAAGACACTCAGAAAGAAAACATCAAAAATAAAAAAAAATAAAATAAAAATCAAAATAAAAATAGAGTAAAAATAGGAAATAAATTAATAGTGTAATTGAAAAATTGGCTCCCCGGCAACGGTGCCAAAATTCTGATGCGTGAGGATATAGTGATTAAAATTCAGATAAAAATCAGTTGTCAGGCCCACTAGAAAATAAAAACCTTACAACTAGTTGTAGTTAGTAAGGGTTGATCCACAGAGAATCAATTCAATTAACACTATTAAATAATTCCCAATTTAAACTCTAATTAACAATAAATAGTAAAAAGGGGGGTTTTTGGAGTTTTGATGAACAATGAACAGTTTCAAAGACAATAACAATAAATAAACTGAAAACAACAATATAAGAAAATTGGTTAAGAGATTGAATCCACCACTAGATTTATATGATAATGTAAATCCACATATCATTTTATTCCAACATGCTCAATTATGTTCTTACGCAATTGTGAGAGTAAATCTCTGTTTTCCTTACGTGTTGGCCAATTTAGCAACCGCTCAAATCAACTCCTAATCACTGATTAGTCATAAAGCAACCGCTCTTACAACTATCCAACAATTGCATTAAGATTTAGAAAACCAATTACACTAAGATCTAATCACACACCGGGATTAAATTACTTAGAACATATATTTCTCTAGATCTACTACCCCAATCGCGCATAATAAACTCAGATCTACCACTTTTATAACTGGCAAATAGCACAAAGATAATTGTACCCACATGAACATCATACATTCCACTAGATCTACTACCGCAACCGCGCATAATAAACCCAGATCTACGACTTTGAAAGTGGGAACAAGTACAAAAACCTTCATACCAATAATAGATTCAGAAATATATGAATAAAAACATAACTGTATTGAAATAATCAAATATGCAAGATTCACAACATCAATACTAGTGGTTTCATCACCCCCTTAACCAAGGGAGGTTTAATTACACATAACTAGAAGGAAATCACAAGAAAAACTGAGAGAAAATGAAGGAGAGTCCAACCCCCCCCCATGATAACCAATGGTGCCCTTTTATAGAAGTCTAGGGTAACAAAATGACAAAGGTGAGTGGATGGATGAGTGGGTTAGTGGAGTGGAGTGGTTGAGTGGATTGGTTGAGTGGGTGAGTGGATGAGTGGGTTGGTTTGAGTGTAGTGGATTAAATATTGATTGAGTGGGTTAGTTGAGTGGATGAGTGGATGAGTGGTTGAGTGGAGTGGATTAAATATTAGTTGAGTGGGTTAAGTAGTTGAGTGGATGAGTGGAGTGATTTGGTTGAGTGGGTTAGTTGAGTGGATTGGTGGAGTGATTTGGTTGAGTGGGTTAGTTGAGTGGATTGGTTGAGTGGGTGAGTGGAGTGGAGTGGTTGAGTGGTTGAGTGGATGAGTGGAGTGGAGTGGTTGAGTGGAGTGGTTGAGTGGTTTGGTTGAGTGGGTGAGTGGAGTGGAGTGGTTGAGTGCGAAAATTCCTTGGTCTGACGTGGAAGCCAAAAACGACCGATTATACTTCAGATTCATGAAAAGTACTCTTCATGAAAGTTGTAGATCTTTGTCTTGGCTATAACATGCATATGTGGATCGTCCAATTTGGCTTCCTACAGCCCAAGATATGACCCAAATACCACAGGTTACTCAAACCCAACTTCAGCACCTTTGTTCCGACTTGCAAGCCCAAACTGACCCATTAGACTTCATTCTTTCAAAATGTGTTCTTCATGAAAGTTGTTTATTTGGATCTTGACTATCAACTATCCAAATTTCAGCCCATCTTCATTATTACAGCTTGAGATATGATTTTATGAGTGCACACCTTTCGGATTCTAGTGACAGAACCCGTATTCTGACTTTCATGTAAACTTAGGTCCCTTAGACATCTGTTTAGGACTTCGAGCTCTTCATCAAAGTTTTAGAGCTTCCTCTTAGCTTTCCTACAAGATAAAATTCATGATTATCAGATATCAGAAACTCAAGTTATGGCCAAAATACAGAAACAGAGTAAAATCTCAATAATGCTGAAAATATTCAATTAGGACCAATTTGAGCTCAAACTCACAAAATCATACTAAACTCAATCAATTAAGAATATGGAGAGTGTAAATGACTAAACATTAGGGTTTCTTAATGAATAAAATATATGATTATCAGTGTGGTATCCCTGTTTGAGGCTCAAGCACAAGGGTGAGGTATCCCAAGGTGTGTTGAGTGCTCTCAATTGTAAAGGTTGTCAAGTACCCGTTGAAGCTTGAAGATATAGTAGAAAATCTTGGGTGATTGCTTGAGGACTGGACGTAGGCCACAAGTGGATTGGTGGCTGAACCAGGATAAACCTTATGTTTGTTCTTCTAAACTCATGTCTTTGCATTTGTGCTTTAATATTATATTCTTGCTTGAATACTTTCTATCTTGGCTTATTTAATTTGTGAGTGAAGTATTCAATCTCATTTATCTATTCACTTCAATCATCTAATAGCTTCAACGAAAATTGATAAACAAACGTTTTACAAAAGATTTGTGAACATATTTTATAAACTCAATTTACCCCCTTCTTAAGTTTGAGGCCACTTGGTAACACCTCCAACTCCCTTTCCTGAAGCATCAGTCTCTAACACAAAAGTTTTTTTAAAATCTGGGACAACTAAGACAGGTAATGATGTCATGACAGTTTTCAACTCCTCAAATGCTGCTTGAGCCTCTATTCCCTATTTAAAACTGTCTTTCTTGAGCTGCTGAGTTAAGGGCCAGGAAATCTTGCCATAGTTTTTCACAAATCTTCTATAGTAGCCTGTGAGGCCTAAGAAACCTCTACGGCCCTTGATATTAGTTGATTGTGGCCAACTTTGCACGCCTACCACTTTCCTGGGGTCTGCTGTGACCCCTTTCGCTGAGATGATGTGCCCTAAATATTTTAACTATTTTTGGCCAAAAGAACACTTCTTCCTATTTACCAATAGCTTATTCTCTCTTAGTAATTGCAGCACCATCTTGAGATGTTTGCCATGAGTTGGTTGATCCTTGCTGAAAATTAGGATGTCATGAAAAAACACCAACACAAACTTCCTTAGATAAGGTTTCAGCACCTTGTTCATTAATGCTTGAAAGGTAGAAAAGGGACATTAGTTAAGCCAAAGGGCATCACCAAAAAATCATAATGCCCCTCATGTGTTTGAAAAGTTATTTTGGGAATGTCAGACTTCTTATTTCTAATTTGATGATACTCAAAATTTAGGTCCAATTTAGAGAAAATGACTGCCCCTCCTAGTTCATCTAGCAACTCATCAATAACCGGTATTGGAAATTTATCTGGTATGGTCAATTTATTTAGAGCCCTATAGTCCAGGCAAAATCTCCACCCCCATCCTTCTTCCTGACTAAGATAATCGTGCTAGAATAAGGACTTGTACTTAGTCTGATTATTCCTGTAGTCATCATTTCATCAATAATTTTCTCTATTTCATTCTTTTGGTAATAGAGGTACCTGTAGGGGCGTAAGTTAGGAATGTAGGCTCCTTCCTTGAGGTTGATGGCATGATCTTGCTCACGGTTGGGAGGTAACTCTTGTGGGGTCTGAAATAAATCCGTGTATTCCTGTAGAATTTCATGAATATCTTTTGACCATCACTCCTTATAGTGCTCCTCAGATGGCAATTTTTGATACTCTATGTAATACCCTTCTCTTTCATCTCATAAAGCTTTTAACATGGCTTTAAAAGATGCTTGAGTCTCATAACGGGATGGTTCTCCCTTCAATGATACCTTATTTCCATCCTTCTCCAGTGTAAGGTAAGGTCTCTAAAGTTGGCCTGTATGTCTCCTAGGCTTTCCAACCAGTCCATTCCCAAGATTGCCATAGCCTCTCCTAATTCAAAGAGAAAGAAATTTTGTTGTATATCCACCCCTTGGATTGACATCTTCATATTGTTAAATACTCCCTTGCTCCTCACCTTACAGCCATTGCCAACTTCCACTGTGTATTATGGCGTTTCTTCAACTGGCAAGCCCAACTCCTTCACCAACTCCTTTGAAATGAAATTATTAGATGCTCCATAATCAATGAGTACTACTAATTGATGCTCCCTAATTTTTCCCCACAACTTCAGAGACTTAGAAGAAGTTAATTCCATTATACTTTTCATAAATAATTGTAGAGCTTTGTCATTTAGTTTATGCTCTAAATCCTCCTCTTCTATATTAGATTCCCCTTCATTATCCTCATCTCCTTCTAGCATAAATAGTTGGTAGTGTTTTAATTTACAAATATGCTCTCTGCCCCACCTTTCTCCACACTTGAAGCATAACCCCTTTCTACTCCTCTCCTGAAGTTCTTCTTGAGATAGCCTCCTAGGTCATGTGTGTTTCTTTTCTTTAGCCTCCTGCGTTATGTGTGTTTCTTTTCTTCTGCCACTCCGTCAGGGGGTTTAGGTTCTGCTAGTTGCCTTGGACTAATGTTGGATATTGGTGCTATTTGATAGTAACCCTTTCCACCTTCAGATCCTCCATATGGTCTGAACCCACTTTCTCCTTGCACTTTTTAAAATGGAATTCCTCCTTTCATAGATGACCCCCTTTCTGTAAGGCCTAAATTTTTTTTCTTCAATTAGCTTAGCTCTATCCATGAAGTCTGTAACACCCCTAAATTTAATAGCCATGACACAATCGTCATTGTACCACGGTCACTAAATTTTTGGCGTGCTACAACTTCTTCATATTACTTTTCCAAATTTGAATATAATTTTTTTTATATATATATAAAGGAAATATGAGCCACGAATGAAATAATACATAAGTCAATGTTAACAGATATGATTCAACAGGATATATGCAAAATACCATACGTAGGACTAAATTAATTAAGTTAAAGCATACAGAGCGTGGCGCATTTCTCATACCACTCACAATGAAATACATCAAGATTTACTTCAAAAGGTAAATATATTAAAAATACACCATACATAACTAATGCAGAAGAAAACATAAACTACCCATAAGACATCCACGTCTACGGAGTTGGGTACTCCATCAGATCCACCTCGGGATCCTCCCTTGGGTTGTCTGAAAATATAAGGACAGGACCGAGTGCAGTCCCACGGGCAGCTGCCCTAGCAGCTGATGCCATGGAATCCTCATCCTCTCTAGGGGTGTGAATCGGGTCACCCCATAGCTCCTGGATAGGCAAGGTGAACTCCAGATGTACTGAAGTAGTAAGTGTCAGAACAAGATCTCCATCGCGGGTCCTCCTTATGGTCAAGATCAAGTCTCCAACATATCGTACACGCTGTCCAACCCAGTCGACTCGCCACGCAATGGTGCCACCGATAAACACAATCCTAACAAAACTGATGGAACCTCTTCTTGACGACATCCTCAAAAGCAAGAGATCAATACCCAGTAAAGTCTAGGAAAAACAATCTCGTCCCCTCTACAGTCTTTATCCAAAATAGCACATAGAACAAGAACAGTACAAGAAAGAGGTGAGATATCCTACTTCATTACCAATTATGGCAGTAAGAAACATAAACGGCGTAGGACGCCCATATAGCATAACAAAATAATAAACAGTATCAAGAAGTAGATATTAAGCAGTTTAATAGTTTTAGGTAGTATATCATCAATAAGATAGCAGATCCAATCATCATATAAATTAAATGTCAAACAATGTATTGACTCACTATGCACATGTACATGATATCAAAATCCTACTCCATGGAGCTAGACACAAACATCGGAGTGAATGATCATGGAGACATGCCAGTATCTCGTCCGCCTAGGACCAAGTGCTTCCAGAAACAGTCAATCAATAATGTTGTGCATAAGGCTCTATACAGTGGCATTCTTGCAAGATCTCGATATAGGACAGTACCCGGTCAGGATCATCGGTGCGTTTGCATCGGTTTGTCCCACGGTCCAATGGGGCTACCAACTACCTGCTGTGAGACGCCCGCGCCCCGACGCCTCCAAGGTCAATAGCAGGACCCACACTAGTCTATTCACACCCATACTAAGGTGTGATTCAACTCCTAGGCAACATGGCCTTGACAAATAGTCCATTGGACTTTCACAATGCATGATGACTCCATGCATATATCATGTATGTTTGTCATTACATACTTTTTCACAATATGCCTCAATTGGCCAAAGTAAGCATCGACACATCATTGGTTCCTTACATGGACCCACAATGAATATTATTAAGTCCTTTAAGTATGCATTATGCTTTTTGAATGCATTATGAACTTGTACTTGAATTTCTACATTCTTCTTAGTAATTTTCTTTCTTTGGGGGAAATTGTCTTATAATGCTCAATTGATTTCCATTACTTTAATTAAATAGTTCCTCACTTAAATTTTAATCTAACCATCTTAGAATAGATTGAATTGGGCTCTTTCGATATTCTTACTTTTGTTCATGATCTTCCATTAATTATAATTGTCCTAAGTCTTTGAGCACTAATTCATCTTTTGATCATTTCCTTTTTATGAGTGCCTATTTACGTCTAAATGTGTAGTTGATTTAAGTTCACTTTTATTTGATGTTTCTTGGTCATTAAGTTCCTTATTTTAATCTTGGTCATACTTACTTATAGAACTATTTCAAAGATCTTTCCCCAAGTCTTACACATCCTTATTTGTTCTTAAAATCCAAAGAGTTCCTTTAGGTTACGAAATTAATTTCTTTCCATTACACAATCCTCTTACTTATCCAATTGATTAATTAAATGTCATAATTGTATGAAGTCGCATAATTAGGCCATTTTCAACCCTAGAAGCTGTGAGCCTCCCTAAGTCTTAGGATTCCAAATTTTCATTGCATTAATTTCATATTGTCCACTCGTTATAAATTTTCACCAAAAATCCTAATTTAGGGCCCTAAGGCTGTGAGCCTCCTAGAGGTAATCTAGGTCATTTTATTCCATTTTAGGTTTCCAATCCATACCAATCAAACCAAACAAATTAAAAAAAAAGAACATATTATGATCACATTCAAGCATTAATCCAATTTCAAAAACACTAAATTATGCAAAATCATCAAACAAAGTAAGCATATAAAGACGGATTCCTCCATCAACAAGCACACATGGTTCCCTCACCACCATAAATGGTTGAAGTGAGTAATCTCCCTCTTACCTAAGGGAGAATCACGAAAATGACTACTACTTCCCTCTTAGTGATTTCGATTTTGGGGTCTCCAAGAACCCTAAAATCTCCAACACAAAGAACCAACATTATACATGGTAAAGAATGGATCTTTGGTCTCCATTGAGACCCTAGAGCACGAAAATGAAGAGAAAAAGGAAGAAAGATGGAAGCTTTACCTTAAAGCTTGAAGCTTTGTCTTGGATGACAATGGAGGAAAAGTTGGTTTTTGAAGAAAACTTTTCAAATAGAAGTTGTAGAGGTGGTTGAGAGGAGTATAGAAATGGTGTTTGTGAAGAGGAGGAAGAAAGAAAATGGAGGTGAAGATGGAAAATGAAGAAACTTTCTAAGTAAAGAAGGTAGAGGAGGTAAAGGTGAGTGTAGAAATGAGCTTGGTGAAGAGAAAAGATGAAGAAAAATGGTGGAGGATGGGCTACAAATTTCGTAGTTATGGAGGAGGGTAGAGAGAATGAGGAGAAACTTGAAGAAGATGAAGATTAGAGAGAGAAAATGTATGGGAAAGTGAACATATTTTTGTGTGTGTGTTAGGTTAAGTGTGGGAAGCAATTTTGCTTCCCATTATGCCCATGGGTCCACGACAATGAGAGGGAAGAGAGGGGTGGAGAGGCTTCTCCAACAAGCCAAGGGCATTCTTGTCCTTTGGTGGTTAAAGCATCTCAAAGAAGCTTTGAAGAAAGTACACAAATTTGAATTAAAGTGGATTTGATTTGACATAAAGTGGATTGTATTAGGATAAGGTGATAGGATTCCTAATGCATGCTATTACCCAATGGATAATTGTTACAGTTGACAGAAGTCAATGTCAATTGTCCAACGGATAAAATTACACAGCGATTTATCGCTCTGTCAGATCAAATTTCTCAAAAAACATGAAACCTCGTAAACTGTATCCAGCCTCGGGTTTAGTAAGATCCCCCGTCGATGTTTTCACAGTTCAAGGTTTACCAGCCTCAGGGAGAATATTTCATTTTCCCCGGCTCCGCTCAGTACGCACATAAAACGAGGAATATACTAAAATATTCAACGTTTCAAGAAAAATCTTGAAAAATTCCTAAAAATCTCAAATATTATAAAATAATTATTTATAATGAATGAGATAATTTTTGGGATGTTACAACTCTCCCCTTCAAAAAGAAATTTCGTTCTCGAAATTTGATCTATCTTAGAATACACGTGGATATGATTCCTTATAGAATGTTTCCAGATCTTCAGCGCAATCCCAACAACTAACTTTGAGTTTTTGTGTAGAGTAACTCCCTTCATATGCCTTCAGTTGTCTTGAAGCACACGCTACTACACCTCCTATCTGCTCAAGCTCATGTTCCAAAATCTAACGCAAGGCATCAATGGGTATCTCAAAATGTTCGTTAAGATTAGGCAGAATCAACTCTGGTAAGGTAGTTGAGTGTTTCTTCAACCCTTGAAAATTTCCTTCGTATGCATCGGTCCACACAAAATTTGACTCTTTCGTATGAGTGAGATGAGAAGTCTTGCCACATTGGAAAATTCTACGACGAGTCTCCCGTATTAACCAACTAATTCCATCTGGCTACGAATCTCTGTTATAGTCGTCGGTCTTTCTCATTGAAAAACTGTTTCGACTTTCGATGGATCCACAACAACTCTTTCCTTTGAGATCATGTGACCCAAAAGTTGAATTGTTTCTAACCAGAATTTGCACTTGAACAACTTCACGCATATCTTCTTCTCCTTCTTCAGGATTTGAAGAATCACTACGAAAGGTTCAGTATGCTCCTCTGAACGTTAAGAATAGATCAAAATATTGCTGACCAAGACAACGACAATTTGTTTTTAATAGGGAAGAAGATCCTATTCACGAGATCGATGAATGTCACCGGCGTGTTCGTTGTATGGTACGATGCTACCAAACACTCGTAGTGCCCATAACGTGTCCGAAAAAGCCGTTTCAGAAATATCTACTACCTTCAAGCGAACTTGATGATAGTCCAGAACACCAGCTGATCTTGGGAAAAATAGTAGCTCCCTTCGGTTGATCTATCAAACTAATTAACCTTGACTTTAGCATGAAATGTCTCACAGGTCAATTCTCATGTAATCACGTTGCATTCGGCACTATGGTTTGAGTTGAGTTCGGGAACATCTTTTCTCAATTGAAATACACTAGAAGCATTATAAGGGTTAGAAGGAAAAGATAATAAAGTCACTTGGTATACTGTCAGGCTCATCCAGTGAAGAACGTGACATGATGCGATAAGATTTAGGAATGAGTTTCATGGATTCAAATCCAAGAATCTCCGCTTCAAGAAACACTAAGGTTCTATCGGAATAGAATGGCGAGATATGGTTAGAAAATAACCAATCCCCTTTTTGAGATCAAGCCTATTCATAAAGAAAGTAGATAATTGAATTGGAAAAAGGAAGTTCCAATTTCTAACAACAATAGGATAGTTTTAAACAAACTTGTGTAATGAGAGCAGGCAGTAAACCAGAACAGTAATATTCAGGTCGAAAGGAAGTAAATACACAGACAACCCAATCTCAAAAACAAACTCTTAAATTTTCATTGAAATATTTCAACAAGATATGGCTGGAAGATAACCAACCCTTTTGTTTTGATACCATATCAGATTTACGAAGAAGGTAAACAAATCCAATTAACAGAAAAGACCCAGTCTTTAATAGACATAGGTTAATTTAAACAACCAGGCTACCAACAATAGGTTCCTAGTAGCAAAAGTGGAAATGTCTTGGTCAAAAGATGTCGAAGATACAAATGATCCTAATAGACTCATACAATCATATGTTACAAGGAAATGGGTTATCCCCAGAATTATACATTGAAATTATAGGGTTATCTACTGTAGCGCAGTCCCTTTCTTCATTTCGGTCTTCAGTCTGGGTGGAGGAATTAACTCTCCCTTGTTCATGAGATTTTGAGGTGCATACATCTCCAACGGAAGACTTCATCCTATGCAAGCCGTAACACCCTTGTGGGGATGTCACATTTATGAATGTAATAAAATAAAATAAAATAAAACTCTTACCCAAGTTGTAAAACATTTGATACTTAAATAATATTTGTGGTAAATTTTTTTTCTTTTATACTTGTAACATTAAATAAAATAACACAGAACACAAAATTAAACAAAGTATAATCACGCCATAATATACATATGATTTTTCTTTAGTACACACATAATTTACAATTACAAGTATTTAACAAAGCAGTAAAGAGTTAACACAAAACTAAGACATAGTATTGCCCAAGTGCATCTCACAGATTTCTAACCCTCCGATGGATCATCCTCAGAAAGATCATCGAAAGTCAGAGCTCCTGGAGGTCCCATAGTTCTACGGACATGAGTCCGGGCTGTTGACTCGCTACTGAGCTTACTAGGTACATGGAATACTCCCTGCCAGTAACGCCTAAGAGTCAGAGGTAACTCTAAATGTAAATATAACATAGTAGTGAATATGACATCTCCATCATACTCTCTACATAGGGACACAGTCAAACGTCCCACGTATACAACTGTCCCTCTATCCACTCGCATACGCCAGGCCTCAGAACCTCCGTGAAACTCAAGTCTCACAAACCCGAAGAATCCCGGCAATGCCCTGATCTCAAGATCAGTCTTGATGATAAGGATGGTCCACTGGCTCTTCTTCCTCGTATAGCTTGCCCGGCTGTCGCTCGTCCGGATACTCTATTTCAAGAGGCTGATCCTCTTCTTCCTCAAACTCTTTACGGAAATAATATAATAATATCGAGAAAACATATAGAGAGGTGAGACAATCTACATCACTACCCGCATGGCAATAAAGAAAACAACAGTACAAAACAATTATCACAACAGTACATACTAATATATCATGCATAATTTTTAACAAAGTAATACATATCATTATATCACATGCATTATTGGAAAGCAATAAATCATACATTTCATCACAGATTATGGTAAGCAGTAAAATGCAAATAATGCATGAACACACACCGACTCGTTCCTACTCCATGGAGCTAAACACGGATATCTGAGAGAATGATTCGAATAGAAACTAATAATACTTTGTGGCTGCCCAACCAAACTATTGCACTGTTAAACATTGTGTCTATAGTCCACAGTCCAAACATCGTGTAGTAGTACACAGTCAATACACCGTGCACTACAGGCATAGTACGTAATAGTCTCCTCAAGATCTCAATTAATAATAGTGCTTGTCAAGATCATTAGTGTGTTGCCCGTTACCACGGCCTAGAGGAGCAACCCACTGTCCCCATGTGGAATTCTCCGCACACTAACGCCTCCAAGTTCGTAAATGAACCACACTACGCTTATCACACCAAAACACGGTGTAATTCGTCTCGTCAATCAAACACCAATTATCAACCAAATTGGCACAACACTCTAAGCATGATCTAAAATTACAAAAATACCCTTATTATCCAAATTTTACTATAATTACGAAAATACCCTTAGTCATAAAAGACCAAAGTATAGTACGTCCCACCTGACAGTTCTACATCACAACATGTCCGGGTCCACCACTTTGGCCCGACAGCAAAACTCACTGTATCGTTCAATCGCGTAGGAATTTTATCGCGTTTTCACAATCTCGTCATTTTCTCAAAAGTTTTTAAATCGCGTAAAGATATTTTGACATTTTTAAACATCGCGTAATGTTTTTAAATCATTTTCTCAATCGCGTAAGATTTTTAATTCATTTTCTTAACCGAATAGCTTAAAATTATTATTTTAAATATGTGTAGACTATATCTAATACATTTGAAATACGTAGAGTATTTTTCTTGTGTTATAAATATAGTATGGAATCTTTTTATTTTATTTGTCTGATTTTAGTAAATTTCGGCAGCATTTTGCCTATAAAATCAGTATAAGGTATTTTTTGACGTTTTCCACTAAATATAGTTCATTTTATTTTTACCCAATAATTACGCTTTGAAACTTGCTAACGCGCTTCAAAATTCATAAAATGAGCTTTACGTTAGTATTTTTCAAGCGTCTGATTTTAATTCCTTCTTAAACTAAATTCTGCTAAGTTAGAATTCTAGAACCAAATTTATTCTTTTTGTTTTCTCAAAGATTCATTGGAATCAATTTGTTTTGTAAATCCATTACCTAACCCATCTTAGAAAATAAAATGGCATGTTGGCCAAAATCGAAAATAAAATGGCATTCAATTATACACTAAATGGCATGTTGGCCATAATTAATCAAAATCATTCTTAAACTTATTATTTTACCTAGATTCATTAACTCATTGATTTAGAAAATGGTTGAGAATATTTTGGTTCTCTGTTTGATGTAAGGCTGTGAGCCTCATTCTGTGTTCTTTGGAACACTCATGCAAATCGTTACATGTTATTCACATCCTACATTAATAATTATACAATTATAAGCACATGCAATTATATAATCACATACAATATACATAAAATATATTTTAAAGCTATAGACATGCATAGCAAAAATAAATCACAAATATGAAAGCATTTAAACAATCACACAAATAATGAAAACAATAAAACAATCACACAAATGAATCCTTATGGATTCGGTACACACAAACAAATCCATTTTCCCATCACCACTTAGGGTTGATGAGATTAAATCTCCCTCTTACCTCTTGAAGACAATTAATCGGTTAGTTTCCTCCTTTGTTTGAAATTTCGTGTAACTCCCTAAAATTCTTTAACAATTAGTAAAAAACACATACAAGGTTCAATATTGAAAAACCATGGAACAATCATGGTTAGAAAAATTAGAAATCAAACTTTGAACCATAGAAACAAAAATTACCCTTAAGAAAGTAAGCAAAAGGTTTGATTTTGGACTAGATAGAGCAGGTTTTTGGCAAAACTTTGTGAATGAAAAGTGTTTAGAATATGATTTGGGTTTAAGAAAAGCTAAGAGGTAAAATTGTAGAAGTTGGTTGGTGGTATTTGGGGTGCTTGGCCGAATAGAGTGAGAGAAATGGAAGAGAAAGTGTGCATGGGTTCTTGGTATTTTTGGAGAGAATGGATAGCTTTGTTTTAGGATAAGTGAAAAGTAAATATTGAGTGTGTAATTGAGGGGGCTGCTGCCGTGAGTGAGTTTTGGGTGAGGTTGAGTGTTTAATTTTGCTAGGTAAATATCTAATAGTGTTCACATTAGTTAAGCACATGGTTTATGTCATTGGATGGTTCAAGAACCATGTAGAACTTAGCCACCAAGCCTCCCAAGGCTGCTGCCCAAAACCGTGTGGCTCCTTGGATTTTAGGGTCTTAATTGCTTTCAATTTACACCTAATTACATGCTAATTAATTAGGTAATTAGTTAGGTTAATTATCCTACTAACACTTAATCAACATTCTAATCACATAACTAATTAGTTTAATATATTTTAGCATATATTATAACCTTTAAACAATATTAAGATATTTAATTAGTATTTAGATCATAACTAATTAATTAGCTACTAACCAAATTCAAGCCACTATGTTTGACTTAATCCTAACCTTTGGTTTCATCTTTAATTCCTAGCCCTAGATGTAATCTAAGGTAGATATTGATTAGTCATAAATCTTGAATTATAATCTCACCATTGATTTGATCAACGGTTGAAATCAAAGGCTTCCTAACTAAGTCTTCATCCAACGGTCCAAATTAAAGTCTATGCTCCTTTTGTTGACCTATTCTTATTAGTTCAAAAAGTCACGCCACTTTCGTTGACTTGCTTTCATTGGCTAGAATTTGTCTTGTCAGAATCGTTGACTGCTTTTCCTAAACGCGGGTCTCACAGACTTTTAAAGATCCATGATCATTTTGAAGCAGATTTCTACTGTTTTTGAGACAATAGGCATTGTAATATAAAATAATATTATAATAATATAAAATTATTTTATTGCACAGTTAAATCCTAAAAATTACGAGATTAATATATATATCAATCAGAATTGGGTTTAGTAAGATCCCCCAGCTCCAATTAATTAAAATAAGATTTTTTCGGCCAGAAAATTATTATTTCCCTGGCTCGAAGCAAATCACATACAACAATCAAATGCACTCACGAAACAGTAAAATTTAATTTACTACTCACAGAATTCACAAAACAGTACATTTCAGGATAATATAGTAATTATCCCAAAAGTTGAGGTGTTACACAAGGTACAATTTCTCGCCACGTGTCCCGGTTTTCTGCACTTGAAACAAATTATTCCTTTGATCGTACGATGCCTTGTTAAATGGTCCTTTCCGCACTTCTTACATTTCGATAAAGGTACCAGTTTGGATTTACTACCACTCACATCCCCTTTATACGTTTGTTGTTGCTGTTGTCCCTTCTGTTGTCGCGAATAAAGTTTTCGCTTAAACTGATTGATCATTCTTTTATTCCTCCTTTGGAACTTAGGTAGTTTAGAGTTACCCAAAAATTGACTTTCTCCCAACAAATTCTGAACCTCGACTTCCAACTCCTGTTGCTATGCAGTCCTTAGATTCCGTTGTACTGTTGCTTTAGCCATTCCCTACATTGCTCCCATAGTCGCATCCACCCCTTTGTTGTTGCGCTCCATATTCCTACGCGTACGTCTTCCGCGAGCCATTGTCTTCCTTCGAAAACAGACAGTCAGGAATAATGGACGCAAAAAGTAACCATTTCAGACAATATTGTCTCCTTTCGGAAACCAAACACAAGGAGCCACACAACACAACAAGGGTGAAAATGCAAACAAATCCTAAACAAGTTCAGTCATACTAACTGAGCTTCTTATTAAAAGAACTCCTATTCCCTTAATACGCCTTTGTGAAGTCATAGTTTCCTGTCCACACAGAACATTACACATTGAGTGGGCCAATACTCAATATCATGTAACTATGCAACAGTGGCTAACAGCATTCAACCTATGGCAAACCATGCATTCTTTTCCCAAACATCTCTATCAAGAGACAAGGAAGCACACAACATACAAGGAAACTTCTAACATGTCTAAGCATAGTCAGTCCATACCCCGGCTCAACAAGATGAACTGAGCTCTGATACCACCTAATGTAACACCCCTAGATTTAATAACCATGACATAATCATCATTGTACCATGGTCACTAAATTTTTGGCGTGCTACAACTTCTTCATATTACTTTTCCAAATTTGAATATAATTTTTTTTATATATATATAAAGGAAATATGAGTCACGAATGAAATAATACATAAGTCATCGTTAACAGATATGATTCAACAGGATATATGCAAAATACCATACATAGGACTAAATTAATTAAGTTAAAGCATACAGAGCATGGCGCATTTCTTATACCACTCACAATGAAATACATCAAGATTTACTTCAAAAGGCAAATATATTAAAAATACACCATACATAACTAATGAAGAAGAAAACATAAACTACTTATAAGACATCCACGTCTACGAAATTGGGTACTCGGATCCACCTCGGGATCCTCCCCCGGGTCTTCTGAAGATATAAGGACAGGACCGAGTGTGGTCCCACGGGCAGGTGCCCTAGCAGCTGATGCCATGGAATCCTCATCCTCTCTAGGGGTGTGAATCGGGTCACCTCATAGCTCTTGGATAGGCAAGGTGAACTCTAGATGTACCGAAGTAGTAAGTGTCAGAACATGATCTCCATCGCGGGTCCTCCTTATGGTCAAGATCAAGTCTCCAACATATCGTACACGCTGTCTAACCCATTCGACTCGCCACACATTGGTGCCACCGGTAAACACGATCCTAACGAAACTGATGGAACCTCTTCTTGACGACATCCTCAAAAGTAAGAGATCAATACCTAGTAAAGTCTAGGAAAAACAATCTCGTCCCTTCTACAGTCTTTATCCAAAATAGCACATAGAACAAGAACAGTACAAGAAAGAGGTGAGATATCCTACTTCATTACCAATTATGGCAGTAAGAAACATAAACGGCGTAGGACGCCCATATAGCATAACAAAATAATAAATAGTATCAAGAAGCAGATATTAAGCAGTTTAACAGTTTCAGGCAGTATATCATCAATAAGATAGCAGATCCAATCATCATATAAATTAAATGCCAAATAATGTATTGACTCACTATGCACATGTACATGATATCAAACTCCCACTTCATGGAGCTAGACACAAATATCGGAGTGAATGACCAGGGAGACATGTCAGTATCTCGTCCGCCTAGGACCAAGTGCTTCTAGAAATAGTCAATCAATAATGTTGCGCACAAGGCTCTATACAGCGGCATTCTCGCAAGATCTCGATATAGGACAGTGCCCGATCAGGATCGTCGGTGCGTTTGCATCGGTTTGTCCCACGGTCCAGCGGGGCTACCAACTGCCCGCCGTGAGACGCCCACGCCCCGACGCCCCCAAGGTCAATAGCAGGACCCACACTAGTCTATTTGCACCCGCACTAAGGTGTGATTCAACTCCTAGGTAACATAACCTTGACAAATAGTCTATTGGACTTTCACAATGCATGATGACTCCATGCATATATCATGTATGTTTGTCATTACATACTTTTTCACAATATGCCTCAATTGGCCAAAGTAAGCATCAACACATCATTGGTCCCTCACGTGGACCCATAATGAATATTATTAAGTCCTTTAAGTATGCATTATGCTTTTTGAGTGCATTATGAACTTGAACTTGAATTTCTACATTCTTCTTAGTAATTTTCTCTCTTTGAGGGAAATTGTCTTATAATGCTCAATTGATTTCTATTACTTTAATTAAATAGTTCCTCACTTAAATTTTAATCTAACCATCTTAGAATAGATTGAATTGGGCTCTTTCGATATTCTTACTTTTGTTCATGATCTTCCATTAATTATAATTGTCCTAAGTCTTTGAGCACTAATTCATCTTTTGATCATTTCCTTTTTATGAGTGCCTACTTACTTCTAAATGTGTAGTTGATTTAAGTTCACTTTAATTTGATGTTTCTCGGTCATTAAGTTCCTTATTTTAATCTTGGTCATACTTACTTATAGAATTATTTCAAAGATCTTTCCACAAGTCTTACGTATCCTTATTTGTTCTTAAAGTTCAAAGAGTTCCTTTAGGTTACGAAATTAATTTCTTTCCATTACACAATCCTCTTACTTATCCAATTGATTAATTAAATGTCATAATTGTATGAAGTCGTATAATTAGGCCATTTTCAACCCTAGAGGCTGTGAGCCTCCCTAAGTCTTAGGATTCCAAATTTTCATTCCATTAATTTCATATTGTCCACTCGTTATAAATTTTCACCAAAAACCCTAATTTAGGGCCCTAAGGCCGTGAGCCTCCTAGAGGTAATCTAGGTCATTTTCTTCCATTTTAGGTTTCCAATTTATACCAATCAAACCAAACAAATTAAAAAAAAAAACACATTAAGATCACATTCAAGCATTAATCCAATTTCAAAAACACCAAATCATGCAAAATCATCAAACAAAGTAAGCATATAAAGATGGATTCCTCCATCAACAAGCACACAAGGTTCCCTCACCACCATAAATGGTTGAAGTGAGTAATCTCCCTCTTACCTAAGGGAGAATCATGAAAATGACTCCTACTTCCTCCTTAGTGATTTCGGTTTTAGGGTCTCCAAGAACCCTAAAATCTCCAACACAAAGAACCAACATTATACATGGTAAAGAATGGATCTTTGGTCTCCATTGAGACCCTAGAGCACGAAAATGAAGAGAAAAAGGAAGAAAGATGGAAGCTTTACCTTAAAGCTTGAAGCTTTGTCTTGGATAACAATGGAGGAAAAGCTAGTTTTTGAAGAAAACCTTTCAAATAGAAGTTGTAGAGGTGGTTGAGAGGAGTATAGAAATGGTGTTTGTGAAGAGGAAGAAGAGAGGAGGAAGAAAGAAAATGGAGGTGAAGATGGAAAATGAAGAAACTTTCTAAGTAAAGAAGGTAGAGGAGGTAAAGGTGAGTGTAGAAATGAGCTTGGTGAAGAGAAAATATGAAGAAAAATGGTGGAGGATGGGCTGCAAAATTCGTAGCTATGGAGGAGGGTAGAGAGAAGGAGGAGAAACTTGAAGAAGATGAAGATTAGAGAGAGAAAATGTGTGAGAAAGTGAACATATTTTTGTGTGTGTTAGGTTAAGTGTGGGCAGTAATTTTGCTTCCCATTATGCCCATGGGTCCACGACAATGAGAGGGAAGCGAGGGGTGGAGAGGCTTCTCCAACAAGCCAAGGGCATTCTTGTCCTTTGGTGGTCAAAGCTTCTCAAAGAAGCTTTAAAGAAAGTACACAAATTTGAATTAAAGTGCATTTGATTTGACATAAAGTGGATTGCATTAGAATAAGGTGATAGGATTCCTAATGCATGCTATTACCTAATGGACAATTGTTACAATTGACAGAAGTCAGTGTCAATTGTCCAATGGATAAAATTACACAGCGATTTATCACTTTGTCAGATCAAATTTCTCAAAAAATATGAAATCTCGTAAACCGCCTCCAGCCTCAGGTTTAGTAAGATCTTCTGTCGACGTTTCCACAGTTCAAGGTTTACCAGCCTCAGGGAGAACATTTCGTTTTCCCCGGCTCCGCTCAGTGTGCATGCAAAACGAGGAATATACTAAAATATTTGACGTTTCAGGAAAAATCCTGAAAAATTCTTAAAAATCTCAAATATTATAAAATGACTATTTATGATGAATGAGATAATTTTCGGGATGTTACAAAGTCAGACAAAGAGTTCAAATCATACAGTTTCAACTCAACCTTTAATTCCTCCCTTAACCTGTTCAAAAAGATTCCCTTCATCACCGTGTTGTCCCCGATCTTGACTAGCCCTGCAGCTAGCTTAAACTGTTCACAGTATTCCATAACAGTTCCCGTTTGTTCGATGCTCAGTAGAGGTTCCAAAGGATTTTTGATAATTCCAGGCTGAAACCTGCGAATTATAGCTTCCTTGAATTAGTTCCAACTGGGATTGTACGTCTGGTCCTCCCACCATTGAAACTAGTTCAGTGCTCTCCCTTCTATACCCACCATTACTGATTCCATCTTCTCATTTCCATTCACCTTGAAGTAATGTTCCACCCGATTGATCCAGCCATATGCATATTCCCCCGAAAATACCAGAATCTGTAATTTCCTACCTCCTTCATTCCTTTCCGGAGGTCGGCTTCCTTCTGAAGACTTTGTCTCTGAACTCTGAGACCATTCTCCGTCTCTTTGAGAAGAATTCCACCTTTCCTCTGGCCCGGCCTTGCTTCTCTTGTCTCTGTCCATGCCATCCTCTTCATCACGCAGTGGGGATCACTTCCTGTAGCGTGATCGTCCCCTGGAGTTTCCCTTGTTTCTCGCTTTGAACAAGCGCACCAGCTTGTCCAATTTGGCCTCTATCTTGTCTTGTTTCTTCAGACTTTCCATCAGACTCCTCTCTACTATTTCTAATCGTGACTCCATGTTTGCTCTGGTATTGACCATCAAAATGCCCAAAACGAATAGCTTTGATACTAATTGATAGGTACCAAACAGATTTAATAACAGAAATTACTAACACAGCAAGATGAACTGAGAATTCCAGGTGATAACAACTGAATTTGTGTATTCTTGGAAAAGAAAAGTAACAAAATTACAGAGAAGAAAGAAAAGTAGCTCTAGACAATGTAGAGTGTCTAGTCCCTCCTATGCCCAACCCAATCCTTGCCTACCTCCGTTTCCCTCCCTTAACAGCATATAAACCATTCTAACAAACTTCCACTCACTTTTCCCACCCCACCTAGGCCATCTCAACAGTTAGTTACTGCCTGCTGTGACAATCTCTTTCTAGTGTAAACTTTTTTCACTTTTGGGCCTGGGCCTCTATCAATACGGCTTGGGTCTCGATCATATATATATATATATATATATATATAGCCTAGACTTTAGTCCATTAACAACACAAACTCTTAAAATATATAGTGCATGAGATTCTCTTCACTGTGAGGTTTGAGGAGAGTTATTTGTACGTGGCCTTACCTCTAACTCCTAAAACAGGAAAGGAACTAAAAGTTTATTTATGCAAATTTGTACAATGCTCTCCAGGACAGTAACTAGTTTAATATTACTATTCTCATTACACTGTCTGCAATCAACTGACACTTCTGGCCTTCTTGATTACAATTTACACTATATATTGGATACACAAGCTTCAAATTGCTTAAAACCAATTTAAATAAACACAAATAGATGACAAAATAAGAGAAGAAATCAAAATTTGTGTTTTTTTACTAACAAAGTTGATCCAGAACATGAAATCCAAAAGGATAGAGTCAATTTACATGACAAAATGTCATCTGAGATTCACTTTTTGTATTACAATTGGTGGGCATTCACACTTCAATTGGTATCCAGTGAATGATGAGGGATCTCACATGTTAAAAATATTATTCCCTTTCAGCTATTGCCTGCCCCTTTTACCTCAGGATGTCTACAGTACAATCTGTACATGTATGAGAAAATCACCTCAACTGTCTGAGTCTATCTCGCGAAATGGGAGTGGAACTGCCTTCACTGCCCGGAAATGACCAGCGTTGTTTAGATGTTCATTCTCCAACCTGTTCACAATGAAGTTATCAAGTTCATAAGTGATTTTCTGATTTTATTGACGATTTCACTTCTGTAAAGAAAAAAATCATCTTAAAAAGCTTGAAGTTTTAAGATAAGCTATGATTTAACATGAAATCAAAACCTTTATAATCAAGTAGCAAGGCATCTCATAGTCATGAGTCATGACTAAATGAAATTGATGCACTACAACAAGGGCATAATGAAAAATGAAGAAGTGATTTTCAGCTCTTCTAAAATAGTTGAGAAGGCACCTGTAGAAATTCCAATGCCCTCGTCGAATAACCTCCAGTGAAGCTAACAAAAAGTCTAGTAGCCTTGTTTGAACAGGACCCACTTTAAGATGCATGAGAGTCTCCACCCAAGCCAATCTTAGGACAGCATTTAATGCCTGAAATCCGATATCCCTGTCTGATTAAGAAAAACTAATTTATGATTGCAATGTTCAGATCAGAAAGAGGTAAAGAGAACTTACAATAGACATGTAGTATATGTTTTTATTCTTTAGAATTAGATCATCTCTGAGCCATGGGTTTCTGGAGTTGGGATTAAGAAATCCCCAGTCCTTGACAAAATCCCAGTACAATTGATAAACTGTGGCCACCACAGAAGTGATTAAAACTATAGCAAACCATAGATGGTTATCTTTCCTGCTATATGTTAATCTAGCCCAGGCTGCAACCATTGCCGAAACATACTTCCCCATGTTAGCCAAATGGTCAACATTAGAGTCATCAAACCATCGTCTTGCACACTGGTAGTGACATTCAAATAGCATGTGTTAGTTGATGACATAGAGTATATGCAGTATTAAAAGAGTTCAATTACCAAATATATCATATCCTCAATTCTTGAAGCAGTTGATTATTTTCCTAAGTTGCTATGTTAATACAGAATCTACATTGCCAGTCAGCATCAAAAGCTTACCTGCAATGCACGCCAAAAATATGGCAAAAATGAGATGATATAGTTTATTTCCGTAGATAGCCTTCCAGAATGGCAGGTCTCAGGGTGGTATGTTTTGAAAACTCTAGCTAAAATGTGACAACCTGCTGTTTCCAAATGCCTTAGCAATGGAATCTGTAACCATAATATACAAATTTATTGTTGATTAGGATGAGTAAAGAGAAGTAGAGGAAAACAAAGGACAAGAAATCAAGAACAAAATCAACTTATTTTAGGCTATAAATATAATAAGATCACCTGGCTAGTTAGTTGGTCAGCCATAAAAAAGTCTACCAACAGAACCTGTAGAAATGATAAATTAAATCAAACAATGCCAAGTTCATTTTCTAGATGACTACATGTTTGGCATATCAATGTATCCAATTGTTCCAAGGGGTCAATCAAAGTTTACCTTATAAAATGGAGAGCAGGCGATGTTGCGAATAACACGAATGAAGCAGAAACGGGTTGGACGATAAAAAATGTCAAATGGGCAAAGGAGCAGAGCTAGGAAAAACTGAAAATGGCAGTTCATAATCAGCACAAAGGTTTAACTAACTCTCAGTTCTTTAAAACTTGAATACTGGAAATTCTATTATAAATCACTTTCCTGAAGCAAACTAAGCTATTTTATCTTTTAAGTAACTTGGAAAAGCAATAATCATTAGACTAACCAGAAGAAGAATTCGAGGAATGCCATCAACTTGGCTAGAAGAAAATCCCGCAGCCCTTAGAAGTAGGTGTATCACCATTGTCCCAACCACAGCCGTCATGAAGGTGGTGCACATCAGAAATGCATCTCTGTGCTTTAGTGCTGTGCTTGGCGAAAATTCAAATATGAAATTATGGTTGATTCTTGTACATTTCCACATGTACAAGTTGCATCCATACATAAACAAGTGTAGGCTAAACAACGCAAACACACTGCACAAATTCATTGTAACCATTAGTGCAGTTATAACATTGTTATCTTTGTCTTCAATTCTGCAGCTCAGATGTTTAACTCAGTTCTTAGAATCTTAATTTTGTTTGATTATGTGAAATTTAATGGTTTTTAAACAAGGATGAGTTAATAAAAGATATGAGTTTAGCTGAAATTAAAACTTGGGAAATTTTTTTTTTATCTTATTTTCACCCATGTCAAGAACTATGCATATATCAATAATTTCTGACATCTAGTAGAGAAAAATTAGTTAAGAGTCCATTGTGCATGTTTTGAACCACATAGCACATTCCTTTATGTTTAAATAATTTTGGTCGATATGGAATAGGATACTAGTATTTTCAATAGCATACAGAAAAGTGATAAAGTCATGTATGAAGTAAGTTCAACTTGGAACTTTGCGAGTTAGCACCTGAAAACAGGATACACGGTTTCCATATAAGCTGGCTCTGTACTATGGGAGAATATACCAGACAAATGGGCCAAGATTGCGTATACACAGAACAAGGACACAGAACAACCTGTACATAACCCTGCAGAGACAGTAACAAACAAAGAAACATCAATACAGGGTTAATATGAGGGTTAAAAAAAAAATCATTTAATTATCCAAATCCCCATAAAAAAAATGAAGAAAGAAAGAGAAAAAAATTGACCCACAAGCTTAGTGGGTCCACCACACGCTGGTCTTAGTGGCCGCTAGCTAGTACCAATACATGAAAATTTTATTTGACTTGTGTGTTGGCTCATGCGGTAATCACATGATAGATATTGCATTACAGTTTGAAGTGATGCTGCTGTCATTAGGCATAAAATACAGGGTTTTGACTTTTGACAGCACTGCTAGAAAATAATGGGATAATGTAATGAACACACTTTAATAGTTTATACATTAATTGTTTAAGTGAATATTAAGGGAAGGTTAAGACTTGAGGAGAGAGAGAGGCATTACCAACAAGGAAGGTAGTCATGTGAGAATCTTTATGCTGTTGGGGTCTTAAAAACTTCATTGCCTTTTTCCTATCATTGTTAGCGAAGTGCTTTGTGAATATGGATTCCACTTCGTCCATTAGTCTAACAACCTTTCAATCAAAATATTATAATGAAAATAACCACCACTTATTAGAAAGCCATAAAATATAACCCATTCTCCTCAGCAAGAATTTAAGAAGGACCAAATCAAAAGGTACTTAAAAGTTGAATAAATGTTTGTTTCCTTCCCCTGCTTCTAAAATAAAGGGATTTTGTGCCCAAAAAAAAAGAAGAAGAGATTTGAAAAAAAAGAAAAAGAAAAAGAAAAAACCAGCATACCTTATCTGAACTAATGAAATGGGATCTCTTCACTTCTTTTAAATAACTTGAAGAAGCCTTTTGGCAAGACACCTGATCAAATGGCAATATAATTATTCATATTGTAGGAATTTCAGTTAAAAGATTAGAAACGCAAAATTAATAGACAATTTGTAGCATAAATAAATTATGTTATGTATCAATGATAAGGAGGTGAATTAAATAATTTATATGTAATTATTAATCAGCATAAAATCAAATGACAATAATGTGTATTGCTACTTGGGCATTATTAAGATAGACAAAATTTGAGGATAAAAGTCCAACTTTAAATTATGATAATTACTAATAAACTTTTGATGCAACAAAAAATAATCACGTGTATATATATCCGTATAGCGGTTCATATATATAATATAGTTTTTACTTAATGATGTGCAGTCAAATTAACTGAAAGAAATATAAAGAAAAGTTAGAAACATTTAATTTCCATTTTAAGATTTATAAAAACAATAAACTGGCTCATTCTTTTATAATCATAACTGGAAAATTATTTTTAAAAAAATTCTAGAAAAATGATTTAACATACCAAGATACTTTTTTCAATAAAATGTCAAAGTGTTTTTTTTTTGGGGGGGGGGGGGAGTGTATGAAATGACTCCACATTTTTTTTTTGGGTTAAATGACTCCACATATTTTAATTAATTCAATCACGGCCGTTGTATCTCCACCCACTACTGAAAAATAATAGTACATATATTTCTCTTTACACATCTCTTGTAGTAATATATCATGTCTCGGTGATCAATATAATCAATATTATGAACTATGAAATAAAAAATAACTAATTTCTGAGATCTAGATATATAGTTTTTGTGTGACAAAGTCGTGTGTGCCATAATGATATTGTTGAATCACAGAATACATGTCATTGTTTGATATGCCATAATCGGACACTACATATGTTGTATTGTGATTGAAGTAGTTAAACATGGATGATTCCTTTATCTTATTAAACTTTTTCAAAATTGAAAAGGTATTTTAAGCAACCAAAAAAAAAGAAAAATCGAGGATATTTTAAAACGGTTCATGCTATTATAAGAGAAGCATGATCCCTGTATTGTTCCCAAAGAATCAGAATGCCATATTTGATTTAAAAAATAAAATCACCCTCAAACGTCCACTAGTTGATAAGTATTGAATATTTAAGTGCTACACACTTTTCTTATGCACTCATACTTGTCAAATAAATTATGTTAAGTTCATATAATTTGCCAAACACTCCCACCATTTGTTAATTAAAATTCTAGTAAGTAGGAGATGCACTATATATGAAGCAGCACTCAAGGATTTAAGCATAAGATATTACCCAATGACTAAAAAGATGGGGAGGGGGAGTAATGATTCTGCCACTATAGGATCTTTAGGTCATGTATGGCGTGAGTAGTCATATATTAATTGGGTTTGGAAATTAGGTTGATTATATCATGGAGTATATTGAGATAGTTGTTAAGTCTCTCACAACCTTCATGTGAGAAACATAATCTTCAATTGCAAGTTAGTTTGAAACATGATGAATACTGTCAGAAAGCACGATTTTTACTTCAGTTTCATTTGCCTTTAATCTTGCAAACTGTATTGAATATGACCCTAGAGTAACAACTGAAAGAAAGAGCTTTTATGTATATATACCCAAAAAGTAACTAACCAAGGAACCAAAAAAAATCTCAAATTCCTCAATGTAATGTTGCAGATGCATGGTACATGTAGTGTCAGGTATAAAGAGGCGGAGATATTTGAGCCATACCTTGTCAAATTTCTTGAGTATCTTTGAAAATGCTACCATATTCAGTGAACTGCCAAAATGAAAGAATGCGGTTAGAAATTGCTTAGTCATGAAAATAGTAATTACAGTAAGTGGGTAAGGCCTATAAAACATCCAGCCAATGAAACATATACATATATTACGTAAAGGAATGAAAAATTCAGACACACACTTGCGTGACAAAAGATATGAAGCTAGTCGGAATTAATACGTAATAATTCTTTCACACGAAGAACAAAATTTTCAGATTTTAATTACATCCTAGCATGTCACTGATCTCTTCATCAGCTATTTCATGTGTAAAGTTGTTCAACTAGTCCAAACAAATAAGCAATGTTTTATGCACCTTCTTTTTCATTGTACCTAAACTTTTTTCAAAGCTTGCTTTTTGCTAACAAATTTTTAAAGGTTAGTGCGCTTAACTAGAAGTGACAGATATCACACTTCTAAGTGACTTTTTTTTTGAGAATATTCTTAATTGATTTTTTTTTTCGGTTTACATTCTTCCATATAGTTTTATTTTGAATTAAGACTATTGTTTTGCTGATGTGATAAAAATTTCTGATTATTGTTACTTTTACATCATATGTCATTGTAACGAAAAAAGTTGAATACAATCATTAAGACAGTACTTATCAAATTAGGCCAGAGAAACAAAATTACGAATACATTTTTTATTTTTATTTAATATAAAATAGGGTTTTAGCATAAATGATGCAATTATTAGGTGTGGAGGACATATATATTACTAATATGAAGCACGTATTTACAAGGATTTCTTTAAGTGATTGTAGTTAATATATTTGCTAGAAATAGGATAAATTTCTTTCGGTTTCTCAAATATATAAGCAGTAACGGAACTAGCCATTCAAGTGATCATGGTTTGAGGGGGCATACATAAGGGGGAAAAATAATAACTAAAAAAACTATATAAAAAATAGTGGATTTTGAAAATTTTGGAAGAGGCCAAGGCCCTCTTATTTTCAAAAGACGGGGTCCCTGTGTATATGTGTGTATTTGTATGCACCAATCATATATAATTCCTTTTACGTTTTTAGGAAATGTCTAATTAAATCATAGATTAAATTTAGGTATTTGAAAATCATAATGAATAAAGACCAGACAAATGATTTTTTAAATTTGGAAGGAAAGTGAAATAAGAAAAGGTTAACCGATAGACTTGACAAGAAAAATCTCCAATTTGAATTTGTTCACCATTTCTTTGAAGTTGTGATTGGATCGATGGGGGTGGCAGTTCACATTTGTTTTAAGATCTTTATAGAAACGTCTTGGCCCATATAATTCAGCAATCACACCAACCTTCATTTACTACATCTACGCAAAATCTTACGAGGTGTTGTGAACCTCCATCTCCATGCAACTCCACATTTGCCCTCCCTCCTTTAATCCTTATCCTTCCATTTCAATTTAAGGCTAACATACCCCACCCCAAATTAATATTCCATTCTTTCCTATGCTTTCCATCTTTCACGCCACTACATATAATACCAATTTTTAATAATAATAATAATAATAATAATAATAATAATAATAATAATAATAATAATAATAATAATAATAATAATAATAATAATAATATGAATGAGTGATTAAATAAATAATAACCTGTAAGTTTTGAGAAGGCCAAGGCCTTTATAGAGCTCTACAAATGCACTTCTAATCATCTTCTCAGCATATTGAATTTTTCTCTTGTTAATGAACTCTCCAGACCCTTCTTTTATTGGATTGTTCACTAAATCCTCCCACAACCTGGAAGTAACAGCCATGATTGTCCGTGTTGGTGTGGTGGCCGGAATATCAATTCTCATTGCCATCTTAGGTTTTCCCTTCTTTGTCTTTACCCTCGTTGCTGAATTCACAAAATTTACACCGTTTCTTTCCAATGTTGTGATTACTTCATCCGTTTGTGAAATTTCTGAATTAGCTTCATCTGATTCTCCAAAACTTTCTGCACAAACAAATATATAATCGTATGCCCCATGATGATATATATGGAGAAAAACATAAATCATAGCATATATATAAAACAAATTTTGTACTTTTCCTTTTTGTAGAAATTATTGCATATTGAGTTACGTGTGATGCTGACATTGTTCCACATACTAGTTCACAAGCTTAGAAACACAATTTCCATACTTCGCACTAAATCAGCAGGCACTTGGAGACATGAGTTTGACAGCATGCATTTTCTTGTCCGCATGCCAAATATCCAATTTCGTGAAGTTACAAGACTCATAATTTTCTATTATTCATACAAATATTAATATTATTCCTTGAAAAAAGATCTATTAACAATTTTATTGTAATAACATATTAAGCATAATTGTAAAACCCAGTCGGTCAAATCGAAAATCAAATGATCTGAATTCCTAGTCAGTACAATTGAACATGTTCATTGTTTCTTGATCAAATTCAAGCACAGTTTAATGAAATGAATAAAAAAAAAGGAGAAAATTGGTGGTTTCGAACCGGATAAATCTATTTTTATAAAAAAAAGACCAATTTTCTATAAGCCCAAAAAATGGTTAATTTTTATATTATTTTCAAAAAATTTATTTTGCCTAATTTTTTTTTTTTGATTGAGCAATGGCTATCAAATTTTTAAAAAAGTTAGTTTTCTTTGATTTAGCATATGACAATATCCTCTCCACTAAACTTTATATAACAAATATATATTTTGAGAATATATAGTGAGATGAGTGTTTATTGTAAGAGGTGAAAAAAGTAAATATTGACCATTGATTATTATATAAATAGTCAAAATTAGAATATAAATACATGTGATTTTTTTAAGTGATTACATAACTTTTAAGTAAATTTTAATCTTGATGTCTCATATATATATATATATAGGAAAAAACTTGGTTTCAACATTGGTTGAAGGAACTCCCTCTAACCTCCTCTAATCCATTACCACGTGTTCATTACTCATTTAATCTGTTGTCATGTGTACATTAACTTAATTAAATGAAATTGAAAGTAACACATGACAACAAATTAAATAAGTAATGAACACATCACAACAGATTAGATGAAAGTTGAAGGGAGTTCCTCCTACCAAAGTTGGAGCCAATTTCTATCCATATATATATATAAAACCAATGAACCAAACCCCTAATCGGTCCAAACATTTGTTCAAGTTTTAAAACTCAACCCGAAAGAATTTATATGGAAAGGAAAAAAAAGAAAAAGGACAAGAGAACTGACCGGAGAAACTGGAATCCCGACCAGGAGAATGAGGGAAAATCCCGTTATTAGAAGCCTTGGACGGTGGATTTTTCCGGCGCCGGTCACCGAGAACTTGCTTAAGGTTTAGCAAGATCTGAAGCTGCTTGATCAGCATTTCTCCTCTCTCAAGAAACTCACTCTCTTGTTTCTTGTAGAATTGGTTTACCTTGTTAAGCTCTTCATCGAGCCTCGCAAAAAACACATGCACCTCATCCTCTTCCGAAAACAACTGTGCAAGCTCAGTTTCATACACTTCTTCTTCGCTGTCCTCCATGGTTTTCCTCCTCACCTGCAACACAAAATATCCATATTTATAGTTAATTTTTTTCCTTTTTTGTTAATGTTTACATTAATTAATTCTTCTGCATGTTTTCTGTTCCTTTTTTTCTCTACGGTGCACAATGGTTTCGTGATATGATATGTGAGCAATAGTGCCTTCCTAAAAGCGCCAAAACCGTTTTCCCTGGCTTTCGTGAGAGAATGAGAAACTCCCAAAAAGAAAAGCACAAAAGGGTTTCAGAAAAAAGGGCCACTAAAAGTCACTTTAGAGTCCTCAATAATGCCATTCTCACTCCCCACGTTTTTGTTTTATCTTCTTGACAATCATTTTATGTACTCACTCCTTTAATTAATATTCCTCACTTAGAAAAATTAAACATATATATCGAGTTCATTAATTAGTATAACTCAAATGTCAAAGAGATCATCTCAAAAAATAAAATAAAATTCAAAGAGATAACATTTAGATGTATAAGGAGTTAATTTTAATTTCAATAGTTCATAGATAAATACAATCAAAATTAAAATATGCCAACATTATAATCTCATGCATATTACTGTTTTATCAAACATGAGCTCGGTTTGGATTCATCGTGACCTATTTATATTTGATTGGACCATAGAGTAATAAAAGGTTTTAAATTGTCGTGTGCAACTTGAATAGAATGGACCATTGCAACGCATTACGTTTTCTTGGTTTCATATTACTATATCTATAAATAACTAACGTAGCTGTTAGATAAACGTAATTCAAATCCTTGGTGAGAAACAGATGACTTGAGGAAAGAAGGGTGTTTTATGAGTTTCTGAACACAACAGAACACAAGCTTATATCAGAGAAATGAGTATCATAAGGTAAGAGTTTCTGAAATTCTCGGAACAAAAATGCTTTTTCAACACCTAGAATACGAAATTTGTCTGAAAGACTGTGTTACATGTGAGTATGACTTATTATTCTCGTATATCATATAAATGACTTTTTATTCTGTAGCGTATCTTGATGTGATTAGGGTGTTGTCTGTGTATCAAATTTTAAGTGTTCAAATAACGGAGACTCTTTTCATAAACATTTCTCTGTCTGAAAATGATGTCACCTTTTTATTCCTCTTTTTTTCTGGAATAAGGTTAGGCATGAAGACACACAAAAACAATACAAGACAAAAACACAGAAAATCATAGACAGACGCAGCAGGTTTCAGACATGTCCCTAAAACTACTCATATTTACCGGAAAACACCAAAAAAATGAGCTGAAAACCGCCTGAAAAATAACAACACAAAAAGCACACACAACCCCATTAACTATACAATGATCTTATATTATATTATATATAGAAAAATTGTTAACAACACATTCTTTTGAATGTTATTTTTAATATTTATTTTATTATTAGTTCAAAAACAAATGTTGCAATCATTCCTTCCATGATAATTATTTTAAATATATGAAATGGACTAATAGTAAAATAAGTATTAAAAGGAATGTTAAAAAAAGTGTATTGTTAGCCTTCCTCTTATATATATATATATACTACTTTACCTGAATGATATCTGGTTTATTGTTGTCTGAACTGCAGAACTTGTTGGTGATGAAGCGTAGGGAATCAAAAATGGAGCGACCAAAGTCACCTTGGGGGGCTTCTTGTTGCATGGGAACTCTTGCGAGTTTGATCCTCTTTATCTGTTTCTTGAGCTGCCTGTAGTTGACGAATTTCTCCTTCCATTCTGGTATGAGTTGAGCTTCGAGCTCCTTTGAGAATTTCACCATTTTTGGTTTGTTTGGGATATCGTGAAGATTCAAGAGAGAAGGTTAGTGAGGTGAAGATATAGAAGAAGAGCTATGTTTAAAGAGGATGCGAGATTGAGAATATGATCCAGGGATTTTATAAAGAGAAGAAGCCGTGTGGACAACATTAATTAAGAGATGCATATATTGCTTTTCAGATATGCTTTTACTTAGTGTTTCTCTTTTAAGAAGGATGTGCAATAAATGAACAGTACATTCAAAATACTCCCATTTTTTAAGTGTGTTATATAATAAGAAGAATAAAACTTGAATTCAACTCATTCCCTTCGATCATTTTTTTCAACTTCTTTAATCACTATTTATTTGTTATTTTTAACTTCACTTAATTGAATTAATAGATATATAAAAAATGATTAAAGAGTTGGAAGGAAAGATTGAAGAGAAATGGTTGAACTCAAGTTTTATTCTTTCTATAATAACACGAAAATATGTTGTAGATCTTTATTTCATAAAAAAAAAGATAATGGACTATTTTTATAAATAAAATGTTATATTATAAAAAGAAAAGATTGGCTAATACGGCTAACACAGTCATTGACTTTAAAGTCTTAATGTGCAGAGCGGGCATATATATGGCTTTATAGTGATTTTAACATATGACTTTACAGCCATTGTAATCTTCACCAACGCTAGCCACATAAAAGGAAATAATGAGTCCCTCTATAAGTTTTGATAGTTATTTTATTTGCGTGTCATTTTCTTACATCAAAATATTACAACTTTTTTTCAAGTAAAAAAAGGGGAGAAATACATCTCTTAACACTTACTTTCTCTTACTTCTTTTTATCTCAAAAGGGAAGTTGTAAAAGTTTAATGTAAAAAAATGATATGTAAATATAATTTCTCTAAACCTTTGATAGCAAATAGCTAGTAACCAAACAACCTTCAGTATTGAATCGAGGTTAGGAGTAGGGAAATTATTAATTAAGCACAATATATCATATCAATTTTTAAGTATTTAAATTGTTATTTAACATATATAAAAGTATTTTTTAATATTAATATAATTCTATGATAATTTTCATAATCTTTTAAATGTGTGAAAACATTTTAAAGATTAATGTAATTCTATGAAAATTCTTACAACTTTATATATGTTAAATAATAAGTTAAGTATTTATAATAAGTCGTGTCTAATTAAAAATCACTCGTTGGGGTTAATGCAATGATTGTTGAAGTTCTTGATTGAGTATGGATTTCCTATAGGTCGAGTCTTGAAATCATGAGAAGAAAAACATGCAGGATAACTTAGTTTGCTTGATCGAGTTAATAAAATCGAATAAGTCGAATAAGATTTTAGTGGCAAAGACAAAAGAGTATTTGAATTGAAAAAGTCCATATAAAGTTGGGAGAATGTTGCTGTGCACCCTCCCTTGACCTGTAGTAGAGTACGGTTTCACCGGTGATAAGGGTGTAAAATGACATTTTAACCATGGTGGCTGTGCAGATTCCGGCGAATGGCGTGTGGGAGCTCCAATGGTAGCGTGGTTTTGGTGGCTGGCAGAGGGGAAGGTGACGAACACGATGGAGGGGTTGACCGGAGGAAAAGCGGACTTCAAATGCGTAGATTTGAGATGATAGCATTGGGAGGAGAGAGAAAAAGGGCGCAACAGAACCAATTGGACTCACCGGTGAAGTCATGGATGACGACGAGGGTTAATGGCACTAGCCTGATCGAGGGTTAATTGCACAAGCCTGATGGCGAGATGGTTCAGGGTTTGATTTGGGTAGATCGGCGTGGCTGGGTGTTGGATTTGGTTGGGACGGGGGCTCGGTTGGACAACGATGTGGTGCACACAGTAGTGGTTTGCGGCTGCTCTAGTTAGTGTAGGTGGCGTCAAAAGTTCGTGGGTTAGTGGCCAGTGGGTGGCTTGCGATTGTGGCTGGTGAGGAAGGTGCTCTCGTTCAAGGTGGGTGCTGGTGCCTGGATTTTTTAGTTTGGACGGTTGTGGTGGATTCTGGCAGTGGAGCAGGGAGGTTTGGGTTGGAGTTTAGGTTGGGGCTTACAAGTTGCTGGTTTTTCTGGTGGGCAGAGCTCCTGCGGAATCTTAGTGACAATGCATGAGTGGTGCAAGGTTTGGGTATGGGTGGTTGTCGGTGGCTTCCGTTGGGTTGTTGTTGGTGAATATTGGAGTGTCTTTTATTGTGATAATTTCTGGGTTTTGTTTGGTGGAATGAAGAAAAATGACAAGGGATCATAGAGGCTGTGCAGTGGTGGCTATCATGGAAGCTGATTCATGGGTGGCTGTTGCAGGCCCTGCAACAGCGGCTCCACCGGAGGAAGAGGACTCTTGTTCGCTGTCCTCCTCCGCCCTCAAATCCATCGTCGACGAGCTACCGCTGGTGCCATCGCGAGTCACAGTGACTTTACCTATTTAATAGGTAGCCATTGTTTAATATCTACCATTGTTCATTTTCAACTTACTTTTCCACCCGATCAATGGCTTAGATTGAGGATGTATATGCAGGGTGCATGTAAGACAAAACCTATAAATTTGAGTGGAAACGGGGTTGTGAATATGATATGGGTGAAAAAAATTTCACATTAGAAAAGAATAGAGAAAGTGCTAACCATATAAAATAAAAGGATCATGAATCTAATGTTTTGAAATTTTTGGTTAAGATGTAATATTCTCATACCCATAATGGGTTATAGGCGGTAGCCTTATGACGTGCTATAGCTGATGAGTGCCCCTTAAACATGTTTTACATTCACAAAATAGAGAAATTAGTATTCATCATAAGCTTTTAAAATAAAGGACACAACTTTCTAAATCAATCTCTTATGTATAGGACACAAACATCCAAGAGAAAATCATATTCATCTAAGTATGCATGACTATGCGAGGCCAACACCTCAGCTGGCCACCCTATAATTAAATCTATACGTCTGTGGCCAATACACTTATAAATATGTGATGCTGTGCCTTGAAACATATATGAGAAAAGTGAAACTATAAAGAAAATGAATATTTCACTATGTGTATTATTATATTTGGTAAAAAAAAAATGTGGAGGTGGAAGAGAGTTCTGTACTTTTGTCTGCGCAAAAGTTGCAAAACGAACAGATGATTGTTGAGCTATATGTATCATAGGGGCAATACATATATGGCTCTCTACTCTTGAATAGCATTGGAATTTCTATGGTGGCGTGAATTGCCTTAAAGGGTGAGAAACATTGGTGAAACCACATTTATTTGGGTAGGCTCCCCTGAAATTCTTGTTAAAAAAGTTTAACAAGTATAAAAAACTAAGACTTTAGTGGTCTTTAAATAGAAAATATTATTCTCATGCCCTCTTGTTTTAACCTAATATGTTAACCTAATAGATTAAAAAAGATTTTTCCAATTCCCAATTCAACTTACCATAGCTAATTATTTTTTATCTGTTATATGTCAAGATGTTCTTAATAAATTTATATATCATAAGTTTTTATAATTACTAGTGTTCTCTCTAAACTACAGGACTTGGCTTCATCACTAGTGAGAAACCTGTGGTTTATATTATTCTAATGTTATGCCTATATATAATTTCTTGGGATTTTTTTTTTCTTATTTTGCAAGTTCAAAAAACTAAATAATTGATTAAGTCATTACTCATTAGCATTAAAATGCAGCGATATTCTTAATATTTTAATTGAGAATTAATTGTTTACTATTTTTATTCAATAAAACATCAACATTTTTTTTTCTGGGTACATAACATCAACATTTCATTCATAATAAAAAGAAATCTGAAAGTAAATGCTGGTAAATAGAAAAATTCTCTTAAGTTTTTAGCCTATTTAGAGTGCTGTATGACTTTTGAATTTGGATAGTTGGTTGATTAATTTGATTCTTTTAATCTTTACTTTGTAACTACTAACTAGTATATATTTTTTGGTAAATAATTATGCAAAATCTGTCATAACATGATGGAAAAATTGTACAAAATTTGAACTTCAAATGCTAGAAAATCAGTAAGAAAAGGGTGATAAAATTTAATTTTGGTTTACAAACTGTTTTTTTTTTTTTTGATAAGCAAAATATATTCAAAGAGGAGTATAAAGGGTACTCCAACCCATTACACAATTATAAGAAGCTTTACATCAAAGATTCAAGACAGCCCAAAGGATTTGTACACCAATCTGAAAAATTCCAATACAAATTCCTACCTTCCTTTGCCATAAACCAGCCCCAAGAGACCATTTTTATATTAAAAATGATAGCAGAAAATTCGGCCATGCCATCCCGAAAAATAATTCTATTACGCAACATCCATAAACACCAAACCACGGCACACTAGATAATATATTTCACTTTCTTCCCCCGCTTACCCTTACAAGGTATACATTGTTGCACAAAGTTTTCGATCCCATCTTGATGCCAAACACCAGAAAAACCAAGCCAAGCAAAAATGGATCTCCAAACATTATAAGCAAAAGGGCAAGAGAAGAAAATATGGCTAACCGATTCATCACAAGCAAAGCAAAAAACGCAGCAAGTATTATGATTAGCCTCGATAATACCTCTCTTAAGTAAAGCGTCCCTGGTTGGCAATTTTTCCAACAAAAGCCTCCAAACAAAGACAACCACTTTAGAAGGAATTGAGGACCTCCAAAGAGCCTTAAGAGCAAAAGATAAATTCTGATTCAAACTAAAACCATCATCCCGAGAAATGATGTCACTATAAGTTGACTTAACTGAAAAAATTCCTGAAGTATCAAGCTTCCACCTCCAAACATCATTTTCAGTTTCCATAGGAGTGTGTCCTTGTAATAAAGATTTTACTTCAACCAGAAAAGCCTCCTCCCAAACAAGCAAGCTCCTACACCACACCCAATTCCATATCCAAATTCTATTAATCCAGAGCTACCAAAGAATGTAAACATTTCTATTTGCAACAATTTCAAACAACATCGGGTATGTGGTTTTGAGGGAACTTGACCCTAACCATTTATCATCCCAAAATCTTGCAATATCACCTTTGCCAAGCTTAATGCAAATCGCCTCATTAAACCAAGCTGGATGTAGAGACACTAAGTCTTTCCACCAAATTGAAGAATTTCTTTGAATTTGAACCCCTTCAAGCAAAGTTTTAGACAAGGGGCAATATCTATGAGATAATAACCTGAACCATACAGCACCAGAATCATTAAGGCACCTCCACTTCCACTTTGAGAGAAGACTAATATTAAAAACCTCCAAATTTTTTATACCCAAACCGCCTATCTCCTTAGGTTTACATATGTTATTCTAGCTCACCCAGCTCACTTTTTGTGATTCATTAAATCCACCCCAAAGAAAATTCCTTTGAATACTATTAAGGACTTTTATTACAAACTTGTTGATCTAAACTACTTAATCCGACCCAAGTTATATCCCAGTTTTCTCTAGTCTTTCCCAAAATTGGACCAGAGCCTATATAGGTGTGTGAGTTATTTTTAGGGCTTATATAGTGAAATTATCTTTGGGCCAATAAGTTTCTCTTCGAACAATCTCAAGGGCACGATACCTTTATTAGCTTAGTATATTTTGATAAATTAATTAATTCATTTTGGTGTTACATTTGTTGTGTTTAAAAAAATTTATAATCAAAATGATACCGACTGTGTTTTTTCTTTTACTTTTTTTGTAAAATTAAACAAAAACAATCATTTACTACATATTTTGTCCCGATTTTGTAAGAAAAATAACTAGGCTCACCCCATTCTAATTATCCTCCACCTTATTATTTAATATTTTGACAAGTTTCTCAGTTTTAAAGTTGGAAAGTTGTTTTAAAAGAATAAAAGACTTTAAACTTCCAGATATAGGATTTTTGAAATTCTGAAATATTTTTTAAGGTTATGTAGCCTAAAATAGGATCTAGTGGCAAAAAAATTTGGCACCAACCCCGAAAGTTGTCCTTTCTATCCTAAAATATGACTGTTGCCCTACTTCAAACCTCATAAAACAAGTCTTTACTTTTTAATTTCTCACTTAAAATAATAACAAGGCTTGAAGAAGTCCATTTCAATGTGGGACCTTCTTAAAGAGGAGTTGCATAGAAGATTGGAGATGGTTCTATTAATGTGAAGGATTTTGGAGATTCATATGTTCTAGGTTTACTGAGTAATTAATCATGCATGAAACAAGAACTTGGAGTGCTCATATTGAACAACAAAGCATTGAAATGCCAACCTACTCCATTAGTTAAAATTGAAACACATGTTGGATATGTGAATTAAGTTTTATAGTTTAAAAGAAAAATACGTAATATTAATACACTATGAAACCTTAAGCATTTCAAAGCTAGGGATAGCAATTCGGCCAGATGTATAACATCCTGAATTTAATAACCATAATATAACCAAAGTATATTACAGTGATTAGATTCAGGCTTGCTTCTTACTACTATACTAAGCATTTTCAAATATAACAAAACCATGTATATATAGAAAATATGAGCCACGAATGAATATATTTATTACACAACATCAGTATTTCTAATAAATACGTACATCATTTCAAAAAAAACTATTCAGCTACATTAAGCTAAGCATTCCAAGCTTCTACTAGTCTTCACTTTTCAGAAGTCCTTCTCCCTAGAATCATCATGGAAACACACACAAGGGGTGAGAATCACATATTCTCAGTAGTTAAAAATTCATAAAACATGTCATCACAATCATTCCAGTCATTTTGGGAAAAAACACATTCACTAAACTGAAGTCTCATTCATAACAAACTAGAAAGGTGACAAAAGCCAAAACCATGTCCTTTCTCTTCCCGAAATAAATTCTCATTTTTGTAAGTTTGTATAAAAACTTATTTATCACAAACAGTTTTCAAGCGATCACCACACTCACGAAAACATCATTTTCATATCAGAGACACCAAAGTATCATCTCCCTCATAGAGACACAACAACAATATCTCCATCTCAGAGATACAAACACAACATCTTAATATTTTAGATACGCAATTGCCCATACAATTGCAATACATGAATATGTTATGATTAGCAACCGCCCATACAATTGCAATGTTATGCCTAAATTATGCCTTATGTTCATGCTTATGCAATAACCTACACATGAAATGTATAATGTATGATACCATTTACAAGAACCAGTTCCATGGTAATGTCATGACATGCATGAGTCTCGAACAAAACAAAGGAATCTCTCCCAAGTCTTGAACAAGCACTGGAACCCAGTTCCAACAGTCTTCATCCCGGGTAGTAAGGGAATTGAACCGTCCTCATCAACGCAGTCTTCAATAATCCCGGTACTAAGGAGTCCACCATTACTACACGATCTTCAACAATGATCACTATAATAGGAAGGGTTGATTACCTCCTCATTCAAAATCATATTTGATCACCTACAATGATCACTGTGATAGGAATGGTTGATTACCTTCTCATTCAAAATCATATTTGATCATCAACAATGAGGACTTCACCTCATCAACATAGTTATGGAATAACAATTATGCCAATTACTACAATAACTAGTATGCCAATTGATTTACATTCCTAAGTATAAACATGAAATACAATGATGTTTTTTTTTTTTTACAGCAAATACAATGATGTTAAGTACCACAATAATTAACATACCAATTGATTTACATTCACCACATATATACTTTATTAGATACTCATATTAGAGTCTCAATACTCATTAAGAAGCATAAAAGAAGAAACTACACCATTGGAAAACTCCATGACATCAAATATAACTCATAGTTGCTCCCAGGCTCCCACGTTGCAGCACCCAACCGTCGAGTTCAAGTACTAGCAGAAAATGCTACCCATGCCGTGGTACTTGGCGTGGCACCCAAGTGCCACGCCGCGGCGCGAGTCCCCACTTCTCCCCCATGCCGCGGTACCCAAGTGCCACGCCGTGGCGTTCATAGCAGAACACAGATTCTGCAGATACAAATACTGTTCCATTGGAACTAAGCCCTCTTCCAATCACTCAAAACTTCATTTCTAGTGATTTCCAACCTCACACAAGGTCCATCTACACATAGCAACTCTTATTCCATTTTGATTTCACTCAAAATCATAAATCATGGAAAATCAAATACTTCAAAACCTAAAACCCCAATTCTCAACTCAAAAGGAATTCAAGGACTGGAAATTAATTTCCATGCACCCAACAACTCATAAACAAGCCATCCTCAAGTTCTTCAACATGATTCAAGCCAAAAATACCAAATCACACTCAACATCCAATTCTCACACCAAGCCATCACTATGAACAAAATGTAGAAAAAGAAAGATGAGTAAGAACAAGGTTTCCCCCAACCTCAAGGTCTTGAAGATGAAGCCAACATCCACTTGATTCCTCTTCCTTGATAGTTGATATTCCTCTTTGGTCTTCTTCCCTTTCTCTTCTCCTCTTGCTTGATTCTCTTTCTCCTTTTCTCTTTTCTTTCTTTTGTTTTTTGTTCCCTTTCTCAGCCGTAAGCCACTTATAAAGAGAAGTCATATTTGGCTTCTCACATATAAGTACTAAAACCTTGATTTGTTAAGAACACTCAGATTTCACAAAATCTGATTTCCTAGCTTCCAACAATTTTAAAATAAATCCTAAGATTCATTAAAAATCATGTTTCACCATTTTCATATTTCCCATATCTGCTGGGGGTAAATCTAGCATTAAAACACACAACTAGTACGCCTAAAAATGCCAAACTAACTCCGATTAACCTCAAACTTTAACTATAGCACAGACCACCCATTTGTGACCTAGAAATAAACTCTCATCATTTATTTCCACTAATTAAACAGTTTAAACCAAAACCGGGGCCAATTGTTAGCCATGGCAACCATTACCCAAGAGGGGGGAGTGAACTGAGTGATTACAAATTTTTAAAGCAACTTTGAGAAATTATGCATTTTGAATCACTCAATTAATAAATACAGCAGAACATGCATAGCAAAGGCACAACTATTAAGAATTACTTAAATACATCTTAGGTTAAAGGATAAATCAAGCAAATAAACTAGATATCAAGTTCAACTCAAGCATATATAGTTAAAACACAAATGTAAAGAGATAGAGTTGAGAAGAGCAAACACTAAGATTTATCCTGGTTCAGTCACCAACCAGTTGTAGCCTACGTCCAGTCCCCAAGCTTAACTTGAGATTTTCTTCACTATCTCCTAGACTTCACGGGTGCTAGGATAACCTTTGTACATACAAGAACACTCCTCACACCTTGGGAAACCTCACCCTTGTGCTAGAGCCTCCAATTCTTCAAGCTTTACAGGTGCTTGATGACCTTTACAAACTTGAGCACTCAACACATCTTGCGATACCTCACCCTTTGTGTTTGAGCCTCTACCTTCAAGGGATACCTCACCCTTACAACTTTGAGGGATACTTCACCCTCTCTTTTATAATTTATACAAAGTGTAGATGATAAGAAACTCTCTCAAGAGTGGATAATACAAATTGAAGCATTATGGATATCAAGGATTCACACTTTAAAGCTCAAAAACAGAGGTTTGGAGAAATAGATAGTGAAACACGAATTTAATGTTCAAGAATGATTTTCAGATTGTTCTCCTCCTTTTCTTTAGTGCCCAAGCAATTATACTTATAGCCCAAAGCATTTTTGAGCCGTTGGTGGTGGTGGGGATCATTAAATGTCAAAATAGAGCCGTTGAAAAACTGTTCTAGTTTACAAATAATCGGTTAGGAGATTGTCCTAATTGGTTAGGAGGTTGTCCTAATTGGTTTGGAGCCTCAAAATTTGGCCTCTGACATTTAGAATAACCGGTTAGGAGAACTTCCTAATCAGTTAGGAGCTTTTATAAAAACATGAAAATGCTCCTTTCTTTTACACTAACCGATTAGGTGAATTGCCTAATCGGTTAGGAGCTTTTAAATATAAAAAATACTTCTGACATTCATAATAATCGGTTAGGTGAATTACCTAATCAGTTAGGAGCTTTTAGAACACGAAAAATGCTCTTGACAGGGTGAATAATCAGTTAAGGATATTCCGTAATCGGTTATTGCACTCTAACTTTGAAAACTGACTTTAAATGGTCATAACTTCTTCATTTCTCATCTGTTTTAAACAAATGACCACTCATTGGAAAGATCTTTGAGTCTATTTTATATGAAATAAGTTTCAGAACAAAAGTCAAAGTATTTTGAAAGTTATGATTAAAAGAGTAACTAAAGGTCAGTTTTATAAAATACAATCTTGACTATTTTTCATAGTTTAAAGCAAATGGTCATAACTTCTTTATTTCTTATCTGTTTTAAGCAAATGACCATTCATTAGAAAGATCTTTGAATTTATTTTCAAATGAAATTAGTTTCACAACAAAACTCAAAATAGTTTGAAAGATATGGTCAAAAGAGTTATCAAAGATCAATTTTTCAAAACTCATACTTGACTATTTTTCGTAGTTTTGAACTATTACCATGACTAGCTTTTAAAAACATGTTTCTTGGGCATTATAGAATGTAAGAAACACTTTTAAAGATGTTAAAACTTATTTGAACTTAGTGTGATTCCCATTTACTTTTACATAAGATGTAAGTCCTATAAGCTATTCTTGAAGATCTTGGACTTGATCTTTTGCCATCATCAATTCTTGATGTAATCCAAGCTTTCAAAGAAAATTTTCTCTTCAAAACTTGCAAATGCTTGGAACATCTTTTCATTTTCATTGTTCTTGAGTTGAGCATAATTGTGATTTTTTACTTTCTTATTGCAATGCTCACTCTTGGTACTTGGACTATCCTACAAAGTACTGCTCACTTAAACAAACATAGTTAGTCTAAATTCATGACTCAATATCTTCATATGCATGATTCATAGATGTATAACTCTAGTTAGTCTAATATGCATATAAGACTTTCATAGACACATCCAAATAAGATATTTATCAATTACTAATGGATATCTTTACAAAGGATGCAACAAAGAACATATGCAAAGTGTTCTTTTTGTCATGTATTTGTCATCATCAAAACTTAACATATTAAACCATTAGGGCAAAGTTATTTCCACATCAATAACAACTATATTTCACACATCATATTACAGCAAAGTGATTAAACCTGCTCAGAAAGTCACAAAACACAACAGGCATGATAAACAGATATTAGGCTAAACATATACAAGCCTTTCATGTTGTCCAAGGTGTTACAAGACCCGTCCTATCCAAATTTGTACCCTAACCCGAATGGATCGGATAATTCAATGGTTACACAATGAAATTATCTTCGGGCATAAAAATCCCTCTTCAGACGATCTCAAGGGCACAACAACCTTATTAGCTTAGTGTATTTTGAGAAATTAATTAATTCATTTTGGTGTTACATTTATTGTGTTAAGAAAAATTTAAAATCAAAATGATATCGACAGAATATTTAACTATCAAACTGTGTTTTTTTTTTATTTTTTTAAAATTAAACAAAAATAAACATTACTACATATTTTGTCCTGACTTTGTAAGAAAAATAAATAGGCTCACTCTAATCTAATTATCCCTCACCCTATTATTTAATATTTTGACATGTTTCCTAGTCTTAAAGTTGGGAAGTTGTTTGAAAAGAATAAAAGACTTCAAACTTTCAAATATAGGATATTTGAAATTCTGAGGTATTTTTTAAGGTTACATAGCCTAAAATTGGATCTAGTGGCAAAAAGTTTGGCACCAACTCGTAAAGTTGTCATTTTATCCTAAAATGTGATTGTAAAATCCCTACTTCAACCCTCAGAAAAAAGTCTTTACTTTTTAATTTCTCACTTAAAATAATAACAAGGCTTGGAGAAGTTTATTTCAATGTCAAACCTTCTTAAGGAGGAGCTATTTGGAAGATTGGAGATGGTTTTATTGATGTGAAAGATTTTTTAGATTCATATATTGTAGGTTTATCGAGTAATTAATCATGCTTGAAACAAGAACTTGGAGTGCTCATATGGAACAACCGAGCATTGAAGCGCCACCCTACTCCATTAGTTAAAATTGAAATACATGTTGGACATGTGAATTAAGTTTTAAAGTTTAAAAGAAAAAATATGTAATATTAATACAATATGAAACCTTAAGCATTTCAATGGTAGGGATAGCAATTCGACTTAACCCATCCTGTCCCAATCTGTACCCTAACCTGAACGGATTGGGTAAATCAACGGTTATACAATGAAATTATCTTTGGGCTAATAAGTCCCTCTTTGGACGATCTCAAGGGCACAACTGCCTTATTAGCTTAGTGTATTTTGAGAAATTAATTTATACATTTTGGTGTTACATTTGTTGTGTTTAGAAAAATTTATAATCAAAATAATACTGACAGAATATTTAACTGTCAAACTGTGTTTTTTTTTTCTCTTTTTGTAAAATTAAGCAAAAACAAACATTTACTACATATTTTATCTTGATTTTGTAAGAAAAATAACAAGGCTCACCCCAATCTAATTATCACCCACCCTATTATTTAATATTTTGACATGTTTCCCAGTCTTAAAGTTAGGAAGTTGTTTTAAAAGAATAAAAGACTTCAAACTTTGTCATATAGGACTTTTGAAATTCTGAGGTATTTTTTAAGGTTATGTAGCCTAACATATGATCTAGTGGCAAAAATTTTTGGCTCTAAACCCTAAAGTTGTCCTTCTATACTAAAATAAGACTGTACAATCCCTACTTTAACCCTCACAAAAAAGTCTTTGCTTTTTAACTTCTCACTTAAAATAATAACAATACTTGGAGAAGTCTATTTTAATGTCAGACCTTCTTAAGGAGGAGTTGTTTGGAAGATTTGAGATGGTTCTATTAATGTGAAGGATTTTGGAGATTCATATGGTCTGAGTTTACCGAATAATTAATCATGCATGAAACAAGAATTTGGAGTGCTCGTTCGGAACAATCGAGCATTGAAATGCCACACAACTCCATTAGTTAAAATTGAAATACATGTTGGATATGTGAATTAAGTTTTAAAGTTTAAATGAAAAATACATAATATTAATACACTATGAAATCTCAAGCATTTCAACGCTAGGGATAGCAATTCGGCCTGACATGTCTTGTCCCAATATGTACCCTAACCCAAACGGATCAGGTAAATCAATGGTTATACAGTGAAATTATCTTTGGGCCAATAAGTTTCTCTTCAGACGATCTCAAGGGCATAACACCCTTATTAGCTAAGTGTATTTTGAGAAATTAATTAATTCATTTTGGTGTTACATTTGTTATGTTTAGAAAAACTTATAATCAAAATGATACCGATAGAATATTTAACTATCAAATTGGGTTTTTTTAAAATTAAACAAAAACAAACATTTACTACATATTTTGTCCCGATTTTGTAAGAAAAATAACTAGGCTCACTCCAATCTCATTACCCCCCACCCTTTTATGCAATATTTTGACATGTTTCCCAGTCTTAAAGTTAGGAAGTTGTTTTAAAAGAATAAAAGGCTTCAAACATTCAGATATGAGATATTTGAAATTCTGAGGTATTTTTAAAGGTTACGTAGCCTAAAATTGGATCTAGTGGCAAAAAGTGTGGCAACAACTCTTAAAGTTGTCCTTCTACCCTAAAATGTGGCTGTAAAATCCCTACTTCAACTCTAAAAAAAAAAAACTCTTTACTTTTTAATTTCTCACTTAAAATAATAACAAGCCTTGGAGAAGTCTATTTCAATGTCGAACCTTCTGAAGGATGAGCTATTTGGAAGATTGGAGATGGCTCAATTAATATGAAGGATTTTGGAGATTCATATGTTCTAGGGTTACTGAGTTATTAATCATGCATGAATCAAGAAATTGGAGTGCTCGTAAATAATGCGATGAAAGGCCACCCTATTCTATTTTTTAAAATTGAAAAAAAAGTTGGATATGTGAATTAAGTATTGAAGTTTAAAAGAAAAATGCGTAATATTAATACACTATGAAACCTCAAGCATTTCAACGGTAGGGATCACAAATCTAACCGACCTGTCTTGTCCTAATATGTACCATAACCTAAATGGATCAAGCAATTCAATGGTTATACAATGAAATTATCTTTGGGCTAATAAGTCCCTCTTTGGACGATCTAAAGGGCACAACACCCTTATTAGTTTAGTGTATTTTGAGAAATTAATTGATTCATTTTGGTGTAACATTTTTTGTGTTTAGAAAAATTTATAATCAAAATAATATCGACAGAATATTTTACTGTCAAACTGTGTTTTTTGTTTTTCTTTTTTTGTAAAATTAAACAAAAACAAAAACTTACCACATATTTTATCCCAATTTTGTAAGAAAAATAACTAGGCTCTCCCCAATCAATTTACCCCCACCTTATTTTAATATATTGACATGTTTCCCAGTCTTATAGTTGGGAAGTTGTTTTAAAAGAATAAAAGACTTCAAACTTCCACATATAGGATTTTTGAAATTCTGAGGAATTTTTTAAGGTTACGTAGCCTAAAATAGGATTTAGTGGCAAAAAATTTGTCACCAACCCCTAAAGTCGTCCTTGTATCCTAAAATAAGACTGTACAATCCTTACTTCAACTCTCACAAAAAAGTCTTTACTTTTTAATTTCTCACTTAAAATAATAACATGGCTTGGAGAAGTCTATTTCAATGTCGGACCTTCTGAAGGAGGAGCTGTTTGGAAGATTGGAGATGGTTCTATTAATGTGAAGGATTTGAGAGATTCATATGTTTTGTGTTTACCGAATAATTAATCATGCATGAAACAAGAACTTGGAGTGCTCGTTTGGAACAATCGAGCGTTGAAAGCCACCTTACTCTAGTAGTTAAAAATGAAAAACTTGTTGGATATGTGAATTAAGCATTAAAGTTTAAAATAAAAATACGTAATATTAATATACTAAGAAATGTCAAGCATTTCAACGCTAGGGATAGCAATTTGGCTTGACCCGTCTTGTCCCATTCTATACCCTAACCTGAACGGATCAGGTAATACAACGGTTATACAGTGAAATTATCTTTGGGCCAATAAGTTCCTCTTCGGACGATCTCAAGGGCACAACACCCTTATTAGCTTAGTGTATTTTGAGAAATTAATTAATTCATTTTGGTGTTACATTTATTGTGTTTAGAAAAATTTATAATAAAAAAGATACCGATAGAATATTTAACTATCAATTGTGCATTTTCTTTTTCTTTTATTGTAAAATTAAACAAAAACAAACATTTATTACATATTTTGTCTCAAATTTGTAAGAAAAATAACTTGGCTCACCCCAATCAAATTATCGCCCACTCTATTTTTTAATATTTTGGCATGTTTCCCAGTCTTAAAGTTGGGAAGTTGATTTAAACGAATAAAATACTTAAAATTTCCATATATTGGATTTTTGAAATTCTGAGATATTTTTTAAGGTTATGTAGCCTAAAATAGGATCTCGTGGCAAAAAAATTTGGCACCAATCCCTAAAGTTGTCCTTGTATCCTAAAATAAGACTATACAATGCCTACTTCAACCCTCACAAAAAAGTCTTTACTTTTTAATTTCGCACATAAAATAATAACAAGGCTTGGAGAAGTCTATTTCATTGTCAGACTTTTTGAAGGAGGAGCTTTTTGGAAGATTGGAGATGGTTCTATTAATTTGAAGGATTTTGGAGTTTCATATGTTTTGGGTTTATCGAATAATTAGTCATGCATGAAACAAGAACTTGGAGTGCTCATTTGGAGCAATCGAGCGTTGAAAGCCACCCTACTCCAGTAGTTTAAATTGAGAAACTTGTTGGATATGTGAATAAAGTATTAAAGTTTAAAAGAAAAATATGTAATATAAATACACTAAGAAACCTCAAGCATTTCAATGCTAGGGATAGTGATTCGCCCCGAACTATCTTGTCCCAATCTATATGCTAACGTAAACGGGTCGAGTAATTCAATCGTTATATAGTGAAATTATCTTTGGGCCAATAAGTCTCTCTTTAGACGATCTCAAGGGTACAACACCCTTGTTAGCTTAGTATATTTTTAAAAATTAATTTATTCATTTTGGTGTTACATTTGTTGTGTTTAGAAAAATTTATAACCAAAATGATATCGATAGAATATTTAGCTAAAAAACTATGCTTTTTCTTTTTCTTTTATTGTAAAATTAAACAAAAACAAACATTTATTACATATTTTGTAACGATTTTGTCAGAAAAATAACTAGGCTTACCTCAATCAAATTATCCCTATTATTCAATATGTTGATATGTTTCCCAATCTTATAGTTGGGAAGTTGTTTAAAAAGAATAAAGACTTCAAACTTCCAGATATAGGAATTTTGAAATTCTGTAATATTTTTTTTTAAGATTACGTAGCCTAAAATAGTATCTAGTGGCTTAAAAATTTGGTGGCAAGCCCTAAAGTCATCCTTCTATCCAAGAATATGACTGTACAATCCGTACTTCAACCTTCACCAAAAAAGTCTTTACTTTTTAATTTCTCACTTAAAATAATAACATGGCTTGGAGAAGTCTAATTCAATGTCAGACCTTCTTAAGGAGGGCCGTTTGGAAGATTGGAGATAGTTCTATTAACGTGAATGATTTAGGAGAATCATATGTTCTGGGTTTACTGAGTAATTAATCAAGCATTAAACAAGAACTTGGAGTGGTCGTTCGGAACAATCAACCGTTGAACGCCACCCTAATCCATTAGTTAAAATTGAAATACATGTTGGATATGTGAATTAAGTTTTAAAATTTTAAAGAAAAATACATAATATTAATACACTATGAAACCTCAAGCATTTCAACGCTAGGGATAACAATTTGGCCCGACCTATCCTATCCCAATCTATACCCTAACCCAAATGGATCAGATAATACACAGTTATACAGTAAAATTATCTTTGGTAAAATAAGTTCCTCTTCAAATGATCTCAAGGGCACATCACCCTTATTAGCGTAGTGTATTTTGAGAAATTAATTAATTCATTTTGGTGTTGCATTTGATTTGTTAAAAAAAAATTATAATCAAAATGATATTGATAGAATATTTAACTATCAAACTGTGTTTTTTCTTTTTCTTTTTTTTTTGTAAAATTAAACAAAAACAAACATTTACTACATATTTTGTCTCAAATTTGTAAGAAAAATAACTAGGTTTACCCCAATCAAATTATCCCCTGCCCTATTATTTAATATTTTGACATGTTTCCCACTCTTAAAGTTGGGAAGTTGTTTTAAAAGAATAAAACACTTCAAACTTCTGGATATAGGATTTTTGAAATTCTTAGGTATTTTTAAAGGTTACGAAGCCTAAAATTAGATCTAGTGGCAAAAAAATTTGGCACCAACCCTTAAAGTTGTTTTTCTATCCTAAAACATGACTGTATACTCCCTACTTCAACCCTCATAAAAAAAGTCTTTACTTTTTTATTTCTCACTTAAAATAATAACAAGGCTTGGAGAAGTCTATTTTAATGTCAGACGTTTTTGAGGAGGAGCTGTTTGGAAGATTGGTTATGGTTCTATTAATATGAAGGATTTTGGAGATTCATATGTTCTAGGTGTAACATTCTCTCTAATCCAATAGACTTAATCAAGTTATACATACTCAACAATATTGGTAAAGATTACTCGTTAATTCTGGTAATTATTTGGATTAATTTTAGCATAAATCTATAATGCTGTATGTGAGAAATAACTCTTTTAAGCTTGGATTATGGTTGAAATAATTGAGGAAATATAAATAAATAAGGAAAATTTATTTCTAAGCTATGGATAATTAGAATAAATATATGAAAGCTTCTTAATTCATTCCATAGGTTTAATTTTTAGCCCAGGAAAGAATATTGAAGCTTAGAGATTGATATTGTAGTATAAGAAAAATGGTGGAATGGTGATATAGAGAATAAAATGAAATGCTAGAATTTTTTACGATACTTATAAAGGTTAGAAAATTCATTTATGAAAGACTAAAGTGTTCGTAGAAGATATAAGTTTTATAGCAGGATTTCATTTTTGTAAATCTCTCTTCACATCCTTTACTGTTTCATTATGATGAAAGCTACCTAATATGTTGATATTTTTGGTTTCTTTTCCTACACTCCTCCCATTTCTCATGTTTCCTTCTCACTCTCACTATTCTCTCTCGGTTTCACGCCCAGCAAAGGAGAAAAAGAAAGACAAGAAAGAAACAAGGGAAGAAGAAGGGGGAAGCAACCAAGAAAGGAGAAAGGGAAAAGGAAAGAAGAAAGTGTTAAGTTGAGGTAGGGGTTTTCCTTCACTTTGTTCATCTTTTCCTACTTCTTGAGAATGATGGATTGATGACTTTGTTGAGATTTGAGTTGATGAATAAAGATAATACTTTTATGTTTTGATTTTAAGATAAAGATTCAAACTTTGATCTTGATTCTTGAGAACTTTGATATTTGAAAATGGGTTTGAAACCTACATTTGATTTGTTGCTTTGAAAGTGTTTTGGAAGCTTGAATATGATGATATTGATGTTGATGTTTGTAATAGCCCAAAAATTTATTATTTCATGATATTTATTCATTTTATAATATTTATGATTTTTGTGATTTTTTTTGAAATTATTTGAATTATTTGATTATTTTATTATATTTTTCAATTTACGTGCGCATTAAGCGGGGTTGAAGAAATAAAATATTCCTCCGAGGCTGAAGAACTTTGGACTATTAAATCAGGGTCGGGAGATCTTACTAAACCCGAAGCCGGACATAGTTTACGAAGTTTTTATTTTTCTAGATTTTATCTGACAGATAAAATTTGGGTACACTCTATTAACCATTGGATAATAGATATCAGATTTATTGACAGTGACTTTTATCCATTGGATAATAGTTTGTAGTAGAAATATAGTAGCTTATTTTTATCTAATCATTTTTATGACATCATCTAAGTGATATCATCACATCACATCATTGATTGACCTTTTTGGGAAGTGTGAGAAGCTTCTCAAGCAAGCTTTGGAGAAGCTTCCAAGAGAAGCTTCATTTCCCTTTTCCCTACGAGGGCACACGGCCAAAGAGAGAAGGAGGAGGTGGTTGGACAAGTTTTCAATCACTTTTCACTATCAAACTTTCCTGTCAACTTCTCTCTCCCCACCCAAAAATGTTTTCTCTCATTTTTCTCTTCATCTTCTTCCATTTTCTCTCCTTGCTCCACACGACCATCACTCTAAAGAACCACCATTTTGTTTCTTTGATTCCACTCATCCACAATCTTGAATCTACACCTCTTTCTAAGATCATTAAGAGTGAAGATTTTAGTTGTTCATCATTCTTCAAGCTTTCCTTCAAGTTAGGGTTGTGATTTTCTAAGGTAAAAGTTCTCTCCTTTTTCATCATTCTCTTCTTCCTTCTAAAACTTTAATGTATATTCTTGGTTACTCTTTTCTAAGTCCAAAAATGATGACTTTTGCTATGTCATTTTCGGTTTCAAGGGGGTTCTTGAAGGAGGAAGGTTGCTTCAAAAGTTCTACACTTTGTTAGATATCTCCAAAGGTAAGAGGGTGATTTTTCTCATCACCCATTCATGGTGGTGAGGGAATAAATTTATGTGTGGAAAGTGAGGGATCCATGTGAGGATCACCCACTTTATTGTGTTGATTTTTGGTGCTTCGTGTGAATCTTCCCTTATGTGATTCTTGTGATTTAGTGCTATGTGTGACCTTGGTGAGATTTGTGATAGTTGATATGATTTATTTACTTGAGATTACTTGTGAAAGTAAAAAAATTTAAAACCCTAGTGTTCTAGGAAGCCCACAGCCATGAGGTCCAAATAGGGTATCCAAGATAAAAATGTTATGTTAAATTGAACCTAAGTATTAAGAAGAAGAAAAAAGTAAATTGAGGATTGGTAATGGTGAGTGAGTGGTAAGATAAATTTAAACACTTTATTGGAGGGGAGTTCAGCCTTGAGAGAGCAAAATAGGTGAGGAAGAGAGTTCATAATCAAGTAGAGTGCCATTAGGACTTATGAGAAAAGAGAAATGAAATGTAAAACTAATACCTTATAAGTTCTTTGGACCTTCATGAAGAATGATTCTTGAGAATCTTATATTTGAAATGCCTTATGATTTGGACATAATATTATTATGTGGTTGAGCTAATGACTTGTTGTTAAGGCGGAATGCCTATGTTCATTGTTATATGATCATGCATTGTAAAAGTTAGAATGACTTATTGTTAAAGCGGAATGCCTAAATTCATTGTCATATGATCATATATTGTAAAAGTTAGAATGACTTGTTGTTAGGCGGAATGCCTAGGAGATGAGTTACACCTTCGTGCAGGTGTGAATTGTGTAGTGTAGTTCACTTGTTGAACTTGAAGGCTTCGGGACGTGGGTATCCCACAAATAGATAATTGGTAGCTCCACTGGGCCGTGGTGACTGTACAACGTACTGACGATCTCGATCAGGCACTATCCTATTCACGATCTAGTTGAAAGTGTCTTGTATAGCCATTTTGCGCATATTGATTATATTGGAAAACACATGTTGAGGCTAACGATATACAGACAGTGGTTCTCCCGATTATTCTCTCCGATGTTGGTTTTAGTTCCATGGAGTAGGTGTCTGTCCATTGTGCATACACATACCATTTAGCATTTCATTATGATGAACCTACATGGTGAAATTGTCTTTTATGATGTTGCAGAATTACTTGTGATATGTATTGTTGGGATATCTGTTGGAAAGCTTAATTGACTGTAAATTGCTATGATTGTACTCTGTGATATTACTGTTATTTGCTGTCTCTTGCTGCTATGTTGGGAATGATGTAGAAAGTCTGACCTCTTTGTATTATTGTTCTGCCTGTTCTTATTTTATGTATCCCTGTGGATAAAGATTAAGAGGAAGGATTGCTGTCTGCGATTATATTATGGGATGGCTGCTAGAAGAGACCTTTTTGGTTATGTTCGAATCTAGTTTCATGATGGTGCGAGCGCCTAGCACATTGATTGGGATAATGAACGCATTAGATATATAGGGGATGTAACTTTAACCATTCGTAGGACCCGTAATGATGTCCCTTTGTTTTCTCTTACTATTGCTATATAATTGGAGTTCTTCATGCTGATTAGGGAGCTGTGGGGTGACTTACAGTACACCCTTAGGGAGGATTCGGACCTTGTGGTGTCCTCGGCCAAGACACCAGCTCATGGGCTATTGCCTCAGTTGAGGAACTTTGCTGACTTAGGGTTTGAGGAGGAAGAGGACCCCGAGGAAGACCCTGAGGAGGATCCTATGGAGGATCCCGGGGAAAATCCTGCTCCCTAGAGGTCTAGACTTGGGCCAGTGTATATTTTGAAGTCAGTGAGTACTATATATCTTTTGGCTATAAACTTGTATATTTAACTTGTATTTTTTGGGTGGATTGTAATCCATGCCATTGATATGTATATAATCTTTTTGGTATGTAATATTAAGTAGCTATATCTTGTGCTGTTACCGTACTTCAAAGTTTATGCTTCTGTAAAAAAAAAAGGAATTTGGAACCCGTACTTTAATATGTCATATATATATTATCCGTGAAAAAGAAACCTACATTTTGGGACTTATACTTTATAACATCAAATATTTTATAACTTTGGTAAAGGGATTTAAAGGAGTTGGTCGAAAATGTGGCACCCAAAGGAGGGTGTTATAATGTTGATGTTTATTAGTTTAGTTTAGGTTGAAATGGCTTAAAAGCTCTATTTTTTGCAAAATTCTAGGCGGTAATCAATTACCACGAGTTGGTAATCGATTACCAAGTTTCTAGAGTTACAGAATGAGTTTCTAGGCAGCTGGTAATCGATTATTAAGGCCTGGTAATCGATTACCAAGCTTCTGGATAAGTGGTAATCAATTACCATATCTTGGTAATCGATTACCAGGGTTCTGCCAAGATGGTAATCAATTACCAAGGCCTAGTAATCGATTATCAGGCCTCTATTTTGAGGTTTTTGATTTGAAGATAATGGAAATAGAGTTCTTTACCCCATATAACCTAAATACAAACCCTAAAACTTAGATTGAAAGATTATGATTCAATTAAATGTGATATGATTATGCATCCAAACAAATTTGAGAAATGATTTTCATGATGTTATTGCATCAAATGATAATGAATAATGGATTTGATTATCGATGATAAGCAAAATCTTCATATGCATATCATTGCATGTTTGATGAATTGATGGTTGAGATGAATAACTCAAGATAATGTTTGATTTTCATGAGTAACCTATTAACTAGAATATCTTTGGTCCTAGGGTGAGACTTGGAAATGGTGGTTGAGGATGGACATTCGCTTACAACCTGAGTAATTGAGGTTGGGGATGGATAATTCCCTCATTCTTTACTTAAGTTCTCCCTGGATGTAATGTAGTTGAGGACAGATAACTCCCTCTCTACTTGAGGTATTCTTGGATTAGAAATAGTGTGAGGAATGATGATACCCTCCCTATCAAAGTAGTTGAGGATGAATAATTCCTTCATTTGTTGTGGATTGATTGGGTTACTCAGAGTAGTTCTATATAACAAAAAAGACCATTATAAATTGGTTGATGTGCACTAACCTGATATCATACTACTACCAAGTGAACGATATTGTGAGGATTAACGTTCCCTCCATACCACTTTGATAAAAGATGATTGATGATTATTGATAATTGATAAATGATGATTGATGATAGATGACCATTATGAGATAGCTTATTGCATAAGTCTATCATGGATAATTTCTTGATATGATATTGAAATTATGATGATATTTTTGATGACTTCTTTGATTATACAAATGATTTTGTTAAACTGATAAAATGAACCTCTGTTTCGGGAAGAGAAATGACTTGATTTAACTTTTGCCACCTTTCTACTGATTATACTTTAGTGATTTGAAATGTTTTTACCCCGAAACAGCTTGAATGATTATGATGACACATTTTTGTAAATATTAGTGAGAATTGTGAGATTCTCATCCCAATTATTTATTTTCCATAATGATTCCAGGATATCCTCGTACAGACTACAGAGATGAAGGAGGATCTGATCATGTAGATCTTTTGTTCTCATTTTGTTTTGACTTTTGTACATGGTTGTATACCATTTTTGTGCCTTAGGGGCCTACGATGTACTTGATGTACTTTGATGTACTACTTGTATATGACTCAGTTCTATAGATATGTATTACATATTTCTTTTTCAGGCTCATATTTTGTATATTAAACATGTCTTTCTTCTTAGAAAAAATGATATTGATCTAAGTGACGTACTTTAATATGATTACTAATGCATAATTTCAGATATGTCATTAGTTTAAGTATTAGGACGTTACACTAGGTTTACTGAGTAATTAATCATACATGAAACAAGAACTTGGAGTGCTAGTATGGGAACAACCGAGTGTTGAAACGCCACCCTACTCCATTAGTGAAATTTGAAATACTTGTTGGATTAGTGAATTAAGTTTTAAAGTTTAAAAGAAAAATGTGTAATATTAATGCACTATGAAACCTCAAGCATTTCAACGCTAGGGATAGCAATTTTGCCCTAATTCTTTTGTTTGTAGTAATTCGACCCTATTAATACACTATTAAACTAGTAATCCTGACACTAACGAGAAGCTAGAGCTAAATCCTCACTTAAAGAGACTTTTGAACTTTCCCATTTATCTCATTTGGCTAAATGATTGTACATCATTAAAGATTACTCTACTTGAGAAATAGCAAGTATAGGAAACTATGTAGCGTTATGTTTAACTCAAACAAAACCACCACATTAACTCATCACATGATTCTCTCTAACTAAGTAAAGAACTAAACTCTAGCAAACATATACTCTCAACTCACTTCTAACTCATAAAGGAGCATATTCTATATTTCTAGTTAAGTAATCATACTAATGATTCTTGCATCGAGTTTGCCTTATTTTCACACCACAATTGGTAACCTATGCCACCCTAGTGTACTCAAGGTCCTAGATACTTACTTGAGGCAATTTCTAACTTATGGAATGCTTAAAGATTGGAACTTGCACACTAACTTTATACTAACTCCATTCATGCATCACTAACTCCACTTTCACTTTTAGGAGCAACTCATGCACTATGACAAGTGACTATTGCCAACTGAACTTAGCCTACTTGTATCTAGTATACCCTATCCTCATCACCTTGTATATGATATTAAATGCAACTCCATGTTGCCTAAGGGTCTAGATACCTACCTATGACAATCCATTACTCTTGGTGGTACTACGGTCTCTTACTTTCCCATATATGCAAGATGGTGTTTCTCTCTAGGAAATACCCCCACTAGTGTCTCAACACACTCTATAAGGCATATATAAGGGATCCTAACAAGTAGGGAACTTCATTTCATCAAGATAAAAATCTTGAGAAATTCTGCAATAGGTGCCTAGGCGCCCACTACCCAATGCCTAGGTGCTGGCTTGGTAGGGAAAATGCCCTATTTTTCTGGGTGACTGGCACTCAGGCGCTCACTTGCTGGCACTCAGGCACTCACTTGCTGGCACTCAAGAGCCCTTTGTGCAGCATGATGCTGCTAGCTTTCTAGTCAGGTGCCCACTCTCTAGTGCTCATGCACTGGTTGCCCAGAAATTCTACAGAATGCAGAATTTTGCATAATTAGTTACCAAACCAATTTCTAACACTTGCACATCAAATCCTAGATGTTTTCCAACATCAACCATGTTCTCTAATCATGTTAAGGTTCTCATAAAACATTTCAACTTATCTAGCATGGATTTCATGAACCTATACAACACTTTCTCTACCCATTTTCTAACTATCCACTCAAGTTATCAATGGAGGTTCCTATGTTCATAAACTACATCCAAGTACAAGTTAGGTCGTGAACTAACCAAACTTAGTCATTGGAAGCCATAACCAACTAAGAAAACATCATTTACCTCTTCAACCCATTTTCCTTCATCAAGAAAAACTAAGAAGCAAGATGAAGATGAGTAGAAAAAGATGAATTAAACACCTCTACCTCTTGTAGACATGATGATCTTCAAGCCTTAGAGTCCTCTTAGATCTTCCTGTTTGGTCTTCCCTTCTTTCCCTTCTTCTTTCTCCTCCGTTTCCCTTATTCTCTTCTTTACTTTCTTTTTCTCTATTTTTGCTGGTGGCTATCGTCAGAAAGGACAGAAAAAAGAGAAAAAGCAAAGAAAAAGGATAAGAACAATGACTCAAAAGTCATTATGATATTTTGCTGTAATTTCTTGATCTATTAAGAACACTTAGATTTTACTAAATCAAATAAATTTAGAATAAATCTTATAATTCATCTAAATTATTATTTCAACATTATCTTATTTTTCCATATTTGCGACTTGTCAATCCGGAATTAAAATATACAACCAGTATACTTAAAAATACTAAACTAACTCTGATTATTATCAAATTTTAACTACATCTTTTTTCACCTATTTGTGACTTAGAAACAAATTTTCTAGATTTATTTCTCTCAACATAGCAATTTATGCTACTATTCTAGTTATTTTAAGCTACTTTTCACTTTCTGTATTGCAGTAAAGTGCCTAAATTAACTTAATTTGTCACAAAACTACATAGACATGTCAAACAAGTATTGGCCTACCTCTGTAACCATATACATATTAGAAAAAATTGACATGCCCTAGATCCAATCCATTGTATAATTTTTGGAATACATTGTAATCATTTTATTTTTTATAAATAACATGACATTCAGTTTATTTTGTCATATTTATTATTTAATTGTTTAATTAATATGGCAAAGTCCTTGATTAAATTTAGAAACTTGTCATCATGATAGAGATCATGATAATAAGAGGCGAGTTTTTATTTATAATTTAATCTAAAGTGTTCTTGATCGTAGGATTATTGAGAATAGGACATTAGTAATCCGAATAGATCAATATATGTGTGATTGTCTCTATTGGATAGAGATTGATAGATCTCATTTATTAATTCACATATATAGATGATGCACATAGAGATATGATCACTGAATTGACTCAACTGAGAATTCCTAATGGTTTATATTACCGTTAAACTGGTAATATAAACGTTTGGTGCATATCTAATTGACTCAACTGAGATCTCTATTAACGATGCACGTTATTGTGAAATCCTATTAGATATGCACCAAAAGTCAAGAATGTGGTACAAGCAACAACCAATGGTTGGTTAAATCCTATTAGATATGAATCTGATATGCTGCACATTGGACTTGATATGCTGCATGTTAAGTAAGATTTGATAAGTTTCCTATTATATAGGATTTGGTAATTGATAACTCCATAAAATATAGTTATTTATGCCCTATATCTATGCTCTATAGATACCTTAGTCCTTGTTAATAAGCATATAAGGAAGATTTTAGGCTTATATTCATCAAATTCAATGATCTTAAGAAAATCTTGCTGATTCTTCAGGTGATTAAGTGAATTTGTAGCTATTATTAACTTGGTGATTTCTCTATTGCAAGAAGGGCTCCAAACAAGCAGATTTGTCGAATATTTAGATCAACATTGGAAGAGAAAGCCAAAGGTACAATTCAGTAAACCACGCCACAGCACAGGCATGGTCATGCCATGGCATGGTGCATTCAGCTTGCTGCATATTGAAACTTGAGACTAGCACACCACGGTGCAAAGGAGTTAACGCCGCGACATGGTGCATCAACCCTGCTGGTACTTAAACCTAAGAGTTTTACATCGTAGCGCAACAATCTTCATGTTGCAGTGTGGTGACCTAGAAGTGAAGCACACCACGATGCAAAGATGTGCACACCGCAGCGCGCAACTTAAATTTTTTCCTATATATAAGATTTTTAGAGCATTCAGGGAGGAGCAAATTTTTAGAGAGAATACAACTGCTAGGGTTCCATTTTGAGACTAAGAGGAAGCAAAAGGAAGCCAAGTTGGAGGTCATCTTCTTCAAGGAGGAGATTCAAGCTTCAAGGATCCACAATCATTGAGCTTCCTTCCCATTTCTTTTACTTTCTCTCTTCATGTATCATGAACATAATTATGGTTTTTGGATTTTCGTGTTCTATAGGTAGCTAAACTGTATTTAGGGTTCCTTTGGATCATTCTACGGATATTGGTGATTTTGTAACTCTTTAAGTTAATATTGATGAATAGTTTTGTTCAATCATATTGATCAGAATGTTCTTGATTGTTTGGCCAACATTTAATGTGATTTGATTAAATCTATTGAACTAGACATAGGACTTTAGGTTTTAGATTATGGATATGGTTGATGCATGTTTAACTTCATTCTAATGGTAGGGTGAGTTAATTAGCTAATGAGATAGAAATATACCCCTTAGTCATGCATAGCAAATGTTTGAGAATAGCCCTTAATGAGTGGATTTTACTCTAGCTCTCATGGAAACATAGTGAACTAGGCAAATGAAACATGGTTAATTGACCTAAACATAGGCTTTTAACCAAGTTAGTTTCTCAAGCTAACAAAACCAATTCATTCACGTGGCTTAAAAGGATTGCAAATTACCAATTGAAATAATAGGTGACGAAGGATCCCCTATTCTTCAATCATCATATCTTAATCGTAATTTATTGCAATTTTTAGTCTTTGATATCATAGTTTTCATATACACACCTTTCCTTTATTGGATGTTCTTGAATAGAATTGATTGAGCTATTTGTTGATATTTAGCATTATGTTTAGTCATTTTCCTCATAGGAACGATATCCTACTTATCATTTTATTACTTGTATGACCCGTGCACTTGTGGTGTTAAAAGGTATCAGCACGTTTTTGGCCCCATTGTCGGGGAATATGGGCGTATTTCCATATTGCTAATATTGACAACGAGCTTACTTAGTTCTAATTTAAGATTTTCTTTTAGTACATTTTAGTTCAAGTTTTTGTTCTTTTTATTTATTGTCTTAGGTAGTATCACAATGGCGGATGACAATAATCACACTAGGCCTTTGAGGGAGTTTGAAACTCCTCAAATAGAGAATCTCTGGTCTAGCATAAGATAGCCTCCTATCTGCGCTAACAATTTTGAGATCAAACTGGCTATAATTCAAATGATACAAACTTCTGTGCAATTTGGTGGTTTGCCAAGTGAGGATCCCAATGCTCACTTATCTAATTTCTTGGAGATTTGTGACACAGTCATGCATAATAGAGTCTCTGAAGATGCCATTCACCTATGACTCTTTCCATTCTCTCTTCAAGACAGAGCCAATAGTTAGTTGCAATATCTACTAGCAGGCTCAATATCTACTTCTAATGATGTGTGCAACAAATTTCTGAATAAATACTTCCTACTGGCCAAGACTGCTGAAATGGTGAATGACATTACCTCATTCACCCAATCTGAATCTGAGTCCTTGTATGAAGCTTAGGAGAGGTACAAGGATCTTCTGCGTAGATGTCCCCATCATGAAATATCTCTTTGGTACCAAGTCTATTCTTTTCATAAAGGCTTGCTACCACACCACCGCCCTATTGTGGATGCAGCTGTAGGAGGTTTATTACTAAGAAAATCTTTTAATAGTGCATTTCAATTGCTAGAAGAATTGGCAGCCAATAGCTACCAATGGCCTTCAGCAAGAAACATGCCCAGGAAAGTGGCTGGAGTTCATGATGTGGATGCAATTATAGAATTATCAGCTTAAGTGGCAGCAATTGTAAACAAGCTAGATAGTTTGGGAGCAAGCCCTCATCAAAGCCCATTTGTGCTGTGTGACAAGTGTGGTGGTAATCATGCAAGTGATAGATGCCCTTCCACCTCAGATAGTGCTCAATATATTGGGAATTATCGCCCATAGCAGAATAACCCCTATTTAAATCATTACAATCTGGGATGGAGAAATCATCTAAACTTTTCTTGGAGAGATGATCAAGGTATATGCTCTTCATCTGCTGGCAATGAGAGATAATTATCCTCCTGGGTTCTCCTCACAAGCTAGACCACCCATGCAGGATAAGAAACTATCGCTGGAAGACATGTTTATGCAATTGATGGTCAAGACAAATTCCTACATGTCCAAGATAGATGCTCATTTGGCCAAGAACGATTCAATTATTCAAATCCAAACTGATTCAATGAGAGCATTTGAGACACAGGTGGGTCAGCTAGCTACTGCTCTAAACAATAGGTCAATAGGGACTTTTCTAAGCGACACCATCAATAATCCTAAAGGTGCCTCAAATGAGCATTGTAAGGCCATATCATTAAGGAGTGGGAAAGACATTGAAGGAAATCCTAATGTAATATCCTCTTCAACATGTTAGACCTGTAAATAGTTACAGAGATAGCTTAATACTTGCTTAACATACCTGTTTAATTTTGTGACAATCTGAGTTACTTTAGACACTTTGCTGCAGCCCAAAAGGTGAAAAGTAACTTAAAATGACTCAAATATTAGCATAAATGGCTTAGCAAATGGAAATAGGTGTGGATAATTTATTTCTAAGTCACAAATATGTATTATGTGATGTGATTAATGTTTAAGAATAATCAGAGTTAGTTTGGTATTTTTGAGCATACTGATTGTGTGTTTTAATGCCGGAATGACTAGTCACAGATATGGAAAATGATGGTTTTGGTGCAACAAGATTTTTGATGAATCCTGTTATTTAGTTTAAACTATTGGCTTTAAGAAAACTAGATTTAGGGAAATCTAAGTGTTCTTAGCAAATTAGGAATATCACTTGGTCACTTAAGTGACCAAGCTTCTCATGTCTATTGCCTTATTTTTGGTTTCCATTTCTTTTCTTAATTTCTCACATGTTTCTTGCTCACTCTCATAGCTGAAAATAGAGGCAGAAAAGAAAGAAGAACAAGGAGGAAAAGGGGAAATGAAGAAAGGGAAATGAAGAAGGAAAAGCAAATTTGTGGTCATCTAACCATCATCACCATATTTGCTACTCAAGGTAGGGGTTCTTGTGCTTTTTAACTCATTTTCTTCCATTTTCACCATTGTTGTACATATGGTGCATGATAGGTCAAATTGGTTTCTAGAGATGTTTGAAGTGTTTTTCTTGCTTGAATGAGTTTCTTTGGTTATTTATGACTTGTTCATGTAATGAGTTTGAGTTAGAAACTTAGAACTTGTCATTTGAACCCTTGATCCTAAAAGTGAGAAAGTTAGGTCATGGATATGTGATTTTGTGCTAGGATCCAATTTAGAGGTTTTTATTGGTGATTAATGATTCCTATGTGTTAGTGGACTTGTTAGGGACCTTAAATCACCTAGAAACTGGTTTGAAATGGCCAAAATCCGTGAATTGTTCCAATGGAACAGTACCCGAATTTTGTAGAATCCATATCCTGCTGCTTATGCCGCGATGCTAGGTGTTGCACGCTGCAGTGTGAAAGTTATGCTACTTCTAGTTTTGAGACCCGAGAGCAGGGCGCCGTGGTGTGCCAAGGATATGCCGCGGCGTGGGCTCCAAGATCTTCCAAAATTGTGTTTTTGATGTTTTAGAATTTTATAAGTGATGGAATCACTTATATATGCTTTCATAAGTGTGTTGAGGCACTAATGGGGGTAATTCTTGGAGAGAATAACCACTTAGCATATATAAGAAGCTTTGGAACCTTAGGCAAATCTTTGAGTTTCGAATGCCTTAGGGTTGTATCTAAGATCTTGCACAACATGAGGTTGTCTTGGAAATCACTTGTGAAGTGATGAAGTGAGGTTCTAGATATGAGGATACTAGTGACATGGTTCCTGTTACTTTGTTGGATAAGTGAGGCTAGGAATTACATGTACTAATTTTGCCTTTTACACTAGAATATGAGGATCTTGTGTTTGTTTCAATTGTGAATTGAACTTACTCTTGGATATTTAGTTTTCAAACTTGGTATTTGCTAGTTTCCTATGTATTGTGACCTTAGATTGTATGCACAACCATATGACCTGAGAATGAGGTGTTAGATCTAAATTCTCTTTGCATTTATGCTTGCATGGTCAGGGTTATCGGTATGGGGGTGGTAATAGTACTCTTACATTAGTAAGGGGAAAATGTCTGCCTATTACTAAGTAGGTTTAGGATTTTAGGCTTATCCTACTTTGTATATACAAGAAACAGAGGTTTCTAGGAAATAAGTAAGTAGCTTATGTTTTCAAACTTTAAAACCTGTATTGGCATTACATAATCATAATATTAGGACATTGTTTGAGCATAATCATATCTCATAACATAAAGCATTGCATTGTTGACAATTGTGTGGGCAATTGTCTTGCTTGATTGCTTGCTGGATTGGTTGCTTGTTCGATAGTATCTTAGGATTGTATGGGTGATTCTTTGATATTGTTGATTATCAGATAATTGTTTACATCGTGTGAATGTACGTTTACAGTTAATTTATTTGTTGTAAATGATTAACTTCTGGTCTTGGTATGCAAATATTGAGAAATTGTGATTTCTCATCCCTGTGTGTTACATGTAATTCCAGGTGAAGACCCTCCAAAAGAGAAAAAGTGCAAGAAAAAGAAAAAGCAAAAGAAGTAGTTTAGCTATCTAGTTTCTTCTTGAAATCAGCTTGTATTTGTTTACTTTGATGATTAGTTTGTAAAAGCTTATGTATTATAGTATGGCTTATTGGCCAGTGATGTATATATATAATCTTTTCATCATTCGTGGCTCTCTACAATAACTGCATAGGTTATTATGGATTATGTTTTTTCCATTCTTAGAAAGTGGCATACTTAATACATTTTATTTTGAAATATTCTGTTTATTTTACAATATTCATATTAAGGTGTTACATTATGGTATTAGAGAAGTTCATCTTGTTGAGCTAGGGTGTGTACTGACTATACTTAGGTATATTTAGTAGTTCCTCTTGTGTTGTGCATTTCTTTATCTCTTGTGTGAGGTGTTTGATTGAATTGTATGACCTGCCTTTGATATGTCTGTTTTTAGTTACTGTTGCTTGGTTACATGATATTAAGATTAGCTACCTCAATATGTATTGTTCTATGTTTACAAGAAACTATAATAGCACGAGGGCGTCTGCGTGGGAGTAGGAACTCTGGTAATGAAGGCCCTGACATGGTTGGAACCTTTATGGCAATGACTGAGGCAATGAGGGACCAAACGTCCACTACTGCCATTGCTATGCGAGAGCAAATAGCCGCAACAACTGAAGTTATCAGAGAGCAAGCAGCTGCGACAACATGGATGTTTAAGAGAATAAGTACAACTCAACATCAACTGCCTACACGACCACCACACCACCAGGGGCAACCAACCCAAGAGGTAGTTGGGAGGAACCATATTTTCCAAGACCTCACGGAGTTCAGGAAATCTAATCCATCTTCTTTCAAGGGGGAGTAAAACCCAGTCAGAGCTGAGGGTTGGATTAAAGAGATAGAGAAGATTTTCACTGTCATGGCTTGCTCAGACGAGCAAAAAGTGCTCTTTGCTTTGTACATGTTGGAAGGTGAGGCAGGCGATTGGTGGGTGGACACCAAGAGAGCTTTTGAGGTGTCAAGGACTTATGTGACGTGGGAGATCTTTAGGAATTCTTTTCTAAGAAATTTCTTTCCACAAAACCTTCAGAATGCCGAAGAGATGAAATTTCTCAAGTTGGAACAAAGGGACATGTCTGTTGGCCAACATGTGGTTGTAACACCCCCTTTTGGGAGGCATTACATATTAGACCGACTCTTATATTTTAAAATCCTTTGCTCAAGTTATAAAAGTAAATAGTGTAAGATATGAGTTTCGAAAGTTTCTTTTTGTGGATAACACAAACTAGTCAATTTTTTGGGAACACAAAACATAAGAACCATAGAATAAATAGAAGATTCCAGTCGTAGGAACTAAAAAGACTTTTCATGAAGCAAAGTTTACTACATCTTTAAGTACATCATTTGCATATCCCAAAAACATAAAACTTAAGTACTCCAAAATAAACATACCTATACATATGACTACTAAATGAAAATTGAGCCTTGACCAAGTCCAAACAACTGAAGAACAATATCCTACACCCGATCTTCATCCAGAACCCCATTGGGATCCCCAATAGACAAAGCTCCCAGCTGGGGCATGTCACTATGGACGGGAGTCTGAGTAGTCGACTCCACAGAGCCCTCCCTATAGGAAGCTCTCTGATCATCCCAAAGCTCCCCAAAAGGCATGTAAAACTCCAAGTGAACATCGGTGTCCATAGTAAAGGTAACTGCATCATGCTTGGTCCTACTCCAACTCAAAGTGACATATCCGTCGTACCGGATGCGTCCCGTGTCCCACTGGACACTCCACGCATCGATGTCTCCATGGAACTGTAGCCTAGTAAATCCTCGCGGGTCTTGCCTTACCGCCATCACCAACTTTTCCATCACAAAGGCGAAACAGAAGTAGACAGAATAATACAATAGAAGAGGTGAGATCCCATACATCAATACTATCATAGCAGCAAAAAATACAACGAAAAGTAGTAGTGCCTTTCATACACAACAACATCAAGTAATAGCAGATATAATCATGTCAATACAGGAATATTCATAGAGTAGCAAATATAATCATGTCATCAACTGATAAATAACTCAGCAATGTACATCAAGACACATATATATATGAATGGATCATGCCACAATGACATATAATCTGACTATGAATATGCACAACGTGTATGCTGACCATCCCTATACACAACACAACCAGATACTACTCCATGGAGTCAATGTTCAGAGATAAGCACTCCAGAAGATTTGTCCCCCTTGAAAAGACAGTCTATGCCGGATCACGAAAAGGATAGTGCTTGTCGGGTCCTCGTCATGCATTGCAACAGTGTCCACGGCCAGGGGTATATAATGTGACAGTGGTCATTAGGTGGATCACCTTGCCTTGATGCCCCCTAAGATCCATCCGGGATCACACTTATCCAAATTCACGCTCACTCCTAGGCATTCAAAGTCGACAGTCTAATACTCATGTGCATGCTCAAAGAAAATCCAACCGCCGATGTACTGTTCCCAACAGTATTAAGGCAACTGTCCATAGGATTGTCCAATACCATTAGTATCAATGATATTATATAGCCGCTCATACAACTACATAATACTAATGATCCACTCGGGTCCAGCACTTCGGCCCAAAAGCACAAGGCTAAATTCATAATCCACTTGGGTCCAGTACGTCGGCCCAGGGCACAATGTCAAATTCATAATTCCACTTGGGTCCAGTACGTCGGCCTAAGGCACAATGTCAATTTCATAATCCGCTTGGGTCCAGTACGTCGGCCCAAGGCACAATGTTGATGCATGCTATCACAAAGTATTTCAATTGTGCAAATTGAAGAATCATTATTATCAATCACGTGGAACATTTTCACAATTCCTCTAGTATATAGAAACATTAGGTCTTCTTTAGTCTTTAATTATCATACTTCTCAAGAATGAAGGTAGAATTTAATCCAATTCACTAGCTTCTTCTAACTAAGTTCCTCGAATGACCTATCCTCATATCATTTATGAAAACCTAAAGCACAATGTCCTTACCTCCCCATTCCTTTCCTTTTTCATCTAAGTTTTTCAGATTTTCTCTATTTCTTTCTCAAGCTTGTTTTTCCCTCTCAAGACCGAAAATCACTATTTTGCTTAAAGATCAAATTTGTTCCTTTCCATTCTTATCCTATAAATTCTTAATTAATTTTCTCGATTGTCAAGTCACCTAGGTTTACCTCTGAAAAGTCATTTTCCATTATCCCGATTGTCTCCAAATTTGTTTCCATTAGGTACATCTAAAAGTTATTACTCTTCAAATTATAACATTATATTTATCTTTAATCTTACTCATAAATCTCTAAACCCTAATTTGTCTTCCAAATCACCCAAATAATATTTTCTAACATTCTTTCTAAAATTTCCATTTATTCAACTTCTAAATAAAATTCTTTCCATCCTAATTATTATTCCACCTCATCATCAAATATTTTAGGTCTCCAATTCACTCTTACTTCTAATTATCAAGTATCATGGCCAAAAATCAATTTCTTTTCAATGGTAGAATTTTATTTGCTCTCTCATTCAACTTGTAACCTTATAGATCATATCTTTATTACCTACTCATCTAAGTCCTTGGTAACCAAATATTTTTCTCATGGATGTCTCTTCTTGGTCTAAAATGGCCGTGAGCCTCAAGGATCAAAGGGAACTAAATAAATTATTCTTTCTCAACACAATCATAGCATGCCACTTACTTTAATCGTCACAATCCATTAAATTCATGCTCACTATTAAAATCACATAATATCCATTAAGTCATCACAATCATCTTTACATACAACCACATCATATAATCACACAAAATCAAATAAGCATAAACCAAAATCACACATTCGGGTAGATGAATCCTCACGTGGACTCTCCAATCCCACACACCCATTCGTTCTTCACCACTATAATGTGGTCGATGAGGTTAATCTCCCTCTTACCTCAAGTGTAGCCTCCTAGCTCCTTGTAAGTCCTTATGTAGCAAACTTTCTCCACCAAGAGCTTCTTAGAATCCAAGCAAACATTTAAGAATTAGTACCTAAGGCTTGAATAAGATTACCATAGGTCAAAATATGACTTTACATTCTTTAAAATGAAGCAGGAGAAAAGATTCAAGAAGTTAACCTTAAGATTCTTGAACTTGAGATTTGAAGCAAAGCTTAAAGAATACTTGAAAATGGATGAACTAAAGATTGATTTCCACACAAAAGTGTCTTAAAATAATGTATAGATTCAAGATCTAAGGTTATCTTGAATTATTGAAGATTTGGTGATGTGTTTTGGGGGTTGGTCGTGAGCTCCAAATGGAAAAGTGAGAGTTTTGTGTTTAGTTTTTGGTTGCTTGGATGGAAGGATGAACAAGTGATAAACTAAGCACAGAATGGCCCTCCAAAATGGTTTAGCCGTGAGGTGTAGAGAAAATGAGAGGAGAAAATAGAAATCAAAGTCTCACCTTAAGAGCTTTAAGTTAGGGTTTTTGAAAGAAGATGATGAAGATGAGAGAACTTGAAGATGACCTTAACATAGAAAATCATCCATGAAATGTGTAGATCCTAGAAATGTGATTGGATGGAGGAAACAAAAATGAAAGAGGAAGATGAAGGGTGGTAGCCGTGAGCTTGAGAGAAAATGGAGAAGAGAAAATGATAAGAGAAAATGAGATAGAAACTTTAGGGGTGAGTTCAATAAGAAAACATCTTCAAACAATATGTAGTTTCAAGCAATGTGATTGCTTGTGATTTAGCAAACATGAAGGGTGGAGAAAGAGGTATGGCCTTAAGGATGGAGAGGGGAGGAAGAAGAGAGAAAATGAGAGAAAAGCTTAAGGGTAGAGAGAGAAAATAATAGAAAGTTTTGGATGGTGAAAGGATTTTGAAATGTGAAAGCTTGTGAAAAGATGACAACTTGTCATCTTTTTCCCTTTCAAAAGTCGTGCCCCCTCCTTGGAGAATGGAGCAAAACTTCCTTTGCAAACTTATCCCAAAGCTTCTTTGAGAAGCTTCGCACGTTTCTCAAAAATGTCAAATCATGTTGTCATGTAGTGTTGTGACGATGTCACTTAGATGATATCATAAAAGTAACTAAATAGAAATAATTTATTAAATTTTTACTGCAAGCTATTACCAAGTGGATAAAAGTTATAGTTAACAATGTCAGTATCTATTGTCCAATGGATAATAGAGCGCACCCAAATTTTATCCGTCAGATAAAATCTCAAAAAATGAAAACTTTGTAAACTGTGTCCAGCCTCGTGTTTAGTAAGATCCCCCATCACTATTTTTACAGTCTAAGATTTTTCGGTCTCGGGGAAAATATTTCATTTTCTCAGCTCCGCTCACTGTGCACGCAAATCAAGAAATATATTAAAATAACTAAATAATTCAAATAATTCCAGAAAAATTCACAAAAATTACAAATATTATAAAATGAGTATTTATCAGGAAACAAGTGATTTTTGGGGTGTTACAACTCTCCCATTCTAAAAAGAAATTTCGTCCTCGAAATTTGTTGTATCTTAGAATATATGCGGATATTGTTCCTTGTAGAATGTCTCCAGATCTTCAACGCAACCACAATAGCTGACTCCGAGTTTGTGTAGAGTAACTCTTCTCATGTGCCCTCAGTTGTCTTGAAGCATATGTTACTATTACTTTTATTCTCACTGACACACGCCTAAGCTTAAATGTGAAATATCACGAGACGTCTCAAAAGTTCATTGGGATTAGGTAGAACCAACATTGGCGAAGTAGTCGAGTGTCTCTTCAATTCTAAAAAAATTTCCTACATGCATCAGTTTATGCAAAGACTTGACTCTTCCACGTGAGCTGCATGAGAGGTCCTGCTATCTTGGAAAATTTTACGGTAAATCTCTGATACTAGCCAACTAATCCCACACAATGACGAATCTCCAATACAGTCTTCGATCTTTCCCATTGAAGAACTGCTCCAACTTTCGACGGATCGACAACAATTCCTTCTTTTGAGATCATGTGACCCAAAAGTTGAATTGGCTCCAACCGGAATTCGCACTTGGACAACTTCACGCATAACTTCTTCTTCTTCTTCAGAATTTGAAGAACCACACTAAGAAGTTCATGTTCCTCCAGACTTTAAGAATAGATCAGAATATCATCAACAAAGACACGACAAATTTGTCCCATTAGGGAAGAAAGATCCTATTCATGTAGTCAATGAGTACTACCGAAGCATTCGTTACACGGAATGACATTACTAAATACTTGTAGTGCTCATAACGTGTCAGAAAGGCTGTCTTGGAAGCATCTTCTATTTTCAAATGAACTTGATGATAACTAAGACGTAAACTGATTTTGGAGAAAATAGCAGCTTCCTCCAGTTGATCCATTAAACCACCTAACCTCGATCTTAACAGGAAGTGTCTCACAGGGCAAGTTCTTATCTAATTGTACTGTATTCAGCATTATGATATAGTTTGGATCAGGAACATATCTTCTCAATTGAAATACAGGGGAAATGTTATGAAGGTTTGAAAGAAAAAGTTAGTGAAGCCATTTGGTATACTACCGGACCCATCCGGCGAAGAATATGATATGGTCTAATAAAATTTAGGAATGGACTTCATGGATTTAAACCCAGAATTTCTGTCTCAATAGACATTAAAGTTCTTCTGGAAGAGAATAACAAGATATGGTTAGAAAATAACTAATTATTTTCCTGAGATCAGGTCTATTTATGAAAAAGGCAAACAATCAGATTAGCAGAAAGGTTTTAAATTTCTAACAATAATAGGATAGTTTAAACAATTCGTGTAATAACAACAGGCTTAGAAATAAGAATGGCAATACTCAAGTCAGAAGAAAATAAACATACAGACAACCCAAATTGGTTCGCACAGTCATAGATAACAAAAGAATAGGTCGCCACAGGATCAAACGATACAATTTAAGGCTTACTTCCTATGGTACAATCTCACTTGAGTAGATCTTCAGATTGGGAGGCTTCTGTTTCACACAACATACCAATTCCTCCTCTAGCTTGAGCCCTTATCGCATGCTTATTGCTAACGGAAGACTTCGTCCTTTGAGAAGTACAATTCTTAAACACATGTCTTGGCTTTCCGCACTTGAAACAGATCTTTTCTATGCTTGTACAATCCCTTGTTAAGTGATTCCTCCCACACTTCTTACAATGTTGTAAAAACTTCACGGTCCGACTGAATCTATTGTTACTAGCATTTCCTCCAACCGTTTGCTATTGACGTTGGTTTCCTGGTGGTCGCGAACATGATTTATGCTAGAATCACTTGATCTTACGATCTCTTCCTTTTTCGGAACGAATACGGTCCAACGTTATGGGGTTCAATGTCTTGAGACTAATTCAACTCTAACAAAATATGATCCTCGGCTATCAATTCCTGTTGCTGAACGATCCTCTGATTTTGCTGTGCTGTTACGCCAGCCATTCCTTGCATTGCTTCCGCAGTCACAGCTATCCCCACGTTGTAGCATTCCTTATTTTCACGCGTACGTCTACCGTGAGCCATTTGCCTCTCCTTCAAAAACAGGCAAGTCAAAATATAATGGAAACAAGAAGTAACCATTTCAAACAATGTTGGCTCCTTTCAGAGATCAAACAATACATCTCTGAGTTTAGCTTCAGAGAAACACATAGCAGAAATAAGACAAACTTCCCATAAACCCAAAAGATTTGGAGTTGGACTTTTCTCACACTAGAAGTACCACCCCAAGGTGTAGGTACAAACAATTCGGCACGAGTTCAGTCATCTAACTGGACTCTCACTAGAAGAACCCTTATTCTCCTAGTTCGCCTAGTTGAAGTCATAGTTTCCTGTCTACACAGAACATTACATATTGAGTTGGCCAGTCCTCAATATCGTGTAGCTATGTAACAATAACTACTAACATCCAACATAGAGCAACCTATGCAATCCTCTTTTAACATCTCAAACAAGAGACAAGGAAATGCATAATACACATAGGAATTTCTACCTGCCTAAACACAGTCAGTCCATACCCCGGCTCAACAGGATGAACTGCTCTGATACCACCTAATGTAACACCCCCTTCTAGGAGGCATTACATATTAGATCGACTCTTACATTTTAAAATCCTTTGCTCAAGTTATAAAAGTAAATAGTGTAAGATATGAGTTTCAAAAGCTTCTTTTTGTGGATAACACAAACTAGTCAATTTTTTGGGAACACAAAACATAAGAACCATAGAATAAATAAAAGATTCTAGTCGTAGGAACTAAAAAGACTTTTCATGAAGCAAAGTTTACTACATCTTTAAGTGCATCATTTGCATATCCCAAAAACATAAAACTTAAGTATTCCAAAATAAACATATCTATACATACGACAACCAAATGAAAATTGAGCCTTGACCAAGTCCAAACACCTGAAGAACGGGCTCCTGCACCCGATCTTCGTCCAAAACCCCATCGGGATCCCCAATAGACAAAGCCCCCAACTGGGGCATATCACTACGGACGGGAGTCCGAGCAGTCGACTCCACAGAGCCATCCCTCTAGGAAGCTCTCCGATAATCCCAAAGCTCTCGAAGAGGCATGTAGAACTCCAAGTGAACATCGGCGTCCATAGTAAAGGTAACTACATCATGCCTGGTCCTGCTCCAACTCAAAGTGACATATCCGTCATACCTGTAACACCCACCGTAGGGCATCAGATTTAAGACTAATCCTAATATAACTTACCTAAGTTGTAAAAGAATTAATCTTGTAAAATTATTAATTTTAAAATTTTGGTTGCTAAAAAAATTTAAATAAGTAAACTAAATAAAAATCATAAGTACAACTTGTGACTGAAATCACACCCATATTATACATAAATACTAAAGCCTTGTTTACAAATAATTTATATAATACCCTTACACACTGAAAGATAAAATGTACAATAGACACTCCAAAACATAACTGCTAAATTTAAAGCTCCTAAAAACTAACCCAAGGATTTGGATCCTCAGAAGGATCCTCCTCCACTTCATCATTAAAGAACCCAGGCGGATATAACATTCGCCTCACAGGGGTCCTTATGGAAGACACCATAGAGTCTTCACGCTGTGTATACGCAGTGCCACCCCCAAGTTCACGAATCGGCATCATAAATTCTAGGCGCACAAACTCGTGTTGCGTCAAAACAGGGATCTCGTCGCGGGTTCAACTTAAGTTCAGAGTCAAGTCCCCCGTATATACAAACTGTTCATTGTCAAAATCAAACCTCCAAGCATTAGTCCCCCCATGGAACTGAACTCAGACAAAACCTAAAACTTGGCGCCTCGCCGCCATCTCAACAAACCAAGAGTAATATCACTAATAGTAAAAAGAATTATCAGCTCCTTTGTCTTCCCGGTCTTCATCAGACATACACAGTAAAACAAATATAATACAACAAAGAGGTGAGATCCCCTACATCAATACCAATATGACAGTAGAGAAAATGACAACAACTAAACATATATTATATCAAAGCAGCAAATCATATTTTCACATCACAGAGAAAATATAAGATAAATATATTTATCATGTCAATATGCTGATAAACTATGCATATGCATATAAACCCATTCCTACTCCATGGAGCTAAACACAGTTTCAGAGAGAATGATCACGGAGACATGTTTGTAACTCGACTGCCGTGGTCAAAAGCGCTATCAATTTATCAATGTGCACATCAAGGCATTATACAAGACATTCTACACCAGATCATGATATAGGACAGTGTCTCGGTCCGGATCGTCGGTGCATTTGCATCGGTCTGCCTCACGGGCAGAAGAGCTACCAACTGTCCATTGCGAGGTACTCGCATCCCGACGCCTTCAAGGTTAACAAGTGACCTACACTTATCTACTCGTACCTGCACATAGGTGTGATTCATCTCCTAGGCGTACAACCTTAACCAAATAAGTTGACACGCTTTTTAATGCATAATGTATGATTCAAACACACATATAATTATTATTTTCATAGTATTTCACATAACCTCACATTCTCTTGACGGTATCACTATTCAACATAACCGGGCCCACCACAACAGCCCGACAGCAAACTGCTGTTACTTTCAATCGGGTAGCGATATTATCGCATTTTCACAATCGCAGAATATTTTTCTTACGTTTTCAAATCACGTAAAGATTTTCCAACGTTTTCTCAATCACATAAATATTTTATCACATTTTCTTAATCGCGTAGCCAAGAATTACTATCTTTAATTCGCGTAAAATATTTCTAACATATTCTAAGTCCAATTTAAAACTTTTCTCATTTATTTTCAAAATATGACTTTAATTCCAATATTTCTTTAATAATTCATCTACAAATAATAATTCCAACATTTTCTCACTAAAAAAATAGTATTTTCTACTATTTTCCACAAAATAGCATTTGTTTGATTAAATTGTGATATTACAGCTCAAAATTTTTTAACGCGCTTCAAAACCTCAAGGGTGAGCTATACGTCAGTAAATTTTAAGTTTCAACTTTTATTTTACTTCATGACTTAATTATGCTAATTTTAAATTCTAAAAAGTAGATTACTTTCTTTTTAGATCTAAAACCCATCAAATTACTTTCTTATCGATTAAATACCTAAATCTACACTTAGTAAATAACTGTGGATCTAGGATATAAAAAATATATATGTTGGTCGAAATTGCATTATAGACCTCTCAAATCATATTTAATCATTTTTCTATCACTTTATTCTTTTTCAAAAACTCTTAATCCAATTTCTTACATAAAATCATTTAACCCTTGATTAGAAAATAATTTAGAGCATTTGGATCCCTTGGTGGTGTTGAGGCCGTGAGCCTCTAGGTTCTTTGGAACCATCATACAATTTCCCATCATGTAAATTATATCCTACTTTACACAAAAATCATCATGCTTTCTTAATCACCTACTCATGCATACTAAGCATACCAATCACATATTCAAACATATTTTCTAAGCTATCAAGCATACCAATCACAATCAATCATAAACAATGAAAGCTTAAACAATCAAGTGAATAAATCCTTATGGATTTTTCACCACAAACAAGTCATTCCCTCACCACCAACACCTGGTTGATGAGGTTAATCTCCTTCTTACCTCAAGGAAGACAAAAACTCTTCAAGTTCCTTCTCCTCTAAATTTCGTGAAGCACCAAAGAGAACTCTAACAATCTTAAACAAATCTTAAAGTCATAAACCAAGCTTAAAAACAAGAAACCATGGATCAATCATGGTTTAGAAATTCAAGAATCCAACTTAGGATCAAGAAATCAAGAAGTTACCTTTAAGAATAGAAAATCTAAGCTTGAATTTGAAGCACTTAGGAGATGATTTAGGTAAAACTCACAAGATGAAAAGTGTTTAGAATTGTATCTAGGTTTAGAAAATAGGATTGGATAGAATTATGGAAGCTTGGAGGTAGGGTTTAGGGGTGGAGGCCGAAAGCTTCAAAGAAGAAGAAGAATGGTGTTCTTGGTTGTTCTTTGTGTTCTTGGAAGAGAGAGAATAAGATGAAAGATAGTTATTGTCACAAAGTGTTAAAATAAAATGGAAATATCCTATACTACACATGCATGGCCGTGTAGTTGAGTGAGTGTAAAGAATAAACTTGTTTAGCAAGATAGAAAACTATCACATGGCTTCACATGGCCTAGGTAATCAAATGGTCATCAATTGGTCATAATAGATCATTTATGAACACCCTAGTACACCAAGTGGTCGTGTGACTCAAAGGGGAAGCTAACTAAGTTTGGTTTTCATTTTAATTCCTAGTTACACTTAGCTTAGGTAGTTAGTTCACTTAAGCTAACTTAGTTAGGTTATTTAGTTACATAACTAACTATCTAGTTACTTGATTAGATCATGCATTTGTCATGCTTCTAGAAAACCTTAGATATTTTCCTAGTAACTAGGGCTTCTAAGTACTAGTAACTAAGTTAGTTCCATTTAGTTACTAATTAGGCTTATAGGGTAACTTAATTAGTTTATCTAGTTACTTAGTAACTAGTCCAACCACTTTTGTTGACTACTTCCTATTGGTTAAGAAAAAGTCAAGCTAATAATGTTGACCATTTCTTATTAGTTTATTTAGAAATAGTCACAGTTTATTTTTTGATGGATAAAAGATACCGGGTCTATCACTCAATGAGCAGAAGCTACTATTTCCAAAGCAGTAGATCTTATCTGACAGATAATAAAACACAAAATATTTTTATTTCATAGATAAATTCTAAAAATTAAAAGATCGGGTAACGTATCTCTCGGATTCAGGTTTAGTAAGATCCCCCGACTCCGAATAAATCAGATAAGATTTTTCCTGGCCCAAAAATTATTATTTTCCTGACTCATAGTAAATCACACACAGAGATAAAAAAAAAAAGTCATAGAACAGTCAAAATAAATTTACAACTCACAGAAAACACAAAACAGTACAATTCAGACATTATTGTTAAATAACAAATTTTGGGGTGTTACAGTACCAGACGCATCCCGTGTCCCACTGGACACTCCATGCACCAATGCCTCCATGGAATTGTAGCCTAGTAAATCCTCGCGGGTCTTGCCTTGCCGCCATCACCACCTTTTCCATCGTAAAGGCGAAACAGAAGTAGACAGAATAATACAATAGAAGAGGTGAGATCCCCTACATCAATACTATCATGGCAGCAAGAAACACAATGAAAGGCAATAATGCCTTTCATACACAACAACATCAAGTAATAGCAGATATAATCATATCAATACAGGAATATTCATAGAGTAGCAAATATAATCATGTTATCAACTAATAAGTAACTCAGCAATGTACATCAAGACACATATATATATGAATGGATCATGCCATAATAACAGATATGCTGACTATGCATATGCACGATGTGTATGCTGTCCATCCCTATACACAATACAACCAGATACTACTCTATGGAGTCAAGGTTCAGAGATAAGCGCTCCAGAAGATCTGTTCCCCCTGAAAAGACAGTCTACGCCGGATCACAAAAATGATAGTGCTTGTCGAGTCCTCGTTGTGCATTGCAACAGTGTCCACGACTAGGGGTATACAATGTGACAGTGGTCACTAGGTGGATCACCTCACCTTGATGCCCCCTGAGATCCATCCGGGATCACACTTATCCAAATTCACGCTCACTCCTAGGCATTCAAAGCCGACAGTCTAATACTCATGTGTATGCTCAAAGAAAATCCAACCGCCGGTGTACCGTTCCCAACAGTATTAAGGCAACCGCCCATAGGATTGTCCAATACCATTAGTATCAATGATATTATATAGCCCTCCCATACAACTACATAATACCAATGATCCACTCGGGTCCAGCACTTCAGCCCAAAAGCACAAGGCTAAATTCATAATCCATTTGCGTCCAGTACGTCGGCCCAAGGCATAATGTCAAATTCATAATTCCACTTGGGTCCAATACGTCGGCCCAAGGCACAATGTTGATGCATGCTATCACAAAGGATTTCAGTCGTGCAAATTCAAGAATCATTATTATCAATCAATTGGAACATTTTCACAATTCCTCTAGTATATAGAAACATTAGGTTTTCTTTAGTCTTTAATTATCATACTTCTCAAGAATGAAGATAGAATTTAATCCAATTCACCAGCTTCTTCTAACTAAGTTCCTCGAATGACCTATCCTCATATCATTTATGAAAACCTAAAGCACAATGTCCTTACCTCCCCATTCTTTTCCTTTTTCATCTAAGTCTTTCAAATTTTCTCTATTTCTTTCTCAAGCTTGTTTTTCCCTCTCAAGACCAAAAATCACTCTTTTGCTTAAAGATCAAATTTGTTCCTTTCCATTCTTATCTTTTAAATTCTTAATTAATTTTCTCGATTGTCAAGTCACCTAGGTTTACCTCTGAAATCATTTTTCATTATCCCGATTATCTCCAAATTTGTTTCCATTAGGTACATCCAAAAGTTATTACTCCTCAAATTATGACATTATAATTATCTTCAATCTTACTCATAAATCCCTAAACCCTAATTTGTCTTCCAAATTACCCGAACAATATTTCCTAACATTCTTTCTAAAATTTCCATTTATTCAACTTCTAAATGAAATTCTTTCCATTCTAATTACTCTTCCACCTCATCATCAAATATTTTAGGTCTCTAATTCACTCTTACTTCTAATTATCAAGTATCATGGCCAAAAATCAATTTCTTTTCAATGGTAGAATTTTATTTCCTCTCTCATTCAACTTGTAACTTTATATATCATATGTTTATTACCTACTCATCTAAGTCCTTGGTAACCAAATATTTTTCTCATGGATGTCTCTTCTTGGGCTAAAATGGCCGTGAGCCTCAAGCATCAAAGGAAACCAAATAAACCAATCTTTCTCAACACAATCATAGCATGCCACTTACTTTAATCATCATAATCCATTAAATTCATGCTCACTATCAAAATCACATAATATCCATTAAGTCATCACAATCATCTTTGCATATAGCCACATTATATAATCACACAAGATCAAACAAGTATAAACCAAAATCACATATTCGGGTGGATGAATCCTCACGTGGACTCTCTAATCCCACACACCCATTCGTTCCTCACCACCATAGCATGGTCGATGAGGTTAATCTCCCTTTTACCTCAAGTGTAGCCTCCTAGCTCCTTGTAAGTCCTTGTGTAGCAAACTTTCTCCACCAAGAGCTTCGTAGAATCCAAGCAAACATACAAGAATTAGTACCTAGGGTTTGGATAAGATTAGCATAGGTCAAAGTATGACTTTACATTCTTTAAAATGAAGCAAGAGAGAAGATTCAAGAACTTTACCTTAAGATTCTTAAACTTGAGTTTTGAAGCAAAACTTAAAGAATGCTTGAAGATGGATGAACTAGAGATTGATTTCCACACAAAAGTGTCTTAGAATAATGTATAGATTCAAGATCTAAGGTTATCTTGAATTATTGAAGATTTGGTGATGTGTTTTTGGGGTTGGCCGTGAGCTCCAAATGGAAAAGTGAGAGTTTTGTGTTTAGTTTTTGGTTGCTTGGATGGAAGGATGAATAAGTGATAAACTAAGCATAGAATGACCCTCCAAAGTGGTTTGGCCGTGAGGTGTAGAGAAAATGAGAGGGGAAAATAGAAATCAAAGTCTTACCTTAAGAGCTTCAAGTTAGGGTTTTTAAAAGAAGATGATGAAGATGAGAGAACTTGAAGATGACCTTAACATAGAAAATCATCCATGAAATGTGTAGATCCTAGAAATGTGATTGGATGGAGGAAACAAAAATAAAAGAGGAAGATGAAGGGTGGTAGCCGTGAGCTTGAGAAAAAATGGAGGAGAGAAAATGATAAGAGAAAATGAGATAAAAACTTTAGGGGTGATTTCAATAAGAAAACTTCTTCAAACAATATGTAGTTTCAAGCAATGTGATTGCTTGTGATTTAGCAAACATGGAGGGTGGAGAAAGAGGTGTGGCCATGAGGATGGAAAGGGGAGGAAGAAGAAAGAAAATAAGAGAAAGGCTTTAGGGTAGAGAGAGAAAGTGATAAAAAGTTTTGGATGGTGAAAGGATGGTGACATTTGTGAAATGTGAAAGCTTGTGAAAAGATGACAACTTGTCATCTTTTCCCCTTCAAAAGTCGTGCCCCCTCCTTGGAGAATGGAGTAAAACTTCCATTGCAAGCTTTTCCCAAAGCTTCTTTGAGAAGCTTCGCACGTTTCCCAAAAATGTTAAATCATGTTGTCATATAGTGTTGTGACGATGTCACTTAGATGATATCATAAAAGTGACTAGATAGAAATAATCTGTTGGGAATTTTTGCGGATACAACGCGCAGTGAAAAATAGGGATTCCCACCGAGGATCCATGCAAAAAAGCCATAATCCGAGTTTTAAAAGATTTACCTCTTGAAGCGTGATTCACCAACACCGTAATAGAAACGATGTCTCTGCGGTATCCACACAAACAGACTCACGAATGTCCAAAGTCCGCAAAGAGGAGCCTCAAGTCTCTCACACAGTGCTAGCTGCGAAGAGAAGAGAAGAAACCTGTCGCTCTCTCGCTCACTTTTCTGTAGGTGCGGCTAGGGTTCTAAATTATCTCTCTTAGCAGCCCCTTTAGCAGTACTATTTATAATAGTGACTGCCTTAAGTGAGTGTGAGCAGCAGCAAGGTAAGTTGTGCAACCCTAGACCCATCTGTTATGAGTCTGGCCCATATTTGAATCCGAATCCAACTTGGATCCATTGCTCCAATTTTAGTTTGCTCTATGTGTGTGACCCTGCAGGTTCTTATTATGTTGGCAGTAATATTAAAATCCCATTTTAATATTACAAGCAGTGAGCGGTATCTAGCAACACATCGCTGCTACCCAAGTAATAAGAATGTCAGTGATTTGACATAACCTTTCCGTGACCAATGTTTCCGTGTCGTTTAGTCCCTTTGTCAAGATATCTAGATTGAACACAAGGCATGGAATGCGTCACCCTTGTATAGTCCAATCATTCGTTTCCTGATATTCGAGCAGCCTTTGTAACAACAAATGAGATCAATATCTCATATTGACTCATTTGAGCATGGCCATGCATTTTGCAGTCTCACTCAATCAGGGGGCTCGAAGATATCGCTCCTGTTATGTAGGAGTGACAAATCCCATCTAGGTCACTCATATTCCTCTGCATGATTTGCGGTATGTCCAATAACCAACTTTATAATCACCTTGTTATAGATGACGTTTGATGGTATTAAAACACACAACTCCTCATGTAGGAATCGTAGTGGTTTCAGGTCAAAGGACCATAGACACTATTGTCACTATGAGAATCGCTTATGACACTCATGTAACGATTCATGTAGCGTTCTCATGGTGGGTCAGTCCAGTACATCATTACTCTAATGTGTACCCATGTGAAGACTTGATATCTCATATCCATGACCCATGAGATATGGTCATCAGTCTATGCACATACTAGTCTCAATGTATTATTGTTGTCCTAATTAACAATAATACTTGACTAGGGACATTTAAGAATAGTGTTGTAACCAAAAAGGATCTCACGATCAAGTCATCCACTTGATGTCCTATGGCATCAAACTTACTATTCTAAGGACTTTATTATGTTTATAAAAAAGAACACAATAAATGAAATGCCTCATATATAAAAATAGCATAATATAATGTATGTAAATACAGAAAATGTATTAGCCTCTAGGGCATACACCAACAATCTCCCACTTGCACTAAAGCCAATCAGGCATATATCTAATGCCTAAAGACTTAGTGTGACCCTCATGCTTCTGTTGTGCAAGAGGCTTCGTCAGTGGATCAGCAATGTTATCATTTGTTGGTACTCTGCATATCTTCACATCTCCTCTATCGATGATCTCTCGAATGAGATGGAAGCGTCGAAGTATATGTTTGGATCGCTGGTGAGATCTAGGCTCCTTAGCTTGTGCAATGGCTCCATTATTATCATAATAGAGGTCCACTGGGTCCACAATACTAGGAATAGTGCCAAGTTCAATAATGAACTTCCTGATCCAAATGGCCTCCTTTGCTGCATTGGAGGCAGCAATATACTCAGCCTCTGTGGTAGAATCGGCGACTGTCTCTTGCTTTGAACTCTTCCAGCTCATAGCCCCACCATTTAAGCAAAAAACATAACCCGATTGCGATCTGAAGTCATCCTTATCGGTTTGGAAGCTAGCATCAGTGTAACCCTTTACAACTAGCTCTTCCTCGCCTCCATATACCAAGAACGAATCCTTATCCTTCTCAAGTACTTAAGGATGTTCTTGATAGCAGTCCAGTGACTCTCACCGGGATCAGACTGGTACCTACTCGTCATGCTCAAAGCATACGAGATATCTGGTTGAGTACATAACATGGCATACATGATAGATCCAATTACAGATGCATATGGAATCTTGCTCATGTGATCCCTCTTATCCTGGGTGGAAGGGGATTAAGCCTTAGATAGGCTTACACTATGTGACATAGGCAAGAGTCCTTTCTTGGATTCATGCATATTAAATCGTTTTAACACTTTGTCTATGTATGTACTCTGACTTAAGCTAAGCAGTCTCAGTGATCTATCTTTATAGATCCTGATACCCAATACATAGGTGGCTTCGCCCAAGTCCTTCATAGAGAAGCAGTTCCCTAACAAAGTCTTTACGGACTGTAGGGTAGGGATGTCATTTCCAATAAGTAGCATGTCATCTACATACAATACTAGAAATACAATAGTGCTCTTACTAACCTTCTTGTTGACACAAGATTCTTCTTTATTCTTGATGAAACCAAACTGTTTTATTGTATCATCAAAACGAAGATTCCAGCTTCTGGAAGCTTGCTTCAATCCATAAATAGATCGTTGCAACTTGCATACTTTTCTAGCATCCTCTGGAGTGGCAAAACCCTCAGGTTGTGTCATGTACACATCTTCAAGAAGATTTCCATTAAGGAAAGCAGTTTTGACATCCATTTACCAGATTTCATAATCATGGTATGCTGCAACAGCAAGCAAGATCCGAATGGATTTAAGCATCGCAACTGAGGAAAAAGTCTCATTATAGTCTACACCATGAATTTGTTTGAAACCTTTAGCCACCAATCGCGCCTTAAAGGTATGCACATTACCATCCATGTCAGTTTTCTTCTTAAAAACCCACTTGCACCCAATGGGTTTTAGCCCTTCAGGTGGGTCAACCAAGGTCCATACCTGGTTGGCATACATGGAATCCATTTCAGATCTCATGGCCTCAAGCCATTTCTCAGATTCTGGGTCAATAATGGCTTCCTGGTAAGTCACAGGCTCATCTTAATCCATGAGCAATACGTCACCTTGTTGGGTCATGAGAAATTCATATCTCTCTGGTTGAAGACGTATCCTGTTAGACCTACGCAGGTCTTATGCTACTAGAGCAGATTGCTGTTCCACAACATTTTGTGGAGGCTGCTCTATTTCCATCATTGGTTCATTGTTGCTTTGTGAATATTGAATTTCTTCAAGTTCTACTTTTCTCCCACTGGTTCCTTTGGAGATAAACTCCCTTTCTAGAAACATAGCTGTCCGTGTGACAAACACTTTGCCCTCGGTAGGATTATAGAAAAAGTATCCCTTGGTTTCCTTTGGATACCCCACAAAGAAGCATTTATCTGATTTAGGTCCAAGCTTATCAGAAACTTGACGTTTCACATAAGCTTCGCAGCCCCAAATCTTCAAGAAAGATATACTGGACTGTCTCCCAGTCCATATCTCATATGGTGTCTTTTGAACCGTCTTAGATGGAACACGGCTAAGTGTGAAAGCTCTGTGTTAATGAGCATGTCCCCAGAAGGAGCCTGGAAGGTTTACATGACTCATCATGGATCGGACCATGTCCAACAAGGTCCAGTTCCTCCTTTCAGAGACACCATTCCATTGTGGTGTTCCTGGTGGAGTGAGTTGAGATATTATCCCACACTCTTTCAAATAATCATCAAACTGTTGGCTTAAGTATTCTCCTCCTCGATCTGATTGAAGGATTTTAATACTCTTGCCAAGTTGGTTTTGTACTTCATTCTTGAACTCTTTGAACTTTTCAAAGGATTCTGATTTGTGCTTCATAAGATATACAAATCCATATCTACTGAAATCATCAGTAAATGTAATGAAGTATTGAAAACCGCCTCTAGCGACTGTGTTTAGTGGCCCACATACATCACTATGTATAAGGCCTAAAAGATCACTAGCCCTTTCACCTTGTCCAGTGAATGGGGCCTTTGTCATCTTCCCCAATAAATAAGATTCACATGTCTCATATGATTCGAAATCAAACGAGTCCAAGAATCCATCTTTATGGAGTTTGGAGATACGTTTCTCATTTATGTGGCCCAAACGACAATGCCAGAGAAAAGTTGGGTTCAGATCGTTTGATTTAAACTTTTTTGTATTTATGTTATAGACGGGCGTTTCGAGATCAAGTACATAAAGTCCATTACTCAATTGTGCACTACCATAAAAATATCATTCATATAAATAGAACAACACTTGTCCTTTATAATAAAAGAAAAACCTTTCTTGTCCAAACAAGAAACAGAAATGATATTCCTACTAATAGCAGGCACAAAATAGCAGTTCTCTAACTCTATTACAAGCCCAGTGGGTAAAGATAATAAATAAGTCCCTACAGCTAATGCAGCAACCTTTGCTCCATTTCCCACTCGTAGGTCGACTTCGCCCTTCATCAATGGTCTACTGCTCTTTAGATCCTGCACATTTACACAAATGTGAGATCCACATCCAGTATCTAAAACCCATGATGCAGAAGTAGATAAATTGACTTTAATAACAAAAATACCTGAAGTGGAAGTCTCACTTCCCTTCTTCTTTTTGAGCTCCTCTAGGAACTTGGCATAGTTCCTCTTCCAATGTCCGGTCTGACCACAATGGAAGCATATATTTTCCTTAGCCACTCCACCCACTGGTTTCAAGCTAGAAGTGCTGGGCTTGGACTTATCCTTGCCCTTGCCCTTCCAGTTGTCCTTGGGCTTTTTCTGCTGTTTCTTGCCCTTATTCTTTTGGACCATCATTATGGCCTTCCCTTTACCTTTGTTGATATTCTGCTCAGCAGTTCTTGACATGCCTAGCAGCTCTGGTAGTGATTTATCAATCTCATTCATGTTGTAGTTCATGACAAATTGACTAAAACTTTCCGGCAACAATTGCAGGACTAAGTCAGTGGCCAACTCTTGGCCCAAAGGAAAACCTAGTCTCTCTAGGTTTTCGATGTACCCAATCATCTTGAGTACATGAGCACCAATAGGGCTTCCTTCTACCAGCTTGCACTGAAACAGTGCTTTAGAGACCTCGAATCTCTCATGCCTGGCCTGCTCTTGATAGAGCTTCTTAAGGTGTACGATCATATCGTATGCATCCATGTTCTCATGTTGCTTTTGGAGCTCAGAGTTCATGGTGGCCAGCATTAGACATCCAATGTCCAAGGCATCATCTTGATGCTTCTTATAAGCATCTCTTTCAGTTCTAGGGGCATTAGCAGCAGGTGGCTTAGGAATAGACTGTTCCAAAACATACAACTTTTTCTCTTGCTTGAGGACAATCCTCAAGTTCCTGTACCAGTCTAAAAAATTCATTCCAGACAGCTTGTCCTTCTCAAGGACGGATCGCAATGATAAAGTACCCGATGTGTTTGTTGCCATGGTAATCTATTAACAGAAATATGCAAAATATAAGTATCATGCCATAAACATATTTAATGAGGTCTTTTAAATTAAATATGCCTCCCACTATTTTATTCAAGTCAATGACCCTCAGCATTGACTCGAAAAATCTCATCGTAAGATTTCCTAGTGGGCCAAGATCCATATTTCACCTAGTTTTGAGTCAGCTTTGGCTGATCACCTAAAATTCAGTTATTTAGGTAGGAAACACTTTCCAATTACATCACATGTAACTCTTGGATAGTAGGGTGAATAACACTTATTCTAATCCATCTAATGGACTAAAGCCCAACTTCATGCCTTTAAGCCTTCAATCCTATTGAAATGGCCTAGTTAAGTCAGACCCAATGGTTGGCAATTGGATATTACCTTTATCCCATCGCATCTTACTAATATAGATAAAGGCATCCTACTTTGGCAGACCTGCACTTGATCGATACTAGTCTTGACGAGTGCCACACATTGGAAGGCATCACATAATGACTTAATATTTGCTTTGAGGGAATTTTTATTATTATTAGATCTCACCATTTATTAAATTATTTATCATACCATACACATTATCCATGCATCTCATACATAAAAAGCATATAAAAGTGACATGGTTATGGCCCCTAAGAGAGTAGCATTAATTAAGGCTGCTTCACCAAGCGTCTCCCATCAACGTCCTCATTCGATGCCGTCTTCTTGCCTCCACATCATAATTACATTATATAGAAACCTCTTTTACATTCGAGGGGAGTTAGGTGAGAAGAGAATGTACAATCAGAATGTAGAGAGAAAGACACGACACGCAGGTCGTATTTATTAAAACCAAAAGGCATAAAAAGAAAACTAAGGCCATAACAATGCACCATGCATCACAAAGAACATATAAACTCATAACAATAATACATAATTATTTTTCGTGAGTTATAAAAGGATAGAAAATATTGCGCTTTCAAATAACACACTACGCAGAGGTAGCACGGGGGTTCCATAAGCTCGAACAACATGAATACTTCATATGCCGTGGGGAATCCTTGTGCCACAGAACATCAACACTTGATGCTGCTGTCGCAAAACAAGAATAGGGTTTCCAAAACCCCTTGCGCTGCGCCTCTTGTGCAGAAACAAGGATTCCATAACCCCTGCTGCCGCAAACCAAGAACAAGGTTTCCCAAACCCTTGCGCCGCGCATTGAGAATAAGGATTCCATAACGCTGTACGTATCACATATATACCAGAAAGCTTCGCAAAAACATACATCTTAATACAAAACGGTTTTCACAGAACATATGAACATCTTCATGGGTTTTTGAAAACAACATGATGGATTTGCATACAACATAAGAAACAAAATATGTTTTCGCAAAGGGTTTCATACAGTTTTCAGAAATAACATATTAAAGATCATATCTTTTGTCAAAAACAAGAACAGAAAACATGTTATCTCATGTAAACAAAAATAGAAAATCGAATCATGGTTTTGTAAGACACTCTGATACCACTGTTGGGAATTTTTGCGGATACAACGCGCAGCGAAAAACAGGGATTCCCACCGAGGATCCATGCGAAAAAGCCATAATCCGAGTTTTTAAAAGATTTACCTCTTGAAGCGGGAATCACCAACACCGTAATAGAAACGATGTCTCTGCGGTATCCACATGAATAGACTCATGAACGTCCAACGTCCGCAAAGAGGAGCCTCAAGTCTCTCACACAGTGCTAACTGCGAAGAGAAGAAAAGAAACCTGTCGCTCACTCACTCACTTTTCTGTAGGTGCGGCTAGGGTTCTGAATTGTCTCTCTTAGCAGCCCCTTTAGCAGTACTATTTATAATAGTGACTGCCTTAAGTGAGTGTGAGTAGCAGCAAGGTAAGCTATGCAACCCTAGACCCATCTGTTATGAGTCTGGCCCATATTTGAATCCAAGTCCAACTTGGATCCATTGCTCCAATTTTAGTCTGCTCTATGTGTGTGACCCTGCAGGTTCTTATTACGTTGGCAGTAATATTAAAATCTCATTTTAATATTACAAGCAGTGAGTGGTATCTAGCAACACATCGCTGCTACCCAAGTAATACGAATGTCAGCGATTTGACATAACCTTTCCGTGACCAATGTTTCCGTGTCGTTTAGTCCCTTTGTCAAGATATCTAGATTGAACACAAGGCATGGAATGCGTCACCCTTGTATAGTCCAATCATTCGTTTCCTGATATTCGAGTAGACTTTGTAACAACAAATGAGATCAATATCTCATATTGACTCATTTGAGCATGGCCATGCATTTCGCAGTCTCACTCAATCAGGGGGCCCGAAGATATCGTTCCTATTATGTAGGAGTGACAAATCCCATCTAGGTCACTCACATCCCTCTGCATGATTTGCGGTATGTCCAATAACCAACTTTATAATCACCTTGTTACAGATGACGTTTGATGGTATTAAAATACACAACTCCTCATGTAGGAATCGTAGTGGTTTCAGGTCAAAGGACCACAGACACCATTGTCACTATGAGAATCGCTTATGACACTCACGTAACGATCCATGTAGCGTTCTCATGGTGGGTCAGTCCAGTACATCATTACTCTAATGTGTACCCATATGAAGACTTGATATCTCATATCCATGACCCGTGATATGTGGTCATCAGTCTATGCACATACTAGTCTCAATGTATTATTGTTGTCCTAATTAACAATAATACTTGACTAGGGACATTTAAGAATAGTGTTGTAACTAAAAAGGATCTCACGATCAAGTCATCCACTTGATGTCCTATGGCATCAAACTTACTATTCTAAGGACTTTATTATGTTTATAAAAAGAAACACAATATATGAAATGCCTCATATATAAAAATAGCATAATAGAATGTATGTAAATACAGAAAATGTATTGGCCTCTAGGGCATACACCAACATAATCTACTAGATTTTTACTGCAAGCTATTACTTAATGGATAAAAGTTATAGTTAACAATGTCGGTATCTATTGTCCAATGGACAATTAAGCGCACCCAAATTTTATCCGTTAGATAAAATCTTGAAAAATGAAAACTTCGTAAATTGTGTCCAGGCTTGGGTTTAGTAAGATCCCCCATCACCGTTTTCACAGTCTAAGGTTTTCCGGCCTGGGGGAAAATATTTTATTTTCCCGACTCCACTCAATGTGCATGCAAATCGAGAAATATATTAAAATAATCAAATAATTCAAATAATTCTAAAAAAATTCACAAAAATTAAAAATATTATAAAATGAGTATTTATTAGGAAACAAGCAATTTTCGGGGTATTATAGTGGTCAAATTCAATGAATTATCTAAGTTTTCGTCTTGCATCAAGCTTAACTTAGATAAACCATGGAAGTGTGTTAAGTTTGAAGAAGGACTGAGGGAAGGCATTCAAAATGCCATCCAACCATTTGAAATTCGGGACTTAGAAACTTTAATTAACAAATGTCAGATAATCGAAGGGCGTTCTAAAAAGCTTTCAGTGGAGTCTAAGTCACAAGACCTTTAGAAGAGGAAGCGGGGTGATGACAAGTTCAAGAAGAGATCTTCTAAATCTAGCTTTACTTAGGACAATGGTAAGTAGATTCAAAAGGAGTTTGTGGGACCTAAGTGTTCCAAGTGTGGGAAACAGCACGAAGACCGGCCTTGCTTGGTGTGTTTTATTTGTGGACAGCTTGGGCATTTTGCTAAGGAGTGTCCATCAAAGAAGGAAGCTGCGCCTACCCAGAAACCACAGGCCAGAGGGAGAGTTTACACTCTAGGTGGTGAAGAGGTGACTCATTCTTCCGATCTTATCGAAGGTAAATGCATTTTTCACAATCATCTTCTAAATGTGTTGTATGATTCGAGAGCATCCTACTCCTTTGTTTCGAATGATTGTGTGAATGAGCTGGATTTACTTGTGTCTGAACTTTCAGATGAATTATCTGTATCTACGCCTACTGGTAAACTAATTACAACATCCAGAGTGTGTCTTGATTATTGTGTAAAGGTAGAAGATAGGATTTTTCGTGTAAACCTTATCTATTTGCCTCTTGTAGATATTGATGTCATCCTTGGCCTGGATTGGTTGTTTGCCAACCATGTAGTGTTAAATTGTTCAGAAAAATTCCTGGTTTTCTTGTCAGATATACCTACCAGAGTTGTTCCCTCTGAGTTTGTGTATCTCAATTCGAATCAAGTTAATCTCTGTTTGGAGGAAGGATCTTTGGGATATGTTCTCTTGTTTTCACTAAGAGCTGAGGTTGAGCAAAGCCAAGGTGAAATAACTATGGTGAGTGAATATCCTGAAGTTTTTCTAAGTGACATAATGGAGTTGCCACCTGAGCAGGAAATAGAGTTTTCTATAGACTTGGTGCTTGGGATGGGACCTATCCTTATAGTACCCTATAGAATGGTGCCACTAGAGTTAGCAGAACTCAAGAAGCAAATTGAGGATTTGTTGGATAAGCAATTCATTAGGCCGAGCGTTTCTCCTTGGGGAGCACCTATGTTACTAGTGAAGAAAAATGATGGTACCATGAGGCTCTATGTGGATTACAGACAGCTGAACAAGGTGACCATTAAAAATAAGTATCCGTTACCTAGGATAGATGATCTAATGGATCAGCTGAGAGGAGCTACGATTTTCTCAAAGATTGATCTTAGGTCCGATTATCATCAGATAAAGGTTAGAGAAGAGGATATCCCTAAGACAACTTTTAGAACTAGGTATGGGCATTATGAGTATCTCGTGATGTCCTTTGGGTTGACGAATGCACTGCAGTGTTCATGGATTACATGAATCGAATCTTTAGACCCTACTTGGATCATTTTGTTATGGTGTTTATTAATGATATTTTGATCTATTCTAAGACAATGGAGAAGCATGAACAACATTTGAGGATAATGTTGGAAACCCTTAAGGAGAATAGGTTATTTTCTAAACTTTCTAAGTGTGAGTTATGGCCTTCGCAAGTGCAGTTTTTGGGACATATGATATCTCAGGGTGGGATTTTTGTGGACCCAAGCAAGGTTGATGCAATGTTGCAATGGGAGAGACCCACCACTGTGACCGAGATCAGAAGCTTCATAGGCCTAGCAGGGTACTATAGAATGTTCATAAAGGGTTTTCTCAATTAGCGCTACCCTTGACTAAATTGACTAAGAAAGGTAGTTCTTTTGAATGGACTTAGGTTTGTGAGATTAGTTTCCAAGAGCTAAAAGTGAGGTTGACTACTACACCGGTGCTAGTAATTCTGGATCCTTTGGAGAATTTTGAGGTATATTGTGATACTTCAAAGATGGGTTTGGCTTATGTTGTGATGCAACACAGGAGAGTTGTCGCCTATGCATCAAGGTAGTTGAGGCCTCATGAGTAGAACTACCCTACTCATGATATGAAGTTAGCCACTGTAATGTTTGCCCTGAAAGTTTAGAGACATTACTTGTATGGAGTTCAGTGATCACAAGAGTTTGAAGTACTTATTTGATCAGAAGAAGCTGAACATGAGACAACGAAGATGGATGGAGTTTTTGAAGGACTACAACTTTGAGTTAAAGTACCATCTGGGTAAAGCCAATGTGGTGGCTGATGCACTGAGTAGGAAATCCCTACATATGTCCCAGATGATGGTCCAAGAGAGTGAACTTCTTGAGTGTTTTAGAGACATGAGTCTTTCAATAAGTTATTACCACTTAGTCTCAGTGTGAGTTGTGTGGACATAGTGAGTGACTTTAGGACTCAGATCTTGGAAGCTCAAAAGGAAGATGAGACTCTTAGTGATGTAAGTGAGTAGATCTTTTTAGATAATCTTAGAGAGTTTGATATGTTGGATGATGAGATGATCAAGTTTAGCGGTAGACTTTGCATTCCTCGTGAATCCAGAATCAAGGAAAGGATCCTTGAAGAAGCTCACTGTAGCCAGTACACTATCCATCCTGGGGCCACTAAGATGTCTTAAGACTTAAAGAAGTTGTTTTGGTGGTGTGGTTGTTGGTGTATGCCCTAGAGGTCGATTTATTTTGACAGTACTTATATACATTGTATTATGCTATTTTTTAATATATAAGGCATTTCATTTATTGTATTATTTATGATAAACATAATAAAGTCCTTAGAATAGTAAGTTTGATGCCATAGGACATCAAGTGGATGACTTGATTGTGAGATCCTATTGGATAAAATTAGAACACTATTCTTAAATATTCCTAGTCAAGTATAACTGTTAATTAGGACAACAATAATGTATTAAGATTAGTATGTGTGTAGACTGATGACCACATCTCACGGGTTATGGATATAAGATATCAAGTCTTCACATGAGTACATATTAGAGTAATGATGTACTAGACTGACCTGCCATGAGAACGCTACATGGATCATTACGTGAGTGTCTGAGCAGTTGGGTGTTTTAATGCCATCAAACGTCATCTATAACAAGGTGATTATAAAGTAAGTTATTGGATATGTCACAAATCATGCAGACGGGTGTGAGTGACCTAGATGAGATTTGTCACTCCTATATAATAGGAGCGATATCTTCAGGCCCCCTGATTGAGTGAGACTGCGAAATACATAGCCATGCTCAAATCAGTCAGTATGATATATTGATCTCATTTATTGTTACAAAGTCTACTCGAGTATCAAGAAATGAAGGATTGAACTATACAAGGGTGACACATTCCATGCCTTGTGTTCAATCTAGATATCTTGACAAAGGGACTAAACTACACGAAAACATTGGTCACAGAAAGGTTATGTCAAATCACTGACATTCTCATTACTTCGGTAGCAGCAATATGTTGCCGCTTACTGCTTGTAATATTAAAATAGGATTTTGATATTACTGTAACGTTATGAGGACCTACAGGGTCACACACATAGAGCAAACTAAATTGGAACAATGAGAATTCAAGTTGGACTCGGATTCCATCGTGGGCCTAACTTATAACAGATGAGTCCAAAGGTTGCACAACTAACCTTGTTGCTACTCACACTCACTTAAGGCAGTCACTATTATAAATAGTACTAGTAAAGGGTTTGCTAAACACGCATAACAGAACCCTAGCCGCACCTACAGAAATAATGAGTGAAAGAGTGATAGGTTTCTCTTCTCTTCGCAGCTAGCACTGTGCCAGAGACGTGGGACTCCTTTTTGTGGACGTTGGAAGTTCGTGAGTCTGTTCGTGTGGATACCGTAGAGATATCCTAGCTGTTACGGTGTTGGCAATTCACGTAGTTTGTTTTTCATCTTACTTTAAGAGGTAAACTAGAAAAAAAACACAGATAATAGTCTCTTTTCGCATGGATCCTTGGTGAGAATTTTTGTTTTTTCGCTATGTGATGCATCCATAATTCCCAACATTGGTATGAAGAGGGATATAGTCGAGTTTGTGTCTAGGTGCCTAACTTGTCAGAAGGTCAAGATAGAACACCAGAAACCCTCTGGATCTCTTCAATCTTTAGGAATCCTTGAGTGGAAATGGGATAACATCACAATGGATTTTGTGATGGGCTTGCCCAAGACTCAGTTAGGATTTGATGCAATATAGGTTGTACTGGATAAACAAACTAAGTCTATCCATTTTATACCTATTAGAGCTAACTACTCCATGGATAGACTTGCTTAGTCATACCTTCAGGAGATAGTTAGGATGCATGGTATACCCCTTAGTATAGTTTCTGATAGAGACCCTAGATTTACATCTAGATTTTGGGGAGCCTTACAGAAAGCTTTTGGGACAAAGCTTAGTCTAAGTACAACATATCATCCACAGACTGACAGCTGTAATTGGCCATTAAACCATGAAGACTTTGTTTTGATGATAACAAACATGAAGATGTTGCAAGATCAAGTCTAAGACCTTCAAGACTAGATTTAGGACTTAGATCAATATGTAAAGGTATAATGTGATTCACACAATTGCTCCAAAACTTGTTTTTCAAAGAACATGAATAGCACTTGTTTTGAAAGCTTCAAAATGGTTTTTTATTTCCAAAATAAACAAATTTTAAAGTGCCAAAGGATATAAAATCACTTGGAATCACTTGGCATTGTCTCATTATTGACAAAACGAGTTTTACATAGTTTATTCGAATAAAAGTAATTTTATTCGAATAACATAAGTCAGTGAAAGCAAATATTGAGATCAATCAAGCTTTTATTCGAATAAATCTCCTCTTATTCGAATAACAACAAAGATTTATTCGAATAAGGATACTTTTATTTGAATAAAAAAAGTCAGAGAAGTCAAGAATTTTAACTAACATGATTTATTTGAATAAGGCTTATTTTATTCGAATAACAAAAAGTCAGAGAAGCCAAGAATATCAATTGATCAGGGTTTATTCAAATAAAGCCTTGTTTTATTCGAACAAACATTCAAAATGAACAAAGGCACTTTATTGTTTTAAGTGGCTTATTCGAATAAGAGAAGTGTTATTCGAATAACGATTTCTAGAAAGCTTTTCCCAAAGGTGTTATTTAAAGATTTATTCGAATAACTATTATGTTATTTGAATAAAAGGGTTTTCCAGAAATAGAACGCAGCGGCTATAATGAAGCATTTAATGCTCCTCAACCACCCCAATGGCTCTAAACATTAATGGGATTTAAATGCAAGGTTGTTGGGCATTATTAGAGGTTAGAGAAATATTCTGAAAACCTTACTAGAGCATCAATACGTGTTTTGCACATATTCTTCACATCATCCTCTATTTTTAAGCAAAAGTGTGAATCCTTGATACCAATAAGCTTCAATTTCTATTATATACTCTTTGAGAGAGTTTCTATCAATTCTATCCTTGTATTCTCAGTAAGGAGGGTGAGGCATCCCTCAAACCTATAAAAGGGTGAGGTATCCCTTGAAGTTGAGGCTCAAATCACAAGGATGAGGTATCCCAAGGTGGTGTTGAGTGCTCTAATCTCTAAAGGTAATAAGCACCTGATTCAAACTTGGAATTTAGTCAAAAATCTCGAGTGATTACTTAAGGATTGGACATAGGTCACAAGGGGTGGCTGAACCAGGATAAACCATTGTGTTTGATTCTCTAAACCCTTCTATTTATATTTGTTCTTCGACTTATTGACTTACTTGAATATCTCTCTCTTGATTGATTCATTGGTGAACAATATCTTTCTATCTTATCCATTCATTCATTTCTATTACTTAATAGCTTCAACAAAAATTGGTAATCAAGAGTTTTTCGAAAGATTTGAGAAAAGTTTTTGTAAACTCAATTCACCCCCTCTTGAGTTTTGAGGCCACTTGGTAACAAGTGGTATCAGAGTTAAACTCTTGTATAAAGAGTGATAACACTATATTTTATACATTTTATAAATCTCTCACTAGGTTTCTTAAGGTTCAATCAGACTTAATTATGTTAGTTTTGACATATTTTATGATATTGAACCGAATTGGATCATTAAACAAATTATTGCATAAATTAGCCTTAATTATCTCTTTAGCAGTGTTTAGTAAACTGGCTATAACTTGAGTTGCAAATATTTGATTAATGTGATTTTGGTCTAGTAGGAAAGCTTAGACAATTCCCTACAACTTTCATGAAGAATACAAAACTCTGATCGAACTCCTTGGATGTGATATTAAGCTTTGAAGCCAAAACAGAGGAGCTGAAACCGGGTCTAAATACTCTGCAGTAATTGGACCATATCTTGAGTTCTAGGAATGGTTTTGGACTGAAACTAAAGTCATTTTAAAGCAAATATCTAGGCCTACAACTTTCATGAAGACCACTTCTCTCAAAAATGAAAAAAATAGGAGACACGACTGTACATGTTTGCTCAATTATTATTTTAAAAAAAATGTCATAGGTGACATATGAAAACTTAATCGTTAAGTTTGGTTATTGTGTAATTGCACAGTAACCAAACTTTACCTATAAATAGGCAAGAGGTTCAGAAGGCTGGGCACACTTCAGGGGAGGGGGAATTATGAGGAATTTCCTCCTCCCTCCAATTTCCTTTCTCTCTCTTTTTCTCTCTTTTAGTCTATGTGTAAATAAGTTTTAGTCTACTTGGGTCAAAGTGTGAAGCTCTTGGTAATAAAATAATGTTATATTTATTTCTCTTTTGTGCTTTAATGTTTTATATTTTCAAATAATTATTATACGTGTTATATTTTATTTATGATAATTTAGAAACTACCCTTGTAAAGAGGAGTTCTTGATTTGTTGTAGACAAGATTTTGGCACAGTGAATGCTTTAACCTATTTACAAGTGGTGGTAATAGTTAAAGGAAACATAATATAATTACGTAATGGACTTTTAACGATGTATTCTCTGATTGGAACCTCCATTATGTGAGGATTCTAATTAAGTTATAAAAGGAATTAATCTTACTATTACTTTATTTAACAAGAGTGGATCTTTTTAACCCAAGCAAATAATTTTTATCATAGTAACAAAATATTTACCTTACCTTAATTAATCTTCATTAATTCCCTGTGGATCGACTTCGGACTCCCGAGAAATTTATTACTTGAGACAACCTGCACTTGGGTTCGCAATGCAATAATTAATCCCGCATCAAGTTTGTAGACTTGGTCAAGAAAAGTGTGCATTAAGTTTTTAGCGTCGTTGCCGGGGAACTTGATTTGGAGAATAAATTTTCGGTGTAAATATTTTTGTACATACTTTTTATTTTTTTAAAAAAATAGAAAACAATAAAAACATAAAGGACCCACATAATATAATATAAAAAAAGAAAATAAGTGGGGGACAACGTTGTCCCCCTGTAGTAGAAAAATTCAAAAGGAGGCATTTGTATATAATAAATATATATAATAATTGTTGTGTGGGTGACATTTGTTTCCGATGACATTTTTTTTTATCACTTGGGTTTTTGTATACCCCCACCAACGATAATTAGGTGCCAAATTAATCCACTATTCAATCAAGTTTTTGGTGGCTTCTTTGAGTTTTCATCACTTGGGATTTTGTTGTTAAGTAACTCTTAAAAAAATAATAAATAAATAAAAAAATATAATAAAAAATAAAAAAATGAAAAAAACAAAAATAATAAATAAAAAATCATAATAATAATAAAAAAAGAAAAAAATGGAAATAAGTGAATAAAAGGAAAACTCACGTGAAGGTTAGAAGGATGGAAATGATGGTGAAGGTTTTGGACATAGTGGAGTAGGTGGTGACTATAGTAGTGGGTCACGTTTTTGAAAAAAAAAATGGTGGAGTTTTGACTATTGTGGGTGGATTGTATGTAGAGTTGGATTTTTCTGTACATACTAACATACTAACAGTGGGGGAACCTCTCCTTTTTAATTTCTGTATAGTGGGGGTAATTCTTCCTTTTAATTTCTATATAGTGGGGGTAATTCTCCCTTTTATTTTCTTGTACATATTAATAGTGGGAAAAATTCTCCCTTTTATTACTAACGTACTAATTTAGTGGGAGTAATTCTCCCTTTTATTTTTTCTATACTTTACTAATTTAATGGGGGAAACTCTCTCTAATCTCTCTGTAATTTTTAATCATTAATGAAATAATCTTTCTTCTTCTCTTCTCTCTTGCTGGAGTATAAAATCGGCTCTGTCGATTCTCTAGTTTTCATATTTAAAATTTACTTTCTGCACTTTATTTTCTGCACTTTAATTTTTGTACTTTACTTTCTGTATTTTATTTCTAACTTTCTAACTTATTAACCTACTAACCTTTTAATTTTCTTGCTTCTAACATTTTAATTTATCTGCATACTAACTTTTTAATTTTTCTGTTTATTAACTTATTTGGTGGTTGGTTTATACCATACCTTTGTTAATATTTATTTACTAATTGTTAATATATATTTGGTGGCTAGTTTATTACCACATCTTTGTTAATATATATATTTGGTGGTTGGTTTATTACCACGCCTTTTTTAAATATTTATTTGGTGGTGGTTTATACCATACCTTTGTATATATTTTTTATTTTTTATTTTTCTATTTCTTCTTCTATTTTGTCATGTGTAATTAATTTATGTGTTTTTAGGGTGAAAACGTAACTTGATTCAATCGACATGTATTAAGATTGGAATTTTAATCAGTTTCTTTTCTATTCAATTTGAGTGCTTATTATGATTCTTAATGCTTTTATGAATTGGTCACTCATAAATTGATCTAGTAAGGTGTATGTAGAATCGGAAGGTTTGCATATGACTTAGACTATAAATAATAAGTGTCATGATTTATAATTATCTAGGAATGGAGGTTATAGGTTGTGTGGGAGAATTGTGGTATTTTCCATGGGAATCCAAAGAGTAAAAGTCATGCCTTTAAGAGTTAAGATTTCAACTAAGGAATTAAGTTTTAATTAATTACTGATTATCCCCATCAATTGAATGACTAGAAATTAATTAGAAGGAAGGTCTCAAAGCTACTCTATTGTCTATGATAGATTATTGAATCAAGTGAAATCAGATTCTTAGTGTTTTAATTTTTTGTATTTTGTTTTCTCTTTTTCCTCTTTATTTTGTGTGTCTTATTGTCTATTTTTCTTTTTCCTCTTATTCATCAACTTTATTGGACAATTTTATGCACTTGTCGATTTTTTCAACAAGTTTTTGCAAACCTAGGTTGATACGGTGGATTTTGTTGCTTCAAGAATTCAAAATGAGCCAAAAATTTTGTTGTTGATCATTTGTCCATACTTATAATAGGCTCACCTTTTGATATCACACCTATCAATGATCATTTTTCCCGATGAATTTTTAATTTTTAATTTTATGGTTTGATTTGTTAATATTGTCAATTTTCTTGTAACAAGCAAAGTTGTTATTTGGGGATGATTTTCGCAAACAGAAAAGATAAAATATTCTTCATTAAGAATAGTTTAAGTAAGGAATCATTAGGAGATATCTTATTGACTCTTGAGACGCATTCTTGTAGAGTTATGCATAGTGAATTTATTAATTTGTGGAATCTTTTCAAGGGTAAGTAAGCGCGTTACAGTCTTTGGAATCTGACTCAAAAAGACCCTATTTGTCAATTTATAAGAAAATTAGATGGGAAGCTTATCCTCGACTCATAGAAGGCGTTTAAGCTGTTACTGGACGTAAAACCAGAGGAGGATGTGAGCCACAATTACAACTACATGTATATATTTTCTTGTATTTCTTCTTCTTCTTAAAAAAAAATCTGTATTTCTTAATTTCAAACTTTTCTCACAAGCCAACCTACCCATATAGGTGCTATCATTACCTTTCTCTATTCTCTTCCCTATTTAAACACTACATCTCCTTCATTTTCATTCAACTCAAAATCATTTAAAGGGAGTGTGAGTGCAGAAATGGAGGGAACTTCTTCTTCTTCTGTTCATAGACGTACTAGTATCTGTGTATTTTGTGGGGCAAGATATGGAAAGAGTTCAGAATTTGTTCAAGCCGCAACCACTCTTGGTCGAACACTTACTGCAAGGAACATTCGTGTAATATATGGGGGAGGTTGTCGTGGGTTAATGGGGGCTGTATCACTTTCTGCATATATAAGAGGCAATCGAGTTTTAGGTATCATTCCTAGAGCTTTAACACAAAAGAACATCACTGGAAGGACACTTGGAACAGAACTTCAAGTATCATCTATGGATGAACAAATAAGGACAATGCTTGCAAACTCTGATGCATTCATAGCCTTACCAGGTGATTTTGGTACTTTAGAAGAAATTTTTTAAATTGTCTCTTGGGCCCAACTAAACATCCACCATAAACCCATAGGTAATAGGTTTTTTGAATGTTAATAATTTCTTTGATAATTTGTTATCTTTTGTTGACCATGCTATGAAACAGAACTTTATCACACCTTTAGCAAGGCAACTCCTTATATCTACTTCATCTGTTGATGAATTAATTGATAAATTATAAACTTTTGTTTATGAACCTGAACCTGCATTAGCTCAGATTGATTGGTCAGAAAGAGGCAATAAAGGAGGCAATACAAGAGGTAATACGGGAGGTAAAACAGGAGGCAACAAGGAACATGAGTGTGATCTAACACTTCATTTATAACTTTTCTTTATCTTTGGTTTTATTCATCATGCTTTGTTTTGTTTTCTTTTGTGTAAGGTTTCTCTTTTCAGTAATTGCAACAACAGGTACTTTCTTATATCCTTTACCTTTTTATGTTTTAACATTGAGGACAATGTTATGATCTAGTTGGGGAGAAGGATAGTTGTGTCAATAGTTGTGTGAATAATTGTGTGAATAATTATGTATAGTTATGTGAATAATTGTGTAAAAAAATGCTTGAAAAAAAATTTAGGAAGTGTGTTTATTAATATGTTTGTCATGTTTACTAATAGCTAAACTAATTAAGGATGGTAGAGTAAGGAGTAAATTTTGCTGTGGAGGTAATTTTACTCTTGAGACACATCTAGATTGGGGTAGATACCTAGTTTGTGTAGAAGTAGTAATTCAGATTCAGGAAAATTTGCATGATTGAGTAAATTGTCTTCTTCATAAACATCACATGCTTGGTTATGGATGTTGAAATTTTTGTGGACTGAGAATGATGGATATATGCCTTGTGAGATTTTGAGCCTATAAATGAATGGATTGAACATCTGTACCATTCTCTTCTTTCTTATGTGATTTTTTCTCATGGAATTGTTACTCCAGAACTTGCTTTGATTCTTTTTTAGGCTACATTTTCACATGCATACATAAACATGATTGAGACATATTTTTTTTCTTGAATTAACTACTTTGACCAAATAGCTAACCTTGCATATTTTCCTTTGCTTAATCCCTTTGAGTTTATTTGACCATTCTTTGTTTCTAACTCATTACGTGCCTTAAATGAAAAATCATGTTCTTACTCAGCCTTAGGGAATAAGAGAGCATTGACTTTGTTATTGGATGAGTTCTTGAACCAGTGTGGGGCTATTTACGCTTTAAAAAAAAATAAAAAAAAGAAAAGAGAGAAAAGAAAAAAAAAAGTTGGCTACTGTTGCAATCAAAGAATGCACATTATGATATATTCATACCTAGAATGAAAGTGAAAGATTAGAAATAACAGGAATAGAAAGAGAATATTCAAGCCTAAAGGAATTGAATCTACCAATTCATCTTTAACAAAATATTAGTCAGATATTGGTCATTGTCCTTTATGAGAAATGAACTAAGAAATCCTTGGACAATTGAATGTTCTCAAACATCTCCACTCTAACTGTAACATAATGCTCTTTTATTCTCTTTGGTATTTAACTTGTCTTATTTATATTACTACCGCCTTTACCTTAGCCTCATTACAACCTTGAATAAAGTCCTCATGATTTGTGTATATATATTGTTTTTGAGTAGCGGAGAAGTAGAAGATAAGCAAGCATATGTTAGTGCAATTATTCATAAGTTGAATAGAGTGAAATACTTACCTTTTAAACACTTGAGAGATTGAGAGTGAATTCTGTGAGGATCTATCATTCCTAATTCATTCTTTTCAACTAAAGTTTCCTTGCTTGTTGGTTTGAGATTGTGAAGAAATGTTACCTCATGAATGTTTTGATCCGTTGAATGTTTGGTTACTCTTCTTGAGTCATTGAATCCTTTGGAGTTTTTAGTTTTTGAGTCTGTGTCGTTTTTCTTTATTCCCTAGTTTTTATTTTTTGTGTTTTACCCAGGAGTACAAAAGTTAAGTATGAGAAAATTTGATAACACTGTATTTTATACATTTTATAAACCTCTCACTAGGTTTCTTAAGGTTCAATCAGACTTAATTATGTTAGTTTTGACAATTTGATGATATTGAACCAAATTGGATCATTAAATAAATTATTGCATAAATTAGCCTTAATTATCTCTTTAGTAGTGTTTAGTAAACTGGCTATAACTTGAGTTACAAATATTTGATTGATGTGATTTTGGTCTTGTAGGAAAGCTTAGACAATTTCCTACAACTTTCATAAAGAGCACAAAACTCTGATTGGACTCCTTGGATGTGATATTGAGCTTTGAAGTCAAAACAGAGAAGCTGAAATTGGGTCTAAACACTCTGCAGTAATTGAACCATATCTTGAGTTCTAGGAATGATTTTGGACTGAAATGAAAGCCATTTGAAAGCAAATATCCAGGCCTACAACTTTCATGAAGACTACTTCTCTCAAAAATGAAAAAAAATAGGAGACACGATTGTACACGTTTGCTTAATTATTATTTAACAAAAAACGTCATGGGTGAAATATGAAAACTTAATCGTTAAGTTTGGTTATTGTGCAATTACACAGTAACCAAACTTTGCCTATAAATAGGCAGGAGGTTCAGACGGCTGGGCACACTTTGGGGGAGGGGGAATTATGAGGAATTTCCTCCTCCCTCCAATTTCCTTTCTCTCTCTTTTTCTTTTTTTCTCTTTTTTAGTCTATGTGTAAATAAGTTTGAGTCTACTTGGGTCAAAGTGTGAAGTTCTTGATAATAAAATAAGGTTAGATTTATTTCTCTCTTGTGCTTTAATGTTTTATATTTTCAAATAATTATTATACGTGTTATATTTTGTTTCTGATAATTTAGAAACTACCCTTGTAAAGAGGAGTTTTCGATTTGTTGTAGACAAGATTTTGGCACAGTGAATGCTTTAACCCGTTTACAAGTGGTGGTAATAGTTAAAGGAAACATAATATAATTACGTAATGGACTTTTAACGATGTATTTTTTGATTGGAACCTCCATTATGTGAGGATTCTAATTGAGTTATAAAAGGAATTAATCTTATTATTACTTTATTTACCAAGAGTGGATCTTTTTAACCCAAGTAAATAATTTTTAATGTAGTAATAAAATATTTACCTTATCTTAATTTATCTTCATCAATTCCCTGTGGATCAACCTCGGACTCCCGAGAAATTTATTACTTGAGATAACCTGCACTTGGGTTCGCAATGCAACAATTAATCTCACATCAAGTTTGTTGACTTGGTCAAGAAAAGTGTGCATCAAAGAGCTTAGTAGCTTCAAGAGAAGAAATGGCTTCAAATAATTTTTCTAATAAAAGTTCTTCCATAAACAGACCTCTTTTTTTCAATGGGGATGGTTATGCCTATTGGAAAGAGAGGATTAAATTTTTTATTGAAGCTATTGATTTAGATGTGTGGGACGCCATTGAAAATGGTGCTTTTGTTCCCACACGCGTTAAAGATGGTATGACAACTAATACACCTAGAAATGAATGGACCGATGAGGACAAAAAGAAGGTTCAATACAATTTGAGAGCCAAGAACATCATCACCACATCTTTGGGGTACGATGAATTTTTTTAGGGTGTCAAATTGCAAGACCGCTAAAGAAATATGGGATACTCTACAAGTAACTCATGAAGGTACAAGTGAGGTAAAGCGATCTAGAATAAACACTTTTACTCATAAATATGAATTGTTTAGAATGAATCAAGGTGAAAGTATTCAAGAGATGCAAAAGAGATTCACACATATTGTTAATCATCTTATCTTATTGGGAAATATATTTCCTAATGATTTCCTAATGAAGATCTTATTAACAAAGTCTTGAGATGTTTGAGTAGGAATTAGCAACCCAAAGTAACGGCTATTGCGGAATCAAGAGATTTATCAACAATGTCTCTAGCCACCTTATTTGGGAAGCTTCAAGAACATGAGTTGGAGCTAAACAGGTTCAATCAAAATGAAGAGCATGATAAGAAGAAAAATGAAATTGCACTCAAAGCCACCTCTTCTATAATTGAAGATGATGATGAAGATGGTGAAGAAGATGTAGAAAATCTTGAGCTAAGTGAGGAGAATCTTAGTCTCCTTGTGAGAAAATTTGGAAGATTCTTAAAGAAGAAGGGATTCTAAAGAAGGTCACCCTTCCCTCAAAAGAAAACTTATCACAAAGGAGAAGGATCCTCAACCCCTCCAAAATGTTATGAATGTGGAAAATCGGGGCACATAAAAATGGAGTGTCTTGTGTATCTTAAGAAGACAAAGAGGTTTGAGAAAAAGGTCCTCTAAAGAAACCAAAGGAAGAAGAGCATATATAGCATGGAAGGACAATGACATGAGTTTTTTCGATAGCTTGGAGAATGAAGAAGTTCATCTGTGTCTCATGTCTCAAGGAGAAGAAAATGAAGAGAGTGACACTGAGGTAACATCCTCTAACTTAGATTCTTCACCTTCTTATGATGAATTACAAGATTCTTTTCTAGAATTACATGATGAATCTATGAGGCTCACAAAAATGGTTTTATCTTCAAATAAAATAATCTCCTTATTAGTAAACAAACTTTCTATTTTAAACAAGGAGATTAATGAGCTTAAGATTAAAAATAAAACCTTAGGACTTATTGATGCTAACTCATTGTGCATGTCTTGCTCCTTACATGATAACACATCCATACCCTTATCATGCTCATCATGCAAAGCATTTGAAAAAGAAATTGAAGATTTAAACAACACTCTTACAAAATTTATCCTGGGAAGAGACAACTTGAATGTGTTGTTAGGGAAATAAAAATGTGTTTTCCAAAAAGTTAGTTTGGGGTATAATCCCAATAACCAACAAAAATCTTACAAAAATTTATTTGTTTCCACAAATGCTTCAAGTAATCCCTTTATCAAATGCTTTCATTGTGGGAGAAAAGGGCATAGTGCATCCACATGTAATGTTAGAAAGAACATAAACATCAAGATTGGAACTAAAAGAGTTTGGGTTCCTAAGGGCACTTTGCCTAACTCTAACACACAATGACCTAAGACAATTTGGGTACTAAAGGTTAAAACTTGAATGTGTGTTGTAGGTGTGCTTGAAGACCAAAAGCTCAAGTTGGTATCTTGATAGTGGTTGCTCCAAACACATGACCGGTAATGGCTCCAAGTTTTCCTTCCTTGTCCCTAAGAAGAATGGTCACGTAATATATGGTGACAACAACAAAGGGAAGGTCCTTGGAGTTAGTAAAGTTAGTAAGAACCCTTCTTCATCCATTGATAATGTTTTGCTTGTTGAAGGACTCAAATATAACTTGCTTAGCATTAGTCAACTGTGTGATAAGGAGAATAGAGTAATATTTGATTCTAATTGTTGCACAATTGAGGGTAAAAATGATAAGCATGTTAAGTTTTTTAGTCATAGGGTCAATAATATATATATGATTAGCCTTGATGACATTTCCTCAAATGATGCTAAATGTTTTATGAGTAAAGAAAATTATTCATGGTTATGGCATAGAAGAATTGCTCACATTCACATAGATCACTTAAACAAATTGATTTCTAAAGAACTAGTAATTAGTCTTCCAAAGCTCAAATTTGAAAAAGACAAACTCTGTGATGCATGTCAAAAGGGAAAACAAGTAAAGGTATCTTTTAAATCTAAAAATGTGGTTTTAACTTCTAGACCTTTACAACTTTTGCACATGGATCTTTTTGGTCCCTCCAGAACTATGAGCTTTAGTGGAAATTACTATGCATTAGTGATTGTGATGATTTTTCTAGGTTTACATGGACATTATTCTTGGCTCACAAAAATGATACTTTTCAATTATTTAAAAAGCTTGCCAAAGTTATATAAAATAAAAAAAAGGTTTTTGTATTGCATCCATAAGAGGTGACCATGGTGGCGAATTTAAAAACCATGAATTTGAAACCTTTTGTGATGAACATGGCATTGAGCATAATTTTTCTACCCCTAGAACACCACAACAAAATGGTGTTGTAGAAAGGAAAAATCGATCTTTAGAGGAAATGACAAGAACTATGCTCAATGAGGCTAACATTCCTAAGTACTTTTGGGTTTATGCGATTAATACCACTTGTTATATTATAAATAGAGTCCTAATAAGGTCAATTTTAAAGAAAACCCCATATGAATTATATAAGGGAAAAAAGCCAAAAGTTTCACATTTTCATGTCTTTGGATATAAATGTTTTGTTTTGAATAATGGAAAGGATAACTTGGGGAAGTTTGATGCAAAATCTGATGAGGGAATTTTTATTGGCTATTCTATACATAGTAAGGCCTTTAGAGTTTATAATAAACGAACTATGACTATAGAAGAGTCTATCCATATTGCTTTTGATGAAATTAACCCAAATGAGTTGAGAAAGGAGCTTGTTGATGATGTTACAGAAATCTTGGTAAGAACACACTTGGAGAATCAAGAGAAAGAGCCCAAGAAGTAAGAAAAGAGACAACTTGATCACTCATGGCAAGAGGATTCAGAAATCTTAGATTTACCAAAAGAATGGAGGACATCAAGATATCATCCTCTTGACAAGGTGATAGGTGATGTATTAAAAGGGGTAATTATTTGAAACTCACTTAGAGATGCATGTAACCACATGACTTTTGTTTCTCAAGTTGAACTTGAAAACATAAGTGAGGCTATTAATGATGAACATTGGATCTTGGCCATGCAAGAATAACTAAACTAATTTGAAAGAAATCAAGTTTGGGAGTTAGTTCCAAGACCCAATGATCATCAAATAATTGGCACTAAATGGGTCTTTAGGAACAAACTTGAAGAAATGGGGTTAATAACAAGAAATAAAGCTAGATTAGTTACAAAAAGCTATAATCAAGAAGAAAGAATAAATTATGAAGAAACATATACTCCCGTAGCTAGATTAGAAGTCATTAGAATGCTACTTGCTTATGCATGCATCATGGATTTTAAGCTTTATCAAATGGATGTCAAAAGTGCTTTCTCAAATGGTTTCATTCAAGAAGAAGTGTATGTGGAGCAACCCCCTGGTTTTGAAAACTTTGAACTTTCCAACCATGTTTTTAAATTGAAAAAGGCATTGTATGGCTTAAAACAATCTCCTAGAGCTTGGTATAAAAGGTTGAGTAAGTTCCTTTTGGAAAAAGGGTTTTCTAGAGGAAAGGTTAACACCACTCTTTTCATCAAGCATAAAAATCATGACATTCTTCTTGTTCAAGTATATATTGATGACATTATATTTAGTGCTACTAATGACTCTCTTTGTAAAGAATTTTATAATATTATGCAAAGTGAGTTTGAGATATCCATGATGGTGAGCTCAACTTCTTCCTTGGTCTTCAAATTAAGCAAACAAGGGATGGGACCTTCATAAGCCAATAAAAATATTGCAAGGAGTTGCTTAAGAAGTTTAGAATGGAGGATGCCAAGCAAATAGCTACACCAATGAGCACTTCTTGTTACTTGGACAAGGATGAAGGAGGTAAATTTATAGAAATTACAAAATATAGAGGTATGATAGGTTCACTCCTTTATCTTACAGTAAGTAGGCCAGATATTATGTTTAGTGTGTGCATGTGTACTAGATTTCAAGCAAATCCTAAAAAATCACACCTAAGTGCTATTAAAAGAATCATGAAATATCTAATAGGCACTTCACAAATGGGATTATGGTACCCTAAAGGTGCTTCTTGTAGCTTAATTGAGTATTTCAATTCTGATTTTGCTGGATGTAAAATGGATAGGAAAAGCATTAGTGGGACATGTCACTTGCTTGGAAGCTCACTAGTTTCCTGGTATAGCAAGAAACAAAATAGTGTGGCATTGTCCACAGCTGAAGCTGAATATGTTGCAGCTAGAAGTTATTGTGCTCAAATCCTTTGGATGAAGCAACAACTCCTAGACTATGGTCTAGAGTTGGATCACATCCCTATAAGGTGTGATAACACTAGCGCAATCAACTTGTCAAAAAATCTCATTTTGTACTCAAGAACAAAACACATTGAAATAAGACATCATTTTATTAGAGATCATATTCAAAAGGGTGATTACATGCTAGAATTTGTAGAAATAATTAAGCAACTTGCTGATATCTTCACCAAACATCTAGCAAAAGAAGCATTTTACTTCATTAGAAGAGAATTAGGAATCATTGATCAATCTTGCATATGAATGAATGCTTGCATTACTTTATCTTTGATTATTTCCATTGAATTATTACTGACTTGGGCATTGGAGAGTCCCCTAATTTTGTTTTGAAGGTACTCCACAAGTTAGGCAAGATTTCTCAAATTATTCTGCTGATATAAACCTATTTGTTGGTGTTTTTGTTTATTAGCTTTATTCAAATAAATCAAATTTTATTCGAATAACATTTTCCAGTAGCCCCTAAAATCTACTGTTTTGCATGTTTTATTTGAATAAAGGAATTCTTATTCGAATAACGCTTCACAGAAGTGTCTTCGCAGTGTTATGTTATTCAAATAATAAAATTTTATTCGAATAACATTTGGCAGAATTGCCAAAACCTTTCACTTACCCAATATTTATTCGAATAAAAGGAATTTTATTTGAATAACGTTTAGCAGAATTGCCAAAACGTTTCACTTTCCTTAGTTTTGTTTGAATAACACATGTTTTATTCGAATAAAACACGGGCCTTTATATTCCTGTGCGCACCTCACAGATTCACTCTCATATTCCCTCTCAGTTTTCAGCTTCACTATTCTCTCCTCTAAAAAATTCTCTCTCACTCACGTTTCTCTCTTTCTCTCTCACTCCCATCATCTGTCTCACTCAAACACCATACCCACACCTCTCCTTCACCATGGCTTCCTCCTCCAAATGTCCTCGCACCAAGACTGCACCCACAAACAACCCATTGGATCTTCGAAGGTTGTCATCAAACGAGGAACACAAGAATTGGTTCAGACAGAGTTTCATCATGAGAAACCTAGTGCAGCCAAAGTACATCGATCTTCCTTGGTTCAAGAAGGAAGAAGGATTTGGGTTCTTGGATGACCTGCAGCACCAAAGAGTTTTGACAATGTGCTGCTACAAGGACAAAATCTACCCTGACCTAGTAAATATGTTCTACTTCAATCTGAAGTTTAAAAATGGAAATATAATTTCTGAGGTCAGGGATCAACAAATTGTCATCACACCTGCCAAATGGATGGACAAATTTGGCATGAATGCTTCTGGGCCTCTCATTAAAGAGGATAGCAGGCCACAGGATTACAACAGAGATGAAGCGATCTCTATGATTGTGAAGCCTGGCACCATGGTTCGCAAAACTGGTTTGAAGAACGGAATACTCAAAAGTCAGGAAAGGCTACTTCACTATGCCTATGCATACATTCTCGCTCCTCATGGTGGGAATTATGCCTATCTGATGGAGGATGACATCTGTATAATGTGGATTCTGAAGAAGGGCCATAGGATTAATTGGCCAAACTTCATTGGGAACCATATGATGAAGATTAAAGGGAAAGAAAGAGCAGAGTTGCCCTACGCATTACTGATTACAGTTTTCCTAAGGGACTATCCTCAAGTACTAGAGATAAAGCAAGCTGTTGGATTAACTCACTTCAATATTTTTGGGCAATACACGCTCAAGAAAATGAAGATGGTTAACACTGACCTCGAAGGATAGGTATACCCTGATGAAGTAGGCGAAGTTAGCACTGAAGAAGAAGAGGGTCCTGAAAATGAAGCCCTTGCTGTACCTGAAGTCGCTCTTGAGGAAGATGCTCCTGTTGTTACTGCTCCTATGTCAAATGAACAACTTATGACGACCATGGTCAACCTCAAAGCCTATATGGAAAACACCAACAACATTATATTTGACAGGCTTGAGGCAATTGAGCCTGAACAAGCTACTTTGAGAGCCTTAGTATCTGGCCAAGCTTCCAGTACCCCTCCTCCGCCACCGGATACATATTTTTAGGATTCTTAGTCTTAGGGTCCTTGCTCCATATTTTTTTGTGTTGTTGCTGTTTTGTTGCTTTGATTAAGTCATTTTAGGTACTAAATGCAAATGTAATTGGCTGACATTTTGAAAGAAATGAAAATTTGCCTTTGAAAACAAAGACCTTGTGTATGAAATATTTCTCAATACTAGTTTACTGAATTGGCCATTGCTATTATGTTTTGCTGATTTGAATGCTTACTTGTTTATAAGTTTGGTATGATGATTGCCCTTACTAAGTTATTGCCTTAAATGCATATACGATAAACTTAAATCTATTTATTTGCCTTGAATGTATCTTGCCCCATCTTTTTTATCATGACAAAAGGGGGAGAAGAAAGTTTGATTTGATTTTTTGGAGATTGTGTTGAGAAAAGACAAGTTAGAAAAATTACTTTAAAGAGGATCAACAAATTCCAAAAGAAAGGGGGAGCTGCACATAACTCTGCAATTAGTTCTCCTCTTATGAAAAAGAGGGGGAGTAAGTCTCTCTATTGACATTGTGAATTCCAATTTATGATACTGACTCTTTTCTCAATAGTGTGTTTGTTGTAACACCCACCTTAGGATGCCACATTTATGTTACATAATTACCAAATTAACCTTATTTAGATAACGTACTTTGTAAGGAAAAAATACGAATTTCAAAAAATTTCCTTAATAACAAGAAAATAAACTTAGCAGAAAATAAAACATCACAACATCATCACAAATAATTTACATCATTTGTACATATTCAAGTCTCTGGTTATACATATACAAGTCTTTAACACTATCATACTGTACATATTACAAACTAGTCACTCCAAAAAGTTTAAACACTATTTACATTGACATCTTTGCCCAAGTACAACTAGGCAGCTGAGCCCTCAGAAGTAGTCGGACCCTCAGATGGATCTTCCTCAGATTCCCCGGGTGGGGGAATTCCAATCCGACGTAAAGTCTGGGGAGGAAATGTCTGAGCGGACGATACAACACTACTCTCTCTACGGGTGCGATAGTACGCTCCCAGTCTTTCGATAGATATAGGAAACTCTAACTGTACATAAATAGTAACAGAAAAGTAAGGGTTCCCTGATTGTAGCCTACTCAGTCTAATATTTACATCTCCCAAATAATAAATACTCTCTCTCTCTAAATCTTCGGTCCAGCCTCGTCCCCTCCGATAAATGTCAGTCTCATGTAACCCAAGAAACTAGGGATCTCCACCGCCATCAAAACTCAAAGTTCTCAACGGAATCTGGACCTTTCTCTGCTTCTCGCTCTACGTCTGGCTCAGTGTCTTAACAACATATAAACATGATACAACATATACATACAAGAGGTGAGATCACCTATGCCAATACCAGTATGGTAGCAATGAAGATAAACACATCCAAAATATCATACAGATGTCATACTATAATTACAGTTATGCCATTAACCTCATATATCATCATTACACAGGAAATAAAAATAAGAATTACGACTATGCTATCTTCAATACTCAAGTATTCAATATTTTAATTATCACAAGCAAGAATTACACATGAGTAAGAATTACAATAATATATCCCCTATGAATGCAAATGTAAATGCAATATACACTGACTCAATATCCTACTCCATGGAGCTACAACTCAAGTCGGAGAAAATGACTGAAAAGATCTGTCGGCACCAACATGCTTAGACCACGTGCTCATTTTTCGCACATCTAGCACATGCACGACAGTCTTTATTAAATCATGATTAGGGATAGTGTCTCGGTCCGGATCATTGGTGTGTTGCATCGATCTAACCCACGGTACAGAAGAGCTACCAATTGTCCATTATAGGCAACCCGCACCCCAATGCCCCCAAGGTCAACAAGTGACCTACACTACGCATATCGCACCCACTCAGGAGGTGTAATCTCCTAGGCAACTTGCCATACACTGTCCTTTGGACTTTTCCAATGCATGTACTATGCACCATTCACAATTTTCTATTAATATCACATATACAAGGTTCATATAATAATTTAACAGCAGTAATACTGTAATTTAGTCACGTAGTCATATTCTCGTATATTTTCATTCGTGACTCAATTCTGTCGCCTTTTCGAATCACGTAGTGATTTTTTTACGTTTTTCAATCGCGTGATTATTTTTCATACGTTTTGAATCAGAATTACTGTTTTATTCAATTTAATATTAAAATTTACTGTATTTCTCATATATTTGCAAAATAGTCCCTTAAAATACATAAATTACATTTTTGTCCCTCAAAACAAATTAATTATATTTTCGTTCTTCAAAACACATAAATTACATTTTTGTCCCTCAAAAGCAGTATTTTCACTATAGTCCCTCAAAACTTTATATTTACATAATGACCCCATATTTCCATAATGTTTCCAATTAAATCCCTTTCTCATAAAATTTATAGAAATTTACAGTATAAATTCCACTTACATACAGTATAAGTTTTCTACAAGTATATATTTTACATGCATACATATTATCGGCTCTTAAACATTACAAAGATACGAGGCAAGCATCGAAAATAATTTTACTACCTCACAGATACTACACTTACAAACATAGAAACACCAGCAGGCACATCTCAGTACAATCCAATCAATACAGTCCAAGGACCTCAAACAATAGGTGATTAACCTCAAACAATAAGTGAATAAATCCTTAAGGATTTTTCACCGAACATACCATCCTCATACTACCAGAACATGGGTGGTAAGGTAGAGTCTCCCTCTTACCTTTTGAAGACAAGCTTTGTAAGCTTTCCTCCCTTGCCTTGAAACTTTGTTAATCTCCTAACAAGCCCTAAAATTTTCAAGAAAAAATTAATGAAGGACAATACAAGAATCAAGGTTGAAAACCATGGAAAAATCATGGTTAATAAAATTAAAATCAAACTTGGAATTCTTGAATCAAAGCTTACCTTTTTAAGAAAAGGTTGAAGAAGCTTAGGTTGATGAAGCTTTGAACAAGGTAGGATATTAGAGTAGAGTTTAAGTTAAAACAAACCAAAAGATGAGTGTTTAAAAAAAGATGGATGGTGTGATTTTGGTGATGATCGATTGGGAGAAAAGGAATGGGAGAGAGGTGCATGAGTTTCCCTTGAAACTTTGAGAGAATAAGCTTATATTTTTGATAAGTAGAAAAGTGGAGGGTGAAGACGTATTGGGGAGGCTGCTGGCCGTGTGAATTTCTTGTGAAATTTGGAATGTTTTACTAGAGTGATTTTATCCAATTGTTTCCAGCTGGAGTCGTGAGTGAATGGTGAGAGTTAAATAATGAAATTTGCTTGAAAATTATCCAAACTTTGAGTGCATGAAGACAGCTGCCAACCGTGGATGATTTGTGACATTTGGAGAGCTTTATTTGCATGGTTATCCACTCCATCCAGCTGCTCCATATGCTGCTGCCGTGTTGTGTCTTTGTGAAAGACGTGAGTGACATTTGCTTAAGCAAATAGCCATGCATTAATTGCACAAGGACTCTCTCTTCTCATTGGTTGCTCACTTGACTTTGCATGGCTTTGTGATATTCAAATATCACTTGTATGTTCAAGTGTTACGTAGAAACTCCCATTTTTCTTCTTCTTCGCTGGACGCCCAAATTCTCGCTCTGCCGCTTGGCCCGTGAATTTCTTCTTTGTTGGGCCGTGAATTTTCGCTCAATTAATTCTTGGACCGTCCAAAATTTTGCTTTGTTGGGCCTCCAAATTACTGCTGCTGGTCCATGGTAATTTAGGTGAGTTTAAGTCCTTAATTCCTCATTAGTTCAAGCCTAATTACTAGTTAGTTGATTAGCTATTTGATTGGATTTAATCTCCTAACCATCTTTACTTAATTCTTCAAGTACATAACTAATTTTAGTTTAACGTATTTAGCTTGTATCTAATACATATTAATCATGCATCATCACCTCTAATTAGAATTAAGACATTAAAGTAAGGATTAAGTTATAACTAATCCTTAGTTAAGTTAGTTTACTTAATTGCTTAATTAGGTAATTAGGACAACTAAATTAAGGTTAATTAGTTTCCTCAATAAAAGTCAAGTAATTATTGTTGACCCAATCTTATCCATTAATCTTATCTATGGTGAATATTACTTGATAATTTTGGTAGGATTTGTTTTACACCATTGATTGAATCAATGGTGAAGATTAAAGCTCCTAAGTCAAACTTCAAATCTAATGGTCCACAAGGAAGTCTAAACTTCTTTCCTTGACCAATTCTCATTGGTTAGAAAAGTCCAACCATTTGTTTTGACTACATCCTATTGGTTCACTTTAATTTTAATTTCAAGAAATATTCTAAACATATTTTCTATTAATTAAAACTTATCGGGTCCAACGTTCATAGCAACGACTGCTATAAATATAATCACAGATATTTATCAGTACAATATTTTTGTTTTTATAGATAGGTTCTAAAAATCAAAAGATTCTTTTCTGAGTCACTCAGATTCGGGTTTAGTAAGATCCCCCGTCTCCAAATGAGGCAGATCAGAATTTCCCTGGCCTGAAAAATATTATTTTTCCTAGCCAGGAGCAAATCACACAAAATGATCAAGTATGATCTCAGAACAGTCAAATTATTTTTATACCACACAGAAAATACAAAACAGTGCAATTCTACTATTACTATTCATATAGCCAGAATTTGGGGTGTTACAACTCTCCCCCTCTAAAATAAAGTTTCATCCTCGAAACTTGACATACACTTAACACAAAAATGGATACTGCTCTCTGATCTTTTCTTCCGATTCCCATGTGGCTTCACCACTTACATCGTTCCAAACTACTTTAACTAATGAAATGTCTTTTCCACGAAGCTGCTTTATCCTTCGATCTTCAATCCTGACTGGAACTGTATCATAGGTCAAGTTTTCCTTTAGTTGTACAGTGTCTGGTTCGATAATGTGAGTCAGATCTGGAATATATTTCCGTAATTGTGACACGTGAAATACATTATGAAGATTTGATAAAAACGGCGGCAGCGTGACTTGATAAGCCACCGGACCTATCTGATGAAGTATCTGATACGGTCCGATAAACTTGGGTGTAAGCTTCCTCGACTTGATGACTCGTCCAATTCCAGTCATAGGCGTCACACGTAAAAATACATGGTCACATTCTTCGAATTCCAGTGGTCTTCGCCTTTTATCTGCATAGCTCTTTTGCCGCGTCTGGGCTGTCCTCATCTTGTCTTGGATCATCTTTACCTTTTCTGTTGTCTGTTGCACAAATTCGGGTCCTATCACCGTACTTTCACCATCCTGGTACCAACACAATGGTGTCCTACATCTTCTTCCATATAAAGCTTCATAGGGTGCCATCCCTATACTTGAATGAAAACTGTTGTTGTAGGTGAACTCTATCAATGGCAGAAATTCATCCCAACAACCAGTTTGCTCTAGAACGCAAGCCCTCAACAAATCCTCCAACGACTGAATTATTCTTTCTGACTGACCATCAGTTTGTGGATGGTAAGCAGAACTCAAATGTAGATTTGTCCCCATCGCTTCTTGTAGACTAGTCCAGAATCTAGATGTGAATCGCGGATCTCGATCAGAAATTATACTGGATGGTACACCATGAAGTCTAACAATTTCATTGATGTATATCTGAGCCAACTTCTCCATTGAGTACCTAATATTAATTGGTAAAAAGTGCGCCGACTTTGTAAGCCGATCAATAATTACCCATATAGAGTCGTGACCCTTCCGAGTTCTTGGTAGTCCCGTGACGAGATCCATTGCTATGTTATCCCATTTCCATTCAGGAATAGGCAAAGGTTGCAACATTCCTGATGGTCGTTGATGTTCCACCTTGGCCTTCTGACAAGTCAAATAGGAAGATACATATTCTGCAACATCCCTCTTCATTCCTTGCCACCAATACAGCTGCTTCAAATCTTGATACATCTTCGTGGCTCCTGGATGCATACTCAACTTACTTCTATGAGCTTCATTCAAAATCGATCTCCTAAGTTCTGGATCGTTTGGCACGCAAACTCTCCCTCTGAATTTCAAAATTCCATCAACACCTTCATTTGAATTCTAATTCTGCTCCTTGACTTCTTGCTTCCTTTGCTTCTTGCAGATATTGATCACTATTCTGTCCTTCTCGTATTTTATCCATCAAATCATTCGAAATGGTGATTATATTCAAACACATCTTCCCCGGTGTCAACTTCACAGATAATCGCATATCTCGAAATTCTTCTATCAATTCCTTCTCCTTCATCATCATAACAGAAGCATTAAGCGATTTTCTACTCAAAGCATCCGCTACCACATTCGCTTTTCCAGGATGATATTGTAACTGAAAGTCATAATCTTTCAGAAACTTGAGCCAATGCCTTTGTCTCATGTTCAACTCTTTCTGGTCGAACAGATACTTCAAACTTTTATGATCACTAAACACAGTGAACATTGCCCCATAGAGAAAATGTCTCCATACTTTCAATGCAAACACCACTGCTGCTAGCTCCAAGTCATGAGTCAGATAATTCCTCTCATGCACTTTCAACTGCCTCGACGCATATGCCACAACCTTACGGTTCTGCATAAGTACACAACCCAATCCTTGATAAGAAGCATCACAATACACCTCGAAAGGTTCATACGGATCAGGTAAAATCAATATCGGTGAAGTAGTTAGTCATCGTTTCAACTCCTGAAAACTTTCCTCGCATGCATCAGTCCACACGAACGGTTGATTCTTTCGTGTAAGTTGGGTAAGAGGTCCTGCAATCTTTGAAAATCCTTCTATGAATCATCGATAGTAACCGGCTAATCCGATGAAACTACGGATCTCCAATACAGTCTTCGGTCTTTCCCACTCAACAACTGTCTCTACCTTCGAAGCATCAACTTCAATTCCATCTGCCGATATGACATGCCCCAAGAATTGTACTTCACTCAACCAAAATTCACACTTGGACAACTTGGCATATAGTTTATTTTCCTTCAAAATCGGAGAACCACTCGAGGTGTTCAAGATGTTCCTCCTGACTTCGAGAATAGATCAAGATGTCATCAATAAAGACAACAATAAACTTATCCAAGTATGAACGAAAAAGTCTGTTCATGAAGTCCATAAATATTGCAGGTGCATTAGTCACACCAAAAGGCATCACTTGGTACTCATAATGCCCGTATCGAGTCCGGAACGCAGTCTTCGGAATATCCTCCACCTTTACACGTATCTGGTGATAACCAGAACGTAAGTCAATCTTAGAAAATATGGTGGCTCCTCGCAATTGATCCAACAGATCATCAATCCTCGGTAGGGGATACTTATTTTTGATTGTAATCTTGTTCAGCTGTCGATAATCCACACATAGCCGAGAAGTCCCATCCTTCTTCTTTACCAACAACACTGGAGCTCCCCAGGGTGATACACTTGGTCTCACAAATTGCTTTTCCAACAAATCTTCCAATTGCTTCTTCAATTCGGCCAACTCTACTGGTGACATTCTGTAAGGTGCCATAGATATAGGTCCAGTTCCAGGTACCAAATCAATAGAGAATTCAATCTCCCTTTCCGGCGGTAATCCCGGTATATCTTCAGGAAACACTTTAGGAAATTCATTCACTACAAAGATATCCTTCAGAACATCTTCACAGTGAACCTCCAGGGAAGATATCAACAAGTATCCTAGGTCTCCTTCCTTTAAACAAGCTTCCACTTGAGTAGCCGTTAAGAATTTAGAATCCTTAACCTCAGGGAAAACTAACGTCTTACTCGAACAGTCAATCAGGATATGGTTAGAAGATAACCAATCCATTCTTAAGATTACATTAATCTTAGAAAGAGGCAAACAAATCAAATCCACATGAAAGATTCTATCCCTAACACAAACAGGGCAATTCAAGCATACTTTTGTAGTTATCACAGGTTTATCAGTAGGAGTAACCACAGTCAAATCATATGGCAATGTAGTCACAGTCAATCCCAAACGCTCCACACAATCACATGCAATAAAAGAATGTGTTGCTCCCGAATCATATAACACCATTAAAGGGTTACCTTTAATAGCACACTCCTCCATTATCAAATCCTCAGATTTGGTGGCTTCCTCCCCACTCATCGTATATACTCGACCACCCGCCTGTGGCCTTGCAGTACGAACATTGCTCATTGATGGCTCTGTCTTCAACTGATCACAATCTCGAGAAAAATGTCCAGGCTTCCCACATCTATAGCAGATCACCCCCTTATGCTGACAGTCTCTGGTAAGATGTCCTTTCCCACACTTAAAACATTTAAGTGCAGAAGTTCCAGTTGAAGCTGTTTTACTACCACTTGAACTTCCCCCAACTAATTGTTGTCGATTCTGACTTGTTGCTGGTTTAGTGTAGGGCTTTTGTTGATAACGGTTGCCACCGCTACCTCCGCTACCTCTTCCCCTTTGGAACCGTGCTGGTCCAAAGTTTTTAGTCCTTGCCGCCCGTTGGTTATCGATCTCCTCAATCTTGCGGCACTTGTCCAATAACACTGGAAACTGATCAATATCCACCGTGGCTAACGCTCTCTTGATGTCAAGCCTCAACCCCTCTTCGAATTTCCTACACTTCCATTCCTCATCTGGATGCATCTGAAAGTACCTCGAAAACTTAGACAAGCTTTCGAATCTTGCTGCGTACTCGCTCACAGTCATTGCTCCTTGTCTCAGACTAAGGAATTCCATCTCCTTAGCATGTCGCACATTCGCTGGAAAATATTTTGCCAAAAACTTCTGTCTAAAGAGCTGCCATGTTACAACTCTTCCTTCAGCTTCAATTAATCTTCGGGCTCCTGCCCACCAAGCCTCTCCATCACCAACTAGCACAAACGTTGCAAAAGTAAGTTTTTACTCATCAGTACATCCCATACCATTAAATATCTTCTCTAATTCCTTAATCCACAGATCAGCCTTCTCTGGATCAAACTCTCCATGAAATTTAGGCAGATTATTCCTTCGAAATTCTGACAAGCTATGAGCATCGTCAGTTGCTCTCTGATTCTGCTGTACAACAACTTCAGCGATCCTTTGTATTGCTGCTATAGCTGCAGCCATATTCTGATTGTCATTACCGGCATTCTCATTTTCTGCTCTAGTATTAACACGTCCTCTTCCTCGTCCAGCTATTTCGTCTTTCTCAAATCAACTGGACAACACAAATAGTAGTTGAAATCAATCTTCTAGTAATATGATTTCCTTTCCGACAAACAAACACAGAGAAACACGCAACTTAAACAAGACAGACCTAACCACAAACCCAAAAGACTCTAACTTGGGCTCTGATACCAACTAATGTAACACCCACCTTAGGATGCCACATTTATGTTACATAATTACCAAATTAACCTTATTTAGATAACGTACTTTGTAAGGAAAAAATACGAATTTCAAAATTTCCTTAATAACAAGAAAATAAACTTAGCAGAAAATAAAACATCACAACATCATCACAAATAATTTACATCATTTGTACATATTCAAGTCTCGGTTATACATATACAAGTCTTTAACACTATTTGTACATATTACAAACTAGTCACTCCAAAAAGTTTAAACACTATTTACATTGACATCTTTGCCCAAGTATAACTAGGCGGTGAGCCCTCGAAGTAGTATGGGACCCTCGATGGATCTTCCTCGATTCCCCGGGTGGGGAATTCCAATCCGACGTAAAGTCCGGGAGGAAATGTCCGAGCGGACGATACAACACTACTCTCTCTACGGGTGCGATAGTACGCTCCCAAGTCTTGCGCTCGATAGATATAGGAAACTCTAAGCGTACATAAATAGTAACAGAAAAGTAAGGGTTCCCCGACTGTAGCCTACTCAGTCTAATATTTACATCTCCCAAATAATAAATACTCTCTCTCTCTAAATCTTCGGTCCATGCCTCGTCCCCTCCGATAAATGTCAGTCTCATGTAACCCAAGAAACTAGGGATCTCCACCGCCATCAAAACTCAAAGTTCTCAATGGAATCTGGACCTTTCTCTGCTTCTCGCTCTACGTCTGGCTCAGTGTCTTAACAACATATAAACACGATACAACATATACATACAAGAGGTGAGATCACCTATGCCAATACCAGTATGGTAGCAATGAAGATAAACACATCCAAAATATCATACAGATGTCATACTATAATTATAGTTATGCCATTAACCTCATATATCATCATTACACAGGAAATAAAAATAAGAATTACGACTATGCTATCTTCAATACTCAAGTATTCAATATTTTAATTATCACAAGCAAGAATTACACATGAGTAAGAATTACAATAATATATCCCCTATGAATGCAAATGTAAATGCAATATACACTGACTCAATATCCTACTCCGTGGAGCTACAACTCAAGTCGGAGAAAATGACTGAAAAGATCTGTCGGCACCAACATGCTTCAGACCACGTGCTCATTTTCTGCACATCTAGCACATGCACGACAGTCTTTATCAAATCATGATTAGGGATAGTGTCTCGGTCCGGATCATTGGTGTGTTGCATCGGTCTAACCCACGGTACAGAAGAGCTACCAACTGTCCATTATAGGCAACCCGCACCCCAATGCCCCCAAGGTCAACAAGTGACCTACACTACGCATATCGCACCCACTCAGGAGGTGTAATCTCTCCTAGGCAACTTGCCATACACAGTCCTTTGGACTTTTCCAATGCATGTACTATGCACCATTCACAATTTTCTATTAATATCACATATACAAGGTTCATATAATAATTTAACAGCAGTAATACTGTAATTTAGTCACGTAGTCATATTCTCGTATATTTTCATTCGCGACTCAATTCTGTCGCCTTTTCGAATCACGTAGTGATTTTTTTATGTTTTTCAATAGCGTGATTATTTTTCATACGTTTTGAATCAGAATTACTATTTTATTCAATTTAATATTAAAATTTACTGTATTTCTCATATATTTGCAAAATAGTTCCTTAAAATACATAAATTACATTTTTGTCCCTCAAAACAAATTAATTATATTTTCGTTCTTCAAAACACATAAATTACATTTTTGTCTCTCAAAACAGAGTATTTTCACTATAGTCCCTCAAAACTTTATATTTACATAATGACCCCATATTTCCTTAATGTTTCCAATTAAATCCCTTTCTTATAAAATTTACAGAAATTTACAGTATAAATTCCACTTACATACAGTATAAGTTTCTCTACAGTATATATTTTACATGCATACATATTATCAGTTCTTAAACATTACAGCATACAGGCAAGCATCGAAAATAATTTTATACCTCACAGATACTACACTTACAAACATAGAAACACCAGCAGGCACATCTCAGTACAATCCAATCAATACAGTCCAAGGACCTCAAACAATAGGTGATTAACCTCAAACAATAAGTGAATAAATCCTTAAGGATTTTTCATCGAACATACCATCCTCATACTACCAGAACATGGGTGGTAAGGTAGAGTCTCCCTCTTACCTCTTGAAGACAAGCTTTGTAAGCTTTCCTCCCTTGCCTTGAAACTTTGTTAATCTCCTAACAAGCCCTAAAATTTTCAAGAAAAAATTAATGAAGGACAATACAAGAATCAAGGTTGAAAACCATGGAAAAATCATGGTTAATAAAATTAAAATCAAACTTGGAATTCTTGAATCAAAGCTTACCTTTTTAAGAAAAGGTTGAAGAAGCTTAGGTTGATGAAGCTTTGAACAAGGTAGGATATTAGAGTAGAGTTTAAGTTAAAACAAACCAAAAGATGAGTGTTTAAAAAAAGATGGATGGTGTGATTTTGGTGATGACAGATTAGGAGAAAAGGAATGGGAGAGAGGTGCGTGAGTTTCCCTTGAAACTTTGAGAGAATAAGCTTATATTTTTGATAAGTAGAAAAGTGGAGAGTGAAGACGTATTGGGGAGGCTGCTGGCCGTGTGAATTTCTTGTGAAATTTGGAATGTTTTACTTGAGTGATTTTATCCAATTGTTTCCAGCTGGAGCCGTGAGTGAATGGTGAGAGTTAAATAATGAAATTTGCTTGAAAATTATCCAAACTTTGAGTGCATGAAGACAGCTGCCAACCGTGGATGATTTGTGACATTTGGAGAGCTTTATTTGCATGGTTATCCACTCCATCCAGCTGCTCCATGTGCTGCTGCCGTGTTGTGTCTTTGTGAAAGACGTGAGTGACATTTGCTTAAGCAAATAGCCATACATTAATTGCACAAGGACTCTCTCTTCTCATTGGTTGCTCACTTGACTTTGCATGGCTTTGTGATATTCAAATATCACTTGTATGTTCAAGTGTTACGTAGAAACTCCCCATTTTGTCTTGCTACTCTTTGGACGTCCAAATTCTCGGGCCGCTAACGCGGCCCGTGAATTTTCTTTGTTGGGCCGTGAATTTGTTGCTCCATTCAATTTGGACCGTCCAAAATTTGCTGCCGTTGGGCCTCCAAATTTGCTGCTGGTCCATGGTAATTTAGGTGAGTTTAAGTCCTTAATTCCTCATTAGTTCAAGCCTAATTACTAGTTAGTTGATTAGCTATTTGATTGGATTTAATCTCCTAACCATCTTTACTTAATTCTTCAAGTACATAACTAATTTTAGTTTAACGTATTTAGCTTGTATCTAATACATATTAATCATGCATCATCACCTCTAATTAGAATTAGGACATTAAAGTAAGGATTAAGTTATAACTAATCCTTAGTTAAGTTAGTTTACTTAATTGCTTAATTAGGTAATTAGGACAACTAAATTAAGGTTAATTAGTTTCCTCAATAAAAGTCAAGTAATTATTGTTGACCCAATCTTATCCATTAATCTTATCTATGGTGAATATTACTTGATAATTTTGGTAGGATTTGTTTTACACCATTGATTGAATCAATGGTGAAGATTAAAGCTCCTAAGTCAAGCTTCAAATCTAATGGTCCACAAGGAAGTCTAAACTTCTTTCCTTGACCAATTCTCATTGGTTAGAAAAGTCCAACCATTTGTTTTGACTACATCCTATTGGTTCACTTTAATTTTAATTTCAAGAAATATTCTAAACATATTTTCTATTAATTAAAACTTATAGGGTCCAACAATCATAGCAACGACTGCTATAAATATAATCACAGATATTTATCAGTACAATATTTTTGTTTTTATAGATAGGTTCTAAAAATCAAAAGATTCTTTTCTGAGTCACTCAGATTCGGGTTTAGTAAGATCCCCCGTCTCCAAATGAGGCAGATCAATTTCCTACGAAAAATATTATTTTTCCTAGCCGGAGCAAATCACACAAAATGATCAAGTATGATCTCAGAACAGTCAAATTATTTTTATACCACACAGAAAATACAAAACAGTGCAATTCTGCTATTACTATTCATATAGCCAGAATTTGGGGTGTTACATTTGTCATCATCAAAAAGGGGGAGAATGTAATTGGCCATTAAACCATGAAGACTTTGTTTTGATGATAACAAACATGAAGATGTTGCAAGATCAAGTCCAAGACCTTCAAGACTAGCTTTAGGACTTAGATCAATATGTAAAGGTATAATGTGATTCACACAATTGCTCCAAAACTTATTTTTCAAAGAACATGAATAGCACTTGTTTTGAAAGCTTCAAAATGGTTTTTGATTTCCAAAATAAACAAATTTTAAAGTGCCAAAAGGATATAAAATCACTTGGAATCACTTGGCATTGTCTCATTACCAACAAAACGCATTTTACATAGTTTATTCGAATAACATAAGTCAGTGAAAGCAAATATTGAGATCAATCAAGCTTTATTCGAATAAAGCTCCTCTTATTTGAATAACAACAAAGATTTATTCGAATAAGGATACTTTTATTCGAATAACAAAAGTCAGAGAAGCCAAGAATTTTAACTGAGCAGGATTTATTTGAATAAAGCTTATTTTATTCGAATAACAAAAGTCAGAGAAGCCAAGAATATCAATTGACTAGGATTTATTCGAATAAAGCCCTGTTTTATTCGAATAAACATTCAAAATGAATAAAGGCTCTTTATTGTTTTAAGTGGCTTATTCGAATAAAAGAAGTATTATTCGAATAATGATTTCTAGAAAGCTTTTCCCAAATGTGCTATTTAAAGATTTATTCGAATAACTATCGTGTTATTCGAATAAAAGGGTTTTCCAGAAATAGAACGCAATGGCTATAATGAAGCATTTAATGCTCCTTAACCACCCCAACGACTCTAAACATTAATGGGCTTTAAATGCAAGGTTGTTGGGCATTGTTAGAGGTTAGAGAAATATTCTGAAAACCTTACTAGAGCATCAATACGTGTTTTGCATATATTCTTCCTCTGTTTTTAAGCAAAAGTATGAATCCTTGATACTAATAAGTTTTAATTTGTATTATACACTCTTTGAGAGAGTTTCTATCAATTTTATCCTTGTATTCTCAGTAAGGAGGGTATGGCATCCCTTAAATCTGTAAAAGGGTGAGGTATCCCTTGAAGTTGAGGCTCAAATCACAAGGGTGAGGTATCCCAAGGTGGTGTTGAGTGCTCCAATCTGTAAAGGTAACAAGCACCTGATTCAAGCTTGGAATTTACTAAAAAATCTCGAGTGATTACTTAAGGACTGGACGTAGGTCATAAGGGGTGGCTGAACCAGGATAAACCATTGTATTTGATTCTCTAAACCATTCTCTTTATATTTGTGCTTCGACTTATTGACTTGCTTGAATATTTCTCTCTTGATTGATTCATTAGTGAACAATATCTTTCTATCTTATCCATTAATTCATTTCTATTACTTAATAGCTTCAACGAAAATTAGTAATCAAGAGTTTTTCAAAAGATTTACGAAAAGTTTTTGTAAACTCAATTCACCCCCCTCTTGAGTTTTGAGGCCACTTGGTAACAACAGTCAATCGGAAAGGACTATTCAAACCCTTGAGGATATGTTAAGAGCATGTGTGCTAGAACAAAAAGGGAGTTGGGATAAGTTTTTACCATTAGTGGAGTTTACCTACAACAACAGTTACCACACTAGCATCGGTATGGCACCGTATGAAGCACTTTATGGTAGAAAGTATAGGTCCCCTTTGTGTTGGTATGAGGTTGGAGAGAGGACCATCATAGGACTTGAGTTGGTACAGCAGACCACTGATCATATTAAAATGATTCGAGATAGGTTGGTTATAGCTCAGAGTAGGCAGAAGAGCTGTGCTGATAAAAGAAAAAGATCTCTAGAGTTCAGTGAGGGAGATCATGTATTCTTGAGAGTCACTCTTATAACAGAGATTGGTAAAGCGTTGAGAACATGGAAGTTGAACCCTCGTTTCATTGGTCCCTACCAGATCCTAAAGAGAATTGGATCCGTAGCTTACCAAATTGTCCTTCCACCTAGTTTTTCAAACCTTCATGATGTCTTCCATGTGTCACAGCTTAGAAAGTACAATCCAGATCCTTCATATGTCATAAAAAATAAATCTGTGCAGTTAAGAGAGGATTTGTCCTATGCTATACGGCTAATGAGGATCGTGGACATAGGGGTCAAAGAGCTTAGAGGTAAACAGATTCCTTAGGTGAATGTGCTTTAGGATGGTGTTGGTTTTGAGGAGGCAACTTGGGAGTTGGAGTCCCACATATAGCAAGACTACTCACAATTGTTTATATGAGGTAAGCAATTTTGGGGATAATTTTTTTTAAAAAAAAGGGGAGAGGGAGAAATGTGACATTCTCTTTAACATGTTAGACTTGTAAATAGTTACAGAGGTAGCTTAAAAACTTCTTAACATGCCTACTTAATTTTGTGACAATCTGAGTTACTTTAGGCACTTTGCTGCAGCTCGAAAAGTGAAAAGTAGTTTAAAATGACCCAGATATTAGTATAAACTACTTAGCTAACAGAAATAGATGTGGATAATTTATTTCTAAGTCACAAATATGTATTTTGTGATGTGGTTAATGTTTGAGAATAATCGGAGTCAGTTTGGTATTTTTGAGCATACTAGTTGTGTGTTTTAATACTGGAATGACTAGTCACAGATATGGAAAATAATGGTTTTGGTGCAACAAGATTTTTTATGAATCCTATGATTTAGTTTAAACTTGTTGGCTTTAAGAAAACTAGATTTGGGGAAATCTAAGTGTTCTTAGTAGATCGGGAGTATCAGTTGGTCAATTAAGTGACTAAGCTTCTCATGTTTGTCGCCTTATTTTTGGTTTCCATTTCTTTTCTTCATTTCTCACGTGTTTCTTGCTCACTCTCACGACTAAAAATAGAGGCAGAAGAGAAAGAAGAATAAGGAGGAAATGAGGAAAGGAAGAAGGGGAAATCAAGAAGGACAACAAAGCTTATGGTCATCTAGCCATCACCATGATCTTTGCTACTCAAGGTAGGGGTTCTTGTGCTTTTTAACTCCTTTTCTTCCATTTTCACTATTGTTGTACATGTGGTGCATGATAGGTCAAATTGGTTTCTATAGGTGTTTGAAGTGTTTTTCTTCTTGAATGAGTTTCTTTGGTTGTTTATGACTTGTTCATGTAATGAGTTTGAGTTAGAAACTTAAAACTTGTCATTTGAACCTTTGATCCTAAAAGTGAGAAAGTTAGGTCATGGATATGTGATTTTATGCTTGGATCCAATTTAGAGGTTTTTGTTGGTGATTAATGATTCCAATGTGTTAGTGGACTTGTTAGGAACCTTAAATCACCTAGAAACTAGTTTGAAATGGCCAAAATCCGTGAATTGTTCCAATGGAATAGTGCCTGAATTCTACAGAATCCATATCTTGCTGCTTGCGTCGTGGTGCAAGATGTTGCATGCCGCGACGTGAGAGTGATGCTACTTCCAGTTTTGAGACCCGAGAGCAGGGCGCTACGGCGTGCCAAGGCTGTGCCGCGGTGTAGGCTCCAAGATCTTCCAAAATTTTGTTTTGATGTTTTGGAATTTCGTAAGTGATGGGATCACTTGTATATGCTTTCCTAAGTGTGTTGAGGCACTAATGGGGGTAATTATGAGAGAGAATAACCACTTCGCATATACAAGAAGCTTTGGAACCTTAGGCAAATCTTTGAGTTTGGAATGCCTTAGGGTTGTATATAAGATCTTGCACAACATGAGGTTGTCTTGGAAATCACTTGTGAAGTGATGAAGTGAGGTTCTAGATATGAGGATACTAGTGACATAGTTCCTGCTACTTTGTTGGATAAGTGAGGCTAGGAATTACACGTATTAATTTTGCCTTTTACACTTGATTATGAGGATCTTGTGTTCATTTTAATAGTGAATTGAACTTACCCTTCGATATTTGGTTTTCAAACTTGATATTTGCTAGTTTCCTATGTATTATGACCTGAGATGGTGTACACAACCATATGACCTGAGGATAAGGTGTTGGATCTAAATTCTTCTTGCATTTATGCTTGCATGTTAGGGTTACCAGTATGGGGGTGACAATAGTACTCTTACATTGGTAAAGGGAAAGTTCTACCGGGTTTAAGCTTTTAGGCTTATCCTACTTTGTATATACAAAAAATAAAGGTTTTTGAGAAATAAGTAAGTAGCTTGTGTTTTCAAACTTTAAAACCTGCATTGGCATTGCATAATCATAATATTAGTACATTATTTGAGCATAATCATATCTCATAACATAAAGCATTGCATTGTTGACCCTTGCTTGGGCAATTGCCTTGCTTGATTACTTAATGGATTGGCTGCTTATTTGATAGTATCTTAGGATTGTATGGATGATTCTTTGATATTGTTGCTTATCGGATAATTGGTTACATCGTGTGAATGTACGTTTACAATTGATTTATTTGTTGTAAATGATTAACTTCTGGTCTTGGTATTCGAATACTGAGAAATTATAATTTCTCATCCCTGTGTGTTCAATGTAATTCCAGGTGAAGACCCTCCAAAAGAGAAAAAATGCAAGAAAAAGAAGAAGCAAAAGAAGTAGTTTAGCTATCTAGTTTCTTCTTGAAATCAACTTGTATTTGTTTACTTTGTTGATTAGTTTGTAAAAGCTTATGTATTATAGTATGGCTTGTTAGCCAGTGATATATATATATATAATCTTTTCATCATTTGTGGCTCTCTATAATGACTGCACAAGTTATTATGGATTATGTTTTATGCATTCTTAGAAAGTAGCATGCTTAATACATTTTATTTTGAAATATTCCAAATATTTTACAATATTTGTATTAGGGTGTTACACCTAAGACTAAGTTACTTGAAGAAGATGTTGAGTTGAAGAGGGATAAAGTGGTTGTGAGCAAGGAGGTTGAGAAAAAAAAGGAAATTGCCAAGAGAAAGATTGAGGACAAGAAGAAAGAGGACAAGCCTTTTACACCACCTCCACCTTTCCCTAACCAGCTAGTTAAGCAGAAACTGAATGCTCAATTCCAAAAGTTTCTAGAAATTTTTAAGAAACTTCACATAAACATACAATTTGTTGAGACTTTGGAACAAATGTCGAGTTATGTGAAGTTTATGAAGGACATCTTGTCCAAAAAAAGAAAGCTTGAGGATTTTGACACCATGGCACTCATAGAGGAATGTAGTGCTATCCTGTAGAATAAGCTAACTCCCAAGTTGAAAGACCAGGAAGTTTCACCATACCATACACAATTGGTAGTCAATTCAATGGTAAAGCTTTGTGAAACCTAGGGGCAACCATTAACTTGATGCCTCTATCCATATTCTAGTAGTTAGGTTTGGGGGAAGTGAAGCTAACCTCTGTGACTTTGCAATTAGCTGACCGTTCTCTCACTTATCTGAAGGGAATCATTGAGGATGTCTTGGTCAAGGTTGATAAGATTATTTTCCCAACTGATTTCGTTATCCTAGATATGGAGGAGGACAAATTATACCATTGATTCTAGGGAGGCCTTTCTTGGCTACCGGGAAAACAATGATAGATGTGCAAAAATGGGAGCTCACCATGAAAGTGCAAGATTAGGAAGTAATCTTTAATATTTTTAAAGCAATGAAATATCTGTAAGATCTTGAAAAATGCTCTTTTATGAATGTGCTTGATGGGATGATATATGATGTATTTTGTGCAAGTGTCCCATGTGACCCCCTTGAAGCTTCTTTGATTTCTGCATGTGAAAGGGATGATGAGGGATTGAGAGAGCTCATGAACTTATTGAATACTTCACCTAGATAGAGTAGAAATCCTAAGTTTGAGCCGTTGGATATTTCTAACAAAGTGGTTAATTCATTCAAAACATCTGTTGAGGAACCTCCAATCCTGGAGATCAAACCCTTGCCTTCGCATTTGCACTATGCTTATCTTGGTGATAAAGCTACTCTTCTAGTTATTATTTCATTATTTCTTTCGCAAGAGCATGAAGACAAGCTACTTAGAGTGCTTCCTAAATATAAGTTAGCTTTGGGATGGTCCATTGCCAATATTCCGGGTATTAGCCTTACTATTTGCATGCACAAAATCTTGCTTGAAGAAGATAGTAAGCCTTCAATTGAACATCAAAGGAGGTTGAACCCTATCATGAAATAAGTCATGAAGAAAGAGATCATTAAATGGCTAGATGCTGGTATCATTTACCCCATTTTTGATAATCCATGGTTAAGCCCAATTTAGTGTATGCCAAAGAAATGAGGGATGACTGTGGTGTCAAATACAAATAATGAGCTCATTCCTACTAGAATGGTGATCAGGTGGAGAATTTGTATGGATTATACGAAGTTGAATAATGCTACAAGGAAGGACCATTTCCTATTGCCATTCCTTGATCAAATGCTTGACAGATTAGCTGGGAGAGAATTCTATTATTTTTTGGATGGTTATTCTAGATACAATCAAATAGCCATTGATCCGAAGGATCAAGAGAAAACTACATTGACTTGTCCATATGGCACTTTTGCATTTCAAAGAATGCCATTTGGGCTCTGTAATGCTCCGACCACCTTTTAAAGATGCATGATGGACATTTTTATAGATATGGTGGAGAATTGCCTTAAAGTATTCATGGATGATTTCTTGGTATTTGGTGATTTGTTTGATGGGTGCTTGCATAATCTTACCCATGTGCTTAAAAGATGTGAAGAAACCAATCTTGTCTTGAACTAGGAAAAGTGCCACTTCATGGTAAAAGAAGGCATTGTGCTTGGACACTTGATCTCTGGCAAGGGAATTGAGGTAGACAAAGCCAAGATAGAGGTAATTGAAAAACTTCCACCTCCTAATTCAGTGAAAGGCATTAGAAGTTTCTTGGGTCATGCCGAATTCGATTAGCGCTTCATCAAAGATTTTTCCAAGATATCAAAGCCTCTTTGAAATCTACTTGAAAAAGAGGTACAATTTAAATTTGATGATGATTGTATGCAGGCATTTCTCGAATTAAAAAAAGAGATTGATTTCTGCCCCCATTATTGTCACCCCAGATTAGAATCTTCCTTCTATACTGATGTGTGATGCTAGTGATTATGCTGTTGGAGTTGTATTGGGTCAAAAAAATGAGATGATTTTCCATTCTATCTATTATGCTAGTAAGACTCTCTCAGATGCTCAATTGAATTACACAACCATCGAGAAGGAATTACTAGTAGTGGTTTATGTATTTGATAAGTTTCATCCGTATCTTGTTGGTACAAAGGTTGTTATTTATACTAATCACTCTGCCATTAAGTATCTTATCAGCAAGAAGGATGCAAAACTATATTGATTCGATGGATACTCTTGCTTCAAGAATTTGACTTAGAAATCCATGATAGATAGGGAGCGAAAAACCAAGTAGCTGATCACTTATCAAAATTGGAAGGTGAGTCAAGCCAATGTAACTCAACATTGATAAATGACTCATTTCCTGATAAGCAACTCTTTGTTATGAATCACCATGAGTTTCCCTGGTATGCTGACTATGTCAACTACAAAGTGAATAGTATTCTACCACCTGATCTTAATCACTAACAGAATAAGAAGTTCCTTCATGATGTTAAGCTTTATTTATGGGATGAGCGTTATCTCTTCAGGAAGTGTGTTGATCAGGTACTTAGAAGGTGTATTCCAATGGAGGGGACTATTACTGTACTCGAGTAATGTCATGACTCACCATATGGAGGTCACTATGGGGGTGAACGAACAATTGCAAAGGTGTTGCAATCATGTTTCTATTGGCCTTTCGAGATTCCCACTTGTTTGCAGCTAAGTGTGATAGATGCCAAAGGACCGGAAACATTTCAAAAAAGAATGAGATGCCCTTGAACTTTATTTTGGAAGTGGAAATCTTTGATGTGTGGGGCATAGACTTTATGGGGCCCTTTGTACTGTCCTTTGGTAACCGGTTCATTCTCGTAACAGTGGACTACATATCAAAGTGGGTGGAAGCTTGTGCCCTATCTACTAGTGACTCTAAGGTGGTCCTTACTGTTAATGCTCCAGCAAGTGCACTGGTTCGTATAAGTAATATAGAGAGTAACTACTTAGCTACAATCAAGCTTTGATATTGTTCTTTTAAAACAATAAGCATAAAGCGAATGAAAATTGCTTGCAGAAAATAAATCACAGAAATTATCAAATTTGGGATTGTTAGAAAGATAAAAATGGTTAGGGTTAGATTTCACTTAATCTCCCCATAAGTAATGACAATTGATTTAATTCAAATCCTTCATTCATTGTGGTTTACGATTCAATCTTGAAAATTAGTTCACATTCAATTCCTTGAAATATGAATCCCTCTTAAACCCACAAACATCAATTAATCCTTTAATTAAAATCTGCGAGAGTAAGGATTTAATGTCTTGTGAATGTTCTAAAATCACATACTCATGAAATTCTATTCCTAGATATCCCAAAAGTATGATAATTTGACCAAAAAGCTTAATCCATACTCCATCTTCCAATTTCGTATAGAATTTTCATATAAATATATATGTGATCAGCTACTCCACATACAAATCAATAATATAAAACAAGTCCAATTACTAAACCATGAAAGAAAGATTTGAATTAATATAAAAAAGTCATTACATCACAAGTTGAGAAAGATCCATCACCCTTACTCGAGAAACTTAGCAATTCATAGTACAAACATAGGAAACAACAAGAAGAAAATAAAGCACCCTAGTCATCTTTGATGATTCAGAGAGATTCCCATTCTTCCGTTGGTTGATAAGTTTCTTTCTCCTTTTCCAGGACTATTTCATACCTGTCTCTAACTGCTTTGATGACTCAAAGTCATGTAGGTCATGATTAATGGGCCTTTTATTCTGATATGTGCCCCTAGGTACTGTGTATGGAGTGCCTAGGCGCTCACTACACAACAATGAGACTTTGCGTTAGTCTGGTTCAGTGTCTAGGCGGTGAAGTGAGAGCGCCTGAGCGCTGACCCTCCAAAAAGCTTCCTCTGTTATGTGTTTGGGCGTCTAGGAGGTGAAGTGAGAGCATTTGAGCACTGACCCTCCAGAGAGCCTATCCTGTTATGGGTCTGGGCGCCTAGGCACTGAAGTGAGGAGCATCTAGGCACTGAGTGAACAGAATGAGCTCCTTTGCTCTGCCTCCAACAGTCAAGCTACTCCCTCCTTGGATATTTTCTTACAAAAACACATTAGAGTGGTGAGGATTCTTCTTCTTTTCAATCAATTAATCTCAATCACAAACCAAAACAACTTAAATCTTAATCTATGTTCATTATTGCAAGATACTTAGGTAACAACAGTAAAAATAGTAAATTAGGGGGAACTAAAACAGCTTTTCATGATGTAAAGCTATATCTTCATCACTCCCCCAAACTTAACCTTTGCCACGTTCTCAGGCAAAGAAACAAAATTATAGTGTTTCCAAACAAACTCAATGCTACAAATCATGAATACAGAGTTCAGATCACCGAAAGATATAACTAAAAGGATCGCTTTTCTCAAACACCACAACACCAAGAATATAGTTACTTTGCATGCACATAGATTCACATGTGAACAGATTTAAACAAATTTTCTCTCTTCACTAAAGTGTTTGGGCTCTTGTATTTTCACTCCTTCACAATATAAGCATACCTTACCATAGGCTTGGTTCCTCTCTACTAATCCATTATCCATACGCATATATGCCACAAGTCATGAGGTCTTTCATTCAGGGTTGTAATTTGGTTAAGGTAAGGGGTGGACATATAAGGAATGGTTGAATTCAATAAAAAAAGCTATAAACCAAAAAGAACTTAATTCTCTCAAGAAGTTCAATGAACTAGCATAGAAAGGAAAATAAGAGGCACAAGAAGAAGGGGAAATCCAAGGCTAGAGATTGAGGATCAATCTGCAACATCAAGGCAGCATCAAGGAGCTTGAAGGTAGGGGTTCTTGATTTTAAAACTTCATCTTCCTCATTTTTCTTGTTTAGCTTATTTGAGGGTTAATATGCCAAAATGAGATCTTGAGGTGTTTTAAGTGATTTTCTTACTTGGATAAGTTTTAAATGGTGTTTATGACTTGTTCATGCTAAGAGTTTGGATTAGAAACTAAATTTTTTTCATTTGGACCATTAAAGCTCAAAGTGTTGATTTTAGGGGTTTGGATGAGCGATTTAGAGTTTTGATCCATTATTGATGAAATCATTTAGTGTTTTATGTTTCCTTCATGTTTGTCAACTTGTTTGGGACTTGAAATCACCTAGAGATTGGATTGAAATGGCCAAAATCCAAGAACATGACCAATGGAACAGTGTCTGCATAATTTTACAGACATTCGTGGTTTTCCAGCAGGTGCCGCGACATTTCTTGGACTGAAGCTGTAGCACTCATGTCTCTGTTTCAATTTTATTGGCACCGAGAGAGAGGTGTCACGACACCAAAGAAGGGTGAGCCGCAACCCTCTCCCAAAAATGTCCAAACCATAGTTTTCTTGTATGTTTTGATAGGAAATGCTTGATGTTTTGGCATGGAGTGATATAATGGGATACAATTCATATTTTAATGGTGTTGAGACACTAAAGGGTGAACTTCTTGGAAAGAATGGCCACCTAGTATATATGATAATTGTAAGGATCCTTAGTTGTTCTTTGAGAGAAAGAATGCTATAGGACACACTTAGAATCTTGTTCAACATGAGGTTAGCTTGGTAATCATTTGTGAAATGATAATATAAGATTCTAGGTATGAGAACGCTAGTGACATGGTTCTTACTACTTTGTTGGATAAGTGAGTCCAAGATTAGTATGTGCTAGTATTTATTTATGTGGCTCGGATATTTTGTTTTCAAACCTAGTATTTGCTTGTTTTCCTATGTATTGTGACCTTAGATGGTGTGCACAACCATATGACCTGAGAATGAGGTGTTGGATCCGAATTCTCCTTGCATGTTTGCTTGTTTGGTCAGGGTTACTGGTGTATGGAGTTGGTAGCAGTACTCTTACTTTTGTGAGGGAAACTAGTCCACACATCACCAGGTAATGTCAGGGCTGGATGCCTATCCTACTTAGTATATACAAGGAACACGGTTCCTGGGGAAATAAGTAAATAGCTTGTGTTTTTAACTTTAAAATCTACATCGGCGTTGCACATCCATAATACGTGGACTTTGTTTGAGCATATTCATACTTCATAACATAAAGCATTGCATGGTTGACATTTGTATGGGCATTTGTCATGGCTTAATCGATTGACTATTTGATTGCTTGTTCGATAGTATGTTAGGATTCTATGGGTAATTCTTTAATGTTATTGATTATTGGATATTCTTTTATGTTGAATGTATTTTTGGTGTTCAATTTAATTATTTATTATAAATGATTAACTATTGGTCTTGGTATGCTTATACTGAGAAATTGTGATTTCTCACCCTTGTGTGTTCCATATAAATCTAGGTAAAGTTCCTAAAAAGTGCAAGGGTAAGGAAAAGAAGAAGCAGAAGGCTTAGATTAGCGTTTTGTTTCTTCATGGACCAGTTTGTAGATGTGTATTTTTCTAGTTGTTTAGAAAAGCTTGTGCATACTTCATGGCATGTTAGCCAGTGATAGTTGTATATATAACTTTTTGATCATTCATGGTTCTCTATAATGACTGTGTAAGTTATTATGGGTTTTTATTTTTCACATTTTTAGAAGTGACATGTCTAATGCGATTTATTTTCAAATATTCTGTTTATTTTATGATAATTCATTTTAGGGTACTATAGCATGACCCATCCTTTCCTAATGTATACCCTAACCTGAACGGATCGAGTAATTCAACAGTTATACAATGAAATTTTCTTTGGGTCAATAAGTCCATCTTCAGATGATCTCAAGGACACAACACCCTTATTAGCTTAATGTATTTTGAGAAATTAATTAATTCACTTTGGAGTCGCATTTGTTGTGTTTAGAAAAATTTATAATCAAAATGATACCAATAGAATATTTCACTATCAAACTATATTTTTTTTTGTAAAATTAAATAAAAACAAACATTTACAACATATATTTGTCTCAATTTTGTAAGAAAAATAACTAGCCTCACCCCAATCAAATTATCCCCCACCCTATTATTTAATATTTTGACATGTTTTGCTAGTCTAAAAGTTAAGAAGTTATTTTAAATGAATAAAAGACTTCAAACTTCCGGATAGAGGATTTTTGAAATTCTGAGGTACTTTTAAGGTTACGCAGCCTAAAATTGGATTTAGTGGCAAAAAAATTTGGCACCAACCCCTAAACTTGTCCTTCTATCCTCAAATATGACTGTAGAATCCCTACTTCAACCTTCACAAAAATGGTCTTTACTTTTTAATTTCTCACTTAAAATAATAATAAGGCTTGGAGAAGTCTATTTCAAAGTCGGACATTCTTAAGGAGAAGCTGTTTGGAAGATTGGAGATGGTTCTATTAATGTGAAGGATTTTGGAGACTCATATATTCTAGTTTTACTGAGTAATTAATCATGCATGAAACAAGGACTTGGAGTGCTCGTATAGAACAACCGAGCGTTGAAACGCCACCCAACTCCATTAGTTAAAATTACAATACATATTGGATATGTGAATGAAGTTTTAAAGTTTAAAAGAAAAATATGTAATATTAATACACTATGAAACCTTAAGCATTTCAACGCTAGGGATAGCAATTCGGCCCGACCCGTTATGCCCCAATCTATGCCCTAACTCAAACGGATCAGGTCATTCAATGATCATACAGTGAAATTATCTTTGGGCCAATAAGTCCCTCTTCGGACGATCTCAAGGGCACAACACCCTTAATAGCTTAGTGTATTTTGAGAAATTAATAATTAGTTTTGGTGTTACATTTGTTGTGTTTAGAAAAATTTATAATCAAAATGATACCAATAAAATATTTAACTGTCAAACCGTGTTTTTTCTTTTTTGCTTTTTGTAAATTTAAAGAAAAACAAACATTTACAACATGTTTTAACCCTATTTTGTAAGAAAAATAACTAGGCTCACCCAATTAAACTATCCCCCACCCTATTATGTAATATTTTTACATGTTTCCCAGTCTTAAAGTTGGGAAGTTATTTTAAAAGAATAAAATACTTTAAACTTCCAGATATAGGATTTTTGAAATTCTACGAAACTTTTAAAGGTTATGCAGCCAAAAATTGGATCTAGTGGCAAAAAAATTTGGCACCAACCCTTAAAGTTGTCCTTTTATCCAAAAAAAAAATGATTGTACAATCCCTAATTCAACCCTCACAAAAAAAATCTTTACTTTTTAATTTCTCACTTCAAATAATTACAAGGCTTGGAGAAGTCTATTTCAATGTCGAACGTTCTTAAGGAGGAGCTGTTTGGAAGATTGCAGATGGTTCTATTACTATGAAGGATTTTGGAGATTCATATGTTCTGGGTTTATTGAGTAATTAATCATGCATGAAACAAGAACTTGGAGTGCTCATTTGGAACAATCGAGCATTGAACGCCACCCACTCCATTAGTTAAAATTGAAATACATGTTAGATTGTGAATTATGTTTAAAAGTTAAAAAGAAAATATGTAATATTAATACACTATGAAACCTCAATCATTTTAATGCTAGGGATCGCAATTCGGCGTGACTCGTCCTATCCAAATCCATACTATAACACCCTCAATAACATGTTAGGCTTATAAATGGTTACAGAGGTAGCCTAATACTTGCTTGACATGCCAGTTCAATTTTGTGACAAAATGAATTAGTTTAGGCACTTTGATGCAGCACAGAAAGTGAAAAGTAGCCTAAAATAACTCTGAAAATGGCTTTAAAGGCTAAGTTAAGGGAAAAAGGTATGGATAACTTGTTTCTAGGTCACAAATGAGCTAAGTAAGTTACAGTTAAAATTTGAGGACAATCAGAGTTAGTTTGGTATTTTTAAGCATACTGAGAGTGTACTTTAATACCGAATTGACTAGCAGTAGATAGAAAAATTAGAAAAAAAGGTGAAACAACAATTTAGATGAATCCTAGTATTTATTCTAAAGTTGTTAAAGGTTAGGAAACTTTAATTGGTATAATTCAAGTATCCTTAGCAGATATAAGTTTCAGCACAGAAACTTGATCCTATCATTTTTCTTTTATTTCTCTATTTTATCTCTCCCTCTCTACGGTCAAAGAAAAAAGAAATAGACAAATAGAAAATAGGGAACGAAAAGAGAGAAACGAAAGAAGAGAGAAAAGGGGAAGAAAGAAAGAAGGAGAAGGAGAAGGAGAAGAAACGAAGATCAAGATCAAGGCTCAAGCTTGAAGATCTTCAACCACACCACAAGAGGTAGGGGATTTCTATTCATTTTTTCCCTCTTTGTTTATCTTGAATGTTCAAGGGTTTTTATGAATAGAAAATGGGGTTTGGATAGCCAAATCAATGTTCTTGGCTTGGTTCTTGATTCCAAGAACTAAGTTAGGAAGTTTTTAGCTTAGTGAGTGCTAGATGGCCATTTATGGCTCAAGCCAAACCATTTTTGGTTCATAGATGAGGAACTTGGAAAATGGTTGGAGATAATGTGATTTTTGGATCTAAATCTATGCCTAAGTAAATCAATAGGTTGTATGAAAGTTACAATAAGTTTAGGGGCCTAGATTGGTGTTAGAAATCACAAGGAAACTAATTAAGAATGAGTGGAAGTGAGATTTGTTCCATCAGATTCTGCAGAATTCTATAGAATCCAATCTAGGCCACCAGTTCCCAGGTGCTGTGTACTGGGTGCCTAGGCGCCCATTGCCTAGTAGCTCAACTTTAGGTTTCTGCACGACCAGAGCCTAGGTGCTACGTGTTGAGCACCTGAGCGCCAGTCGCAGAACACAATAAAATAGGTCTCTACCAGACCAGCGTTCAAGCGATTGCTAAATAACGCCCAGGCGTGCAACGAGCGCTCAGGTGCTAAAGAGATAGCACCTAGACGCCCTGTGTTCATTTTCTCAAGATTTATATATCTTGATTAAATAAAATTCCCTACTAGATGGGACCCTTTATACATACTTTTTGGAGTGTGTTAAGATGCTAATGGAGATATTCCAAGAAGGAATTTATCATATAGCAAGAGTTAGTTCCTTTATGCAATAAGGTTGAACCATAGCAAGAGTTGGTTCCCTTATGCAATAAAGTTGAACCATAGTAAGAATAGCACATAATTCCTAACCGAGGGAGCGAGACAAGCCCCTTGATCCTATAAAGTAGCATTTTGCAAAGGGTGGAGTTGTGAGCAAGAGATGGAATTCTTATGTATTAAGGTTGATCTATAGAAATGGAATCCTTATTCAATGAGGTTGATCTATAGAAATGCAACCCATATGCAATGAAGTTGATACATAGAGATGGAACCCTTATGTAATGAGGTTGATCTATAGAGTTGGTTCCCTTATTTATAAAGGTTGGACCATAGAGCTAGCAAGAGTTGGTTCCCTTATTTATTAAGGTTGAACCATAGAGTTAATAAGAGATGAATCCCTTATATATTAATGTTGAACCATAGAGGTGGAACCCTTGTGTAATAAGGTTGATGCATAGAGGTGGAACACTTATGTAATAAGGTTGATCCATAAAGGTGGAACCCTTATGTAATAATGTTGATCCGTAGAAATAGAACTCTTATATAATAACGTTGAACTATTGAGAAATGGATCCTTTATTTAATAAGGTTGAACAATAGAGAAATGGATCCCTTATATAATAAGGTTAAACCATAGAGAAATGGATCCCTTATGTAATAAGGTTGAATCATAGAGCTAGCAAGAATTGGTTCATTTATTTATTAAAGTTAAACCATAGTTTCCATAGTTTACTGAGAAAAGTTGATATTTGACAATTGTAAGGACAATTGTCTTATCTTCGACTGAGTTAGTTAAGGATTGTGGATCGGTTTAGTGAATATTTATATAAAGTAAGGAAATGTGAGTATTCCAGTGTGTAGAGTAAAAACTCTATTACCTGTTGCAATCCTAAATCCTAAGTTAGTAAGTTTGTTCATAGAAGATAGTTATTTGTGTAGTACTTATAACGCATTTATGAATGAACTAGCTCAGATATGATGCAGAAGTAGTACATGGAACAATCCACTCATCATCAAGTATGTTATGGAAGTAGTACATAGAATAGTCTACTCATTGTCAGGTATGATGTGGAAGTAGTACACTCACTACTGTGTGATGGAATAGTCAACTCATAACCAGGTAGTATAAGGGTTATTTAGCCTATTCTACATAGATAAACACAAGAGAACGTATTTCTTAAAAGTAGCTAAGTTATAAGTATGATCTTGGTATTCGATTATGAGGTTGCTAGATGAACGTTTACATAGAGTCTGAATGTGAATGTTCTAGTGGTAGTGAGTAGATTCTCATTTGCCTATTGCCACTGTTAATTCATTACCAGTAGTGTTATTCATTGTGTGTTGATATTTGTACAGTACTTATATCATGTTCATGAATAACTAAATCAGTGAAGTTAGTATAGTATGCCTACTTTATTGAGTAAGGAAGAGGCATGAGAAGACTTTTGATATGTTACAATTGTGTAGACACTTGTTTAACATCGAAAGTATGTTTAGTTTCAGATTTCATTTATTTAGTATAAATGTTTAAATGCTAGTTTTGATTACTTATACTGAGAATTATTATTTCTCACCCAGCCGTGTTTCCATGTAAATCCATGTAAAGGCCCTACAAGAGGGTAAGAAGATGAAGAAAACAGAAGAACTAGATTAGTTTAGTTTTAATGTTTTTAGTTCAAAGCTTATGTATTTATTTATATTTGTTTTGAGGATGTAAAAGTTGTATTTATGTATGACTTTTATATATGGCTCTCCATAATTATTTGTTTAAATGTTATGGATTAGTTAAAGTATAAGTTAAAAGTAGGATGGCTAACACTGGTTATCCATATATGTTTCAATTATACTAGGGTACCGGTATTAGGCTGTTACATTATGGAATCAAAACAGTTCATCCTGTGAAGGGTTTGGAATGACTAGGCTTAGGCAAGTTTAGAGTTTTTCCACTAAGAGTTGTGCATTTCTTGTCTCATAAGTGAAATATGTGGATAAGAATTGCATGACAGGCCTTCGATTTGAGAGTTAATGGTCACTATCACACGTAGTGTGTAGGGAACCATTGCTTCACCAAGGAAAACTAGGAAAAATAGAAATTCTTCTAGAAAAGGTCCAGCTGAGATATAGCAATTACTAAGAGGAAGCAGATTGCTATCGCAAGTAGAGTTTTAGAATGGATGGAAGTAATTTCATCTCAGCGGCTAGTACCACTAATACAACCAGTGTATGGAGTAGTGGTAGTAAAGAACCAAAACTCCCCAAATCTCTCAAAGTTTAGAAAGGCCAACCCTGTATCCTCTAGGAGAAAGTAAAATCTGTTTGGAATAAGGAGTGGCTTAAGAAAATGGAGAAAATCTCTACAACAGAGGTTTTTTCAAATAACTTGAGAGTTTTGGTTGTCTCCCATATGTTAGAAATGGAGGAAGAGTTTTGGTGAACAGAATACCAAGGAGATAGAGTTCTCAAGACCTAAAAAAGGTGGCATGTTGGTAATCCAACGTGTAGCTAAGTTTGGAGAAGTAAGAGATGAGTACAGAGCAAGCTATAGAATCGAACTTCAATCCATAGAACTCTGAGTTAAGGAGTTATGGTATGTTAAGTTAACCAAGTAGATAAGGATAGCTATTCGTTTGGAAAGAGTTCAAAGTTAATCGAGTATACTATAAAGTTATTCGATTAGCATATTTTCAATTAGTCGAAACAAATAAAGAATGGCTTATTTTCGATTGATCGAAAGAGACAAAATAGTACTGTTAGTGCCATTCATGAGAACAGTTAAGGGTCCCTACAACTAGCCTCAAGTGGAACAAAAGTTATAAGGTTTTCACAAGAAGAAGAAAAAGGATGATAGGTCTAAGAAGTGTGCTTCTAAACCTAGTTATCCTTGAGATAAATACAAGTAAGTTTAGGCAAAAGTGAAGGACCAAAGTGTGATAGATGTAGGAGATAACATGGTGGAAGACCTTGTTAAGTTGGCTAAATAGTATGTTATACTTATGGCTGACCAAAGCACTTTTAAATAAGTGTGTATAGAAGTAGGGAGTAGTGCCTAACCTCAAAGTTTAAGTTAGAGTAAGAGTTATACTCTGAGTAGTAAAGAGGCGACTTAGACTCCCGATCTTATACAAGGTAAGAACGTAGTTAAAGATGATCTCTAAGTTATAGTGTATGATTCAGGAGTATTCCACTCCTTGATTTAATATAAGTATGTAAAGAGATTTGATTTATCTTTGTTTGAGTTTCCCCATGTTTTATCCTTGTCTACACTAGCAAGAAAGCTAATCACAACTTCCTTAATAAGTTTTGTTTGTTGTATAAAGATAGAAGATAAGATTTCCTTTGTGAATCTTATTAGTTTATCTTTCCTTAACATGGACGTTAGATTATACATGGTTTTGGATTAATCATATTGGACATTGAGGTTTATATCTAATGATTCTTTTGTTCTTATTGCTTAAAAGTCTATGTTTTGAGAGTTGAACAAGTGAACAACTTCTGAGTAGAGGGGATCTAAGGGTATGTTTTCCATTTCTCCTTGTTTGTGGAAGTTGAGCAAATCTTAGGGAATATATTTGTGATAAGAAGACATCCAGAGATATTTCCTAGGAAGATAATCAAGTACCACCTAAGAGAGAAGCAGAACTCTTATAGGTATGGTACAAGTTAAGTTAATAGATGGTTATGAGATTTAGTAAGTTTTCTTACAAAATAAGAACTTCAAGGAGTTCAGTGATCATATGAGTTTGCAGCACTTATTTAATCAGAAGAAGCTGAACATGATGTAGAAATGATGGATGGAATGCTAAGCAGAACTCAGTTATGATGAAAGGTTCACAACTTTGAGTTATAGTATCATCCGGGTAAAGCCAATGCAGTGGCTGATGCACTAGGTAGAAAACTCCTACATATGTCCTAGATGATGGTCCAAGAGAGTGAATTTCTTGAGAGTTTCATGAATTTGAGTCTAGCAGTGACTATAATGCCATATAGTCTTATAGTGAGCAGATGGGTGATAACACTATATTTTATACATTTTATAATCCTCTCACTAGGCTTTTTAAGGTTCAATTAGGCTTAATTAAGTTGGTTTTGACACATTTTATGATTTTGAGCCAAATTGGACAATTAAATAAATTATTGCATAAATTAACTGTAATTATCTCTTTGGCAATGTTTAGTAAACTGGCTATAACTTGAGTTACAAATATCTGATTGATGTGATTTTGGTCTTGTAGGAAAGCTTAGACAATTGCCTACAACTTTCATGTTGAACACTTTTCCAAAATCGGACGCCTTAGAGGTGATATTGAGCTTTGAAGTTAGAATAGAGGAGCTGAAATCGGGTCTAAAATATTGTGCAGTAATTGGACCATATCTTGAGTTCTAGGCATGATTATGGACTGAAACCAAAGCCACTTTAAAGCAAATATTCAGGCCTACAACTTTCATGAAGACCACTTCTCTCAAAAATGTAAAAATAACTGGACACATGGTTGTGTATTTACTCAATTATTATTTGAAAAAAAAGAAAAAAAAAGAAAAGAAAAATTAAAGAAACGTCATCCGTGACGTTTTGCTCTTAATCATTCAGGTTACTGTGCATTGCACAGTAACCATTTCTTTGCCTATAAAAGGCAACGTACATTCCAGCGAGGAATTCGGAGGAGGGACGGAGAGAGGCTTTTGGGCAGTGCCCTGCTTCTCTCCTCAGTCTCCCTCTAATTTCTTTTCTCTCTCTTTTTCTCTTTTTCTCTTTTCTAGTTTATGTGTAAATAAGTTTTAGTCTACTTGGGTCAAAGTGTGAAGCTCTTGGTAATAAAATAAGGTTAGATTTATTCCTCTCTTGTGCTTTAATGATTTATATTTTTAAGTAGTTATTATGCGTGTTATATTTTGTTTCTGATAATTTAGAAATTACCCTTGTAAATAGGAGTTCTTGATTTATTGTAGACAAAATATTGGCACAATAAATGCTTTAACCCATTTATAAGTGGTGGTAATAATTAAAGGAAATATAATATAATCACGTATATAATTTTATTTCGTATTGTATTTTGTTTCCAATTAATTTAGAAACCCTCCTTGTAAAGTGGAATTCTTGATTGGCACAATGAATGCTTTAACCCATTTATAAGTGGTGGTGTTAGAAACTCTCCTTGTAATGTGGAGATCTTGATTTATTGTAGACAAAATATTGGCACAGTGAATGCTTGATCCCATTTATGAGTGATGATATTAATGGATGATTAAAGGAAACATAATATAATTACGTATATTATTTTAATGAACTTTTAACGTTGTATTTTTCGATTGGAACCTCCATGTTGCGAGGATTCTAATTGAGTTATAAAAGGAATTAATCTTACTTTTACTTTATTTACCAAGAGTGGATCATTTTACCCAAGTAAATAATTTTTACTATAGTAACTAAATATTTACCTCACCTTAAATAATCTTCATCAATTCCCTGTGGATCGACCTCGGATTCACCGAGAATTTATTACTTGAGACAACTTGCACTTGGGTTTGCAATGCAACAATTAAAAAGTGTGCATCAAGTTTTTGGCGCCGTTGCCGGGGATCGAACCAGGGTCACCCGCGTGACAGGCGAGAATACTCCCCGGCAACGGCGCCAAAAACTTGATGCACACTTTTTAGTTGTTGCATTTACATACCCAAGTGCAGGTTGTCTCAAGTAATAAATTTCTCGGTGAGTCCGAGGTCGATCCATAAGGAATTGATGAAGATTATTTAAGATGAGGTAAATATTTAGTTATTATAGTAAAAATTATTTACTTGGGTAAAATGATTCACTCTTGGTAAATAAAGTAAAAGTAAGATTAATTCCTTTTATAACTCAATTAGAATCCTCGCAACATGGAGGTTCCAATCGGAAAATACAACGTTAAAAGTCCATTAAAATAATACACGTAATTATATTATGTTTCCTTTAATCATCTATTAATATCATCACTCATAAATGGGATCAAGCATTCACTGTGCCAATATTTTGTCTACAATAAATCAAGATCTCCACTTTACAAAGAGAGTTTCTAAATTGATTGAAAACAAAATACAATACGAAATAAAATAATATACATAATTATATTATATTTCCTTTAATTATTACCACCACTTATAAATGGGTTAAAGCATTTACTATGCCAATATTTTGTCTACAATAAATCAAGAACTCCTATTTACAAGGGTAATTTCTAAATTATCAGAAACAAAATATAACACGCATAATAACTATTTAAAAATATAAATCATTAAAGCACAAGAGAGGAATAAATCTAACCTTATTTTATTACCAAGAGCTTCACACTTTGACCCAAGTAGACTAAAATGTATTTACACATAAACTAGAAAAGAGAAAAAGAGAAAAAGAGAGAGAAAAGAAATTAGAGGGAGACTGAGGAGAGAAGCAGGGCACTGCCCAAAAGCCTCTCTCCGTCCCTCCTCCGAATTCCTCACTAGAATGTACGTTGCCTTTTATAGGCAAAGAAATGGTTACTGTGCAATGCACAGTAACCTGAATGATTAAGAGCAAAACGTCACGGATGACGTTTCTTTAATTTTTCTTTTCTTTTTTTTTCTTTTTTTTCAAATAATAATTGAGTAAATACACAACCAGGTGTCCAGTTATTTTTACATTTTTGAGAGAAGTGGTCTTCATGAAAGTTGTAGGCCTGAATATTTGCTTTAAAGTGGCTTTGGTTTCAGTCCATAATCATGCCTAGAACTCAAGATATGGTCCAATTACTGCACAATATTTTAGACCCAGTTTCAGCTCCTCTATTCTGACTTCAAAGCTCAATATCACCTCTAAGGCGTCCGATTTTGGAAAAGTGTTCAACATGAAAGTTGTAGGCAATTGTCTAAGCTTTCCTACAAGACCAAAATCACATCAATCAGATATTTGTAACTCAAGTTATAGCCAGTTTACTAAACATTGCCAAAGAGATAATTACAGTTAATTTATGCAATAATTTATTTAATTGTCCAATTTGGCTCAAAATCATAAAATGTGTCAAAATCAACTTAATTAAGCCTAATTGAACCTTAAAAAGCCTAGTGAGAGGATTATAAAATGTATAAAATACAGTGTTATCAAATTTCCCCACACTTAACTTTTGCACTCCTGGGCAAAACACAAAAGACAAAAACTAAAGAATAAAGAAAAACAACACAAACTCAAAAACTAAAAACTCCAAAGAATTTAATGACTTAAGAAGAGCAATTAGACATTCAAGGATTAAAACATTCATGAGGTAACATGTCTTCACATCTCAAACCAACAAGTAAGGAAACTTCAGTTGAAAAGAATGAATCAAGAATGATAGATCCTCACAGAATTCACTCTCAATCTCTCAAGTGTTTAAAAAGGTTAGTATTTCACTTTATTCAACTCATGAATAATTGCACTACCATAAGCTTGCTTATCTTCTACTTCTCCGCTATTCAAAAACAACATATATACACAAATCATGAGGACTTTATTCAAGGTTATAATGTGGTCAAGGTAAAGGTGGAAGTAATATAGATATGTCAAGTTAAATGTCAAAGAGAATAAAAGAGCATTATGATACAGTTAGAATGGAGAAGATGTTTGAGAACATTCAGTCTAAATTTCTCAAGATTTCTTAGTTCTTCCTCATACAGGACAATGACCAATATCTGACTAATGTTTTGTTGAAGATCAATTGGTAGGTTGAATTCATTGTTAGGCTTGAATATTCTCTTTCTATTCCTGTTATTTCCAATCATCCACCCTCAATCTAGGTATGAAAATATCACATGGTGCATTTTTTTTATTGTAGCAATAATCAGCTCTTTTTTTTTTTATAGAAACATTTTTTCCTTTTTTTTTTATATAACCAATCTGCACATGCACCCCCACACTTGTTCAAGAACTCATCAAATAACAAATTCAATGCTCTCTTATTCCCTAAGGTTGGGTTAGAACATGATTTTTCATTTAAGGCACGTAATGAGTTAGAAACAAAGAATGGTCAAATAAGGTCAAAGGGGTTAAGCAAAGGAAAATATGTAAGGTTAGCTATTTGGTCAAAGTAGTTAATTCAAGAAAATTTGCCTCAATCATGTTTATGTATGCATGTGAAAATGTAGCTTCAAAAAGAATCAAAGCAAGTTCTAGAGTAACAATTCCATGAGTGAAAAAAAATCACACAAGAAAGAAGAGAATGGTACAGATGTTCAATCCATTCATTTATAGGCTCAAAATCTCACAAGGTATATATCCATCATTCTTAATCCACGAAAATTTTAACATCCATAACCAAGCACGTGATGTTTAAGAAAGAAGACAATTTACTCAATCATGCAAATTTTCCTGAATTTGAATTGCTACTTCCACATAAACAAGGTATCTACCCCAATCTAGATGCGTCTCAAGAGTAAAATTACAATCACAGCAAAATTTACTCCTTACTCTGCCATCCTTAATTGGTTTAGGTTAGAAAATTACTGACAAACATATAAACATGACAAACATATTAATACACACACTTCCTAATTTTTTTTTTTACACAACTCTACACACGACAAAAAGAAACACACTTACTATTTTTTTTTTTACACAACTATCTTTCCCCCAACTAAATTTCTTTTTCTCTTTTTTTCTCTTTTTCTCTTTTCTAGTTTATGTGTAAATAAGTTCCAGTCTACTTGGGTCAAAGTGTGAAGCTCTTGGTAATAAAATAAGGTTAGATTTATTCCTCTCTTGTGCTTTAGTGATTTATATTTTTAAATAGTTATTATGCGTGTTATATTTTGTTTCTGATAATTTAGAAATTACCCTTGTAAATAGGAGTTCTTGATTTATTGTAGACAAAATATTGGCTCAGTAAATGCTTTAACCCATTTATAAGTGGTGGTAATAATTAAAGGAAATATAATATAATTATGTATATTATTTTATTTCGTATTGTATTTTGTTTCCAAGCAATTTAGAAACTCTCTTTGTAAAGTGGAGATCTTGATTTATTGTAGACAAAATATTGGCACAGTGAATGCTTGATCCCATTTATGAGTGATGATATTAATAGATGATTAAAGGAAACATAATATAATTACGTGTATTATTTTAATGGACTTTTAACGTTGTATTTTCTGATTGGAACCTCCATGTTGCGAGGATTCTAATTGAGTTATAAAAGGAATTAATCTTACTTTTACTTTATTTACCAAGAGTGGATCATTTTACCCAAGTAAATAATTTTTACTATAGTAACTAAATATTTACCTCATCTTAAATAATCTTCATCAATTCCCTGTGGATCGACCTCAGACTCACCGAGAAATTTATTACTTGAGACAACCTGCACTTGGGTTTGTAAATGCAACAACTAAAAAGTGTGCATCAATGGGCGTAGTAGATGACTTGAGGACTCAGATTTTAGAAACTCACAAGGAGGATGAAACTTTAAGGGACAATAGTGAGCAGATCCTCTTGGGAACCTGAAAAGGATTTTATCATGATTGGGGATGGAATGACAAAGTTTAGAGATAGACTTTGTGTTCCAAGAGAGTCAAGAATAAAAAAAGGCATTCTAGAGGAAGCTCACAAAGAGAAAGCATACTATTCATTTAGAGGCTATAAAGTGTACCATGATCTTCAGATAATGTTTTGGTGGCCTAGAATGAAAAAAGACATAGTAGAGTAAGTGTTCATGTGCCTTTTTACCAGAGGATAGTATAGGGTGAAGTTAGCACTGAAGGAGCTTTTGGGAGTTGAAGTCATATGTTAAACAAGTTTATCCAGAGTTGTAGTATAAGGAAAGTAATTTTGGAGACAAAATTTTTAAAAGGAAGGGAGAAATGTAACGCCTTCAATAACATATTAGGCTTGTAAATGGTTACAGAGATAGCTTAATACTTGCTTGACATACCAGTTTAGTTTTGTGACAAACTGAGTTAGTTTAGTCACTTTATTGCAATACAGAAAGTGAAAAGTAGCCTAAAATAACTCAGAAAATGGCTTTAAAGACTAATTTAAGGGAAACAAGTATGGATAACTTGTTTGTAGGTCACAAATGAGCTAAGTAAGTTACAGTTAAAATTTGAAGACAATCAAAGTTAGTTTGGTATTTTTAAGCATACTGAGAGTGTACTTTAATGCCGAATTGATAGCAGTAGATATGGAAAATTAGAAAAAAGGTGAAACAACAATTTAGATGAATCCTAGTATTTATTCTAAAGTTGTTGGAGGTTAGGAAACTTGACTTGGTATAATTCAAGTATCTTTAGCACATATAAGTTTTAGCACAAAAACTTGTTCCTATCCTTTTTCGTTTATTTCTCTCTTTTATCTCTCCCTTTCTATGGTCAAAGAAAAGAGAAACAGAGAAACAAAAAACAAGGAAAGAAAAAAGAGAAATGGGAGAAGAGAGAAAAGGGGAAGAAAGAAAGAAGGAGAAAGAGAAGAAATGAAGATCAAGATCAAGGCTCAAGCTTGAAGATCTTCAACCACACCACAAGAGGTAGGGGATTTCTCTTCATCTCTTCCCTTTGTGTTCATCTTGAATGTTCAAGGGTTTTTATGATTAGAAAAAAAGGGTTTGGATAGCCAAGTCCATGTTCTTGGCTTGGTTCTTGATTCCAAGAACTAAGTTAGGAAGTTTTTAGCTTAGTGAGTGCTAGATGACCATTTATGGCTCAAGTCAAACCATTTTTGGTTCATAGATGAGGAACTTGGAAAATGGTTAGAGATAATGTGATTTTTGGACCTAAATCTATGCCTAAGTGAATCAATAGATTGTATGAAAGTTATAACAAGTTTAGGGGCCTAAATTGGTGTTAGAAATCACAAGGAAACTGATTAGGAATAAGTGGAAATGAAAGGAACAAATCTCGGATTCTGGAAATTATGCAGAATCTAGTCTGGGCGACCAGTGCCCAGGCGCTGTGTGTTGGGCGCCTAGGCGCCTATTGCCCAGTAGCTTAGCATCAAGTTTCTGTGTGACCAGTGCCTAGGCGCTGCGTGTTGAGTGCCTGAGCACTAGTCGCAGAACACAATAAGGTAGGTCTCTGCCAGACCAGCGTTCATGCGCTTGGTAGAGAGCACCCAGGTGCGCAACGAGCACTTGGGCACTGAAGAAATAGTGCCTAGGTGCATTTTCAAAAGATTTCTATCTTGATTAGATAGAATTCCCTACTAGATGGGACCCTTTATACATGCTTTTTGGAGTGTGTTAAGATGCTAATGGAGATATTCCAAGAAGGAATTTATCACATAGCAAGAGTTAATTCCTTTATGCAATAAGGTTGAACCATAACAAGAGTTAGTTCCCTTATGCAGAATCTAGTCGGGCGACTGTTGGGCGCTAGGCGCCATTGCCCAAGATAGCTTAGCATCAAGTTTACGTGTGACCGAAGTGCCAGGCGCTGCGTGTTGAGTGCCTGAGCACTAGTCGCAGAACACAATAAGGTAGGTCTCTGCCAGACCAGCGTTCATGCGCTTGGTAGAGAGCACCCAGGTGCGCAACGAGCACTCGGGCATTGAAGAAATAGTGCCTAGGTGCATTTTCAAAAGATTTCTATCTTGATTAAATAGAATTCCCTACTAGATGGGACCCTTTATACATGCTTTTTGGAGTGTGTTAAGATGCTAATGGAGATATTCCAAGAAGGAATTTATCACATAGCAAGAGTTAGTTCCTTTATGCAATAAGGTTGAACCATAGCAAGAGTTAGTTCCCTTATGCAATAAAGTTGAACTATAACAAGAATAAGACATAATTCCTAATTGAGGGAGCGAGATAAGCCCCTTAATCCTGCAAAGGAGCACTTTGCAAAGGGTGGAGTTATGAGCAAGAGATGGAACACTTATGTATTAAGGTTGATCCATAGAAATGGAACCCTTATGCAATGAGGTTGATCCATAGAAATGGAACCCTCATGCAATGAGGTTGATCCATAGAGATGGAACCCTTATGTAATGAGATTGATCCATAGAGTTGGTTCCCTTATTTATTAAGGTTAAACCATAGAGCTAGCAAAAGTTAGTTACCTTATTTATTAAAGTTGAACCATAACACTAACAAGATATGGATCCCTTATATAATAAGGTTGAACCATAGAGGTGGAACCATTATGTAATAAGGTTGATCCATTGAGGTGGAACCCTTATGTAATAAAGTGGATCTATTAAGGTGGAACCCTTTATGTAATAAAATTGAACCATAGAGAAATGGATCCCTTATTTAATAAGGTTGAACCATAGAGCTAGTAAGAATTTGGTCATTTATTTATTAAAGTTGAACCATAGTTTCCATAGTTTACTGAGAAAAGTTGATATTTGACAATTGTAAGGACAATTGTCTTATCTTAGATTGAGTTAGTTAAGGATTATGGATCGGTTTAGTGAATATTTATATAAAGTAAGGAAATGTGAGTATTCCAAAGGTTTAGAGTAAAAACTTTATTACCTGTTGCAATCCTAAATCCTAAGTTAGTAAGTTTGTTCATAAAAGATAGTTATTTGTGTAGTACTTATAACACATCTATGAATGAACTAGATCAGATAAGATGTGAAAGTAGTACATGGAACAGTCCACTCATCCTTAGGTATGTTATGGAAGTAGTACATAGAGTAGTCCACTCATCATCAGATATGATGTGGAAGTAGTACACTCACTATTGTGTGATGGAATAGTCCACTCATAACCAGGTAGCATAAGGGCTATTTAGCCTATTCAACATAGATAAACACAAGAGAACACACTTCTTGAGAATAACTATATTATAAATATGACCTTGGTATTGGATTATGAGGTTGCTAGGTGAACGTTTACAAAGAGTCAGAATGTGAATGACTAACTAAATCAGTGAAGTTAGTATAGTATGCCTACTTTATTGAGTAAGGAAGAGGCATGAGAAGACTTTTAATATTTTACAATTTTGTAGACACTTGTTTAACATCGAAAGTATATTCAGTTTCAGATTTCATTTATTCAGTATAAATGTTTAACTGCTAGTATTGGTTACTCATACTAAGAATTATTATTTCTCTCCCCGTTGTATTCCATGTAAATCTAGGTAAAGGCCCTACAAGAAGGGTAAGAAGATGAAGAAAACAAAATAACTAGATTAGTTTAGTTTTAATGTTTTCAGTTTAAAGCTTATGTATTTATTTATATTTGCTTTGAGGATGTAAAAGTTGTATTTATGTAAGACTTTTATATATTGCTCTCCATAATTATTTGTTTAAATGTTATGGATTAGTTAAAGTATAAGTTAAAAGCAACATGACTAATACTGCTTATCCAAGTATATTTCAATTATACTAGGATACCGGTATTAGGTTGTTACATATACCCTAACCAGAACAAATCGGGTAATTCAACGGTTATACAGTGAAATTATCTTTGGGCCAATAAGTCCTTCTTTAGATAATCTCAAGGGCTCGTCACCCCTATTAGCTTAGTGTATTTTAAGAAATTCATTCATTCATTTGGGAGTCGCATTTGTTGTGTTTAGAAAAATTTATAATCAAAATGATACAGATAGAATATTTAACAGTCAAACTATGTTTTTTTCGCATTTTTTGTAAAATTCAACAAAAACAAACATTTACTACACATTTTGTCTCTATTTTGTAAGAAAAATAACTAGGCTCACCACAATCAAATTATCCCCCACCTTATTATTTAATATTTTGACATGTTTCCCAGTCTTAAAGTTAGGAAGTTTTTTTAAAATAATAAAAGACTTCAAACTTCCAGATATTGGATTTTTGAAATTCTGAGGTACTTGTTAAGGTTATGCAACCTAAAATTGGATCTAGTAGCAAAAAAATTTGGCACCAAACTCTAAAGTTGTCCTTCTATCCTAAAATATGACTCTAGAATCCCTACTTTTGCCCTCACAAAAAGAATCTTTACTTTTTAATTTCTCACTTCAAATAATTACAAGGCTTGGAGAAGTCTATTTCAATGTTGAACTTTCTTAAGGAGGACTTGTTTGGAAGATTGCATGTGTTTCTATTAATGTGAAGGGTTTTGGAGATTCGTATGTTTTGGGTTTACCGAGTAATTAATCATGCAAGAAACAAGAACTTGGAGTGCCCGTTTGGAATAATCGAGCATTTGAACGCCACCCTACTCCATTAGTTAAAATTCAAATACATGCTGGATATATGAATTATGTTTTAAAGTTAAAAAGAAAAATATGTAATATTAATACACTATGAAACCTTAAGCATTTTAACTTTAGGGATAGCAATTCGGCCTGACTGGTTCTGTCCAAATCTATACCCTAAACTGAACAGATCGGGTAATTCAATGGTTATACAGTGAAATTATCTTTGGGCCAAGAAGTCCCTCTTCAGATGATCTCAAGGGCATATCACCCTTATTAGCTTAGTGTATTTTGTGAAATTCATTCATTCATTTTGGAGTTGCATTTGTTGTGTTAAGAAAAATTTATAATCAAAATGATACCAATAGAATATTTAACTGTCAAACTGTGTTTTTTACCTTTTTTTGTAAAATTAAACAAAAACAAACATTTACTACACATTTTGTCTCTATTATGTAAGAAAAATAACTAGTCTCACGACCATCAAATTATTCCCCACCCTATTACTTAATATTTTGACACGTTTTCCAATCTTAAAGTTGGGAAGTTATTTTAAAAGAATAAAAGACTTCAAACTTCTAGATATAGGATTTTTGAAATTCTGAGGTACTTTTTAAGGTTACGTAGCCTAAAATTGGATCTAGTGCCAAAAAAATTTGGCATTAACCCCTGAAGTTGTCCTTCCATCCTAAAATATGACTGTTGAATCCCTACTTTATCCCTCATAAAAAGAGACTTCACATTTTAATTTCACATTTAAAATAATAACAAGGCTTGGAGAAGTCCATTTCAATGTCGGACCTTCTTGAGGAGGAGCTATTTGGAAGATTGGAAAAGGTTTTATTAATGTGAAGGATTTTGGAGATTTATATGTTCTAGGTTTAATGAGTAAATTATCACGCAAGAAACAAGAACTTGGAGTGCTCGTTTGGAACAACCGAGCGTTGAAACGCCACCCTTCTCTATTAGTTAAAATTGAAATACACGTTGGATATGTGAATTAAGTTTTGAAGTTTAAAAGAAAAATACATAATATTAATACACTATGATACCTCAATCTTTTCAATACTAGGGATAGCAATTTGGCCCAACCCATCCTGTCCTAATCTAGCCCTAACTCGAACGGATTTAGTAATTTAACGGTTATACAGTGAAATTATCTTTGGGCCAATAAGTCCCTCTTCGGACGATCTCAAGGGCACAACACCCTAATTAGCTTAGTGTATTTTGAGAAATTAATTAATTCATTTTGGTGTTACATTTGTTGTGTTTAGAAAAATTGATAATCAAAATGATATCGATGAAATAGTTAACTATCAAACTGTATTTTTTCTTTTTCACTTTTTGTAAAATTAAACAAAAACAAACATTTACTTCATATTTAGTCCCGATTTTGTAAGAAAAATAACTAGGCTCACCCCAATCTAATTTTCCCCCACCCTATTATATAATATTTTGACATGTTTCCTACTCTTAAAGTTAAGAAGCTGTTTTAAAAGACTAAGACTTTAAACTTCCAGTTATATGATTTTTGAAATTCTGAGGTTCTTTTTATGGTTACGCAACCTAAAATTAGATCTAGTGGTAAAAAATTTTGGCAACAAACTCTAAAGTTGTCCCTCTATCCTAAATTATTACTCTAGAATCCCAACTTTAACCCTCACAAAAAGAGTCTTTACTTTTTAATTTCTCACTTAAAATAATGAGAAGGCTTGGAGAAGTCTATTTCGATGTCGAACCTTCTAAAGAGGAACTGTATGGAAGATTGGAGATGGTTCCATTAAAGTGAAGGATTTTTGTGATTCATATGTTCTAGGTTTACCGAGTAATTGATCATGCATGCAACAAGAACTTGGAGTGCTCGTTTAGAAAAATCGAGTGTTGAACACCACCTTACTCCATTAGTTCAAATTGAAATACATGTTGTGTAACATCCTAATACCGAGAACCTAATTTATATAAGGCGCACAATACTAGCTATGCTACTTGATAATCGCATATTTGATACATTAATAAGCCCTCATTTTTAGTTATTTACAATCTCTATGTACTTAATTAATTGAGCTTGGTTATGTTTTGTAAGTTTGGACTCAAATTGGACTTAATTGATTTTTTTAGCATGATTTACGTCTTACACTATTTCTGTATTTTGACCATATCTTGAGTTCTAGATGTGTTCTAATTATGTATTTTACCTTTTTGAAAAGATAAGAAAGATCTCTACAACTTTCATGCCGAGCTCTAGGCCAAAGTCAGACATCTAGTGGAACTACTTAGGCTTGGAATTCAGAATACGGGTTTTGTGATTGGAACCTGAACAGTGTGTAGTAATCAGAGAATAACATGGGCTGTAAGATGTGGATTAGTTTGAAATTTTGGTATTTATAATTTAAGACCTATATCTACAACTTTCATGAATAACATAAGACTCAATTCAGACTTCTTGGAGGTCATATTGGGCTTGGAAGTCAAAATAGAGGAGCTGTAATTGGGCCTGAATACTGTGTAGTAATTGAGCCATATCTCGGGCTGTAAGTGGCCTTTTGAGGTGATTCTGCCTGCATTTGAAAGTTAAGACAAAAGCCTATAACTTTCATGAAGACCATATTTTAATATTTTGAAGCATTCAATGACTTTAGAACTAAATGATTTCGGAGACAAAGAATCTCTATAATTTTCCACTCATCAAAAGTCATTTGGCATTTTCCACTTATTTTCCACTCATCCACTCACTCATGAATCAACCCCTTGTCATTTTGTATCCCTAATCCTCTATAAAAGGGAGCCTTGGCTAATCATTTGAAGAGTCTTGGTCCTAGAGATCAAGATCATGCTATTGTGTTGTTTGTTTATTTTATTGTAGTTTTGCTTGTGTTCTAAATTGAAGTCATGTTCTTCTTCTTCTTCTTCTTCTCTCTTTTACTTTTTTTTTGTCTATGAGTAACTAATTTTAATTTTACTTGGGTGAAAGGGTGAAGCTCTTAGTAATGAAATAAGATTAGATTAATCTCTTTCTTGTGCTTAAATGATATATTATCAAGTGGTCATTATATGTGTTGTATTTTGTTTCCTATCAATTTAGAAACCCTCCTTCTAAAGTGGAGATCTTAATTTGTTGTACACAATATATTGACACAATGAATGCTTGAGCCCATTTATAAGTGGTGGTGTTAATAGATGATTAAAGGAATCATAATATAATTATGTATATAATCTTAAATAAACTTTGAATGCTGTTTTTTTCGATTAGAACCTCCATTATGTGTAGATTCTAATTGTTATAAAAAGAATTAATATGGTCCTTATTTTACTTACCAAGAGTGGATCTCCTAACCCAAGTAAATCCTTTTTATTTGTGACCAAGTTTTATCACTTTTATTGTTGTTACAAAATCTTTACCTTACGTCAAAGAATTCTTTTCTTCATCAATTCCCAGTGATCGACCTCAGACTCCCAAGAATTTATTACTTGAAACAACGTGCACTTAGGTTTATAACTTTTAATCTGCATCAAGTTTTTGGCGCCGTTACCGGGGACTTGATTTGAAGAACAAATTTATAGTATAAATATTTTGTATATATATATATTTATATTTTTTTTCCTGTGGATCTTGTATATATATATATATATATATATATATATATATATCCTTTAATTTTTTTTTATTTTTGTACTTACTAACGTACTAACTTAGTGGGGAAAACTCTCCTTTATCTCTCTGTAATCTTTAATCATTAATGAAATAATCTTTATTCTTCTCTTCTCTCTCGTCGGAACAAAAAATTAACTTGTCGATTCTCTGATTTTCATATTTTAAATTTACTTTCTGCACTTTACTTTTCGCACTTTATTTTTTGTATTTTACTTTCTGTACTTTATTTTTTGTATTTTACTTTCTGTATTTTATTTATAACTTTCTAACTTACTAACCTACTAACCTACTAACCTTTTAATTTTCTTGCTTACAAACTTACTAACTATCTAACTCTCTTACTAACTTTTTAACTTTTTAATTTACCTGCTTCTAACTTTTTAATTTACCTTCTAACATTTTAATTTACTTGTTTCTAACTTTTTAATTTATCAGCTTACTAACATATTTGGTGGTTGGCTTATACTACACCCTTGTTAATATTTATTTGGTGGTTGGTTTATACCACACCCTTGTTAATATTTATTAACTATGTGTTAATATATATTTGGTGGTTGGTTTATACTACATCCTTATTAATATTTAATGGCAGGTTTACTGCCTACTTGTTTATATTATTTTTTTTTACCATGACAAGTTTACCGTCTACTTATTCATATTTTTTTTTATGGAAGGTTGAGCTCTGTATATATTTTTATTTTATTCTTCCTATTTCTTCTTCTCTTTTTTCATATGTAGTTAAATTCGTGTGTTTCTAGGGTGAAGATGTAACTTGATTCAATCAACATATATTAAGATTAGAATTTTAATTAATATTTTTATTCAATTTGAGTGCTTATTATGATTCTTAATGCTTTTATGAATTGGTCACTCATAAATTGATCTAGTGAGGTGTATGTAGAATCAGAAGGTTTGCATATGACCTAGACCATAAATAATAAGTGTCATGATTTATAATCATCTAGGAATAGAGGTTATAGGTTGTGTAGGAGAATTGTGATATTTTCCATGAGAATCCATAGAGTAAAGGTCATGCCTTTAAGAGTTAACGTTTAGACCAAGGAATTGAGTTTTAATTAATTACTGGATTCTCCCCCATCAATTGAATGATTAGAAATTATTTAGAATGAAGGTCCCAAAGCTACTTTATTGTCTATGATAGATTATTGAATCAAGTGAAGTTAAATTCCTAGTGTTTTAATTTCATATGTTTACATCCTTAATGTGTTTTGCATTCATGTGCTTTGTTCTCTCTTTTCCCTCTTAATTTCGTGTGTTTTAGTTTTTTTCCCTCTTAATTGTCAACTTTATTACTTTGAAAATTCGGTGCACTTGTCAATTTTCTCAACAAGTTTTTGCAAACCTAGGTTGATATGGTGGATTTTGTTGCTTCAAGAATTCAATATCATAATAAAAGATAAGGAAGAAGCCAAAAATGTTGTTGCAGATCATTTGTCCATACTTACAATAGGCTCACCTTTTAATATCACACCTATCAATGATTATTTTTTTGATGAATTTTTATTTCTATCAATTCCATGCCTTGGTTTGCTAATATTGTCAATTTTCTTGTAACAAGCGATGTCGTTCTTTGGGGATGGTTTCTATAAACAGAGAAGATAAAATATTCTTCATTAAGAATGGACTGAGTAAGGAGTCATTAGATGATATCTCATTAACTGTTAAGATGCATTCTTGTGGAGTTATACATCGTGAACTTATTAATTTCTGGAATCTCTTCAGGGATGAGCAAGAGCGTTACAGTTTTGGAAATCTGACTCAAAAAGACAATGTTTGCTAATTTATAAGAAAATTGGATGGGAAGTTTATCCTCGACTCATAGAAGGCATTTAAGCCATTACCGGACGTAAAACTAGAGGAAGATGTGAGCCACAATCACAATGTATATATTATCTTGTACATCTTCAAAAAAAAAAAAAAAAAAAAAAAAAAAAAAAAGAAAAAAAGGGTGAAACTTCGATTGTACTTGGTCTTTAATTAGATTAGGAGCCCCTGCCAGTGGCAGACCCGCCATTGACTCGGGTAGACCTTTGCACGCTGGTTTGTAAATAAGGTTCGTGTACCATGCTCTGTAGAGAGCTGTGCAAGCATTCCTAGGTTTTAACCGTAGGTTCTGCTTGCTGATGGACAGATAGAAGCGTCCCGTGTTTACATTCTCGCGTGACAATGCCTCTGAGTTGGATCCTGTGATTTAATGCCATGGGCTCTCCAGTGACCTCTCACTAGCTGTGGCCGTTGGTGGTAGCTGTCAGATTTATGCACTTTAATTAGTTGCATCGTAGCTCAATCCAAAATATCCCATAAGCAAAAATGAGAAGAATTCCCAGATTGGCTGAGCCATCTTGGTATTATTGCACTCATGACGAGCAGCATAAAGATACGCCATGAAACCTATACATAAAGGTGGTTTTGGTACTTTGGAAGAAGTTTTTCAAATTGTCTCTTAGGCCCAACTGAACATCCACCATAAACCCATAGGTTTGTTGAATGTTAATAATTTCTTTGATCTTTTGTTATTTTTTCTTAACCATGCTGTGAAATAGAAATTTATCACACCTTCGGTAAGACTCCTTATTTCTGCTTCCATTGTTGATGAGTTAATTGATAAATTAGAAGCTTTTATTTATGAACCTGATCCAATAACAGCTCAGATAGATTGGCCAGAAGGAAGTGGTAAGGGAAGTAGTATGAAAATCAAGCCAGATCAGACACTCCAACTATATAAATAATTACAAGCTATGGTTTTATTTATCATACTTTGTTTCTGTTTAAATTTGTGTAAAGTTTTTCTTTTCAGTAATTGCAGCAATAGGTAATATCTTCTATCATTTACCTAACTATGTTTTGACATTGAGGACAATGTTATGATCTAGTTGAGGGGAAGGATAGTTGTGTAAAAAAAAAGAAAAAAAACCTAAAAAAAAATTAGGAAGTGTGTGTATTAATATGTTTGTTGTGTTTATATGTTTGTCAGCAACTTACTAACAGCAAAACTAATTAAGGATGGCAGAGTAATGAGTAAATTATTTACTCTTGAGACGCATCAAAATTGGTGGTAAAGTAAAGAGTGATTAGGTAGATAACTATGTTGTGTGGAAGTAGTAAGTCAAATTTAGGGAATTTTGTATGATTAAGTAAATTATCTTCTTTCTTAAAAATCACAAGCTTGGTTATGGATGTTGAATTGGTGGATTGAGAATGATAGAATTATGCCTTGTGAGATTTTGAACCTATTGATGAATGGATTGAATATTTATACCATTCTCTTCTTCCTTGTGTGATTTTCACTCATAGAATTGTTACTCTAGAACTTAGTTTGATTTTTTTTTTAAACTACATTTTCACATGCATACATAAACATAATTGAGACATTTTTCTTAAAATAGCTACTTTAACCAAATAGCCAAGAATGACGAGCGCACAAATAGGCAGCCTTGCTCAGTAGCATATTGTCTCAATATGATATCAAGCACTCTTATGGCTTCTTGAAAATTCTATGATTCTTGCCAACGTAAAGCATTAGAAATGGCCTATTTCCCCTTGCTTAACCCCTGAGTTTATTTGATCATTCTTTATTTCGAACTCATTATGTGCCTTAAATGAAAAATCATGTTCTTACCCGGCCTTAGGGAATAAGAGAACATCAGCTTTGTCATTGGATGAGTTCTTGAACAAGTGTGGGGGTGTTTGTGTAGAATGGTTAAAAAAATGTTTACTTAAAAAAATGTATATATTATATTCTTCTTCTTAAAAAAAATAAAAATAAAATAAAAAAATGTGTAAATAAGGGCCAACAAGGCAATAAAGGAAAGGAAAAGAATATGTAAAGGGAATTTATATTAAGTGGAGTTGGGATGAACTTTCTTGCTTGTTAATTGAACTTAGCTTTCATTCTCTTTTATTCTCTTTGGTATTTAACTTGTCATATCCATATTACCTTCTCCTTTATCTTGACCCCATTACAACATTGAATAAAGTCCTTATAATTTGTGTGTGCATGTGTTCTAAGTAGTGGATAAGTAGAAGATAAGCTTATGGTAGTACAATTTTCATGGGTTGAATTGACTAAAATACATACCTTTTAAATACTTAAGGGATTGAGAGTGAATCTTGTGAAGATCTATCATTATTGACTCATGCTTTTCAATTGAAGTTTCCTTGCTTGTTAGTTTGATATGTGAAGAAACGTTACTTCATAAATGTTTTAATCCCTTGAATGATTGGTTGCTCTTCATTCTTAAATATTATTAGAAATTGAGACTTTTATAGTGTTTAGCTTTTGAGTTTGTGTTGTTTTTCTTTGTTCCCTAGTTTTGATCTTATGTGTTTTGCCAAAGAGTGTAAAAAGTTAAGTGTAGGAAAATTTGATAATCATATATTTGATACATTAATAAGCCCTCATTTTTAGTCATTTACACTCTCTATGTATTTAATTGATTGAGCTTGGTTATGTTTTGTAAGTTTGGACTCAAATTAGACTTAATTGATTTTTTTAGCATGATTTACGTCTTACGCTGTTTCTGTATTTTGGCCATATCTTGAGTTCTAGATGTCTACTAATTATGCATTTTATCTTTTTGGAAAGATAAGAGAGAGCTCTACAACTTTCATGAGATCTTTAGACCAAAGTCAGACATATAGTGGAACTAATTGGGCTTGGAAGTTAGAATATGAGTTTTGTGATTGGAACCTGCATAGTGTGCAGTAATCAGAGCATAACTCGGACTGTAAGATCTGGATTAGGCTAAAATTTTGGTATCTATAATTTACGACCTATATCTATAATTTTCATGAATAACATAAGACTCAATTCAGACTCATTGGAGGTCATATTGGGCTTGGAAGTCAGAATAGAAGAGTTGTAACTAGACCTAAATACTGTGTCGTAATTCGGCCATATCTCGGGCTATAGGTGGCCTTTTGAGTTGATTCGGGAGGCATTTGAAATCTAAGACAAACGCCTACAACTTTCATGAAGACCATATTTCAATATTTTAAAGCATTCAATGACTGTAGAACTGAATGATTTAGGAGACAAAGAATCTCCATAAATTTTCACTCATCAGAAGTTATTTGACATTTTCCACTCATCCACTCACTCATGAATCAGCCCCCTTATCATTTTGTATCCCTAATCCTCTATAAAAGGGAGCCTTGGCTGATTATTTAAAGAGTCTTGGTCTTAGAGATTAAGATTATACTATTGTGTTATTTGTTTATCTTGTTGTAGTTTTCCTTGTGTTCTAAATTGAAGTCATGTTCTAAATTGAAGTCATGTTCTTCTTCTTCTTCTTATCTCTTTTTCTTTCTTCTTATTTATGAGTAACTAATTTTTATTTTACTTAGGTGAAAGGGTGAAGCTCTTGGTAATGAAATAAGGTTAGATTAATCTCTTTCTTGTGCTTAAATGATATATCATCAAGTGGTCATTATATGTGTTATATTTTGTTTCCAATCAATTTAGAAACCCTCCTTGTAAATTGGAGATCGTGATTTGTTGTAGACAAGATTTGACACAATGAATGCTTGAGCCCATTTATAAGTGGTGGTGTTAATAGATGATTAAATGAATCATAATATAATTACGTATATAATCTTAAATGAACGTTGAATATTGTATTTTCTGATTGGAACCTCCATTATGTGTGGATTCTAATTGAGTTATAAAAAGAATTAATATTGTCCTTATTTTACTTACCAAGAGTGGATCACCTAACTCATGTAAATCCTTTTTATTTGTGACCAAATTTTATCACTTTTATTGTTGTGACAAAATATTTACCTTACGTCAAAGAATTTTTTCTTCATCAATTCCCTGTGGATCGACCTCGGACTCCCAAGAATTTATTACTTGAAATAACCTGCACTTGGGTTTGCAACTTTTAATATGCATCACTACTTCTAACCTATAACAACAAACTAACCCATAACATTTATTCACATAAATAATTATGGAGAGTATGAGCAACACAAAGCTATATATACATCACCAGCCTCACAAAGGTATACTGTAATACATAACTTTGTACAACCTCAAAGCAGTATAAAAATAAAAACAACATATTTATTTACAAGAAACAAAATAAATTATACTAGTTCTTCTGCTTCCTCTGCTTCACTTTACCTGGGCCTAGATTTACATGGAAACACAAACGGGGTGAGAAATCACAATTTCTCAATATAAGTAACCAATACCAGTGTTCATTCATTCACAATGAACAAACCACACTATAAACATAAGATTATGCCTGCAACAGATAAATGAGACACTGCTCAACACTATCAGAATATATACATACTCTATGTAACATTCACAAGGTAATTTATAACCCTATCTCACACTAATATTGAACAATTAATGATATCAAACAACTGCTCGTACAATCGTGAGATATCATCGAGCAAGCAACCAACAAGCAAGCAAGTGAGACAATTGCCCATACAATTGTCAACAGTGCAATTGTTTATGTTATAATGTATGATTATGCTCAAACAAAGTCCTAATATAATGATTGTGCAATGCTAATGTAGGTTTTAGTTTTAGACAACACATGTCACTTACTTGTTTCCCAGGAACCTCCGTTCCCTTCTATATATTGAGCAGGTTAGGCCTAAAAGAATAAACTCACTTGGTAATAGGCAGACACTTTTCCCTCACCATCGTAAGAGTACTACTACCACCCCCATAATGGTAACCTTGACTATACGAGCATAAATGCATGGAGAATTCTGATCCAACACCGGATTCTCGGGTCATATGGTTGTGCACACCACATGAGGTTACAATACATAGGAAACAACAAACAACAAGTTTGAAAACAAGATATGCAATGTATTTCACAAATACTTACATTCAACACTAGGTTCTACCGAACCAAGTGACTAAGAAAAACTAGCAACTAACCAACCCAGCTTGCTTATCACATAAGGTGGAAGGTCAAGTTTCTAGTTCTTCCTATGTCTCAACCTTGTCTCATAAGGGAGTAAATGTCATCCATGCATCTCCGGCTTTACTTTCCACACAAAGGAGCAACCTATGCATGATAACAAATACAATAAGCTAAGCACACTTAGCTTACAACACCTAGTACCTCACTTTATCACTTTACAAGTGATTCACAAGGCAACCTCATATTGCTCAAGGTTCTAGGTATTAAACTATGGCATTCCACTTCTCAAAGGATGCCTAAGGTTTCTCAAAATCCTTCTCATAAACTTGGTGATTATTCTCTCCAAGAAATACCACTAGTTGTGTCTCAACACTAATACTCTTGTATCTAGAACCTCACACCATCACTTCACAAGTGAATCCAAAGTCAACTTCATGTTGAACAAGGTTCTAAACACTTTCTTGTTGCATTCCAATACACTTGGATGCCCAAGGTTATCAAGACTATCCTATGACATTCCACTATACTATGGAACCCTAAGGTATCGCAACACATTACCCCTTGACACTCCACCTTACTATGGTTGTCTAAGGTTCCTCAATTGTATCTCAAGGCATTTTTCCCACTTTGGATGCCTAAAGGTTCTCCAACCTCATCCTAAGGCAAATCCCCTCACTTGGGTGTCTATAAGTTCTAAAACATCTCAAATATGCAGGTTAATAATTCCCTCAAAGAAATATCGCTAAAAGTGCCTCCTTACACTCTAAAAGACTCACAAAAATGATCCCATTAGGTAGAAAATTTAATTAGCAACACATGCTAAAAACAACCCTTGCCTTGTCTCTGTGCTTGAGCGCTTAATGCTCGAGCACTTGAGCGCGCAGCTGCCATCAGGACCCAACTCTCTGGTTGTTGTGCACTTGAGTGCGCAGATCACTGGTGCTTGACCGTGTGCGGCCATATGCTTGCCCTATTCTACTGGGCGTTGAGCACTTGAGCGCGCAAACGTTGATAGCCCAGAGGCAAATTTGTAAAATTTTATAGATTTGTGCATTGTTCCATTGGTGCACAATAGGAAATTTGATCACATCAAATTAGTTTCTAGGTGATTTTAAGTTCCTAACAAGTTCATTAACATGAAGGAAACATAAAACACTAACTAATTTCATCAAAAATGGATCATTACATCAAATTACTCATCCAAACCCTAAAATCCTCACTTTGAGCTTTAAAGGTCCAAATGGAGAGTTTTCAATTTCTAATCCAAACTCTTAGCATGAATAAGTCATAAACAACACATAAGACTTATCTAAACAAGAAAATCACTCAAAACACCACTAAATCTCATTTTGACATATTAAACCTCAAATAGCCTAAATATGAAAAATCAGAAGAAATGAAGTTTCAAGCTCAAGAACCCCTACCTCTTGTAGCTGAGATGAAGATCTTAAAAACGGCCAAGAGTGGATCCAAGCTTTCCTCTTGGTTCCTCCTCTTTCTTCCCCTTCCTTTTCCTTCCTCTCTTTCTCCCTTCACATTTTTCTTCTATTCTTTTCTGTTTCTGTTTTTCTTTCTTTTAGTCGTGGGTTACTTATATAGGGAAGTCAAATTTGACTTCTCTTAGATAAGTACTATAACCCTTGATATGTTAAGAATACTTAGATTCCTCCAAATATAGTTCCTTAACTTCCAACAGATTCAAAATAAATCCTAAGATTCATAAAAAAATATTGTTGCATCATTATCACATTTTTTCATATCTGTGAGTAGTCAATTCGACATTAAAACACACAACCAATGTGCTTAAAAATACCAAACTAACTCTGATTATTCTCAAATTTTAACTGTAACACAGTTCAAACAATTGTGACTTAGAAATAAAGTCTCCACATTTATTTTCACTAACTGAGCAGTTTGAGCCATTTCTGAGGCTAATAACAGCTATATATTGCACATAGTGTTATAGCAAAGTGACTAAACATGCTCAGAAAGCTACAAAATTCAACAAACATGTTAAGCAAATATTAGGCTACCTCTGCAACCATTTACAAGTCTAACATGTTTTCTAGGGTGTTTTATTTCTCCCCTCCTTTTTAAGAATTTTGTCCCCAAAATTCAGATCACAGCATATCAGATACGATATCATACTCGAAAGGATCTTACCTTTCTTTAGTGACACCTTACTGAAATTGAACACCAACAAACAACTCAGTTTGTATAAAATCTACAAGAATATTCTGATGAGTTTCCAATAAAAGGCACACACAAAAGAATACCTTGTATAAGATTGGAAGATGGAGCCCCCTCTATTCTGACTAGAGTGTACACTCTTCCAAAAGATTACGGCCTTAGGTCGGGCATTATCCCTTGTCTCTGTGGACATCCCCTAACATAATGCCCTGATTGACCACACATAAAGCACGCCACACTAGGTCTAATGCCATATGGCTTGCTACACACAGGACACTCAGGCTTTAAGGTTTCCACTTGAACTTGCTCATCTTCTAAAGGATTGGGTGTAGAAACACTTTCTTCACCCTCATCAGGTGGATAGCTGGGTGTAGTATCATTTTCCTCATACCTATCATCCGTCTGTATCAAAATTTTTAAGATCCCCTAAAAAGATCTAATCATTTATATCCCTAAGAGTCTCATCTTCCTTTTGAGCTTATAAGATCTGAGTCCACAAGTCACTCACTATGTCAACTCGACTCACACTAAGACTTTGTGGCAGCACAGTTACTGAAATACTCATGTCTCTAAAACTCTCAAGAAGTTCACTCTCCTGGCTCATCATATAGGACACGTGTAGGGATTTCCTACTTAGTGCAGCAGCCACCACATTGGCCTTGTCCGGATGATACTTTAACTCCATATAAGAAATGTCTCCAAACTTTTAGGGTAAACACTACTGCCGCTAATTCCAGATCATGAGTAGGGTCATTCTCCTCAAGAGGCATCAACTGCCTTGATGCATAGACAACAACTCTCTTATGTTGCATCAAAACCCACCCTAAACCCATCCTTGAAGCATCATTATATACCTCAAAGTTCCCCAAAGGATCCAGAATTACTAACACCGATGTAGTAGTTAACCTTAAATTCAACTCTTGGAAATTATTCTCACAAGCCGAAGTCCACTCAAAAGTACTACATTTCCTAATCAAATTAGGCAAGGGTAGTGCTAACCAAGAAAAACCCTTTATGAACTTTATATAGTACCCTGCTAGGCTTATGAAGCTTCTGATCTCGGTCACAGTGGCGGGTCTCTCCCACTGCAACACTATATCAACTTTGCTTGGGTCCATAGAAATCCCACCCTGAGATATCACATGTCCCAAGAGCTGCACCTGTGAAAGCCTGAACTCACGCTTAGATATCTTGGAAAACAACCTATTCTCCTTGAGGGTCTCCAATACTATCCTCAAATATAGTTCATGTTCCTCCACAGTCTTAGAATAGATTAGAATATCATCGATAAACACCACAACTAACCGATCTAGGTAGGGTCTAAAGATCCTGTTCACGTATCCCATGAACACTGCTGGTGGATCTGTCTACCTATAGGACATCACGTGACACTCATAATGTCCATACCTAGTTCTGAAGCGGCTTTAGGGATACCCTCTTTGCTAACCCTTATTTGATGATGTTGGTGTATGCCCTAGAGGCTAATACATTTTCTGTATTTGCATATATTCTATTATGCTATTTTATATATGAGGCATTTCATTTATTGTGTTCTTTTTTGATAAACATAATAAAGTCCTTAGAATAGTAAGTTTGATGCCATAGGACATCAAGTGGATGACTTGATCGTGAGATCCTTTTGGTTACAACACTATTCTTAAATGTCCCTAGTCAAGTATTATTGTTAATTAGGACAACAATAATACATTGAGACTAGTATGTGTAGAGACTGATGACCGCATCTCACGGGTCATGGATATGAGATATCAAGTCTTCACATTGGTACATATTAGAGTAATGATGTCTTGGGTGACCCACCATGAGAATGCTACATGGATCGTTACGTGAGTGTCATAAGCGATTCTCATAGTGATAATGGTGTTTGTGGTCCTTTGACCTGAAATCACTACGATTCCTACATGAGGAGTTGTGTGTTTTAATGCCATCAAACGTCATCTCGTAACAAGGTGATTATAAAGTTGGTTATTGGACATACCGCAAATCATGCAGAGGGATGTGAGTGACCTAGATGGAATTTGTCACTCCTACATAACGGGAGCGATATCTTCGGGCCCCCGATTGAGTGAGAGGCTGCGAAATGCATGGCCATGCTCAAATGAGTCAATATAAGATATTGATCTCATTTATTGTTACAAAGTCTACTCGAGTATCGGAAACGAATGATTGGACTATACAAGGGTGACGCATTCCATGCCTTGTGTTCAATCTAGATATCTTGACAAAGGGACTAAACTACACGGAAACATTGATCACGGATAGGTTATGTCAAATCACCGACATTCTCATTACTTGGGTAGCAGTGATGTGTTGCTAGATATCTCCTTGTTTGTAATATTAAAATGAGATTTTAATATTACTACCAACGTCATGAGAACCTGCAGTGGTCGCACACTTAGAACATGAGACTAAATTGGAGCAATAAGGATCCAAGTTGGACTCGGATTCAATTGTGGGCCTAACTCATGACAGATGGGTTTTAGGGTTGCACTGACTTACCTTGCTCTTGCTCACACTCACTTAAGGCAGCCACTATTATAAATACTTGTTAAGGGGCTGCTATAGATGTTACGTCACAACCCTAGCCGCACCTAAGAAAGTGAGTGAGAGACAGTGAAAGGTTCTTCTCTTCTATTCGCAGCTAGCACCGCGAAACAGAGGCGTGACTCCTTTTGCAAGTCTGTTCATGTGGATACCGCAGAAACATCGTCGCTATTACGGTGTTGGTGATTCACCTCGCTTGTGTTTATCACGCTTCAAGAGGTAATTTTAAAAAAAACTCGGATTATGGACTTTTCGCATGGATCCTGTGTGGGAATCCTATTATTCCGCTGCGAGATATTTTGATCCGCAATTCCCAACAGATGATACCCAGACCTAAGATCAATCTTTTGAGAAAATTGCAGCTCCTCTCAGCTGATCCATTAGATCACTTATCTTAGTTAATGGATACTTATTTTTTATAGTCACCTTATTCAACTATCTATAATCCACACAGAACCTTATGGTACCATCCTCTTTCTTCACTAGTAACACAGGTGCTATCCATAGAGAAACACTCAGCCTAATGAATTGTTTGATCAACAAATCCTTGATTTGCTTTCTGAGTTCAACTAACTCTAGTGGTGTCATCCTATAGAGTGCTATAGAGATAGGTCCCATTCTAGGCACTAAGTCTATAGAGACTCTATTTCTCGCTCAGGCGATAACTCCACTATGTCACTTGGGAAAACTTCAGGATACTCACTCACCATAGGTATTTCACCTAAACTTGTGAAATCCCGGATCTCAAATAGCTGGATCGCTCTCTGAATGTCCCCTCTCAATCCCTCCTCAAATTTAACATACTTTCAACACTGGCTTAGGTTAAGTCTGATACAGGATGAGAACTTTGACAATTCATTGAACTTGGCCACATACTAATCAACAGACATCTCGCCTTGCTCTAACCTCAGAAATTCCATTTCCTTTACATTCCGCAGATTTTGTGGAAAATACTCATAAATGAATTCTTGAAGATCTCCCACGTAACAAGAGTCCCCGACACCTCGAAAAATCTCTTGATATCCATCCACCAATCCTCTGCTTCTCTCTCCCATAAGCAAGAAGTAAAGAGCACTTGCTGCCTATCTGAGCAAACCATAACAGTGAAGGTCTTCTCTATCTCCTTTAGCCAACTTGCAGCTTTCACTCTAAAGGAAGATGGATTAGTCTCCCTAAACTCTAAGAGGTCTTGGAAAGTCTGATTTCTCCCCACTAGCACCTCTTGGCATGGTTGCCTCGATTGATATGGTGGTGGTGTAGACTGTTGACGCTGGGTCACACCTATCCTCTTGAACATCCATATAGTCACAACTGTTTGTTCTTTGATAGCCTCAGCAGTAGTGGCTGTCTGCTCCCGCATAGTGTTGTGAAATCGGCAAGTGTACCGAATCGCAAAAGTAATAAAGAGTGAATAAGAGTATCGTTCCCACGAGGATTATGTTATCAATTATTAAATTCGCCAAATTGATTCTATTGAAGCTATCGAAAAAAGAGTTGATAAAAATAGTAAAAATAAAGAATAAACAAAAATAACAAAAGCAAAATATAATTAATTGGGTTAAGTTGGAAAACAATGATATGAAAAATGTTAGGAGTCAGATTTCACTTCAACTCTTTAAATGCAAAATCAAATATTAGTTTAATCAAGTCCTATTCCAATGATTCATGGTCAATTCCCAAAATTAATCAATATACAATCCCTTGGTATATTAATCCTCTTACACTATTTATAATTAACTAATCCCTTAGTCTAATCCTAAATAGAAAGACATTATCAAGAACGAGGGAATTAAAAGAAAGACCACATAACCCACAACATCTATTCTTAGCGATTACAGAAATTATGGTGTTTATCACAAGTTCTAGGTTCATGCAAATTTTTTCAAATCATACATAAACCCAAAAATCATTCCCAAATTGGTCAAATTTAGAAAAGCATTAAGAAAATAGATAAACATATAAATCATGAAATAGAAACATTGATTAGACCTATAAAAAAATTTACATCATCCAAGAACAAGATCCATCATCATCCTAATAAGGGAAAATTAGTTACACATGGATGTAGAATGAAAGAGAGATAACAATTTGACAAACTCCATTGTAGAAAGGTGGAAAGGTTAAAGAAAATTCCTAATCTTCAATCCTAATTGCACCCACACCACATTAGGGTTTGTGTCTCTTGACGGCTCCTGCGTTCTGTCCAAGTGTGTAAGAGTATATGTTGAATTTGGCGTAACTTTCTTATTTATAAGAAACTAATGTGCTCAACACTCAGGCGCTAGCCCACTAATCTGGAATCTTTCTGTGTGCAACGCAAGCTCAAGCGATGTTAAGCGCTGGGCTTCTGAATGGATTTTATTCCTTTTATTACTTCTTTAAATATCTAATCTTCTCCATGTGTAATTACCTAACAAAAACACATAAAAACACATAATAAGAACAAAATTAAAATAATAAATATATAACAAGACTTGAGAACAAAACTAAATCAAAAAGATTAAAAGAGGATGAAAACCTAAGATTTTGAACCGTAAAAATATGAATTTTTGCAGGTTTATCACATAGCATCCGTCACAGCCATAAAGGCTCCAACTATGTCTATGCCTTCATTAGTTGAGTTCCTATTTCCTCGAGTTTGCCTTGGTGACGCTATAGTTTCCTGTACACACAGAACAATACATATTGGGATAATCAGTCTCAATACAATGTAACTGTGCAATAGTAGCTAAAAACAATTATACCAAAGACAAGTCATGCAGTTCTATCACATATCTCACACAGGAGATAGATAAATGCATAACAACACACATAGGAACTCGTAAACATGCCTCAACATGATCAGTCCATACCCTGGCTCAATAGGATGAACTGCTCTGATACCATAATGTAACATCCTAATACCGAGCTTGATTTATATAAGGCATACAATACTAGCTATGCTACTTCTAACCTATAACAACAAACTAACCTATAACATTCATTCACATAAATAATTATGGAGAGCCTGAGCAATAAAATGCTATATATACATCACCAGCCTCACAAAGGCATACTGTAATACATAACTTTGTACAACCTCAAAGTAACATAAAAATAAAAATAACATATTTATTTACAAGAAACAGAATACACTATACTAGTTCTTTTGCTTCTTCTGCTTCACTTTACCTAGGCTTGGATTTACATGGAAACACAAAATGGGGTGAGAAATCGTAATTTCTCAGTATGAGTAACCAATACCAGTCTTCATTCATTCACAATGAACAAACCAGACTATAAACATAAGATTAAGCCTGTAACAGATAAATTAGCCACTGCTCAACACAATCAGAATATATCATACTCTATGCAACATTCAGAAGGCAAGCTATAACCCTATCTCACACTAATATCGAACAATCAATGATATCAAACAACTGCCCATACAATCGTGAGATATCATTGAGCAAGCAACCTACAAGCAAGCAAGTGAGACAACTGTCCATACAATTGTCAACAATGCAATACTTTATGTATGATATATGATGATGCTCAAACAAAGTCCTAATATATTGATTGTACAATGCCAATACAGGTTTTAGTTTTAGAAAACATATGCCACTTACTTGTTTCCCAAGAACCTCCTTTCCCTTTTATATACTAAGCAAGTTAGTCCTAAAACCCACTTGGTAATAGGCAGACACTTTCCCCCCACCATCGTAAGAGTACTACTACCACCCCCATACTGGTAATCCTGATCATACGAGCATAAATGTAAGGAGAAGACTTGTCATAATACAAAAGGTGATAAAAGTTGTTCATAGATGAAAATGATTTGCTTGGGCTAGGAGATCTACTCTTGGTAAAAAATTAAAGACAATATTTTTTTTATAACTCAATTAAAATCACACATAATGGAGGTTCCAATCGAAAAATATAACATTTAAAGTTTAACTAAGATTATATATGTAATCATATTATGGTTCCTTTAATTATCCACCAACACTTATAAATGGTCTCAAGCATCCACTGTGCCAACGTTTTGTCTACAATGAATCAAGATCTTCATTATACAAGAAGAGTTTCTAAATTGATTGGAAACAACATACAACACATATAATGATCACTTAAAAATATATCATTTAAGCACAAGAAGGAAATTAATCTAACCTCAACTTATTACCAAAAGCTTCACCCTTTCACCCAAACAAAATAAAAATTAGTTACTTATGAATTAAGAAGAAAGAAAGAAAGAAGATGATGATGATGAATATAACTTCAATTTAGAACAAAAGAAAACTACACAAAGGAAACAATAAACATACAAACATGATCATAATCTCTAAGCTAACATCCATAAATGATCAGTCATTGCTCCCTTTTATAGAGCTAGAGGAGTACAAAATGGCAATAGAGTTGTTTGATGATGATGACAAAATGCCAAAGCAGTTGTTTGATGATTATGAATGAGTGAAAAATTATAGAGATTCTTGTCTCTAAAATGTTTCAGTTCTGAACTCATGGCATGCTTCATTTCTTGGACAAGTGGTCTTCATAAGAGTTGTAAAGAATTTTCTTAACTTTCCAAAGCCACTAGTTTTAGCTCAAAAGACCACCTACAGCCTAAGATATAGCCCAATTACTGCATAATATTCAGGCCCAACTACAGCTCCTCTGTTCTGAATTCCAAGCCCAATATGACCTTCAAGAAATCCTAACTGACTTTTGTGTTCTTCATGAAAGTTGTATATATGGATAGTAACTTTCAAATGGCACTGTTTCAATCCAAAAGCTCTTATATATCTCAAGATTTTGTCTGATGAGCACGCATAGGTCAAACTATCAGGTTCAGAATTCTAGATCTTGCTTCAACTCCAATTTAAATTATCAAAACATGTGATATGGATCTTGAGGTCTTCATGAAAGTTGTAGAGAATTGCCTTAGCTTTCCAAAAAGATTAGAATTACGTCAATCAGATATTTGCAACTCAAATTGTAGCTAATTTATTGAAAAAACCAAGTGAGAGAATTATAAAATGAATAAAACATATTGCTATCAATGTGGCTCTTGCTATCAAGTGAATAGTTATTAGAGAATTATCTTAACTTTTCAACAAGACCAGCATCACATAAATCAGATAATTGCAACTCAAATTGTAGACAGTTTACTTAAGAATGCAATCACCCAAATTAATGACAATTCAAGCAATAATTTCTTCAATGATCAAATTAAGCTCAATTTCATAAAATGTGACAAACCAACTTAATTAAGCCTAATTGAACCTTAAGAAGCCAAGTGAGAGGATTATAAAATATATTGCTATCAAATTACCCCACACTTGACTTTTGCACTCCCGGGCAAAACACATAAGACCAAGACTAGAGAACAAAGAAAAACGACACAGAATCAAAAGCTAAAAACTCTAAAAGTCTTAATGTTTCAAGACAAGCAACCAAAGATTCATGGGATCAAAGTATTAATGAGCTAACATTTCTTCACATCTCAAACCAATAAGCAAGGAAACTTCAGTTGAAAAGAATGAATAAAAAATGATAGATCCTTATAGGATTCACTCTCAATCACTCAAGTGTTTAAAATGGTAGGCATTTCACTCAATCCAACCCATGAAAAATTGCACTACCATAAGCTTGCTTATCTTCTACTTCTCCACTGCTCAGAACACATGCACACACAAATCATGAGGACTTTATTCAAGGTTGTAATGGGGTCAAGGTAAAGGAGGGGGTAATATGGATATGACAAGTTAAATACTAAAGAGAATAAAATAGCGTGAGAGCTGAGCTCAATTAACAAGCGTGAAAGTTCATCCCAACTCCACCTAATACAAATTCCCTTTACATATTCTTTTCTTTTCCTTTATTGCCTTGTTGGCCCTTCTTTACATATTTTTTGATTGATTTTTTTTTTGTTTATACAAGATGAACATGATATATACATTTTTTAATTAAATATTTTTTTCACCATCCATTCTGCATACATACCCCCACACTTGTTCAAGAACTCATCCAATGACAAAGCTAATGTTCTCTTATTCCCTAAGGTCGGGTAAAAACATAGTTTTTCATTTAAGGCACATAATGAGCTCGAAACAAAGAATGGTCAAACCAGTTCAAATGGGTTAAGTAAGGGAAAATAGGCCATTTTCAATGCCTTACGTTGGCAGGAATCAGAGAATTTCTAAGAAGCCAAAAGAGTGCTTGATATCATATTGAGATAATATGCTACTGAGCAAGGCTACCTATTTGTGCGCCAATCATTCTTAGCTATTTGGTTAAAGTAGCTATTTCAAGAAAAATGACTTAATCATGTTTATGTATGCATGTGAAAATGTAGTCTAAAAAAAAATCAAAGTAAGTTCTAGAGTAACAATTCCATGAGTGAAAATCACACAAGAAAGAAGAAAATGGTACAAATGTTCAATCCATTCATCAATAGGCTCAAAATCTCACAAGGCATAATTCTATCATTCTCAATCCATCAATTCAACATTCATAACCAAGCATGTGAAATTTAATAAAGAAGACAATTTATTCAATCATGGTATGATCCCTGAATTTGAATTGCTATGTCTACACAAAATAGTTACTATCCCAACTAAGATGCATCTCAAGAGTAAATTTACCTCAAGGGCATAATTTACTCTTTACTCTGCCATCCTTAACTTGTTTTACTGTGAGTAGGTTTCTGACAATCATATCAATAAATATACTCCCCAACTAAGATGCATCTCAAGAGTAAAATTTACTCCTTACTCTACCATCCTTAACTAGTTTAGTAAGTTACTGACAATCATATCATACTTCCTAATTTTTTTTTGAACAACTATCCTTCCCCCCAACCAAACCACAACATTGTCCTTAATGTCAAAACATAGATAGGTAAAGGATAGAATATAGTACCTATTGTTGTAATTACTAAAAAGAGAAACTTTACAAAAATTTAAACAAAAACAAACTATGATGAATAAAACCAAAGGTAAAGGAAAGTTATAGATGAAGTGTCAGATCATATTCACGTTCTTTGCTGCCTTCCTTACTGCTTCCTTTTGACCAATCTATCTGAGCTATTATTGGTTCAGGTTCATAAACAAAAGTTTGTAATTTATCAATTAATTCATCAACAGTGGAAGCAGATATAAGGAGTCATCTTGCCGAAGGTGTGATAAAGTTTTGTTCCATAGCATGGTCAATAAAAGATAACAAATTATAAAAGAAATTATTAATATTCAACAAACCTATGGGTTTATGGTAGATGTTCAGTTGAGCCCAAGAGATAATTTGAAATTTTTTTTCCAAAGTACCAAAACCACCCAGTAAGGCAATGAATACATCAGAGTTTTCAAGCATTGTCCTTATTCGTCCTTATATAGATGATACTTGAAGTTCCAGCCCAATGGTCTTTCCAATGATGTTCCTTCGAGTTAAAGGTTCAGGAATGATACCTAAAACCTGATTGTCTCCTATATGTGCAGAGAGTGATACAGCCCCCATTAACCCAATACAACCTCCCTCATATACTACACGAATGTTTCTCGCAGCCAGTGTGCGACCAATAGTGCTTGCTGCATTTATAAACTCTAAACCCTTCCCATAACTTGACCCACAAAATACACAGATACTGGTAAGTCTACGAACAGAAGAAGAAGCTCCCTCCATAACTACACTCACACTCCCTTTGAATGATTATGAGTTAGAGGAAAGTGAAGAAAATAAAGTGTTTAAATAGGGAAGAGAATAGAAAAAGTAATGATAGCACCTATATGGATAGGTTGGTTGCTGTCAGAAAAGTTTGAAATTAAGAAACATTGTTTTTTTTTTTTTAGACTTCAAGAAAACCATCAGGGTAAAGAAGTCTAGAAACCCCTGAAGGATCCCGCCCAAAGGATCGTCTGTCCAAAACCAAAATACACAAAATTATACAAAGATAAAATTATAATAATAAATGATGGCATACCTTTATGTACAGTTTTCATGGCGTATCTTTATACTGCGTATCATGAGTATAGTAGCCTTCATAATCTTACCTCCCATTGAAAGAGACATCGAATTCCCTTAAGGAATTTCAAATTTAAGGCACTTCTCCCGCTTGTGGGATATCCCAGCCTATGCATCGTTCCTCTAGTTAAAGAGAGAAAATCTGAATACGATGACCAGTGACCACAGCCAATGGAGCTACGCTCAGGAACCCAATAAATCAATACCAGGAATTGAGCTCAGAGGCATTGTCACACGAGAGTGCAAACACAGGATGCTTCTATCTGTTCATCAGCAAGCAGAGCCTACAGTTAAAATTTGGGAATGCTTATGCAGCTCTCTACAGAGCATGGCACACGAACCTTATTTATAGACCAGCATGTGAAGGTCCACTCGAGTCAATGACAGGTCTGCCACTAGCAGGGGCTCCACACTCAATTAAGAGCATGGTACTATTTCAATCGCTCTTTTTTTATTTTTTTCATTTTTTTTCTTCTTGTTTTTTAAAAGAGATGAACAAGATAATATATACATGTTGTTATGAGTGTGACTCACCGCTTCCTTTGGTTTTACATCCAGTAATGGCTTAAATGCCTTCTATAAGTAGAGGATAAGTTTCCCATCCAATTTTCTTATAAATTGGCAAACAGGGTCTTTTTGAGTCAGATACCCAAGACTGTAATTTTCTTGTTTGTCCTTGAAGAGATTCCACAAGTTAAAAAGTTCACGCTGCATATATCCGCAAGAATGCGTCTCAAGAGTTAATAAGATATTATCTAATGACTCCTTACTCAGTCCATTCTTAATAAGAATATTTTATCTTCTCTGTTTACGAAAACCATCCCTAAAGAATGACATCGTTTGTTACAATTCCATCGTGCACATTTGTGACAAACTTGTAACCTTTTTGCTCTTCTCCTTTTAGAATACGAACTTCTACCGAGACTTGTCATGTATAGGACAAATGAAATTGAAGATTCACCTACTAGACGGACCTTTGCTACGATTATCCAGCTTACATCTTCTGGCATGCCCTTGTGCATTAACAATCTCAGTTTTTCACATCTAACTTTATAAATTTTTGTTAGAGCATTTTGAGGAAGAGAAGGAAAATGCTTTCCTAGATTAGAGAGAATGACATCCATTTTAAAGGAGAATGAATCACTTATCATAGGAAACTGAAAAACAAACTGACTTGAGAGTCACGGAGTACCGTTATCCACCACTTAACCGGGGATACAAAGAACTGCAAAAAGAAAGGAACAAAATTAAAATAAATTCTACTCATAACATGGATTAGAAAAGGAGATGAATTCTACCTCAACAACTTGGTTTTTCAGAAATGGTTTGAGTCTTTGTCCATTGACCTTTAAAACATTACCATTCTTAGAATTCTCAATGTCTATGGCCCCATAAGGATACACATATTTGACAATAAAAGGGCCAGTCCACCTAGATCTCAATTTTTCAAGGAATAGGTGAAGACGAGAATTATAACTTTTTGACTAATTTCAAAATATTTTCTCAAAATTGATTTGTCATGAAAAACTTTTTTTCTATCTTTATAAATTTTTGAATTTTCATATGCATCATTTCTCAATTCTTCAAGTTCATTTAATTGCAATTTACATATTCTGCAAGCATCATCAAGATTTAAATTGAAAGCTTTAATGACCCAAAATGCTTTATGCTCTAGTTCTACAGGTAAATGACAAGGTTTTTCATAGATTAACCGATAGCATGACATGCCTAAAGATGTTTTGAAAGCAGTATGGTAAGCCCAAAGTGCATCTTTTAGTCTTAAAGACCAATCTTTATGATTTGGGTTAACTATTTTTTTCTAAAATTTGTTTAATCTCCCTATTTGCTAATTCTACTTGTCCACTTGTCTGAAAGGTGATAAGGGGTGGTAATTTTGAGGGTAATACCATATTTCTTTATTAAAGATTCAAATGGTTTATTGTAAAAATGTGTTCCCCCATCACTGATGATAGCTCGAGAGATTCCAAATCGACTTAAGACATTTTCTTTTAAAAATTTAAGAACAGTTTTATGGTCATTGTGTCGACATGGAATCGCCTCAATCCATTTTGAGATAAAATCAACTACAACTAAGATATACACAAATCCAAATGATGATGGAAATGGACCTATGAAATCAATTCCCTAACAATCAAAAATTTCAATGACAAGGATAGGGTTCAGAGGCATCATATTTCTTTTAGAAATAGACCCCACTTTTTGACAATTTTCACAACTTTTGCAAAAGATATAGCTGTCCTTAAATAAAGTGGGCCAATAAAATCCACACTGCAATATTTTTGCAGTTGTTTTCTTTAAAGAAAAGTGACCTCCACATGCTTCTGAATGACAAAATTTAATGACACTACCTACCTCATTGTCAGGTACACATCTCCAAAAGATTTGATTAGGATAATATTTGAACAAATATGGGTCATCCCAATAAAATTTTTTCACCTCAGTCAAAAATTTCCTTCTGTCTTGGTGCGTCCATTGAGACGGCATCTTACATGTTACGAGAAAGTTGACTATGTTTGTAAACCAAGGCATGGAATTGATAGAAAATAAAAATTTATTAGGAAAAGAATCATTAATAGGTGTATTATCAAAAAATGAGTTTGTTATAAGTCTGGACAAATGATCTGCAATAACATTTTCGGCTCATTTCTTATCTTCTATTGTGATGTTGAATTCTTGAAGCAATAAAATCCACCGTATCAACTTAGGTTTGGCATCCAGTTTAGACATTAAATATCTAACAGTAGCATGATTGATGAAAACAACAATAGAAGAACTAATTAAATAAGCTCAAAATTTATCCAATGCAAAAATTACAGCAAGTAGTTCTTTTTCAGTAGTGGTGTAATTCATTTATGAACTATTTAAAGTTCTACTTGCGTAACAAATTACATGAGGCTTACCTTCCTTTCTTTAGCTTAAAACAGCACCAATAGCAAAATCACTAGCATCACACATTAACTCAAAAAGTGAAAACCAGTCAGGGGATTGCATGATAAGAGCAGATGTCAGAAGACCAATTAATTTTTTAAAAGATTTTTGACATTCTTGAGTCCAATCAAATGGTGCATCTTTTGTCAGAAAATTACATAATGGTCTAGATATAACACGAAAGTCCTTAATGAATTTTCTGTAAAATCCTGTATGTCCTAAAAAAGAACAAACTTCTCTTATTATTTTTAGGGGAGGCAAATGAGCAATCAATTTAACTTTAGCTTTATCAACTTCAATTCCTTTAGAAGATATCACATGACCTAACATGATTCCTGAGGTAACCATGTAATGACGTTTTTCCTAGTTTAACATAAATCTTTTTTCTTCGCATCTTTTAAGAACTTTTTCCAAATTAACAAGACAATTTTCAAAAGAATTTCTAAAAATTGTCAAGTCATCTATGAAAACCTCTAAATAATACTCAATCATATCACTGAAAATACTTAACATGCATATTTAGAAAGTTATCGGAGCATTACAAAGGCCGAAAGACATTCTTTTATACGCAAAAGTGTCAAAGGGGCACGTAAAAGTGGTTTTTTCTTGATCCTCTCATGCAATTGGTACCCCGAATAACCATCAAGAAAACAATAGTAGGGATGTCCTGCTACTCTTTCCAGAATTTGATCAAGAAATGGCAAGGAAAAATGATCTTTCCTAGTAGCTGCATTTAATTTTCTAAAATCAATACACATACACCAACTAGATGAGACTCGGGTAGGTATTAATTCACCTTTTTCATTTTCAACCACTTTTATTCCAGATTTCTTAGGCACAACTTGTGTAGGGCTTACCCACTAGCTATCAGAAATAGGGTAGATAATTCCAACATCAAGTAATTTAAGAATTTCAGCTCTAACTACCTCTTTCATGTGTGGATTTAATCTTCTTTGAGGTTGTTGAAATGTTTTAGCATTATCCTCTAAATATATTCTATGTGTACAAATTAATGGATTAACGCCTTTTATATCCTTTAATGTCCATCCAATTGCACTTTTATGTCTTTTAAGTACTTCTAACAACATACCTTCTTGTTCCTTGGTAAGGGATGAGGAAATTACCACTGGGAAGCTTTGTAATCCTCCCAAAAATGTGTACTTCAACCCAGTAGGTATTGGCTTTAGTTCCAATGTGGTACTTCTTCATGGGTATCATCATTCATGGGTTTTAGATCTTCGAATTTTGGCTTCCATCCTTTGTACAATCAAACAAAGAACATATTTCAGAAATATCATCATCTAATTATATACATGAATTAAATGAATTAATTAAACAAACTTCTAATGGGTCAGAAGAACTCTTATTTTGAAGATGATCATCTATAATGGCCTCAATCCCATCAGCTTCCTCCTTTTCGTCATAGACTTCTTGTGGTTGCTTGCACATGTTGAAAACATTAAGCTTCAGTGTCATATTTCCAAATGTTAGCTTCAGTAATCCATTTCTGTAATTTATCAAAGCATTAGATGTTGCTAAAAATGGGCGACCTAAAATAATAGGAATTGACTTATAACTATTAACTAAAGGTTCAATTTCCAAGATAATAAAATCCATAGAAAATATGAATTTATCAACTTGTACTAACATATCTTCCACTATTCCTTTTGGAATTTTAATTGATCTATCAACAAGTAGAAGAGTTATAGAAGTTGGTCTTAACTCACCCAAGTTGAGTTGCTGATAAACTGAATATGGAAGCAAATTAACACTAGCACCCAGATCAAGTAAAACTTGTTCAATTTTATGTTCTCCAATAATGCATGAAACCATAGGATAACTAGGGTCTTTATATTTCAAAACATTATTGATTTGAATAATGGAGCTTACCTGTTCAGCCAAAAATGCATTCTTTTTCATATTTAATTTCTTTTTAACAGTGCATAAGTCTTTAAAAAATTTGGCATAACGAGGAATCTGTTTGATAGCATCTAACAACGGAATATTGACCTTCACTTGATTAAAAATTTCATAAATTTTAGTGTGGAGGTTCAATTTCTTTGGTTTGTTTAATGCTTGAGGAAATTGGGGTGGATGCGATAGTTTGGTCTCATTTTGGATAGATGACTTATCAACCTCTTCCTTATCTTGGGGAATTGACTCATCATCTCTCTCACAAGGTTTAGGAACTTGTTTTTCAACAACTTTTTCACTCCTAAGAGTTATCACTGACTTGACTTGATCTATTTGTTAGTTTTCTGAACTACCCTCATTTAGACTGTACTGACCATTGGGATTCGGTTGAGGTTAAGAAAGAAATTTTCCTTTCTCGTGAATGGTGAGAGCAGAAGTAATTTTGGCAAGAGTATTTTTTATGTCATTTATAGTTTAAGTGTTTTGGTTATTAATGGCATCTTGCTTTTCTATGAATGCATACAATGTTCCTTCAAGATTTTTCCTATATGGTGGGACATAGGGTGCATATCCTTGAGAATTTTGAGAGTCCTGTTGTGCCTGAGGAGATGGTGATTGCATAAATTGTGCCTGATTATTAGTCCTCCAGCTGAAGTTTGGGTGATTTCTCCATCCCGGATTGTATGAATCTGAAAAAGAAGAAGTGAATAGCTTTGAAAATTGTTCATTGCATTTACTTACTCATGTACAACTTCTTTAAAAATAGGAATTTTTGGACATTCATTTGTTGAGTGTCCTAATTCATCATAAATACCACAAATTTCTTCATTTTGCACAGATTTGATTTCTTTCACTTTCCCTGATTCCATGGCTTCAACCTTTCTAGCCAAAATGGCGTACCTAGCATTTAGATCTTCTTCTTAACTAAGATGATATTTTCCTTTACTAGTATTTGTAAGGTTATATCTAATTGAATTTTCAGAAGGATTAGTACCATGTCAAGATTAAGAATTTTCAGCCAAATGGTTAAAATAATCTAAAGTATCTTCAGGTTCTTTATCAAGAAACTAGTCATTGCACATTGTTTTCATAAATTGTTTAATTTTACGTGTTAAACCTTCATAAAAGAAGCTTATAGTCCGCCACTTTTCAAAACCATGATGTGAGTAAGAATTTAATAAATCTTTAAAATGTTCCCAACATTGAAAATATACTTCATTTGAATTTTGAAGAAAATTTTGGATTTGTCTTTTCAAAGCATTGGTTTTATGCGTTAGAAAAAATTTCTTTAAAAACTCACCTTGCATTTCTTGCCATGTGCCAATTGATCTTGGTTTCAAAGCGTTAAGCCAAGTTTTTACTTTATCTTTCAAAGAAAAAGAAAACAAGTTAAGCCTAACAATTTCTTCAGTGCAAGTTTGATCATTAAAAGCGATACATACTTCCTCAAATTCTTTTAGATATAAATATGGGCTTTCAGATTCTAAACCATGAAAATTAAGAAGTAATGAAATCATACTCGGTTTAAATCTAAAATTGTTAGCATTAAGTGGAAAGACAAAACATGGTGGACTAGAATTTCGAGGTGGTTCCAAATATTCATGCATGGTTCACAACGGTTGAATTTCTTGTTCATCATGTACACTTTTATTTTCAGCCATTGTGTCAATTATATGTGATTGTGATTCAAACAAATCAATATATAAAGTACCAGGATTAATTTTAATGAAACGACCAAAATTTAAATCATGATACTAATTAAACATAAATAAGTGACTTAAAATAAAATAAAAAATGTACAAGCTAGCGGTATAAACTGGCCATTAAATATTAACAAGGATATGGTATAAACCAGCCACCAAATATATATTAACAAGTAGTTAAGTTAGTAAACTGATAAAGTAAAAAGTTAGATAATTAGTAAAGTAAGTTAGTAAGTTAGAAAGTTAGAAATAAAGTGCAGAAAGTAAAATATAGAAAATAAAATACAAAAAGTAAAATATAGAAAATAAAGTACAGAAAGTAAAGTGTAAAAAGTAAATTTAAAACATGAAAACTAAAGAATCGGCAACCCAATTTTTTGCTCCAACAAGAGAGAAGAGAAGAGGAAAAATTATTTCATTAATGATTGAAGATTACAGAGGGAGTAAAGGACAAGGGAGAATTTTTCTCACTAAGTTAGTACATTAGTAAGCAAGAAAATTAAAAGTTAGGAAGTTAAAAGAGTAGAGAAAGAATATACTAGATGATGAAGTTTACTTAAAGAAAGAAAGCCTTAATAAATTAAAACTTCAAATCAAGTCCTCGGCAACGGCGCCAAAAACTTGATATGGATTATAAGTTGCAAATCCAAGTGCAGGTTATTTCAAGTAATAAATTCTCGAGAGTCCGAGGTCGATCCACAGGGAATTGATGAAGAAAAATTCTTTGAGGTAAGGAGAAGATTTGTCACAATACTAAAGGTGATAAAAGTTGTTCACAGATGAAAAGGATTTGTATATGCTAGAAGATCCACTCTTGGTAATAAATTAAAGACAATGTTATTTCTTTTTATAACTTAATTGAAATCACACATAATGGAGGTTCCAATCAGAAAATATAATATTTAAAGTTCAATTAAGATTATACATGTAATCATATTATGGTTCCTTTAATTATCCACCAACACTTATAAATGGTCTCAAGCATCCACTGTGCCAACGTCTTGTCTACAATGAATCAAGATCTTCATTATACAAGAATGGTTTCTAAATTGATTAGAAACAACATATAACACATATAATGATCACTTAAAAATATATCATTTAAGAACAAAAAGGAAATTAATCTAACCTCAACTTATTACCAAAAGCTTCACCCTTTCACCCAAGCAAAATGAAAATTAGTTACTCATGAATTAAGAAGAAAGAAAGAAAGAAGATGAGGATGATGAACATAACTTCAATTTAGAACAAAAGAAAACTACACAAAGGAAACAATTAACATACAAGCATGATCATAATCTCTAGGCTAACATCTATAAATGATCAGCCATTGCTCCTTTTTATAGAGCTAAAGGAGTACAAAATGATAATAGAGTTGTTTGATGATGATGACAAAATGCCAAAGGAGTTGTTTGATGATGATAAATGGGTGGAAAATTATAGAGATTCTTGTCTCCGAAATGTTTCAGTTCTGAGCTCATGGCATGCATCATTTCTTAGACAAGTGGTCTTCATACTAGTTGTAGAGAATTGTCTTAGCTTTCCAAAGCCACTGGTTTTAGCTCAAAAGACCATCTACAGCCCGAGATATGGCCCAATTACTGCACAATGTTCAGGCTCAACTATAGCTCCTCTGTTCTAACTTCCAAACCTAATATGACCTTCAAGAAATCCGAACTGAATTTTGTTTTCTTCATGAAAGTTATAGATATGGATCGTAACTTTTAAATGGAATTATTTCAATCCAAAAGCTCTCTTATATCGCAAGATATGGTCTGATGAGTATGCATAAGTCAAGCTGTCAGGTTCAGAATTCTGGATCTTGCTTCAACTCTAATTTAAATTATCAAAACGTGTGATCTAGATCTTAAGATCTTCATGAAAGTTGTAGAGAATTGTCTTAGCTTTCCAAGAAGACCAGAACCATATCAATCAGATATTTATAACTCAAATTGTAGCTAGTTTACTAAAAAAGCCAAGTGAGAAGATTATAAAATGAATAAAACATATTACTATCAATGTGACTTTTGCTATCAAGTGAATAGTTGTTAGAGAATTATCTTAGCTTTCCAACAAGATCAGAATCACTTAAAGCAGATAATTGTAACTCAAATTGTAGCCAGTTTACTTAAGAATGTAATCATCCAAATTAATGACAATTCAAGCAATAATTTCTTCAATGATCCAATTAAGCTCAATTTCATAAAATGTGACAAACTAACTTAATTAAGCCTAATTGAACCTTAAGAAGCCAAGTGAAAGGTTTATAAAATATATAAAATATATTGCTGTCAGTACTAAAACCCTTAATCTGTTATGAACACTTAAATTTCTCCAAATCTAGTTCCCTAACTTCCAACAAATTCAAAAAAATCCTAAGATTCATAAAAAATATTGTTGCACCATTATCACATTTTTTCATATCTGTGAGTAGTTAATCCGGTAATAAAACACACAACCAGTATGCTTAAAAATACTAAACAAACTCTGATTATCCTCAGATTTTAACTGCAACATAGTTCACACAATTGTGACTAAGAAATAAAGTCTCCACATTTATTTCTACTAAATGAGCAGTTTGAGCCATTTCTGAGGCTAATAACAGCTATATCTCACACATAGTGTTACAACAAAGTGACTAACATGCTCAGAAAGCCACAAAATTCAACAGACATGTTAAGCAAGTATTAGGCTACCTTTGTAACCATTTACAAGTCTAACATATTTTCCAGAGTGTTACATGTTGGATATGTGAATTAAGTTTGAAAGTTTAAAAGAAAAATATGTAATATTAATACACATGTAACCCCAAGCATTTCAATGTTAGAATTAGCAATTCGGTCTAACCCGTCTTGTCCAATCTATACCTTAACCCAAACAGATCAGGGAATTCAACGATTATACATTGAAATTATCTTTGGGCCAATAAGTCTCTCTTCAGATGATCTCATGGGCACAACACCCTTATTAGCTTAGTGTATTTTGAGAAATTAATTGATTTATTTTGGTGTTGCATTTGTTGTGTTTATAAAAATTTATAATAAAAATGTTACCGACATAATATTTAACTGTCAAATTATGTTTTTTCTTTTTTGCTTTTTGTAAAATTGAACAAAAAAAAAACACGTACTACAAATTTTGTCCCGATTTTGTAAGAAAAATAACTAGGCTTACCCCAATCAAATTATCCCCTACCCTATTAGTTAATATTTTGACTTGTTTCACAGGCTTAAAGTTAGGAAGTTGTTTTAAAAGAATAAAAGACTTCAAACTTCCACATATAAATTTTTTGAAATTTTGCAAAACTTTTTAAGGTTACGCAGCCTAAAATTGGATCTAGTGGCAAAAAAATCCAACCCCTAAAGTTGTCCTTCTATAAAAAAAATGATTCTACAATCCTTACTTCAACCTTCACAAAAAAATTCTTTACTTTTTAATTTCTCACTTAAAATAATTATAAGGCTTGGAGAAGTCTATTTCAATGTCAGACTTTCTTAAGGAGGAGTTGTTTGGAAGATAGCAGATGGTTCTATTAATGTGAAGGATTTTAGAGATTAATATGTTCTGGGTTTACCGAGTAATTAATCATGCATGAAACAAGAACTTAGAGTACTCGTTTGGAACAATTGAGCGTTGAACGCCACCCTACTCCATTAGTTAAAATTGAAATTCATGTTGGATATGAGAATTATGTTTTAAAGTTAAAAAGAAAAATATGTAATATTAATACACTTTGAAACCTCACGCTTTTTAATGCTAGGGATAGCAATTCAGCTTGACTTGTCATGTCCAAATTTATACCCTAACTTGAACGGATCGGGTAATTCAATGGTTATACAATGAAATTATCTTTGGGCCAATAAGTCCTTCTTCAGATGATCTCAAGGGCTTATCACCCTTATTAACTTAATGTATTTTGAGAAATTAATTCATTCATTTTGGAGTCATGTAACACCCTAATACTGAGAACCTGATATATCTTTCGTATAAAAGGCACATAGTACTAGTTTTGCTACTTCTAACTTAAAACAACAAACTAAACCCATATCATTCATTCACATAAATAAATTTGGAGAGCCTGAACAAGAAAAAGTCATATAAATATATCATAGCCTTACAAAGCCATACAGTAATACATAACTTTGAACAACCTCAAAAAAGCAGAAAATAAATGCATAACATATTTAATACAAGAAACAAAATAATCTACACTAGGTCTTCTGCTTCTTTTGCTTCTCTTTGCTTGTACCTGGATTTACATGGCAACACACGGGGTGAGAAATCACAATTTCTCAGTATTCGCATACCAAGATGATGTGTGTGAAACAACATCATGTTTTATTCTTGTTTTGCATGCATTCTTGAGCATTTTAGGCATTTTAGTTTCCCTTTTTGGTTTGTTTTTCTCTTAGTTCAGATAACTGTGGTGTTTTTAGTGTTCTTGTGTAGGATTAATGTTGAATTGGCCTTGGATTGAATGGAATGCTTGCATGTTTAAAGTTGGAGCTTAATGGATAGCAATAAAGGTGCAAGAAAGGCCATTCCAGAGGGATCCAGGGCCTGCCCGTGGTTTCTACCACGGCCATGGTTTGAGGGAATCAAGAAAACGAAGAAAACTGAAACAGACTCAACCACGGCCTGGCCGTGGTGGCCACCACGGCCGTGGTTGAAAGTCAGCATTGGAATTTCCATCTCAAAACCAACCACGGCCTGGCCGTGGTGGCCACCACGGTCGTGGTTCGCAGCGCGTAACAGAATTTTAGTTTTTATTCTTATTTCTTTTGGGGCCTTTTGGCCCATGAAAACCCTAGGCTATAAATAGATGTTCTGAATGCAATTAGGGGGGTCTAACCTAGTTCTAATTTGGTTTGGAAGGAGGCACATTGGAGACTCTTGTTCTTGATCTTTCTTCCCTCTTCTCTCTTGGGTTACGGGTTTGGATGTTCTTGAACATGTTTTCTGATTCTTTCTTCTCTATGTCTGAGTAGTTACTTTTGTTTCTAAGATTGGGCAATGCCCTTTGATACACTGATAATGATTAATTGACGTTGTTTCCCCTTTTATTGATCTGGATTGTTCATTGATTCAATTCTTATTACTTTTATTCATGTGAATTTGCTGGCCACTTATTTGCATCTCATAGGCATTTAGGGATGTACTGAGAGGTGAACCTAGGTGTTGGAACCATAAGAATTGAACTTAAGGTCTAAATCACGAGAGTAGTTTTAGCCTTTCGAGGATTTAATGAATTACCGCAAAGCGTAATGAGTTCAATTTAAATTCAATTACCACAAGAGTAGGAATTGGTTTAATTGGGCACGGATCTTGTATCTTGAGAAAGAACATTAACTAATTTAGGGTAATTCACCTTCAATTGAATTTCAGATTTAATAAAAGGGTTATCAATTAGGATTTGTCTTGTATCATTGTGGTACCCCAATCTTGGAAGCTTTCTTGAATCTGAAAACCCCTTTCTTGATAACTTGCTATCTTTGTTCTAAATTCTGCACTTTGATTTTTATTTTATTGGTTTGTTATTACGTTCTTCTTAATCAACAATCATGTTCCCTTTTTGTTTAATTGAATTGAATTAATTAATTAATTGGTATTCATAGACACAGTCCCTGTGGATTCGATCTTTTTATTACTTGACGATGAAACCGTACACTTGCGGATTTCACGCACCAAGTTTTTGGCGCCGTTGCCGGGGACTGTATTTTTCTTGAATATTAATTTAATTTTTAATTTAATTATTTTAAACCTTTTTCTTTTTATTTGGTTCTTACGTTCTTGATTTCTCTTTGACTCTCTGCACGTAATTTCTCTTGTTTATGCAAAGTACTAAACGTTCTGGGATTCTTGTTGAAGCAGATCCTGAAATTGAAAGAACTTTACGTAGAAGGAGAAGACAACAAAGGCAAAGAGTAAGAGAAAGCCTAGAACCACCACTAGTCATGGCAGCAGCTGAGGATAATAAACTGTTAAAAGAGTATGTAGCCCTTAATGCTCGGGGTTTGCGATCTGGAATTGCTCGGTCAGACATTGAAGCTAGGCACTTCACTATACCTCCTGCCTTACTTTCCATGATAAGGCAAAACCAATTTGGAGGTTTACCCTCGGAGGACCCAAATGATCATGTGGAGATGTTCTTAGAATTCTGTGAGACTCTCAAAATTGAAGGTGCCTCAGTTGATGCCATTCGCCTCCGATTGTTTCCATTATCATTAAGGGACAAGGCTAGAGCTTGGTTGAAATCGGTACCCACCGATACATTAACCACATGGAATCAATTGGAGCAAGCATTCTTGAATAAGTTCTTTCCTCCTTCCAAGACTGCACATCTTAGAACTCAAATAACAAGCTTTGTTCAAAGAGACGGAGAATCATTATCAGAAGCTTGGGATAGATACAGGGGGCTGTTGGAAGCTTGCCCGCATCATGGACTAGAGAAGTGGTTGATTGTCCACACCTTCTACAATGGTTTGGAATATTCTTCGAAGGTGTCTCTTAACTCCGCAGCTGGTGGAGCTTTGATGAACAGAAGGCTGACAGAGGCCTATGAGATAATTGAGAGTGTAGCCTCAAATCATCACCAATGGGCCAATGAAAGAGGACACAATCTGAGAAAGCTCTCGGGAGGTAAGTTTGAGGTAGATGGTGTTGATTTAATTATGTCAAAGTTTGATTCTTTGAATAAACGTTTTGACATGCTTGAGAAAGCTCATGTAATTGCCATAGGTGCCTCTAACAATTTTTGTGAGATTTGTGGAGCACAGAGACATATGGGAGCTGAATGCCAAGTTGGAATGGGATCCTCACATGGTGCACTGGTGGAGCAAGTGGAATCATGCCACAATTTTCATGACTTCAACCAAAAGGGGAGGAATGATCCGTATTCCCAAACTTACAACCCCGGTTGGAGGTCTCATCCTAACTTCTCTTACCGGAATAGTCAATATCAAGCTAGGCAAGGTAGTGCTCAACCCTCTTCTGGATCTCAACAGGTACAAAAATTTAGACTTGAGTCTCTTCTTGAGAATTTTGTTGAGAGCCAGTCTAAGCAGAATGAGGAGTTTAGCCACCATGGGCAAGTTGTTTCTGAGGCTATTAGAGAGTTGTCAGCTAAGGTTGATAATTTAGCTATTCATAATAAGATGTTGGAAACCCAGATTGCCCAACAAGCGAGCACTTCACATAGGCAACAAGGTAAGTTTCCTAGTCAACCAGAAATAAACCCAGGGAATGAACATTTTAAAGCTGTGAGTTTGAGGAGTGGAAATAAATTAGAGGATTCCAAAGGTAATGGGGAGAGTGACAAAGATGAGGGGACTGAGGAAAAAGAGACTAAGACACAGCCCTTAAGTGAGGAGGAAACTAATGAGAAAATGTCTAAGTATGTACCCCCTGAGCCATACCAACCCCCGGTGGCCTTCCCTCAAAGATTGGCCAAGGCGAAGTTAGATAAGCAGTTTGGGAAATTCCTAGAGGTCCTTAAGAAATTGTACATTAATGTACCCTTCACTGAGGCGTTAAAACAAATGCCTACATATGCTAAGTTTCTTAAGGACATCTTATCTAATAAGAGGAAGCTAGAAGAATTTGAGACAGTAGCTTTAACTGAGGAGTGTAGTGCCTTAATTCAGAATAAATTGCCTCTTAAGCTAAAAGATCCAGGTAGCTTCTCTATTCCCTGGTTGATTGGTAACACTAGTTTTGATAAAGCTCTGTGTGATTTGGGGGCTAGTGTCAGTCTTATGCCCCTTTCTGTGTGTAAGAAGTTGGAAGTGGGTGAGTTAAAACCCACAACTATCTACATTCAATTGGTGGATCGGTCAGTCAAGTACCCCATAGGCATCTTGGAGGATGTTCCCATTAAGGTTGGTAAGTTTTACATGCCAGTGGGTTTTGTTGTGCTTGATATGGAAGCTGATGCTACAATGCCGATCATACTTGGGCGTCCATTCCTTGCCACTGGAAGGGCGATCATTGATGTCCATGAAGGAAAATTGACTTTGTGATTGAATGATGAGGAAGTAGTTTTTGATGTTTTTAAATCTGAAAATAATTCTAATTCTTTAAATTCATGTAATCGCATTGATGCTACTAAAGTTGTGGATAGTGTTGTGCTTTCAGGTATACAGGAATTAGTGACTGATGCTATGCCCTGCAAAGATGGATCTAAGAAGCAGAATGACAAGTGTGTCGAGAAGCGTGACTTTAAACATGGGGATAAAGTTTTTGTCAATAACTCGCTTCTACGTTTCTATCCTAGTAAGTTATGGTCGAAATGGTTTGGACCATATGAGATTGTTCGAGTTTTATCCTACGGTGTGCTTGAGGTGCAGAAAGAAGGTCATAAGCCTTTCATAATAAATAGCCAGAGAGTGAAACACTTTGAAGGAGTGGGGATTGAGCACTACTCCATTGACATCACCTGAGCACAAAAACTAGACCAAAGTCAAGGTAATGACTTTAAACAAGCGCTTCTTGGGAGGCAACCCAAGTTTCTTTGTTTTTGTTTTTATTTTTCCTTTTAATTTCTTCTTTTTCTTTTGATTTTGTGTGTTGTTTTGTTGGTTTGATCTTTATCTTATGGATTTTGTCTAGGTTTGACCCCTTTTGAAGCTAAATTTAGAAAGCGAGTGAAGTGTGAAGTCAGAAAGTTCCACACCCAGCCCATGGATTGAACACTAGAAGTTTTTCCACTACCGCAGTGAGTTCTTTTCTTTTATCCCTTCTCTTGTTTTAGATTTTTACATTGGGGACAATGTAAATTCTAAGCTTGGGGGGTATTTTTGTATTTTCATATTTTCATTTTCATTAGTTTCATGCATTTTCATGTCTTGTTTTGTATTACATTTTCATGTTGTATTTTCACTCCATCATATCTCTTGGGTTTTTGGTTGAACTTGTGCCCCTCTCTTTTGGGGATTTTTGAGATGGTATTGATTTAGAACCTAATTTGTTGATTCTTGTGGTAGGCAACAGGCATTGTTTTAATTGATAGTAGAGGTGATCTTTTGATAGTTGATAATTAACATATGTTCTCTGAATTTGTGCTTCTCATTGAATTTTTAAACCTCTAAATGTGAGTTTTGAGCTTATATGGGACTTATGCATTATATGATTTTTGTTCCCATTCTTTGTGTTGAGTGATATTCCTCATTGATCTTGTACTCTAGAACTTGATTTGAAACCTTTTTGAGGTGAAATTTTTGGTTGCATGCTTGAATGTGATTAAGGCATTTTAGGTATTTTTCTGGCCTTCTAAAATTGTTACACTTTCATCCTCTAGTTGCCCATTTTGAGCCTATTGCATACTTGTTTTCATGATACCTATGTTAAAACATTGTTGGTTATCATTTAGAATATTAAATGGAGTGAATTGGGCTTGAAAGTTGTGTTGGGAATTATATGTATTTGAGCTTCCTCTTTCTCAAAAAATAAAAAATAAAAGAAACATCATGAGATGAAAGCTTGAAAAAGAGAGAAAGAGAGGAAAGAAAGAACTGTAAGGAAGAAAATTCTTTGAAATGTGAAGTTATGTTTTAGATTGAAAAAATTGTCTTTGCTCCATTTAAGTTCTATTGTATTTCTGGTGATTATTGAAAATTTGGTTAGCCCTTTGTGTATATCTTCCTTTCTCTACCTTACCTATCATCATTCCCATGGCCCCATTACAACCCGTGAAAAACCTTTTGATTCTTGCATGCATGCTGATTATTAGTGAAAATCTGGTTTCTTATCAAGCATATGGAAGTGCAATTTCTTTGAAGGATTTTGAGCGTATGGTTTTCACCCTTAAACACTCTGAGTGTGGTTAGTGGAGTGAACTTAATTCAATCAGTGAGGATGCATGATTTCTGAGAACTTAGCCTCTAATTGGACTTGATTTTGATTACCTCTCAGATTCTTTGTTTGTCTTAGCCTATTGCTTGGATATTATTTTCTCGGGTTCCTTATTCTTTATTGTCTTTTGATCCTACATCTTGGTTTGACATTAGTTATTGCTTGGGGACAAGCAAAGTCTTAAGCTTGGGGGGATTTGATGTGTGTGAAATAACATCATGTTTTGTTCTTGTTTTGCATGCATTCTTGAGCATTTTAGGCATTTTAGTTTCCCTTTTTGGTTTGTTTTTCTCTTAGTTCGGATAACTGCGGTATTTTGGTGTTCTTGTGCAGGATTAATGTTGAATTGGCCTTGGATTGAATGGAATGCTTGCATGTTTGAAGTTAGAGCTTAATGGATAGCAATAAAGGTGCAAGAAATGCCATTCCAGAGGGATCCACGGCCTACCTGTGGTTTCTACCATGGCCATAGTTCGAGGGAATCAAGAAAATGAAGAAAACTGAAACAGACTCAACCACGGCCCGGCCGTGGTGGCCACCACGGCCGTGGTTGAGAGTCAGTGTTGGAATTTTCATCTCAGAATCAACCACGGCCTGGCCGTGGTGGCCACCACGGCCGTGGTTCGCAGCGCGCAGCAGAATTTTAGTTTTTATTCTTCTTTCTTTGGGGGCCTTTTGGCCCATGAAAACCCTAGGCTATAAATAGATGTTCTGAATGCAATTAGGGGGGTCTAACCTAGTTCTAATTTGGTTTGGAAGGAGGCACATTGGAGGCTCTTGTTCTTGATCTTTCTTCCCTCTTCTCTCTTGGGTTACGGGTTTGGATGTTCTTGAACATGTTTTTTGATTCTTTCTTCTCTATGTCTGAGTAGTTACTTTTGTTTCTAGGATTGGGCAATGCCCTTTGATACATTGATAATGATTAATTGACGTTGTTTCCCTTTTTATTGATCTTGATTGTTCATTGATTCAATTCTTATTGCTTTTATTCATGTGAATTTGCTGGCCACTTATTTGCATCTCATAGGCATTTAGGGACGTACTGAGAGGTGAACCTAGGTGTTGGAATCATAAGAATTGAACTTAAGATCTAAATCACGAGAGTAGTTTTAGCCTTTCAAGGATTCAATGAATTACCACAAAGTGTAATGGGTTCAATTTAAATTCAATTACCACGAGAGTAGGAATTGGTTTAATTGGGCACGAATCTTGTATCTTGAGAAAGAACATTAACTAATTTAGGGTAATTCACCTTCAATTGAATTTCAGATTTAATAAAAGGGTTGTCAATTAGGATTTGTCTTGTATCATTGTGGTACCCCAATCTTGGAAGCTTTCTTGAATTTGAAAACCCCTTTCTTGATAACTTGCTATCTTTGTTCTAAATTCTACACTTTGATTTTTATTTTATTGGTTTGTTATTACGTTCTTCTTAATCAACAATCATATTCCCTTTTTGTTTAATTGAATTGAATTAATTAATTAATTGGTATTCATAGACACAGTCCTTGTGGATTCGATCTTTTTATTACTTGACGATGAAACCGTACACTTGCGGATTTCATGCATCACAAGACTCGTAGTTAATCATTTACAACAAATAAATCAACTGAACACATAAAAACACTCTATGTAATAGAATGTCCGAAAATCAGTAACATCAAAGAATCACCCATACAATCCTAAGATACTATCGAACAAGCAACCAAACAATCAACTGACCAAGTAACTAAGCGAGACAACTGCCCATACAATTGTAAACAATGCAATGCTTCATGTTACGTTGTATGATTATGCTCAAACAAAGTCCTAATATAATGATTATGCAATGCTAATACAGGTTTGGGTTTTTAAAACACATGCCACTAACTTATTTCCAAAGAACCTCCGTTCCCTTGTATATACTAAGCAGGTTAGGCCTAAAAGCATAAACCCACTTAGTAATAGGCAGACAATTTCCCCTCACCATCATAAGAGTATTATTATCACTCCCATACCGATAACCCTGACCATGCAAGTATAAATGTAAGGAGAATTTAGATCCAACACATCATTCTCAGTTCAAATGGTTGTGCACACCATCTAAGGTCACAATACATAGGAAATAGCAAATAACAAGTCTGAAAACTAAATATGCAGGCTTGTTATCAAAACATACGCACTTATCACAAGGTTACAACAACCAAGTGAAAAGCAAAGACTAGTGACTTAAGGCGTTACTTTAACTGAACTCATAAGTAGTAAAACTCACGTCACTAGTGTCCTTATATCTAGTACCTCACACCATCACTCCATAAGTGATTTCAAGGCAAACTCCAGTTGCTCAAGGTTCTAGATACTACTTTATAACATTTCATAACACTTGGATGCCCAAGGATTTACCAACTCCCATCACAAGGTTTACCTTAACCTAGTGAAAAGGGTATAGCCAGAAAATATACACTCTTGGTTCAACTCTAACACATAAAGGAACCAATCTAATGTCTCTAACCATTCATGAAGCTTAACCTGGATAATCAAGGAAACATGATATAACTATGCATCTCAAACTTAACTTTAACTCTAAAAGAGTAATCTTTGCATATAGGTAGGTATACCATCATACTAAGGGAGCCTAAGGTGTCCCAACACACCAGCCCTTGACACACCACCACACTTTGGGTGTCTAGAGTCCTCCAACTCTACCCTAAAGCATTTCCCACACTTCGAACATTTAAAATTCCCAAACTTTTCACATATGAAAGTTGATAATTCTCTCCAAGAAATATCCCAAAAGTGTCTCATTACACCCTAATTACTTGCATAAATGATCCCAACAAGTAGGGAATTAAATTTCCATCACAATGCTTAAAAACAGTCCCTGCCCTGTCTCAACACTTGAGCATTAACCTCTAAAGCGCTTGAGCATGCGACTGGTTTCCAAGAATGTTCTGTATAGTTGTTGCGCGCTTGAGCATCTAAAACGCTGGCGCTTGAGCATGCTAGCACTATCAGCATGCTCTTCTGGGCAACAGGCGCTTGAGCGCGTAAGGCTCGCGTGCTTGAGCGCTAAACGACCAGAGACAAATCTGTAAAAATTCTACAGATTTATGGCACTATTCCATTAGTGCTATACACGAAATTTGATGACTTCAAATTGGTTTCTAAGTGATTTTAAGTTCCTAACAAGTTCACTAACCCATAGGAAACATAAAACACCAATTGATTTCATAAAAAATGGATCCTTGAGTCAAATCACTCATCCAAACCCCTAAAATCATCACTTTGAGCTTTAATGGTCCAAAGGGAGAGTTTTCAATTTCTAATCCAAACTCTTAGCATGAACAAGTCATAAACAACACATAAGACTTATCCAAATAAGAAAATAACTCAATACACTGCTAAATCTCATTTTGAAATATCAAACCTCATCAAGCATAAACATGAAAAATGAGAAGGAAGTGAGACTTTGAGCTCAAGAACCCCTACCTTCAAGCTGACTTGATGCTATAGATTGATCCTCAATCTTTAACCTTAGATTTCCTCTTCTTCTTGTGCCTCTTGTTTCTCTTTTCACCACTCAAAACCTCCACCCTTGCTACTATTTCTACTTCAGCCGTGAAGAGAAGAGAGAAATGATGAAGCAAGGTCACCAATAAAAGTCCAATTTAAAGGCTGAAATTGTGGCTGGTTTAGGGCCTAGTGATACCACACTGATACTTCTTGATCTGTTAAAAACACTCAGATTTAGCTAAATCAAGTTTTCCAAGTTCTAACAACTTTAAAATAAATACTAAAATTCATTAAAAAATTATTTCACAATATTATATTTTTTCATATCTGTGACTAGTTAATCTGACATTAAAATACACAACTAGTATGCCTAAAAATACCAAACGAACTCCGATTATTCTCAAACTTTAACCATATCACAGAATACACATTTGTGACATAGAAATAAATTATCCACATCTATTTCCATTAGCTGAGTCATTTATGCTAATATCTGGGTCATTTTAAGCTACTTTTCACCTTCCGGGTGCAACAAAGTGCCTAAACTAACTTAGATTATCACAAAATTAAACAGGCATGTTAAACATGTATTAATCTATCTCTATAACTATTTACAAGTCTAACATGTTGAAGAGGATGTTACAAGTCGCATTTGTTGTGTTTAGAAAAAGTTATAATCAAAATGATACTGATAGAATATTTAAATGTCAAATTGTGTTTATTGTTTTCTTTTTTTGTAAAATTAAACAAAAACAAACATTTACTACATATTTTGTCTCTATTTGGAAATAAAAATAACTAGGCTCACCATAATCAAATTATCCCCCACCCTATTATTTAATATTGTGACATGTTTCCTAGTCTTAAAGTTGGGAAGTTGTTTTAAAAGAATAAAAGACTTCAAACTTCCAGATATAGGATTTTTGAAATTCTGAGGTACTTAAAGGTTACACCGCCTAAAATTGGATCTAGTGGCAAAAAAATTGGCACCAACCCCTAAAGTTGTCCTTTTATCCTAAAATCTGACTATATAATCCCTACTTCAACCCTCACAAAAAAAGTCTTCACTTTTTAATTTCTCATTTAAAATAATAACAAGGCTTGGAGAAGTCTATTTCATTATCGGACCTTCTTAAGGAGGAGCTGTTTGGAAGATTGCAGATGGTTCTGTTAATGTGAAGGATTTTTGAGATTCATATGATCTAGGTTAATACACTACGAACCCTCTAGCATTTCAACGCTAAGGATAGCAATTCAGCCCGACCCATCTTGTCAAAATATGTACCCTAACCCGAACAGATGAGTAATTGAATGGTTATATTGTGAAATTTCCTTTGGGCCAATAAATCCTTCTTCGAATGATCTCAAGGGCACAACACCCATATTATATTAGTGTATTTTGAGAAATTAATTAATTCATTGTGATGTTGCATATATTGTGTTTAGAAAAATTTATAATCAAAATGATACCAATAGAATATTTAACTTTCAAACTGTGTTTTTCCTTTTTCTTTTTTTCTGTAAAATTAAACAAAAAAAAACATTTACGACAAATTTTGTCCCAATTTTGTAAGAAAAATAACTAGGCTCACCCCAATCAAAGTATCCTCCACCTTATTATTTAATATTTTGACATGTTTCCCAGTCTTAAAGTTAGGAAGTTGTTTTAAAAGAATAAAAGACTTCAAACTTCCAAATATTGGATTTTTGAAATTCTGAGTTACTTTTTAAGGTTATGCAACCTAAAATTAGATCTAGTGGCAAAAAATTAGCACCAACCCCTTAAGTTGTCCTTCTATCCTAAATATGATTGTAGTGTCCCTAGTTCGACCCTCACAAAAAGAGTCTTTACTTTTTAATTTCTCACTTAAAACAATAATAAGGCTTAGGGAAGTCTATTTCAATGTCAGACCTTCTTAAGGAGGAGTTGTTTGGAAGATTGGAGATGATTCTATTAATGTGAAGGATTTTTGAGATTCATATGATCTAGGTTAACCAAGTAATTAATCATGCATGAAACAAGAACTTGGAGAACTCGTTTGAAATAACTAATTGTTGAAATGCACCCTTCTCCAATAGTTAAAATTGAAACACATGTTGGATATATGAATGAAGTTTTAAAGTTTAAAAGAAAAATACATAATATTAATACACTATTTCAAGCATTTCAACGCTAGGGATAGCAATTCGACTCGACCCGTCTTATCCCAATTTGTGCCCTAACCCGAATAGATCAAGTAATTCAATGATTATACAATGAATTTATCTTTGGGCCAATATGTCCCTCTTCGGATGATCTCAAGGGCATAACACCTTATTAGCTTAGTGTATTTTAAGAAATTAAATGATTCATTTTGGTGTTATATTTGTTGTGTTTATAAAAATTTATAATCAAAATGTTACCGACATAATATTTAACTGTCAAATTGTGTTTTTTCTTTTTTGCTTTCTGTAAAATTAAACAAAAACAAACATTTACTTCATATTTTGTCTCGATTTTGTAAGAAAAATAACTAGTCTCACCCCAATCTAATTATCCTTTACCCTATTATTTAATATTTTGATATGTTTGTCACTTTTAAAGTTGGGAAGTTCTTTTAAAAGAATAAAAGACTTCAAACTTCCAAATATTGGATTTTTGAAATTCAGAGGTACTTTTTAAGGTTACAAAGCCTAAATTTGGATCTATTAGGAAAAAAATTTGGCACTAACCTCTAAAGGTGTCCTTAAAGGTGTCCTTATATCCTAAAATATGATTGTAGAATCCCTATTTCAACCCTCACAAAAAGAATCTTTACTTTTTAATTTCTCACTTAAAATAATAATAAGGCTTGGAAAAGTCTATTTCGATGTCGAACCTTCTAAAGGAGGAGCTGTTTGGAAGATAGGAGATGGTTCTATTAATGTGAATGATTTTGGAGATTCATATATTCTAGGTTTACCAAGTAATTAATCATGCATGAAACAAGAACTTGGAGTGCTCGTTTGGAACAATTGAGCATTGAAACGCCACCCTACTCCATTAGTTAAAATTGAAATACATGTTGGATATGTAAATTAAGTTTAAAAGTTTAAAAGAAAAATACATAATATTAATACACTGTGAAACCTCAAGCATTTCAACAATAACAACCTAGTCTTTTCCCACTAGGTGGGGTCGGCTACATGGATCGAACAACATTATTGTGTCCTATCATAAACCAAATCTTCAGAATTGCCATAAAAATCTAAATCTTTTTTAATCGTTTCACCTTTAGTCTTTCTTAGGCTCCCTCTACCTCTAGCTATTGGGCGATCCTCCACCTAGGATCTACTCTTCTTACATGGGCTTCTAAGGGTCTTCTCCTTACATGTCCAAACCACCTAAGGTGAGATTCTCCCATATTTTCCACAGTAGGTGCTACCCCTACTTTCTCTCTAATGCATTCATTTCTAATCCTATCTTGTCTTGTATGATCACATATGTAGCGCAACATCCTCATTTCAGCGATACTGATCTTATGCTCTTGCTAGCTTTTTACCACCCAACATTCAGTACCATAAAACATCGCAGGTCTTATAGCTATGAGGTAAAATTTACTTTTAATCTTGAGAGGTACTTTTCTATCACAAATAACTCTCGAAACACTCCTCTATTTCATCCATTCAGCTTGAATCCTATGATTTACATCTCCCTTTATCTCTCTGTCATTTTGTATGATAGATCCAAGATATGTGATAGAAATTCGGCCCGACCTGTCCTGTCCCAATTTGTGCCCTGACATGAATGGATCGGGTAATTCAACGATTATACAGTGAAATTATCTTTGGGCCAATAAGTCCCTCCTCGGACGATCTCAAGGGCACAACAATCTTATTAGCTTAGTGTATTTTGAGAAATTAATTGATTCATTAGTGTGTTACATTTGTTATGTTTAGAAAAATTTATAATCAAAATGATACTGATAGAATATTTAACTATTAAACTGTATATTTTTTTCACGTTTTGTAAAATTAAACAAAAACAAATATTTACTACACATTTTTGTCCAAATTTTTTAAGAAAAAATAACTAGGCTCACCTCAATCTAATTATCCCCCACCCTATTATTTAACATTTTGACATGTTTCCCAACCTTAAAGTTGAGAAGTTGTTTTAAAAGAATAAAAGACTTCAAACTTCTAGATATAGGATTTTTGAAATTTTGCAGTATTCTTTTAATGTTACGTAGCCTAAAATAGGATCTAGTGGCAAAAAATTTAGAACCAACCCCTAAAGTTATCCTTCTACACTAAAATATGACTGTACAATCCCTACTTCAACCCTCACAAAAAAAGTATTTACTTTTTAATTTCTCATTTAAAATAATAACAAGGCTTGGAGAAGTCTATTTCTATGTCAGACCTTCTTAAGAAGGAGTTGTTTGGAAGATTGGAGATATTTCTACTAATGTGAAGGATTTTGGAGATTCATATGTCCTAGGTTTACCGAGTAATTAATAATGTATGGAGTGCTTGTTTGGAGCAACTAAGCATTGAAATGCCACCCTCCTCCATTAGTTAAAATTTAAATACATGTTAGATATATAAATAACATTTTAAAGTTTAAAAAAAAATATGTAATATTAATACACTATGAAACCTCAAGCATTTCAATGCCAAGGATACAATAATTCAACAATTATATAGTGAAATTATCTTTGGGCTAATAAGTCCCTCTTCAGACGATCTCAAGGGTACAATACCCTTAATAGCTTATTTGTATTTTGAGAAATAAATTAATTCATTTTTGTGTTACATTTGTTGTGTTTACAAATATTTATAATCAAAATGATACCGACAAAATATTTAACTGCCAAATTATGTTTTTTTCTTTTTCACTTTTTGTAAAATTAAACAAAACCAAACATTTACAAGATATTTTGACCCTATTTTCAAACAAAAATAACGAGGCTGACCCAATTAAATTATCCCCAACCTATTATTTAATATTTTGACATGTTTCCCAGTCTTAAAGTTGGGAAGTTGTTTTAAAAGAATAAAAGACATGAAATTTCCAGATATAGGATTTTTGAAATTCTGAGGTATTTTTTAAGGTTATGCAGCCTAAAATTGGATCTAGTGCCAAAAAAATTTGACACCAACCCTTAAAGTTGTCCTTTTATCCTAAAAAATAATTGTACAATCCCTACTTCAACCCTCACAAAAAAATCTTTACCTTTTTAATTTCTCACTTAAAATAAAAACAAGGCTTGGCGAAGTCTATTTCCATGTCGAACCTTCTTAAGGAGGAGCTGTATGGAAGATTGGAGATGGTTCTATTAAGGTGAAGGATTTTGGATATTCATATGTTCTAGGTTTACTAAGTAATTAATCTTGCATGAAACAAGAACTTGGAGTGCTCGTATGGATCAACCGAGCGTTGAAACGCCACTGTACTCTATTAGTCAAAATTGAAATACGTGTTGGATATGTGAATTAAGTTTAAAAGTTTAAAAGAAAAATACATAATATTAATGCACTAGGAAACCTCTAGAATTTCAACGCTAAGGATAGCCATTTAACCCGACCTATCCAGTCACAATCTATACTCAAGCTCGAACAGATGAGTAATTCAATGGTTATACTATGAAATTGCCTTCGGGCCAGTAAGTCCTTCTTTGAATGATCTCAAGGGCACAACACCCATTTTAGATTAGTGTATTTTGAGAAATTAATTGATTCATTTTGATGTTGCATATGTTGTGTTTAGAAAAATTTATAATCAAAATGATACCAATAGAATATTTAACTATAAAACTATGTTTTTTTCTTTTTATTTCTTTTGTAAAATTAAACAAAGACAAACATTTACTATAAATTTTGTCCTGATTTTGTTAGAAAAATAACTAGGCTCACCCCAATCAAATTATTCCCCACCCTATTATTTAATATTTTGACATATTTCCTAATCTTAAAGTTGAGAAGTTGTTTTAAAACAATAAAATACTTCAAACTTCCAAATATAGGATTTTTGAAATTCTGAGGTACTTTTTAAGGTTACACAGCCTGAAATTGGATCTAGTGGCAAATTTTTTTGGCACCAACCCCTTAAGTTATCCTTCTATCCTAAAATATGACTATAGAGTCCCTACTTCAACCTTCACAAAAAGTGTCTTTACCTTTTAATTTCTCACTTAAAACAATAACAAGGATTGGGGAAGTCTTTTTCGATGTCAGACCTTCTTAAGGAGGAGCTGTTTGGAAGATTGGAGATGGTTCTATTAATGTGTATTAATGTGAAGGATTTTTGAGATTCATATGTTCTAGGTTTATAGAGTAATTATTCATGCATGAAACAAGAACTTGGAGTGCTTGTTTAGAACAACTGAGCATTGAAACGCCACCATTCTCCATTAGTTAAAATTGAAATACATGTTGGATATGTGAATTAAATTTTAAAGTTTAAAAGAAAAATACATAATATTAATGCACTATGAAACCTCAAGTATTTCAGCGCTAGGTTTAACAATTCGGCTCGACCCGTCCTGTACCAATTTGTGCCCTAACCTAAATGGATCAGGTAATTTAATGGTTATACAGTGAATTTATCTTTGGGCCAATAAGTCCCTCTTTGGACGATCTCAAGGGCACAACACCTTTGTTAGCTTAGTGTATTTTGAGAAATTAATATTCATTTGGCGTTACATTTGTTGTGTTTAGAAAAATTTATAATCAAAATGTTACCAACATAATATTTAACTATCATACTATGTTTTTTTCTTTTTCACTTTCTGTAAAATTAAACCAAAACAAACATTTAGTTCATATTTTGTCCAGATTTTGTTAGACAAATGAGTAGTATCACCCCCAATCTAATTATCCCTTACCCTATTATTTAATATTTTGACATGTTTGCCACTCTTAAAGTTGGGAAGTTGTTTTAAAAGAATAAAAGACTTCAAACTTCCAGATATTGGATTTTTGAAATTCTGAGGTACTTTTTAAGGTTATAAAGCCTAAAATTAGATCTAGTGGGAAAAAATTTTGGCACTAACCTCTAAAGGTGTCCTTCTATCCTAAAATATGATCATAGAATCCCTACTTCAACCCCCACAAAAAGAATCTTTACTTTTTAATTTCTAACTTAAAATAATAACAAGGCTTGGAGAAGTCTATTTCAATGTCGGACCTTCTAAAGGAGGAGTTGTTTGGAAGATTGCAGATGGTTCTATTAATGTGAATGATTTTGGAGATTCATATGTTCTAGGTTTACTGAGTAATTAATCATGCACGAAACAAGAACTTGGAGTTCGCGTTTGGAACAATCGAAAGTTGAAATGCCACCCTACTCCATTAGTTAAAATTGAAATACATGTTCGATATGTGGATTAAGTTTAAAAGTTTAAAAGAAAATACATAATATTAATACACTATGAAACCTCAAGCATTTCAACAACAACAAATAAGTCTTTTCCTCTAGGTGGGGTCAGCTACATGGATCAAACGACGCCATTGTGCCTTATATCATAAACCAAGTCCTCAGAAATGTCATAAAAATCTAAATTTTTTTAATCATTTCACCTATAATCTTTCTTGGTCTCCCTCTACCTCTACCTATTGTGCTATCCTCTACCTGATCTACTTTTCTTGCAGGGTCTTCTAATGGTCTTTTCCTTACATGTCTGAACCACCTAAGGCAAGATTCTCTCATCTTTTTCACAATAAGTGCTACTCCTACTTTCTCTCTAATGCATTCATTTCTAATCCTATATTGTCTTGTATGGTCACACGTCCACCAATCCATCCTCATCTCAGTGACACTAATCTTTTTGCTCTTATTGACTTTTTACCGCCCAACATTCAGTACTATATAACATCGCAGGTCTTACAGTTATGCGGTAAAATTTACCATTAAGCTTTACAGGCACTTCTCTATCACAAATAACTCCTGAAGCACTCCTCTATTTCATACATCTACCTTGAATCCTATGATTTACATCTCCCTCTATCTCTCTGTCATTTTATATGATAGATCCAAGATATGTGATAGAAATTTAGCCCGACCTGTCCTATCCCAATTTGTACCCTAACATGAATGGATCGGGTAATTCAACAGTTATATAGTGAAATTATCTTTGGGCTAATAAGTCCCACCTCGGATGATCTCAAGGGCACAACAATCTTATTAGCTTAGTGTATTTTGAGAAATTAATTAATTCATTAGTGTGTTACATTTGTTATGTTTAGAAAAATTTATAATCAAAATGATACCGACAAAATATTTAACTGTCAAATTATGTTTTTTCTATTTCACTTTTTGTAAAATTAAACAAAAACAAACATTTACTACACATTATGTCTTGATTTTGTAAGAAAAATAACTAGGCTCACCCCAATCTAATTATCCCCCACCCTATTATTTAATATTTTGACATGTTTTCTAGTTTAAAGTTGAGAAGTTCTTTTAAAAGAATAAAACACTTCAAACTACCAGATATAGGATTTTTGAAATTCTAAGGTATTTTTTTAATGTTATATAGCCTAAAATAGGATCTAGTGGCAAAAAAAATTAGCACCAACCCCTAAAGTTGTCCTTCTACACTAAAATGCGACTGCACAATCCTTACTTCAACCTTCACAAAAAAAGTCTTTACTCTTTAATTTCTCATCGAGTAAGTAAGCATGTATGAAACAAAAACTTGGAGTGCTAATTTGGAGCAACCGAGCATTGAAATGCCACCTTACTCCATTAGTTAAAATTGAAATACATGTTAGATTTGTGAATCAAGTTTTAAAGTTAAAAAGAAAAATACATAATATTAATACACTTTGAAACCTCAAGCATTTCAATGCTAAGGATTGTAATTCGGCCGAAACCATCCTGTCCCAATCTATACCCTAACCCAAGCAAATTGGGTTATTCATCAATTATACATCGAAATTATCTTTGGGGCAATAAGTCTCTCTTCGAACGATCTCTTGGGCACAACACCCTTATTAGCTTAGTATATTTTGAGAAATTAATTAATTTGTTTTGGTGTTACATGTGTTTAGAAAAATTTATAATCAAAATGATACCGATAGAATATTTTACTATCAAACTGTGTTGTCTTCTTATTCTTTTTTTTTTAAAGTAAACAAAAACAAACATATACTACAAATCTTATCGTGATTTTGTAAAAAAATAACTAGGCTCACCCCAATCTAATTATCCCCACCCTATTATTTAATATTTTGACATATTTCCCTGTCTTAAAGTTGGGACGTTGTTTTAAAAGAATAAACAAATTCAAAATTCCAAATATAGGATTTTTGAAATTTTACGCTATTTTTTAAGGTTACATAGCCTAAAATAAGATCTAGTGGCAAAAAAATTTGGTACCAATCCCTAAAGTTGTCATTCCATCCTAAAATATGACAGTACAATCCCTACTTCAACTCTCACAAAAAAAGTCTTTACTTTTTAATTTCTAACTTAAAATAATAACTAGGCTTGGAGAAGTCTATTTCAATGTCGGACCTTCTTAAGGAGGAGCTGTTTGGAAGATTAGAGATGGTTCTATTAATGTGAAGGATTTTGGATATTCATATGTACTCGATTTTCCAAGAAATTTATCATGGATGAAACAAGAACTTCAATTGCTCTTTTGGAATAATCGAGCATTGAATGCCACCCTACTCCATTAGTACAAATTGATATACATGTTGGATATGTGAATTAAGTTTTAAAGTTTAAAATAAAAATATGTAATATTAAAACACTATGAAACCTCAAGTATTTCAACGTTAGGGATAGCGATTCGGCCCTACCCATCCTGTCCCAATATATACCCTAACCCGTACAAATCGGGTAATTCAACGGGTATACAACAAAATTATCTTTGGGCTAATAAGTCCCTCCTCGAACAATCTCAAGGACACAATACCCTTATTAGCTTAGTGTATTTTGGGAAATTTATTCATTCATTTTGGTGTTGCATTTGTTGTGTTTAGAAAAATTTATAATCAAAATGATACCAATAGAATATTTAACAGCCAAACTGTGTTTTTCTATTTCTTTTTTTTTGTAAAATTAAACAAAAACAAACATTTACAATATGATTGGTTCAGAATCTTTTACCCATCCAACATATTTTTTGTAGAAAAAAAGCTATTGAGTATTCAGTCATCGTGTTTGGGTTTCCATTCAGATAAATCAACAACTTTATTTTTTTGGAAAAAGCTATTTATGGAAAAGTTGTTGGGTGAGCTGTTTTAGAAAAAGTTGTTGGGATTATTTCTCACTTTGAGATGTAAATACTATTTTGTCCACAATCAAATAACTTTTTTAATCAATCAAATAATTCTTTTAATCATTCTATACCTATTTTGGTAATTTAATGAATAAAAGTGATTCTTTTTTATACCATCCAAACAAAACAGATTAGCTTAAAATTGCTTTCAGCTAACATATCCAAACATAAAACTGATTCTATTATAATCGATTATAACAAAAAGCTTTTATACAATAATCGATTATTGAAATAATCTAGTTTTTACAGCTATCCCAAATACGCACTTACTATATATTTTGTCTCAATTTTGTAAGAAAAATAACTAGGCTCCCCCCAATCAAATTATCCCCCATCCTATTATTTAGTATTTTGACATGTTTTCTCACTTTTTAATTTTTCACTTAAAATAATAACAAGGCTTGGAGAAGTCTATTTTGTAATACCCTAGAAAACATGTTAGGCTTGTATATGGTTACAAAGGTAGTCTAATACTTACTTAACATATCTGTATAGTTTTGTGACTTTCTGAACATGTTTAGGTATTTTACTGTAACACTATGTGAGAAATATAACTGTTATTTGCTTCGGAAGTGGCTGAAACTGCTTAGTTAGTGGGAATAAATATGGAGAGTTTGTTTTTAGGTCACAAATACATGAACTGTGCTACAGTTAAAGTTTGAGGTTAATCAAAGTTAGTTTGGCATTTGTAAGCATAATGGTTGTGTGTTTTAGTGCCGGATTGACCCCCAGCTGATATGGAAATATCAGTTTTTAGTGAAACAGGAATTTTGATGAATCTCAGGATTTATTTTGAATCTGTTGGTAGCTAGGAAATCAGATTTGGTAAAATCTGAGTGTTCTTAGCAAATTGGAGTTTTAACACTTATATGTGAGAAGCTAAAATTGGCTCCTCTTTATAACTGGTCTATGGCTGAGGGTGAAGGAAAAACAAAAACAGAGAAGAGAAAAGAGGAAACATGAAGAAAGGAGAAAGAAAAAGGAGAAACAAGATGGAGAAAGAGGAGAAATCAAGAGGCAAGCAAGGATTGGAGAGCTTGGATCTATCCTTGGTCATCAACAAGTCCTTGAGGTAGGGGGAAAACCTTATTTTTGACTCATCTTCCTATTTTCTTTATCTTGTTCATGAGTATTGGCATGATAGGAAAGTTAGGTTATTGAGTGTGTTTTTGGTGTTTTTAGCTTGAATCTTGTTGTAGAACTTGATGATGACTTGTTTATGAGTTGTTGGGTGTATGGAAATGGATTTCCAGCCCTTGTATGCCTTAAATCCCTTTTGCGTTGAGTTTGGGGTTTTAGGTTTTGTATTGGATGATTATCCATGATCTTTGGTTTTGAGTGAAATTGAAGTGGTTTAAGAGTTGCTATATGTAGTTGGAATTTGATGGAGGTTGGAAATCACTTGAAATCAAATTTTGAGTGATTAGAAGAGGGTTTAGTTCCAATGGAACAGTACCCGTATCTGCAGAATTCTACAGAATGCAAGTTTTGCATTAGGCATCGTGCGTAAGGCATATAACGTCGCGACATGAATGTGATGCACACCTAGAATTTGGGACCCGAGAGTTGGGAGCCACAAAGTAACACTTTGAGTGCTGTGATGTGTTAAAGAATAAGGGTGCGCGCTACGAAGTGGCACAAGAATGCCGCGATGTTGGTGGCATTTTCTTGCCAGTACTTGAACCCGAGGGTTGGGCGCTGTGACGTGGCATAGGGCAACATCGAGACGTGAATTCTAGAAAGTAACTAGATGTTGTGTGTCTTGCCTTGGAGTCTTCCAATGGTGTAGTTTCTTCATTTATGCTTCTTTTCAGTATAGAGACTCTATTAGAGGTATTTAATGAAGTGGTTGTGTGGTGAAAGTAAATCAATTAGTATGTTAATTATTGTGGTACTTAACATCATTGTATTTCATGTTGGTAGTTAGGAATGTAAATCAATTAGCATGCTAGTTATTATAGTAATTAGCATTATTGTTGTTCTATAGCTATGTTGATGAGGTTTAGCTCTCATTGTTGATGATCATAATGTGATTTTGAATGAGAAGGTAATCAATCCTTCCTATCACAATGATTGTTGTGGATGATCTAATGTGATTTTGAATGAGAAGGTAATCAATCCTTCCTATCACAAAAATCATTATTGCTGAAGTCCATGTAGTTGATGAGACTTCACTACCCGGAGAGGGTGATCATACATGATTATAAGTGAAGAGGTAACATACTTTCCAAATCATAGTAATGAGTTGAGGATGGTCTTTCCCTCACACCAATGTATACTATAGTGATTAGATTCAGAACTGCTACTTAGTACAACTAAACATTTTCAAATATAACAAAGCCATGTATATATAGAAAATATGAGCCACGATTGAATATATTCATTACACAACAATAGTATTTCTCATAAATACAATATGTACATCATGTTGAAAGAAACTACTCAGCTACACTAAGCTAAGCATTCCAAGCTCCTACTGGTCTTCACTTTCCATAAGACTTCCTCCTTGGAATCATCATGGAAAATGCACACAAGGGGTAAGAATCACACATTCTCAGTAAATAAAAATCATAAACTATGGCATCACAATCATTCTAGCCATTTTGGGGAAAAACACGTTTCTAAACTCAAATCTCATACATAAGAAGCTAAAAATGTGGCAAAAGCCAAAACCAAGTCCTTTCTCTTCCCAAAATAGATTCTCACTTTATAAGTTTGTATAAAAACTCATTTACTACAAACAGTCTTCTAGAAATTGCCACACTAACAAAAACATCATCTCTTTCTCAGAGACACCAAAGCATCATCTCCATCTCAGAGACACGCAATTGCCCATACAACTGCAATGCATGAATATATCATGATAGCAACCACCCATACAATTGTCATGCTATACCAAATTATGTCTAGTGTTTATGCCTATGCAATAACCTAAATATGAAATGCATAATGTATGATACCATTACAAGAACCCAGTTTCGTGGTAATGACATGAGATGCATGATCCTTGAACAAAACAAAGGAACTTGGTTCCATAAGTTCTAAACAAGCAATGGAAACCCAATTCCAGCTATTCCATGGGGTGTGAGGGAAAGGTCATCATCAACTCATTACTATGATTTGGAAGGTATATTACCTCTTCACTTATAATCATGTATGATCACACTCTTTGCGTAGTTGAGTCTCATCAACTACACGGTCTTCAGCAATAATGGCTTTTGTGATAGGAAGGATTGACTACCTTCTCATTCAAAATCACATTAGATCATCCACAATAATCATTGTGATAGGAAGGATTGATTACTTTCTCATTCAAAATTACATTATGATCATCAATAATGAGAGCTAAACCTCATCAATATAGCTATGGAACAACAATAATGCTAATTACTACAATAACTAGCATGTCAATTGATTTACATTCCTAACTACCAACATGAAATACAATGATGTTAAATAGCACAATAATTAACATACTAATTGATTTACTTTAACCACACAACCACTTCATTAAATACCTCTAATAGAGTCTCCATATTCAAAAGAAGCATAAATGAAGAAACTACACCATTGGAATACTCCAAGGCAAGACACACAACATCTAGTTACTTTCTGGAATTCGCGTCGCAATGCTGCCCTATGCCACATCGCGGCGCCCAACCCTCGGGTTCAAGTACTAGCAGGAAAATGCCACCAATGTCGTGGCATCCTTGTGCCATGTTGCGGCGTGCACCCCTATTCTTCAACATGTCGCGGCACTTAAAGTGTTATGTCGCGGTGCCCAACTCTCGGGTCCCAAATTCTGGGTGTGCATCACATTCACGTTGCGATGTTATGCATCTTATATGCAGCACCCAATGCAGAACTTGCATTCTGTAGAATTCTACAGATACGGTGCTATTCCATTAAAACTAAACCCTCTTCCAATCACTCAAAATTTGATTTCAAGTGATTTCCAACCTCCATCGAAGTCCAACTACACATAGCAACTCTTAAACCACTTTAATTTCACTCAAAACCAAAGATCATGGACAATCATTTAATACAAAACCTAAAACCCCAAACTCAACTCAAGAGGGATTTAAGGCATACAAGGGCTGGAAATCCATTTCCATACACCCAACAACTCATAAACGAGCTATCCTCAAGTTCTACAACAACATTCAAGCCAAAAACACCAAAAATATACTTAAAAACCTAACTTTCCTATCAAGCCAACACTCATGAACAAGATAAAGAAAATAGGAATATAAGTAAAAAATAAGGTTTTTCCCCCTACCTCAAGGTCTTGCTGATGACCGAGGATGGATCCAAGCTTTCTAATCCTTGTTTACCTCTTGATTTCTCTTCTTTTTCCTTCTTCTTTCTCCTTTCTTCACGTTTCCTCTTTTCTTTTCTCTATTTCTATTTTTCCTTCACCCTCAGCCTTAGGCCATTTATAAAGAGGAGTCAATTTTGGCTTCTCACATATAAGTGCTAAAATCCCGATCTACTAAGAACACTCATATTTCACCAAATCTGATTTCCTAGCTACCAATAGATTCAAAATAAATCCTGAGATTCATTAAAAATCTTGTTTAACTAAAAACTAATATTTTCATATCAGTTGGGGTCAATCCGGCACTAAAACACATAACTAGTATGCTTAAAAATGTCAAACTAACTCCGATTAACCTCAAAATTTAACTGTAGCATAGTTCATATATTTGTGACCTGGAAACAAACTCTCCATATTTATTCCTACCAACTAAGTAGTTTAAGCCATTTTCGGAGCAAATAACATCTATATTTCTCATATAGTGTTTGATAACTGCACAAAGTGTAGTTATTTGTGCCCTATATTTGTGCTTTATAGGTTGCTTAGTCCTTGTTCGTATGTATGAATGGAAGATTTTAGCATGATATTCTTCTAATTTCATTTTGATGACTTTTGTTGTGATTTTGAGCAAATACTTCCAAAACTATTGTAAATTGAGTACATTTGCATGAGCTATTATAGTGGTACTTTCTCTGTTATAGGTAGGTCTCAAATAAAGCTTGAAAATGAAGAACTTGGAGTAGCTTTGGACCAGGAAGCCCAAGAGGAAGCCAAAATTGAAGATCAGCACTCAGCGCCGTGACATAGGTATATTAATGTCGCAGCGTTGAGCATCCTTTGTTCTAGTACATGAGACCCGAGGCCAAAGTACCGCAACGTTGAGAGTGGACGCCTTAGGCGTTTGTGACCTAATTGCACGCACGTCATGGTGTGATGTGTTGGACGCCACGACGTGACTCTGTTTTATTCAGCGTATAAATACTATTGTATCCATTTTATACGAGACTTATCACCTTTTTTGGAGAGCAACTGCTAGGTTTTGGGTTTTTAGACCTAGAGGAAACAAAGGAGGCTAAGGTTAGAAGCCATCCTTCACATGGAGGATGAATCAAGCTTAGAAGATGAAATCTAATGAGCTTCCTCCATTTCCTTTCTTCTTTCTCTTTTTATTGCTTCATGAACATGATTTATATGTCTATATTTTCGTGTTTCATGGCTAGCTAAGTTGTATGTAGGGTTTTCTTTGTATTCTCCTATGAATATTGATGATTTTGTAATCTTTTAAGTATATATTGATGTTTAGTTATGTTCAATCATATGGTTCTTAATGCTTTTAAGGGTTTGATCAGCTTTTGATTAATTTGATGAAATCTGATGAACCTAAACATAGGAATTTGGATTTTAGATCTAATGTATGGTTAATGCATGTTCGATGAGTTCAATTGGCTTGGATAAGTTGATTCTCTAACTAGATAGAAATATACCTTTTACCCATGCATAGTGTGTAATTGAGAATAAATCATTAAAGAGTGGAGTTTGCATTAGTTCTCATGGAAACATAGTGAATTACGTAAATAAAACTATGGTTAATTGACCTAGACATAGGCTTTTAACTAAATCAGATTCTTAAGCTAACTTAACAATTCATTGATGTTGCTTGTAGAATTGCATGTTATGAGTTGAAGTAGGAGATGAAAAAGAATTCCTTATTTCTCTATTTATCTATTTATCTTAGATTTATTGCTTTTCAGTCTTTATATTTCTTTAAAGACTCTTTTATAAATTTGATGTTCTTGGATAGGATTAATTAGACTATTGGTTAATATTTGGCTTTTATAAGAAGTACGTATTCCTCGTGGGAATGATATCCGACTCCTAGCTATATACAAGTGCAATCCGTGCACTTGTGGTAAGTAAAAGAGCGAACAAGTTTTTAACACTGTTGCCACGGAAGACAGCTTATTTCTGTTTAGCTGATATTAATAATGAGTTTAGTTAATCCTAGTTTAAGTTTTGTTCTGTACATATTAATTTAAGTTTTGCGACTATTTTTTGATATAGGTACTAAAATGGCAGGAGATCACAACCATACGAGGCCTTTGAGAGAGTTTGTAACCCCTTAAATGGAGAATTTGCAGTCCAGCATTAGACGACCTACCATTCATGCCAACAATTTTGAAATTAAACTGGCCATCATTCAAATGATACAAACATCTGTGTAGTTTGATGATTTACCTAGAGAGGATCCCAATGAGCATCTCTCAAATTTTCTAGAGATATGTGACACTTTCAAGCATAATGGTGTCTCTGAAGATGCTATTCACTTAAGGCTCTTTCCCTTCTCGGTCAAAGATAGAGCTAAGAGTTGGTTGTAATCTCTACTTGCAGGATCCATCAGCACTTAGACCGATGTTTGTGGTAAATTTCTTAACAAGTATTTTCCACCTGCTAAGACCGCTGAAATGGTGAATGATATCACATCATTCACCCAATTTGAATTTGAGGCCTTGTACAAAGCATGGGAGAGGTACAAGGATCTGCTTCGTAGGTGCCCTCATCACGAGATTCCACCGTGGCACCAAGTTTATTCATTTCACAAGGGATTGTTGCCCCACCATCGCCCTATTGTAGATGCTGCTGGTAGAGGCTTTTTATTGAGCAAGTAATTTGATGATGCATTTCAACTGCTTGAGGAATTGGCAGCCAATAGCTACCAATGGCCTTCTGAAAGAAACACTTTAAAGAAGGTGGCTGGAGTGCAAAATATTGATCCAATGGCAGAATTATGAGCTCAGGTGGCAACATTATTAAGTAAGCTGGATCGTTTAGGGAACAACCATCAACAAAGCCCATTTGTGCTGTGTAGCAAGTATGGAGTGATGTGTGTGAAACAACATCATGTTTTGTTCTTGTTTTGCATGCATTCTTGAGCATTTTAGGCATTTTAGTTTCCCTTTTAGTTTATTTTTTCCTTAGTTCGGATAATTGCGGTGTTTTCGGTGTTCTTGTGCAGGATTAATGTTGAATTGGCCTTGGATTGAATAGAATGCTCACATGTTTGAAGTTGGAGCTTAATGGATAGCATTAAAGGTGCAAAAAGGCCATTCCAGAGGGATCCACGGCCTGCCCGTGGATCAAACCACGGCTATGGATCGAGGGACAACTTAAAGAAGGAAAAGCGAACTCCAGTGAGTTCCACGGCCTGGCCGTGGAACCATCCACGGCCGTGGATCGCAGTGCGCAGTAGTTTTTAAGTTTTTATTTTTATTTCTTTTGGGGGCTTTTTAGCCAATTAAAACCCTAAGTTATAAATAGATGTTCTAAATAGAATGGGGGGGTTCGAATTTGGTTTTGGAGGAGGCACATTGGAGGCTTTGGGGGTTCTTGATCTTACTTCCCTCTTCTCTCTTGGATTACGGGTTTGGATGTTTAAGAACATGTTTTCTGATTTCTTCTTCTCTATGTCTGAGTAGTTTCTTTTGTTTCTAGGATTGGCAATGCCCTTTGATACATTGATAATGATTAATTGACGTTGTTTCCCCTTTTATTGATCTTAAATATTCTTTGATTCAATTCTTATTACTTTTATTCATGTGAATTTGCTGGCCACTTATTTGCATCTCATAGGCATTTAGGGACGTACTGAGAGGTGAACCTAGGTGTTGGAACTATAAGAATTGAACTTAAGGTCTAAATCACGAGAGTCGTTTTAACCTTTCGAGGATTCAATGAATTACCACAAAGCGTAATGAGTTCAATTTAAATTCAATTACCACGAGAGTAGGAATTGGTTTAATTGGGCAAGGATCTTGTATCTTGAGAAAGAATATTAACTAATTTAGGGTAATTTACCTTCAATTGAATTTCAGATTTAATAAAAGGGTTGTCAATTAGGATTTATCTTGTATCATTGTGGTATCCCAATCTTGGAAGCTTTCTTGAATCTGAATACCTTTCTTGATAACTTGCTATTTTTGTTCTAAATTCTGCACTTTGATTTTTATTTAATTGCTTTGTTACTACATTCTTCTTAATCAACAATTATATTCCCTTTTGTTTAATTTAATTGAATTAATTAATTAATTGGTATTCATAGACACAGTCCCTGTGGATTCAATCTTTTTATTACTTGACGATGAAACCATACACTTGCGGATTTCACGCACCAAGTTTTTGGCGTCATTGCCGGGGACTGTGTTTTTCTTGAATATTAATTTGATTTTTAATTTAATTATTTTAAACCTTTTTTCTTTTATTTGGTTCTTACGTTCTTGATTTCTCTTTGACTCTCTGCAGGTAATTTCTCTTGTTTATGCAAAGTACTAAACATTCCAGGATTCTTGTTGAAGCAGATCCTGAAATTGAAAGAACTTTACATAGAAGGAGAAGACAACATAGAGAAAGAGTCAAAGAAATATCTGAACCAACACTTGTTATGGCAGCAGCTGAGGATAATAAACCGTTAAAAGAGTATGCAGCCCCTAATGCTCGGGGTTTGCAATCTGGAATTGCTCGGCCAGACATTGAAGCCAGGTACTTCACCATACCTCCTGCCTTACTGTCTATGATAAGGCAGAACCAGTTTGGAGGATTCCCATCAGAGGATCCTAATGATCATGTGAATATGTTCTTAGAGTTCTGTGAGACCCTCAAGATCGAAGGTGCCTCTGTTGATGCTATTCGTCTCTGCATATTTCCTCTATCATTGAGAGATCGAGCTAGAGCTTGGTTGAAGTCCGTTCCGGCTGAGACGATAACTACTTGGGACTAATTGGAGCAAGCCTTTTTGGACAAATTCTTTCCACCTTCCAAAACTGCTCACCTAAGGACCCAAATCACAAGCTTTGTTTAGAAAGATGGCGAGTCATTGTCAGAAGCTTGGGATAGATATAAGGCTTTACTGGAAGCCTGCCCACACCACGGGTTAGAGAAGTGGTTGATCGTCCACACCTTCTACAATGGTTTAGAATATTCTTCGAAGGTGTCTCTTGACTCCGCAGCTGGTGGAGCTCTGATGAATAGGAGGCTCACAGAGGCTGATGAGATAATTGAGAGTGTAGCTTCAAATCATCACCAATGGGCCAATGAAAGAGGGCACAACCCGAGAAAGCTCTCGGGAGGTAAGTTTGAGGTAGATGATGTTGATTTAATTATGTCAAAGTTTGATTCTTTGAATAAACGTTTTGACATGCTTGAGAAAGCTCATGTTAATGCCATAGGTGCCTCTAACAATTTTTGTGAGATTTGTGGAGCACAAGGACATATTGGTGCTGAATGCCAAGTTGGAATGGGATCCTCACATGGTGCACCGGTGGAGCAAGTGGAATCATGCCACAATTTCCATGACTTCAACCAAAAGGGGAGGAATGATCCGTATTCTCAAACTTACAACCCTAGTTGGAGGTCACATCCTAACTTCTCTTACCAGAATAGTCAGTACCCAGCTGGGCAAGGTAATGCTAAACCCTCTTCTGGAGTCCCACAGGTACAAAAAATCTAGACTTGAGTCTCTTCTTGAGAATTTTGTTGAGAGCCAGTCTAAGCAGAATGAGGAGTTTCGGCACCATGGGCAAGTTCTGACTGAGGCAATTAAAGAGTTGTCAGCTAAGGTTGACAATTTAGCCATTCATAATAAGATGTTGGAAATGCAGATTGCCCAACAAGCAAGCGCTTCTCTTAGGCAGCAAGGTAAATTTCCTGGTCAACTTGAAGTCAACCCAGGGAATGAACATTGTAAAGCTGTGAGTTTGAGGAGTGGAAAAAAGTTAGAGGATCCTAAGGGTAATGGGGAGAGTAACAGAGATGAGGGGAATGAGAAAAAAGAGACTAAGACATAATCCTTAGAAGAGGAGGAAACCACTGAGAAGGTGTCTAAGTATGTACCCCCTGAACCTTACAAACCCCCAGTTCCCTTTCCTTAAAGATTGGCTAAGGCGAAGTTAGATAAGCAGTTTGGGAAGTTCTTAGAGGTTCTTAAGAAATTGTACATTAATGTACCCTTCACTAAGGCGTTAAAACAAATGCCTACCTATGCTAAGTTTCTTAAGGACATCTTGTCTAATAAGAGGAAGCTAGAAGACTATGAGACAGTAGCTTTAACTGAGGAGTGTAGTGCCTTAATTCAAAATAATTTGCCTCCTAAGTTAAAGGATCCAGGTAGCTTCTCTATTCCCTGTTTGATTGGCAACACTAACTTTGATAAAGCTCTGTGTGATTTGGGGGCTAGTGTTAGTCTTATGCCCCTTTCTGTGTGTAAGAAATTAGAGGTAGGTAAGCTAAAACCCACAACTATCTCACTTCAATTGGCGGATTGGTCCGTCAAGTATCCTGTAGGCATCTTGGAGGATGTTCCTATCCGTGTTGGTAAGTTTTTCATACCTGCTGATTTTGTTGTGCTTGAAATGGAGGAGGATTCCCAAATCCCCATTATTCTTGGTAAGCCTTTCTTAGCTACTGCTGGTGCCATAATTGATGTTAAGAATGGTAAATTGTCTTTAACTGTTGGTGATAATAAGGTTGAGCTTAATATTTCTAAATCTATTAAACAACCTTCTTTTGAGGACTCTTGTTACAGGATTGATTTATTGCACCAGGTGGTGGAGGAAGAGTCCACCATAATTCATTTGGAAGATCCATTGGAAAGATGTTTGGTTGGTGGCGGCTCTATTGATTCTGGAGGAGAGGTTGCTGAGTATGCTCACTTATTGGAGGCAACTCAAAAATTCCTCCTAGCAAAGCCAATGTGGAAAAACTTGAGCCAAAGCCTAAGTCTGAAGATTGGGAAGAGGAAAAGGCTCCTAAGGTAGAACTTAAAACTCTTCCTTCCACTCTCAGGTATGAGTTTCTTAGTCCCAACTCTTCTTATCCTATCATTGTTAGTGCTAGCTTGAATGAGTTAGAGACTGAGAAATTGCTAAGGGCTCTTAGGATGCATAGAAAGGTCATAGGATATACTCTTGATGATATTAAAGGCATAAATCCTTCCTTTTGCATGCATAGAATTTTGATAGAACCTGATCATAAACCCTCTGTTGAGCATCAACGTAGGTTGAATCCTAATATGAAAGAGGTAGTTAAAAAAGAGGTACTTAAGTTGCTTGATGCTGGGGTAATTTACCCAATTTCTGATAGTGAATGGGTTAGTCCTGTGCATGTGGTTCCTAAGAAAGGGGGGATGACTGTAATTGAAAATGAGAAAAACCAATTGATTCCCACTAGGACAGCCACAGGTTGGAGGATATGCATTGATTATAGAAAGTTGAATAGTGCAACTAGGAAGGATCACTTCCCTCTTCCCTTCATTGATCAGATGCTTGAGAGGCTAGCTAGACATACTCACTTTTGTTACTTAGATGGTTATTCAGGATTCCACCAAATCCCTATTCATCCTAGTGACCAGGAGAAAACCACATTTACTTGCCCTTATGACACTTTTGCCTATAGGAGAATGCCATTTGGTTTATGTAATGCCCCTGCTACTTTCCAGAGATGCATGACTGCAATATTTTCTGAATTTATTGAAAACATCATGGAAGTTTTTATGGATGATTTTTCAGTATATGGTACTAACTTTGATGATTGTTTGTTTAATTTGTCTAAGATTTTGCAGAGATGCGAGGAGGTTAATCTTGTCTTGAATTGGGAGAAGTGCCATTTTATGGTACAAGAGGGGATAGTGCTTGGACATTTGGTCTCTGGAAAAGGAATTGAGGTGGATAAGGCAAAAATTGAAGTGATTGAGAAATTACCTCCACCGGTGAATGTGAAGGGAGTACGAAGTTTCTTGGGACATGCCGGTTTTTACCGGAGATTCATTAGAGATTTTTCTAAAATTGCTAAACCTTTGTCTAATCTCTTAGTGAAGGATGTTCCATTTAATTTTGATAGTGACTGTTTGAATGCCTTTTGCAGGTTGAAAGAAGCTTTGATCACTGATCCCATTTTGCAAACACCGGATTGGAATTTACCTTTCGAGGTCATGCGTGATGCCAGTGACTATGCCGTAGGAGCTGTGTTGGGGCAACGAAATGACAAGAAAGTGCATGCAATTTACTATGCTAGCAAGACACTTGATGGAGCTCAAGCAAACTATGCCACTACAGAGAAAGAGTTGCTAGCAGTAGTTTTTGCTTTTGAGAAGTTCAGGTCCTATCTAGTGGGGTCAAAGGTGACCGTGTACACTGATCATTCGGTACTTAGGTATCTCATGAGCAAGAAGGAAGCAAAGCCTCGACTTATCCGTTGGATCATTCTCCTACAAGAGTTTGATTTGGAAATTCTGGATAGAAAAGGGACAGAGAATCAAGTGGCAGATCATTTATCAAGGCTTGAGCAACGGTGATTAGGGAGAGCAAATTGCCTATTGATGATTCTTTCCCTGATGAGCAATTGTTTGCAGTTTTCGCGGAGAGTGCTCCTTGGTATGCTGACTATGCAAATTATTTGGTTAGCAAGGTTTTACTTACTGAGCTTAACTATCAGTAGAGGAAGAAGTTCTTCTCCGATCTGAAAAATTTTGTGTGGGATGACCCATACATATACCAGAGGTGTGCTGATGGTATTTATAGGAGATGTGTCTCCGAGGAAGAGGCTCCGAGTATATTGAGTTGTTGTCACTCTGCATCCTATGGAGGACATGCTAATGCCTCCAAGACGGCAGCCAAAGTTCTTCAGTCTGGTTTCTTTTGGCCTCATATCTTCAGAGATGCTCATAATTACGTTTTATCATGTGATCCATGTCAGAGAGCTGGAAGTATCTCCAAGAGGCATGAGATGCCAATGAATACTATTCTTGAGGTGGAGATATTTGATGTTTGGGGAGTTGACTACATGGGCCCTTTTCCATCCTCCTGTAACAATAAGTTCATTCTGGTAGCTGTTGATAACGTATCTAAGTGGGTGGAGGCCATTCCATCTCCAACACATGATGCAAAGACCGTGATCAAGCTATTCAAGAAGGTCATTTTTCCAAGGTTTGGAGTTCCTAGGGCTGTGATAATTGATGGAGGTTCACATTTTATAGAGAGACAATTTGAGAACCTCTTGAAGAAATATGGAGTCACTCATAAGGTTGCTACACCTTACCATCCTCAGACTTCTGGCCAAGTGGAGGTATCTAATTGAGAGATAAAGAGTATTCTGGAAAAGACTGTGTCTAGCTCGAGAAAGGATTGGTCTTTGAAGCTTGATGATGCTCTTTGGGCTTACCGTACTGCTTACAAGACTCTCATTGGGACGACACCCTTTCGACTGATTTATGGGAAGCCCTGCCATCTACCCGTTGAGCTTGAACATAAAACCTTTTGGGCTATTAAGCTCCTGAATTTTGACTTAAAAGCAGCAGGAGAAAAGAGAAAGCTTCAACTTCATGAGCTTGATGAGCTGAGATTGGATGCTTACGAGACTGCCAAGTCATACAAGGAAAGAACCAAGAGGTGGCATGACAAGCATATTCTTCGTCGAGAGTTTCGTAAAGGAGAACTGGTGCTTCTTTTCAATTCTAGATTGAAACTCTTTCCAGGAAAACTTAAGTCAAGATGGTCGGGGCCATTTTTAGTGAAGAAAGTGTTTCCCTATGGTGCTGTGGAAGTTTGGAATGAAGAGCGAGGGACTTTCAAAGTTAATGGTCAGCGGTTGAAACACTATCTAGCGGAGGAGCAACTTGAGAGGAGGATGAACATTGCCCTCCGTGACCCAACTGCAAAGTGATGAGAGCATAGGAGTCGAGCTTATGACTTTAAACAAGCGCTTCTTGGGAGGCAACCCATGTTTTCTTGTTTTTCTATTTTATTTCATCTTTTTCTTTTAATTTGGTGTGATAGATTGTTGTTTTGATGTTTGTCTTTTGGATTTTGTTTAGGTTTGACCCTCTTTTTGAAGACATATTTAGAAGAAGAGAAAGGTTAGAAGGTTCCACATCCCGCCTATGGAAAATTCCATGGCCATGGAATGCAAACCAGAGGAGAAGGTATAAGTCAGAGAGATCCACGGCCGTGGATCTCAGTCTTTCAAAAAAAAAAGAGAGAAAAAACAGAGAATTCCACGGCCTGGCCGTGGAATGATCCACGGCCGTGGAACTCTTTGTTTCAAAAAAAAAAAACACAGAAGTCAGCAGCGTCCACGGCCGTGGATCGCTGCTGCCAGTTTTCAAAAACCACGCCCCTTCCCTTCCCTTCTTCATTTCCCCACTTCTTCTTTACTTCTTCTCCTTCTTCTCTCCCTCAACCCCTATACCCATCCTCCCAAACCCCTATTCATCCTTATTTCCCTCATATTTCTATATTCACCATATTCTTCCTCCCTCTCAAGGCCAACCTTTCCCCCATTCTCCCTTCTTCTTCTTCTTCCTTCTCCACCTTCACCCACCATAACCCACCATACCCAAACCTTCCAAACCACTTCTTTCCTCCACCACTCATCCCTTTTCTTTCATTTTCCTACCATTTCTCCCCTTCCTCACCTCTACCCAACCATTCCCTTCTTCTATTTTGGCAAACCCCCAATTTAGCAAATTTGCCTCCATGCGTGAATAGTACTGCACAGAGGGGTTTTTGTTGTGCTTAATTGATCTGGTGTGGCTAGGCAGAATGACGAATAAGCGTCAGAGGAGCGAAGCTAGTTCAAGTTCAAGGACACGAGGTAGAGGTACTGCTGCTCCAAGAGGTAATCCCCCTAATCCTCATGGTTTTAATTTTAGGGATAATGAGCAGAGAGATCGTTACAATGTGTTAGTGAATAGAAGGATAATTAGCACTAGGTATATGGATGATGTTGTTCTTGATACCTTAGGCTTGCGTGATGATTTTGATTGGATGCTTGATAGGGCAGGATGGACTTATTTTTTGAATTTAAAGTGTCCCACTTACACTGAGCTTACATTGGAATTTCTTAGCTCTATTGAGGCTCATATACTTCAGGGGGAAGGTTGCTCTGAAGGCCGGATCACTTTCCAGCTGTTCAATAATGAGCATTGCTTGAATTTAGAGGAGTTTAATGAGATTTTTGGATTGCCTGCTGGGGGGGAAAGGAGGCACCCAAGTGGTTTTTCCGTAATTTCTTTTTGGGCTCATATCTCTCGTAGGTCAGGTTCATATGATTCCTCAAATTGTAAGGCTTCTTTTCTGCCGAATCCTTGCCTTCGCTATCTCCACTGAATCATGGCTTATACTCTATTTGGGCGTGGGGATAGTGATGGCAATGTTCGTGCTGATGAACTTACTTTTATGTGGGCCATTCTTAATGATGTCAAACTGGACACTGGATCTTTTCTTGTTAGGCATTTGCTTAGGGCTGCTAGAGCCCAATCTGGGGCCATTGTTATTGGTGGGCTTATCACGGCGATAACCAATTTCTTTGAATATGATTTGGATGGTCTGGAGGCAGTTCGAGGAAACTCTAGGATTGATCTCAAGTCTTGTTTAGCAATTAAGATGATTGTCAAAGAGGATGGAATTTTCTGCCTCTGTTTGCCTAATAGTGCTCAGCCCTTACCCTTTCCTAACCCACCTGCTATTACTGTGCGCAACCGTGCAAATTGGCATACACCTGGGAGTTCAACAGATGAACCCATTGATGTTCAGCGCCCTCTTCGCCCTCCACCGAGGGCAGGCACCTCTCGTCCTTCTTCTTCTTCTTCTGCAGGTCCTTCCGAGGATGGTCTCACACGGATTTATACTTCTCTGGAGGCACTTCATGCTGAGCAGGCGCAGCAGCGCCACATGCTAGAGGAGCTTCGTCAGCAAGGTTAGGCTACTGATAGCCGCCTGCAAACCTTGGAAGGGACAGCTCAGAGTATGGAGAGCATGATCCGGGCCATTCATGGTTGGCATTTGAGTCATAACCATTTTCCACCACCGCAGTGAGTTCATTTCTTTTCTTTTTACCCTTCTCTTGTTTTAGATTTTTACATTGGGGACAATGTAGGTTCTAAGCTTGGGGGGATATTTTCATATTTTCATTTTCATTTTAGATAATTGGTATTGTCATTTAGAGTCTCATGCATTCTCATGCCTTATTTTGCATTGCATTTTCTTATTCATCATATCTCTTGTGCTTCTTATTGAACTTGTGCCCTTCTCTCTTGAGGATTTTGAGATGATATTGATTTGGAACCCAATTATTGATTCTTGTGATAGGCTACAGGCATTGTTTTAATTTGATAGTAGAGGTGATCTTTTGATAGTTGATAATTAGCATATGTTCTCTGAATTTGTGCTTCTTATTGAATTTTTAAACCTCTAAATGTGAGTTTTGAGCCTGTATGGGATATATGCACCATATGGTTTCTGCTCCCATTCTTTGTGTTGAGTGATATTCCTCATTGATCTTGTGCTCTAGAACTTGATTTGAAACCATTTTGAGGCGAAATTTTTGGTTGCATGCTTGAATATGATTAAGGCATCTTAGGTATTTTTCTGGCCTTCTGAATTTGTTACACTTTCATCCACTAGTTGCCCATTTTGAGCTTATTGCATAATTAATTTTCTTGATGCCTATGATAATATATTATTGGTAATTATTTAGAATATTAAATGGAGCAAAGTGGGTTTGAAAGTTGTGAAAAGTGTGTTGGGAATCATATATGAATAACATTTCTCTTTCTCAAAAAAAATTTAAAAAAAATAATAAAAAAAGTGCAAAATAAAGAAAATCATAAGAAGCTTGAAAAAAAAAAGGAGGAGAAAGAGAAGAAGGAAAAGTAAGGAAGAAAATTCTTTGAAATGTGGAGTTATGTTTTAGATTGAAATATTGCCTTTGCTCCATTTATGTTCTATTGGATTTCTTGTGCTTATTGAAAATTTTGATGAGCCCTTTGTGCATATCTTCCTTTCTCTACCTTACCTAACATCATTCCTATGTCCCCATTACAACCCTTAAAAGACCTTTTGATTCTTGCATGCATGTTGATTATTAGTGGAAATTTAGTTTCTTATCAAGCATATGGAAGTGCATTTTCTTTGATGGATTTTGAGCGTATGGTTTTCACCCTTAAACACTTTGAGTGTGGTTAGTGGAGTGAACTTAATTCAATCAGTGAGGATGCATGATTTCTGAGAACTTAACCTCTAATTGGACTTAATTTTGATTACCTCTCAGATTCTTTGTTTGCCTTAACCTATTGCTTGGATATTGTTTTCTCGGGTTCCTTATTCTTTATTGTCTTTTGATCCCATTTCTTGGTTTGGCATTAATTATTGCTTGGGGACAAGCAAAGTCTTAAGCTTGGGGGGATTTGATGTGTGTGAAATAACATCATGTTTTGTTCTTGTTTTGCATGCATTCTTGAGCATTTTAGGCATTTTAGTTTATTTTTCCCTTAGTTCGGATAACTGCGGTGTTTTCGGTGTTCTTGTGCAGGATTAATGTTGAATTGGCCTTGGATTGAATGGAATGCTTGCATGTTTGAAGTTAGAGCTTAATGGATAGCATTAAAGGTGCAAAAAGGCCATTCCAGAGGGATCCACGGTCTGCCCGTGGATCAAACCACGGCCATGGATCGAGGGACAACTTAAAGAAGGAAAAGAGAACTCCAGTGAGTTCCACGGCCTGGCCATGGAACCATCCACGACCGTGGATCGCAGTGCGTAGTAGTTTTTAAGTTTTTATTTTTATTTCTTTTGGGGGCTTTTTAGCCAATTAAAACCCTAAGTTATAAATAGATGTTCTGAATAGAATAGGGGGTTCGAATTTGGTTTTGGAGGAGGCACATTGGAGGCTTTTGGGGTTCTTGATCTTACTTCCCTCTTCTCTCTTGGATTACGGGTTTGGATGTTTAAGAACATGTTTTCTGATTTCTTCTTCTCTATGTCTGAGTAGTTTCTTTTGTTTCTAAGATTGGGCAATGCCTTTTGATACATTGATAATGATTAATTGACGTTGTTTCCCCTTTTATTGATCTTGAATATTCTTTGATTCAATTCTTATTACTTTTATTCATGTGAATTTGCTGGCCACTTATTTGCATCTCATAGGCATTTAGGGACGTACTGAGAGGTGAACCTAGGTGTTGGAACTATAAGAATTGAACTTATGGTCTAAATCACGAGAGTAGTTTTAGCCTTTCGAGGATTCAATGAATTACCACAAAGCGTAATGGGTTCAATTTAAATTCAATTACCACGAGAGTAGGAATTGGTTTAATTGGGCATGGATCTTGTATCTTGAGAAAGAACATTAACTAATTTAGGGTAATTCACCTTCAATTGAATTTCAGATTTAATAAAAGGGTTGTCAATTAGGATTTATCTTGTATCATTGTGATATCCCAATCTTGGAAGCTTTCTTGAATTTGAATACCTTTCTTGATAACTTGCTATTTTTGTTCTAAATTCTGCACTTTGATTTTTATTTAATTACTTTGTTACTACGTTCTTCTTAATCAACAATCATATTCCCTTTTGTTTAATTTAATTGAATTAATTAATTAATTGGTATTCATAGACACAGTCCCTGTGGATTTAATCTTTTTATTACTTGACGACGAAACCGTAGACTTGCGGATTTCACGCACTATGGAGAAACTCATTCAAGCGATAGTTGCCCTTCTAATTCAAAAAGTGCACAATACGTTAGTAACTATCGCCCGTAACAAAATAATCCATACTCGAACCAGTACAACCCAGGATGGAGGAACCATCCCAACTTGTCCTGGAGGGATAATCAAGGAGCTTCCTCTTCTGCTCCAGTGAATGACAGACCCTATAATCCTTCTGGATTCCCTTCCCAATCAACATAACAGATGTAAGATAGGAAACCCTCTTTGGAAGACATGTTTACACAGCTGATGGTTAAGACGAATTCTTATATGACGAAGATAGATGCTCAGTTGGCAAAGCATGAAGTGATGTTCCAGAGCCAATCTGCTTTTTTACAAGCATTGGAGACCCAAGTAGGGTAGTTGGCTAATGCTATCAATAATAGGCCTCCAGGCACCCTCCCGAGTGACACTGTTAATAATTCGAAGGGTACCTCAAATGAGCACTGCCATGCCATCTCACTGAGAAGTGGGAAGAACATTGAAGGGAATTTGAAAACAAAGCTGTTTAAAGAGGAAAATGAAGTTGTCCAAGAAAAGGAGGCAATGAGCCAAGATGTCGGGCAAAATCAAGATATTGCCAAGAGGAATGGTGAGGAGAAGACGAAGGCGTTTAAACCTTATATCCACCCTCTACCTTTCCCCAGTAGGCAAGTAAGCGAAAAGCTTAAGCACCAATTCTAGAAATTCTTGGAAGTGTTCAAGAAGCTGCACATTAATATTCCATTTGCAGAAGCTTTAGAACAAATGTCGAGCTATGTAAAATTCATAAAGGAAATTTTATCAAAGAAGAGAAAGCTTGGTGAATTTGAAACTGTTGCCCTGATGGAGGAGTGCAGTACAATTCTACTTAACAAACTTCCTCTTAAGCTCAAGGATCCCAGAAGCTTCACCATCCCTTGCACAATTGGTGAGAAGTTCACTAGTCAGGCATTGTATGACTTAGGAGCCAATATTAATCTCATGCCCTACTCCATTTACTAAAAGTTTGGGGAAAATTTTGCCTACTTCAGTTACTTTACAGTTGGCGGACTGAACCCTTACTCATCTGAAGGGGGTTATTGAGGATATACTGGTTAAAGTGGATAAGTTCATCTTCCCTGTGGATTTTGTCATACTTGACATGAAGGAGGATAGCGAAGTCCCGTTGATTTCTGGCCAGCCATTCCTAGCAACAGGAAGAGCTCTAATTGATGTAAGGAAAGGTGAACGCACCATGAGGGTTCAAGATCAAGAGGTGATTTTCAACATTTTCAATGTAATAAAAGGCCCTCAAGATCAAGAAGATTGCACAATGGTGAGTATATTTGATGGGATAACATCCAAGGAAGGTGGTGCAAGTGATGCCTGTGCTGCAACTGTGGGTCATGTCATTGTTGATGGTGAAATGGAAAAAGTGGAGTTGGACCAGCTGAAAGCAGCTATGGTGGTAAATTTATTTAATGCACCTATTGAGCAAGCTCCAAATTTGGAGCTTAAAGTCATGTCATTCCAAATGTATCAAGCCAATTTTGAAAATCAGGAGGAAGATCCTCCTCCCTTATAGAAATGCATTTGGAACAGCAGACAAGTCTTGCCGGGACTGTAAATTAGGTCCTTTTTGGGAGGGACCCAAAATTTTCATTTTATGTCTTAAATATGTAAATATCTTGATTTTTATGTTTTTGTATATTTTTGCATTACACTATGTAAATTAACCTTGTAGGCAAGTTTTACAGGTGCCAGAGGCCTTATTTGAGCAAAAGTCACAACTGAGGTGAATTTGCTACAGAATTTTGCAGCTAGACGCCTCACGCTGCGGCATGAGGTTTGTAACGCTGCGGTGTTATGCTAGCTTGGGCCAAATTCCAGTGAGCACAGTGCCGCTACTCTCTAGACCCTAATGTCGCGGCATTGAGTGTATCTGTTAAAAAAATAAAAAAAATAAAAAAAAGTAAAAAAGTAAAAAATTAAAATATTAAATATTAGTTAGTAATTAATTTTAAAATTTAAAACTGGTGGGAAGCAGTTTGCGCCGCGGCGTTGGGGTTATAACATCGCGGTGCACAGGGGCAAAATGGGTTAAGTGCTGTGATGTTTCATGCACTTTTCCTATTCCCCTATTTCCCTCATTCCTCTCTATCTCTTTCTCTCCTTTTCTCTCTGAGCTTTCCTGCTTCTTTCTAGCCTTCTCCCTCCTGTACTCTCAGTCCTACTAGTATTAAGGTAAGTTTTTCTTGGTTTTTCTTTATTTGGTGAATATTTTTATCTATTTTCTTAGGTATTTACTATATTGCCTTGTTCCTCTTCGTATTTTTTGTTGTATTTGTGTTGAATACTTGTTTTAGGGTTAGTATTTTTACATTTTTGTTAGTTTTAGTGTTATATTGTGCCTGAAATGCATGATGAGTGGATTAAAGTTACTGTTGAATGCATTTCCTAGAAAAATTAGGTTTGTGCACTGCGACATTAACTTGAATGTCGCGGCATTGAGGTTGAATGTTACGACATTGTAATGAATGTCACGGTGTTGTGTTGAACAGGTTGATTGCCACGACATTGGGGTTAATGCCACGGCGTTGAAACCCAAAATTTCTAGAATTGCTTTATTTTTCACATGCTATACACTTATCCTTATCTAATTTTAATAGTTGCAATTCTTTTTCAGGTAACATGGCATATAAATGCCAAAGGGGATCTTCTAGTCAGCGCAACAGGGCGCCATCTCCTCCTCTGCAATTTGATCAGAGGAGGTTTGTATCAGTTGCCACCGAGCAGAAATATGTAGCACTGGTTACTAAACTAGTAATCATTGAGCGTGGGTTTTCCTTTTCGGAAACCATTAATGAAGACATAGAGTGGACCATCCGTTTGCTGCGATGGGGCCATTTTGCAAAACATCCTGAGGTGGCTGTGTTACCATTAGTTTGCAAGTTCTATGTGAACTTAGCCGTTGTCGCGCCAGGTGCTACTTTTGTCATGGTGAGGGGACATCAGGTCTCCTATTCTGTGGAGGATATTCGAACTGAGTTGATACTACAGTCTCTGCCTCTTCTATATGAGTACACAGAGTTCTGCTGCTGGGAGCCCAAGGAGAGTATAGATCTTAGCTGCCACAGAGCATATATGGAACATACCTTCTCTATTCTTTCCTAGAGGTTGTTTAACTCCTGAGGCTAAGGCCTGGTACTATTTTATATTTACTAGGATCCTCTCATCAAACAACTTGTCAGAGGTGACTAGGGATCGGGCGATTCTTATATATGCTATTTTAGAGCATCGATCCATCGACGTTGCTCAAATTATATATGCCCAAATCACCAGAGCAGTGAGAGAGGCCAGGAGCTTATTCTTCCCTTCACTCATTCATACACTGTGCCGGAGGTGGGCTACTCAGATTAGTCCTCACGAGGAGAAGACAGATGTAAAACAACCTCTCGATGAGTATTTCATTGTAAGGTTTGTTACCAAGTGGCTTCCAGTACTCAAAAGGGAGGGTGAATTGAGTATAAAACTTTTTCTCAAAACCTCTTTTTATCAAAAACAAATATTAAAAACTTAATAAATAGATGCACAGAAGGAACGAGAAGAAGAAAAGAAACAATAAAGGTAGCAAAAAATAAATATGCAGTAAATTAAAATTACATAAAATAAAGAGATTAAGAAGAGAGAAGCAGGCACAGTATTTATCTTGGTTCGACCACTAACCCATTTGTGGTCTACGTCCAGTCCTCGAAAGCTGAAATTTTTCACTAAGTATATAAGCTTCAATAGATGCTTGTAACTGTTACATAAAAGAGCACTTTTCACACACAGGGAAACTCTACCCTTTTGCTAAAGCCTCAGCTTGCAGGGATACCTCACCCTTATACAAACCTTAAGGGATACCTCACCCTCGATACAGAATATCAGAAAGTAGATGAAGAGAAACTCTCACTCAGAGTAGGTAATACAAATTGAAGCGCTAATGGAGCTCTCACAGAAATATCTCAAAGTTTTTAATCAAAAGGAGTGTAGAAAATAATTTTCACAGATTATAACAAGCAGAAAAAAATATTCAGAGTATTGGGCAATTTTAGTCGTGACCCAAGGTTCCTATTTATAGAGAAAATCAGATGAAATAGCCGTTGGGTAGCATTAAAAGCAATTTAACCGAATTAAAAACCTGTTTGTTTCCATATCACTGTTCGTAACCATCGTGTTTATTCGAATAGCTTAACAGTTTATTCAAATAACACTGTTCCTGAAACCATCGTGAAAGGCCATCTGATATGGGTTATTTGAATAACCTCTATGTTATTCGAATAACACGTTTAAAAAAGTTGTTCAGATAGAACAGGTTTATTCGAATAACGTTTGAGTTATTCGAATAACTCACTTAAAAACACAGTTCTGAAAATCTCATTTATTCGAATAATAGGATAGTTATTCGAATAGCATCTTTAAAAAATAGAACCTCGTAAAAGAGTTTATTCGAATAGACTAAGCTCTATTCGAATAAATCAATGCAAAACCGTTTTGGAAAAGGTGTTTTCAAAGACACTAAGTTTCTTTTAAAACAAGTTTTATCTTTTCTTTTGAAAACAGAGAGATATCAAAGTGAGCTCCATATAACAGATCCTAAGTCCTAAAGCTAATCATATATAAACTTGGACTTGGTCTGTTTATCATCTTCATTTTGTCTTCACGTTTGTTATCATCAAAACAAGTCTTCAAAGGTATACGTCCAAACACATTCTCCCCCTTTTTGATGATGACAAACTATCAATGAGAAAAGAGTTGGTGCATATAATTGGAATTCACAAAAACGTATAAAAGCTTACTCCCCTCTTTAATTATAAGAGGTAATGTATATCAGATATGTGCGTAGCTCCCCCTTTCAATTTGAATCCAATCTCATTTTAAGTTTACCTGTCTTTTCTCAATTAAATTCAAATAATCAAAATTTTCTCCCCCTTTTGTCATGAGCAAAAAGGAGGGGTAAGTCCCATATATCTAAGTAAAAGTGCATAAAAGGAAGCATACTCATATCAATAGATCAACAGGAAATTGTATTTATGCATTAATCAAAAAAAGATTCAATTACAAAGGTAAAAAAAATAACATGAAGGCAAAAACAGAGATCCTAAGAACTAAAGTTCCTAGAAATAAGTATCCGGAGGTGGTGGTGAAGAAGCTGGTGCAGGAGCAGGTGAAGCAGATCGGAGAGCAGCAACCTCACGTTCAACACCTTCATCTATCGAAAAGAATAGAGAATGTATGTTCCATATATACTCTGTTATCATGCAAGGTGGCCATGATCTGCTCTAAGGTAACTGGAGCAGGAGCAGCAGCAGGTACATCAACGGGGGCAGCAGGAGTGTCAGCAAGGTCAAGCTCATCCTCAGCAACCTCATCTGGGTACACCCAGCCTTCATCGGTTTGGATCATCTTCATTTAGCATAAGGTGTGGGTGCCAAAGACGTTGTGATGCGTCAGGGCAATGGCTCGCTCAGTCTCCAAGACCTGAGGATACATGCTCAGTAAGGTAGTGACAAGAATACCATAAGGCAAGTCTGATTTTTCCTTGCCCTTGGCCCTCATCATGTGTTTCATGATAAACACAGGCCAGTTGATCTGATGGCCATTCTTCATAAACCAAAGCATGAAGATGTCATCTTCGTTGAGGTAGGTGTAGTTGCCACCGCGGGGAGCCAGGATGTGAGCAAAGGCGTAATGCAGGAGCCTATCTTGGCTTTTTAGCATGCCACCCTTGAGACCCTTGTCAGGCAAGGCTAGACCAGGCTTCAGCGGGTCCTCAATCGCCTGAAACTTGTTGAACTCTTCAAGAAAAGGGTTGTCACCATCTTCAACAAGGGTGCCAGTGAACTGTAGCCCAAACAAAGTCAGTCAGTCCTGCGGTGTGATCACAATGTTCAGATCACAGACCTCGGAGAGAAGGTTCTGGCCATCAAATGCCAGATTGCGAAAGAACATCTTCACCAGAGCTGGATAGAGAGTGGCCCAATGAGAGTAGAGCTGAAGAACTCCCTGGTTTTGCAGCAGGGTCAGAAAGTCAAAACCACGGTGTTGCTGGAAGAAAGAGAGGTCAAGATACTTGGGTTGGACCAGGTTACGCTCCCAGAAGTGCGTAATGAAGCGAGCACGGTGCTCTTCGTTGGATGAGAGCCTTCTCAAGTCAAGTGGATTGTTGCATGGAGCGGTCTTCGTGCGTGGACGCTTGCTGGAGGAAGAGGCCATGGTGATTGGAAGAGAGAAAGAGAGAAAGAAGGTAAGAGGATGGTGGATGAAAGTAGGAGAGGAAGTGACGATGGGAAGGTGAAAGGCAGAGAAGAAAAAGAAAGGAGAGAAGAGGGAGTGAGATGGTTGGGCGTGTAGGAGATATTTAAAGGGAGGCCTGTGTTTATTCGAATAAACAGAGGTTTATTCGAATAAACCTTGTTTGGAAACTGAAAGGACAGGCGTTGAAAGGGTAATTCTACTAGGGTTTATTCGAATAGAGGGAGTTTCTATTCGAATAGATCATCAGGGGAAAACCAAGCGTTTTGGCAAAACAACAGGGCTTATTCAAATAACTATTGAAGTTATTCGAATAGACTGAAAGCTATCAGTCAAGATTGATAAAACAGGGTTCTGGTTATTCGAATAGTCTGAGGTTTATTTGAATAGACAGAGGTCAAAGACAGAGACTGATAAACTAAGGAGTCTGGTTATTCGAATAAGGAGGAATTTATTCGAATAGACAGAGCGCATATTAAACACAGGTTTGAACACAGGAACCAGTTTATTCGAATAAACTAAGTTTTATTCGAATAAAGCTGATGTTCAACACATTTTTGACAAGCTATAAAGAATTTTATTCGAATAAAAACCTGTTTATTCAAATACAACTAACAAAGAAACACAGAGAAGAATACGTTCAAGACATTCAAAGCATATATTCATGTGATAATATTCAGCAATAAAACATACAATTTATATATTGGATTGATCAATTATGCCCAATTCTCCTCGAATATAAAAGAATGCTTCTTTTGCTAAGGGTTTAGTGAAAATATCTGCAAGTTGCTTAGTTGTTTCAACAAACTCAACAATGCAATCCCCTTTTTGTACATGATCTCTGATAAAGTGATGTCTTATCTCTATATGCTTTGTTCTGGAATGCAGAATGAGATTCTTAGAGATATTTATTGCACTAGTGTTATCACATCTTATCAGGATATGATCAAGCTGAAGACCATAGTCTAAAAGTTGTTGCTTCATCCATAGGATTTTAGCACAACAACTCCCGGCTGCAACATATTCAGCCTCAGTGGTAGATAAGGTCACACTATTTTGTTTCTTGCTATGCCAAGAAACTAAAGAACTACCAAGCAAGTGGCATGTCCCACCAGTACTCTTTCTGTCTAATTTGTACCCAGCAAAATTAGAGTCAGAATAGCCTACTAGGCTACAAGAGGCACCCTTAGGGTACCACAAGCCCATTTGTGAAGTGCCTACTAGGTATTTCATTATTCGTTTAACAGCACTTAAATGAGATTCCTTAGGGTTTGCTTGATATCTAGTACACATGCATACACTAAACATAATATCTGGCCTACTAGCAGTAAGATAGAGGAGAGATCCAATCATACCTCTGTATTTCGTTATTTCTACTGATTTACCTCCTTCATCTTTGTCCAAGTAGCAAGAAGTGCCCATCAGAGTGGCCATGTGTTTAGCGTTTTCCATTTCGAATCTCTTAAGCAATTCCTTGCAGTATTTGGTTTGACTTATGAATGTCCCTTCGTTCATTTGTTTGATTTGAAGTCCAAGGAAGAAATTCAATTCTCTCATCATTGACATTTCAAATTCATTCTGCATTGTCTTAGCAAATTCTTTGCATAGGGATTCATTAGTAGCACCAAAGATAATATCATCCACATATACTTGCACATGAAGAATATCATGCTTTTTATTTTTAATAAAAAGGGTAGTATCGACTTTTCCTCTTAAAAAACCATTTTCTAAAAGGAACTTACTCAACCTTTCATACCAAGCTCTAGGAGCTTGCTTTAAACCGTATAAAGCCTTCTTAAGTTTAAAAACATGGTTGGGTAGTTCATGATTTTCAAAATCTAGAGGTTGTTCAACGTATACCTCCTCTTGAATAAAACCATTTAGAAAAGCACTTTTGACATCCATTTGATATAATTTGAAATCCATGATGCAAGCATAAGTAAGTAACATTCTAATAGCTTCTAATCTAGCTATAGGTGCATAGGTTTCTTCATAATCTATACCTTCTTCTTGATTATATCCTTTAGCGACCAGCCTAGCTTTGTTTCTAGTTATTAACCCATTTTCATCAAGTTGGTTTCTAAAAACTCATTTAGTGCCAATTATGGGGTGATTATTAGGTATAGCAATTAATTTCCAAACTTGATTTCTTTCAAACTGATTTAATTCCTCATGCATAGCTAAGATCCAATGTTCATCATCAAAAGCTTCAATTAAATCCTTAGGTTCAATTTGAGAAACAAAAGCTAAGTGATTGCACGTATTTCTAAGAGAATTACGAGTACTTACACCTTTAGATACATCACCGATTATTTGATCAAGGGAATGATATTTTGAAGTTCGCCATTCTTTGGGAAGTTCTAAGGCTTGTGAACCTTCTTGTCTTTGTTTATCCTCTTGCTCCTTGATTTCTTTTTCTTTGCTATCCAAATGTGTTTCTGCTAAGACTTCTGCAACATCATCAATTGCAAGATCCTTTCTCGATCCACTTGGGTCAGTTTCATCAAATGCAATATGTATAGATTCTTCAATAGTCATACTTCTTTTATTATATATACGAAAAGCTTTACTATGATTTGAATAACCAAGAAATATACCTTCATCAGACTTAGCATCAAACTTGCCTAAGTTATCTTTTCCATTATTTAAAGCAAAATATTTACAACCAAAAACATGAAAATATGAGACGTTTGGCTTTCTTCCCTTATACAACTCATATGGGGTTTTCTTTAAAATAGGCCTTATAAGGGTCCTGTTCATTACATAACAAGCTGTACTTACAGCATCCGCCCGAAAGTATTTAGGAAGAGCAGTCTCATTGAGCATAGTTCTTGCCATTTCTTCTAAAGAACGATTTTTCCTTTCTACAACTCCGTTTTGTTGCGGAGTTCTAGGGGCAAAGAAATTATGATTAATGCCATGTTCATCACAGTAATTTTCAAAAATATTATTTTCAAATTCGCCACCATGATCACTTCTTATGGAAGAGATTTGAAAACCTTTTTCATTTTGAATAACTTTGGCAAGTCTTTTAAAAGCTTGAAATGCATCATTTTTATTTGCAAGAAATAAAGTCTATGTAAACCTAGAAAAATCATCCACAATCACTAAAGCATAGTAATTCCCATCAAAGCTCATAGTTCTAGAGGGTCCAAATAGATCCATGTGCAAAAGTTGTAAAGGTCTAGTAGTTGAAACTATATTTTTTGCTTTAAAAGAGACCTTTATTGTTTACCCTTTTGACATGCATTACATAACTTATCTTTTATAAAATTAAGCTTGGGTAATCCAATTACTAGCTCTTTAGAGACTAATTTCTTTAAGTGATCCATGTGAATGTATGCAATTCTCCTATGCCATAACCATGAATCATCATTCTTACTTAAAAGGCATTTCGCATCATTTGAAGATATATCATCAAGACTAATCATATAGATGTTGTTTACTCTATGACCAATGAATTTAACATGCTTATCATTTTTATCTTCAATTATGCAATAGTTTGAATCAAATATTATCCTATTTCCTTTATCACATAACTGACTAATACTAAGCAAGTTATGTTTCAAGCCTTCAACAAGCAGCACATTTTCAATAGAGGAGTTAGGGTTCTTACCGACTTTGCCGATTCCAAGGATTTTTCCTTTGTTGTTATCACCATAAGTAACGTGTCCATGATTCTTGGGAATAAGAATGGTGAATTTTGAGTCGTCCCCGGTTATGTGCTTGGAGTAGCTGCTATCGAGATACCAATTTGAACTCCTGGCTTTCAAGCACACCTACAACACATGTTTAGTTTTTAACCTTTGGTACCCAAACTTTCTTGGGTCCTTGTGTGTCAGTTTTGGGTATAGTACCCTTGGGAACCCAAACTATTTTTGTTCCAATTTTTGTATTTATGTTTTTCCTAGCATTACATGTTGATGCACTATGTCCTTTCTTCCACAGTAAAAACATTTAATAAAAGGACTGCTTGAAACACTAGAATGCACAAAGAAATTTTTATAGAGTTTTTGTTGATTTTTCGGGTTATAACCTATCCCGGCCTTTTGAAAAACCACTCTTTGTCTTCCCAATAAAATATTTAAGTTATCCCTTCCAAATGTGAATTTAGAAAGAGTGTTCTTTAAGTCTTCAATTTCTTTTTCAAGTATATGACATGAAGAACAAGATGAAGAAGTAGAAGCATGTGAAGAATGATTTGTGCATGCATCAATGATTCCCAAAGTTTCATTTTCAACCTTCAATTCTTCTATTTCTTTATTTAAAACAAGAATTTGATTTTTTAAAGAAGAAATTGTTTTCTTAGAAGAAGAAATAATTTTTGTGAATTTTAAAGATTCTTCATATAAATCTTCAAAAGCATCTTGTAACTCATCGTAAGAAGGCAATAAAGTAGTATTAGAACTTACCTCATTTTCGCTTTCTTCTTCTTCTCCTTTGGCCATTAGACATAGTTGAGCTTCCTCGCTGTCTGAGCTGTCAGTTGAATCCATGTCGTTTTCATCCCATGCTATATAGGCTTTTCTTCCTTTTCTTTCCTTAAAGGGCTTCTTTTCAAATTTCTCCTTCTTCTTTTGGTAAACTGGGCACTCCATTTTCATGTGACCAGGTTTGCCACATTCATAGTAAGTTGGAGTCGATGAAACTCCTTCGCCTTTGTAATGAGTCTTCTTCGGAGGGAAGAGAGGTCTTCTTTGCGTTCCCTTTTTCCTGAGAAATTTACCAAACTTTTTAACCAACAAATTAAGATTTTCTTCACTTAACTCGATGTTCTCTGAGCCTTCTTCATTTTCTTCATCATCATTGTCGATTAATGAGGAAGTGGCTTTGAGCGCTATCCCCTTTTTCTTTTTATCGTTCTCTTCGCTTTGACTTAATCTGATTAGTTCCAGTTCGTGCTCATGAAGTTTTCCAAAGAGGGTAGCTAAAGTCATTATCGACAAATCCCTTGATTTTGATATGGCTGTGACCTTGGGTTGCCAAATCCTGCTAAGACATCTCAAAACCTTGTTAATCAAATCTTCGTTAGAAAAACTTTTGCCTAAAGATGCAAGATGATTAACTATGTGGGTGAACCTCTTTTGCATTTCCTGAATGCTTTCTCCTTGGTTCATTCTGAATAATTCATATTCACGAGTTAGAGAATTGATTCTCGATCTCTTCACTTCACTAGTACCCTCATGGGTAACTTGCAAAGTGTCCCACATTTCTTTAGCAGTTTTGTAATTTGAAATTCTAAAAAACTCATCATATCCCAAAGCAGTAGTAATAATATTTTTGGCTTTTAAATTATATTGAACTTTTCTTTTGTCTTCATCAGACCATTTATTTCGTGGTGTTTCGGTCCTTACACCATCAACCTCATGTGTGGGTATAAAAGCACCGTTTTCGACAGCATCCTATACATCTAGATCAATAGCTTCGATGAAGATTTTCATTCTTTCCTTCCAATATGCATAACAATCCCCATTGAAAAAGGGTGGTTGGTTTATGGAAGATCCTTCTAAAAACCCATTTGAAGAAGCCATATTCTCTTGAAGCTGCTAAGCTCTTTATACAAAGTTCTAGCTCTGATACCACTTGTTACCAAGTGGCTTCCAGTACTCAAGAGGAGGGGTGAATTGAGTATAAAACTTTTTCTCAAAACCTCTTTTTATCAAAAACAAATATTAAAAACTTAATAAATAGATGCACAGAAGGAACGAGAAGAAGAAAAGAAACAATAAAGGCAGCGGAAAATAAATATGCAGTAAATTAAAATTGCATAAAATAAAGAGATTAAGAAGAGAGAAGCAGGCACAGTATTTGTCCTGGTTCGACCACTAACCCACTTGTGGTCTACGTCCAGTCCTCGAAAGTCGAGATTTTTCACTAAGTATACAAGCTTCAATAGGTGCTTGCAACCGTTACATAAAAGAGCACTTTTCACACACAGGGAAACTCTACCCTTGTGCTAAAGCCTCAGCCTGCAGGGATACCTCACCCTTATACAAACCTTGAGGGATACCTCACCCTTGATACAGAATATCAGGAAGTAGATGAAGAGAAACTCTCACTCAGAGTAGGTAATACAAATTGAAGCGCTAATGGAGCTTTCACAGAAATATCTCAAAGTTTTTAATCAAAAGGAGCGTAGAAAATAATTTTCACAGATTAGAACAAACAGAAAAAAATATTCAGAGTATTGGGCAATTTTAGTCATGACCCAAGGTTCCTATTTATAGAGAAAATCAGATGAAATAGCCATTGGGTAGCATTAAAAGCAATTTAACTGAATTAAAAACCTGTTTGTTTCCATATCAGTGTTCGTAATCATCGTGTTTATTCGAATAGCTTAACAGTTTATTCGAGTAACACTATTCCTGAAACCATCGTGAAAGGCCATCTGATATGGGTTATTCGAATAACCTCTATGTTATTCGAATAACAAGTTTAAAAAAGCTGTTCAAATAGAACTGGTTAATTCGAATAACGTTTGAGTTATTCGAATAACTCACTTAAAAACACAGTTCTGAAAAACTTATTTATTCAAATAACAGGATAGTTATTCGAATAGCATCTTTAAAAAATAGAACCTCGTAAAAGAGTTTATTCGAATATACTAAGCTCTATTCGAATAAATCAATGCAAAACCGTTTTGGAAAAGGTGTTTTCAAAGACACTAAGTTTCTTTTAAAACAAGTTTTATCTTTTCTTTTGAAAACAGAGAGATATCAAAGTGAGCTCCGTACAACAGATCCTAAGTCCTAAAGCTAATCATATATAAACTTGGACTTGGTCTGTTTATCATCTTCATTTTGTCTCCACGTTTGTTATCATCAAAACAAGTCTTCAAAGGTATACGTCCAAACACAAGGTTGAGAGGACCAGTAGCACTAGCTCCAGCACTAGCTCGTCTGAGGCCAGCTCGTAAAGAGCCTAGAGTGGCAGGACCTGACCCAGCAGTAGCAGCACCTGAGCTCCAGGCTACACATATAGGTGACACAGATTGGCATGTCAGGATAGAGGCTCGACTAGCTCATTTGGAGGCCCAGAGCACACTGCTGACAGCTATGCTATCTTATACTATTCAGGCGTAGAGGTAGATGGTGAAGCATCTTGGACTGCTAATGGAGGATTATCCAGTTCCTGCCTTCCCACCCACAGCTGTTGCAGCCCCTTCCCAGGCTGGGCCTTCTAGAGCACCTACTGCAGAGGTCCCGGACAGTGATGATGAGGAGGAGGATGGTGATGGTACTGATGTTGATGGCCCAGACAGTGATGATCCACTTATTTAGCTATGGCATTTAGGGCACTTTCTTTCATTATATTTCTTTTATATATATATATATATATATATATATATATATATATATATATATATTATATATATGTTTCTTTTGTACAAAGTGAGGACACTATTTCCCTCAGGTTTGGGGGGTGTCTTTAAACTTCATGTTTTGACTTTATATGCAGTATTATGATATTTGCTTACTCTCATGTTTATATGCATATGTTTTAAGTATTATGTGTATGTTTGTTTTATACTTTTTGTAGTATATTTATGTGTAGATGATAATCATAGGAGCAATTATCTTGATAAAATTTTTGATGAAAATCCATTCAAGATACAATTATCGTTCCTTTTCACATTGTGAGTTGTAATGTTTAAAAAACTATTGTGTATGATTGTCCAATGATAGATACGGATGCAATATGACCTTCATTTTTCTGTGAATCAATATGCAATCCTTGGCGCATGTTGAAGCATTCTAGTTTCTTTTTATGCATGGTGCATTTCCCATTTGCATGTTTCTTGAAACTTTGGAAAGAATAAGAATGTTTGTCTAGAGGAAGTTTATGGATGATATATGTGGAAAATTCAATTATCCTATAAATTGTTTGTCAACTCTCTTGAGGCAAAATCCTAGGTTATGCATGATTAAGGAAATGATTAGGGCATTGTTTGGACCGTTTGAGCCTTTCAAGCTTACCTTAATATGATTATATCCATAGGTCCCTTTTTGAAGCTATATATATGTTTGGCCTTACTTGTTTTTCATAACCATTGTGTTCGTTAACCTGTTAACCATTCCAATGCATGTGAAAACATTGCATTTTCTTCCTATCATCATTGTTTGTTGAGTTCATAATATGCTATTTCTTGAAGTGAGTCTTGTGATTAGGGGTATTAATAATTCAATACAAAATGAGCCTGAAGGAACCGGATGTAGTCAAAGAAAAAATTATTACTTTGCAAAGTTTAAAAAAAATGAATGAAATGAAAATCAAAAGAAAAAGAAAGAAAGAAAAGAGAAAAAGCAAAGGCAAAGCATAAGAAAAGTAAAGTTCAAAAAGCATCAAAATGGTTTTGGCGAGTTTTCTACATTCACTATTGAATACCCTATTAATATATGTTAGAGACTCCATACTTGAAATAACATGTTTATGTTTCTCAATATTTATATTACATCTTATCCTTTTATTCTGTTACCCATTACCATTGGCCTTACATTATAAACTAATAAAGTTCCTTTTGATCCTCAATCTTGTGTGATTTACATTAGTGGGGAGAGAGTTATGCTACAATTTTGTTGATTTTGTGAATTATATTCATCTATATGTTCATAACCTCATCTGGGTAAATATGAATTGAATGGAAGAAGTTTTCTTTGCATGATTTTGGGAAAAATATCTTGTATGAAAGGAAGTTGTGAATGCTAGTATGATGAGGATTGTGTATGTGTGAAACTGATTGTAAGGTATGCATATTCTTTGAGGTTTATACAATCATTATACACTAGCTTGGGTTAGGTGAAAGTGGAATATTTATAATTGGCTGAATGTAGGTTAATAATGTTGATCTTTGTAAATGTACTTTGTTTTGCTTGAGGACTAGCAAAAATCTAGGTTTGGAGGTGTGATAACTGCACAAAGTGTAGTTATTTGTGCCCTATATTTGTGCTTTATAGGTTGCTTAGTCCTTGTTTGTATGCATAAATGGAAGATTTTAGCATCATATTCTTCTGATTTCATTTTGATGACTTCTATTGTGATTTTGAGCAAATACTTCCAAAACTATGGTAAATTGAGTACATTTGCATGAGCTATTATAGTGATACTTTCTCTGTTATAGGTAGGTCTCAAATAAAGCTTGAAAATGAAGAACTTGGAGTAGCTTTGGACCAAGAAGCCCAAGAGGAAGCCAAAATTGAATATCAGCACTCAGCGCCGCGACGTGGGCATGTTAATGTCGCGGTGTTGAGCATCCCTTGTTCCAGTACATGAGACCCGAGGCCAAAGCGTTGCAACGTTGAGAGTGGCTGCCTCAGGCGACTGTGACCTAATTGTACGCACGTCGCGATGTGATATGTTGGACGTCGCAGCATGACTCTATTTTATTCAGCCTATAAATACTATTGTATCCATTTTATACGAGACTTATCACCCTTTTTGGAGAGTAGCTGGTAGGTTTAGGAATTTTAGACCTAGAAGAGGCAAAGGAGGCTAAGGTTAGAAGTCATCCTTCACATGGAGGATGAATCAAGCTTAGAAGATGAAATCTAATAAGCTTCCTGCCTTTCCTTTCTTCTTTCTCCCTTTATTACTTCATCAACATGATTTTTATGTCTATATTTTCATGTTTCATGGCTTGCTAAGCTCTATGTAAGGTTTTCTTTGTATTTTCCTATGAATATTGATGATTTTGTAAACTTTTAAGTATATATTGATGTTTAGTTATGTTCAATCATATGGTTCTTAATGCTTTTAAGGGTTTGATCACTTTTGATTGATTTGATGAAATCTGATGTACCTAGACATAGGAATTTAGATTTAGATCTAATGTATGGTTGATGCATGTTCGATGAGTTCAATTGGCTTGGATAAGTTAATTCCCTAACTGGATAGAAATATAACTTTTAGCTATGCATAGTGTGTAATTGAGAATAGATCGTTCAAAAGTGGAGTTTGCATTAGTTCTCTCGGAAACATAGTGAATTAGGTAAATGAAACTATGATTAATTGACTTAGACATAGGCTTTTAACTAAATCAAATTCTCAATCTAACTTAACATTTCATTGATGTTGCTTGTAAGGATTGCATGTTATGAGTTGAAGTAGGAGATGAAAAAGAATTCCTTATTTCTCTATTTATCTATTTATCTTAGATTTATTGTTTTTCAGTCTTTATATTTCTTTAAACACTCTTTTATAAATTTGATGTTCTTGGATAGGATTAATTAGACTATTGGTTAATATTTGGCTTTTATAAAGAAGTACATATTCCTTGTGGGAACGATATCCGACTCCTAGCTATAATACAAGTGTGATACGTGCACTTGCGGTAAGCAAAAGAGCGAACAGTGTTACAACAAAGTGCCTAAATATGCTCAGAAAGTCATAAAACTACACAGACATGTTAAGTAAGTATTAGGCTACCTTTGTAACTATATACAAGCCTAACATGTTTTCCAGCGTGTTACATATTTCAACGTCGGACCTTCTTGTGGAGGAGCTATTTGGAAGATTGGAGATAGTTCTATTAATGTGAAGGATTTTGGAGATTCATATGTTTTAGGTACTGAGTAATTAATCATGCATGAAAAAAGAACTTGGAGTGCTCGTATGGAACAATCGAGTGATAAGATGCCACCCTACTCCATTAGTTAAAATTGAAATACATGTTGGATGTGTGAATTAAGTTTTAAAGTTTAAATGAAAATTATGAAATATTAATACACTATGAAACCTCTAGCATTTCAACACTAGGGATAGCAATTCAGCTTAAGCAATCCTATCCCAATTTGTACCCTAACCCGAATGGACTAGGTAATTCAACGGTTATATAGTGAAATTATCTTTAGGCCAATAAGTCCCTCTTCGGACGATCTTATGGGCATAACACCCTTATTTGCTTAGTGTATTTTGAGAAATTTATCTATTTATTTTGGTGTTACATTTGTTGTGTTTAGAAAATTTTATATTCAAAATGATACCGACAGAATATTTAACTACAAAATTGTGTTTTTTCTTTTTCATTTTTTGTAAAATTAAACAAAAACAAAAATTTACTACATATTTTGTCCTGATTTTGTAAGAAAAATAACTAAGCTCACCCCAATCTAATTACCCCCACCTTATTATTTATTATTTTGACATGTTTCCCACTTTTAAAGTTAGGAAGTTGTTTTAAAAGAATAAAAGACTTCAAACTTCCAAATATAGGATTTTTGAAATTATAAAGTATTTTTTAAGGTTACGCAGCCAAAAATTGGATCTAGTGGTAAAAAATTTGGCACCAACCCCTAAAGTTGCCCTTCTATCCTAAAATATGACTGTACAATCCCTACTTCAACCCTCACCAAAAAAATCTTTGCTTTTAAATTTCTCACTTAGAAAGTAACAAGACTTGGAGAAGTCTATTGCCATGTCGGACCTTCTTAAGGAGGAGTTGTTTGGAAGATTGGAGATAGTTCTATTAATGTGAAAGATTTTGGAGATTCATATGTTCCAGGTTTACCATGTAATTAATCATGTATGAGCTAAGAACTTGGAGCGCTTATATGGAATAATCGAGCATTGGAACACCACCCTACTCCATTAGTTAAAATTGAAATACATGTTGGATATGTTAATTAAGTTTTAAAGTTTAAAAGAAAAATATGTAATATTAACACACTATGAAACCTCATGCATTTCAACGTTACGGATAGTGATTCCCCGTCCTGTCCCAATCTTTACCCTAACCCGAACGAATCGTGTAATTCAATGGTTGACTGGGTTTCGAGGCGGGTTCAGGTAAAATCCAAATATACTACCTTTGGGTATAGGGTGGGGACAGGTATAAGGTGACTTGCTTCGTTACTCTCCTCGAACTACATTTCATTCCAACAAATAGTCCACTAATGCATCAAATAACACATCACTTGTAAGTGGGCATTGTTATGGCCTCAATTTTTGGAATTCCCCTTCCCTTTTTTGCTTATGAAGTTTTTTGTTGATGTTACAGGTGTTCTTATGCATTGCAAATCATATTAATTGTTTGGTTTTTTTTCTTTTTGAGATTTGACCCACCTTTATAACAAAAAATAAAAATTGACTAGCAGTATATAAAGTGTGATTCGGGGTGGGGTGGGGCAGGGACAAGACAGATAAATCCTCATAGGTTTGGGTAATGGGGCAAAAAAGTAGACCCCACCAAATAATGAGATGGGGAGCGGGGCAACAAATGAGTGAATGGGATGGGGAAAGGTAGTGAAAAACCCACCTCGATCCGCCCATTGCATCTCTATCCAATGCTTGAGATTTTCATTGTCTTTCCTATAATTTTTTCTTCCCAAGAGGAAAAGGGTAATCTAATGCTTTAAGGGACTGGTATATTGGTGAATGAGAAGATTGTCTTTCTTGGGATTTTAATAGAAGCAAAATTTATTTTGTTGACATTTGAATCCTGTTTACTAGCCAAATGATAGGTCAAAGGATGTTAATGATAAATGATCTTGTTTTCTATCCAACACTTGAGCTTTTCATAGTCTTTCCCTAAATTGTGGACAAAAAACAAGATCATCTATCATTAACATCCTCTAACCTATCATGTGGAAACAAGATTCAAATGTTAACAAAATAAGTTCCCATTCTATTAAAATCCTAAGAAAGACAAACTTCTCCTTCACCAATTTTGATCACTTATAGGATTAGATTACCAAGTTCTTAAGGGGAAAAAAACTGATGGGAAAGACTATGAAAAGCTCGAGCATTGGAACACTTGAGCTTTCATAGCATATTCATACTTCATATGTTTTTTAAAAAAAAAACTTTAAAACTTAATTCACATATTCAACATGTATTTCAATTTTAACTAATAGAGTGGTGTGACATTTCAATGCTCAGTTGTTTCATAACAACACCCCATAATTTAAGTCAGAGGTTGTTAATGGTAAATGGTATTAGTCTAGTGGAGAATGCTTTTAAAGCTTCTTCCTTTTAATGCCTCATTAGGTTGAAGTCGGTAGAGAATGCTTTTAAAGCTTGTACCTTTTAATGCCTTATTAGGTTGAAGTCTTTACTTTAAAATTTTGGAGTACGTACAATTTTTATCCACAAGGGATAACCTGAGTAAGAGATATGTTTAGGCTAGTAGAGGAAGTGTGGTAGGTTTTTGTTTCTCTTCTTTATTTCTTAGATCTATTCACATTACTTCTAAAACGTGGATTGGCTAGTGAAGTTAATTTATTTATTATATAATATATTTTTAAAATAAATTTATTATAGTATATAATTTATAAAATTGAAATATCAATAAAGATTGGGTGTAATAGTACTGCACTCCTAGATAGAGGACTGAAGTTCAAGCTTTGGAGAAAATAATTATTGGGAGGACCTTCTAGTTGCGATAGTACTTGAGAGTTAGTCTTACAACAATTCTTATAAGAATATTTAATAAAAAAAATATAAAATTTGAAATAAGTAATGAAAATGCTTCATAACAGTAATTAATGAGAAGTCTCTACATATCCTTCAGTCATGATGAGTATTTTTTAATTTACAATCATGGTTTCAAATCGCGTTCAGTTTTGCCTATAGCGGCCGCAACAAAATGGTCGTGATGAATACCATTTCCGCTTCATCCACGACACGGGGGATGCTAGAAATCACAGACAACAGCCACGACGTAACGGTGTTTCATCCGCAACATAATGTCATTCAAATTCCTTTCACTTTTTATCAGTATAAAAGGCCAAAAATCACAAATCAACATACACTAAATCAACTTTAATAACCTAATCTCTTGAGAAACCCATCTTGTTGCTCTTTTCAAGTTCTTGCCATCGCATCTCTAGGGCATCCTCTGCTGCTTTCATCCCAGTTTCGTGCTTTCCAGATTAGGTTGGTCCTGATCTATGTTGGAGGAGTGGAAGCATGGAGTTGTTGTGTTCTTCGTTGATTTGCAGTTGTAGTAGCTTAGCCCTATGGTAAGCAACCTAATCCATGACTGATTTGTGTGTGGATGTTACTATGGGTGGGTGGGTGTTACTGTGGGTGTGATATGGTGAAGGCGGTGGCTTGTGGTTGTTGTTTTTGTTGTGTGTGTCATGGAGCTGCTATGCCATGGAAAGTGGTGTCATGGAGTGGGTCTGCTGCATGTGAGTGTCGTGTGGCCATGGCATGTGGCGTGGGTCAGTGGGTGAGCTCAAAACAGAAGAGTGAGGGAACAGGAAAGGGGAAATTTAACGTGAAGGAGTGAGAAACAAAGGAATGAGGTGAGAAACCGAGTGAAGGAAATGGGAAATTTGGAGGGAATGGGAAAAATGTGAGGGAATGGGGAAATTAGAGGGAATGGGAAAAAATTGGCTAGGGAGAAGGAAATTTGGGAAGGGTGAAAAGGAAAAATTAAGTGGGTTGAATGGAGAAAATGAATTATATAAGTGAAAGAGTGAAATTGTGGGAAGAAAATTAAAGATTCAAAATAGGAAATTGAGGGTGAGAGAAAAATTTTGTGTTATAAATTTTTAGAGAAACTTAGAAAATTCTAAGAATTAAATTAAAATTTACTTTCAATTAACTTGTTAGTTAACAAATTTTAGGAATTAGCTTAAAGTATATGTTATAATAGTTAAGTTTTAATTATATAATTTATCATTAATTTCTTTTCAAAAAAAATTGCAAACACATATCTGTTTATATATAGGTTGGTTAAACAATGTCACCAAGAGAAGAATTTCTAATAGGTAAAGCAAAAGGTGCTTCAAGTGAAGATATTGGTTGGCATTTTAGAAGACTTGTACTTGGTAAAACTAGAAATAATGTGGAATACAAATTCTGTGGCAGAGTGTTAACGAGTGGAATTACTCGGTTGAAAGAACATCTTGCATACATGCAAGGAGAAGTCAAGGGTTGTGCTAGGGTCTCAACTTTTGTCAGAGAAAATATGATGAAGCTTTTGTTGGGTAATAAAGCAAAGAAAATAGACTTTAGAAAGGGAAAAGAAGAACTTGTGGCACATTTAAGAGGAGATGATGATGATGATATTGAAGGTTTTCTTGATGAAGACAGGGCTATAAGGCAAGCTACTGAAGAAAGCAATGTATCATAGAGACAATGGGAAGACAAGCAAATATTTAGACAACAAACTAGAAGATTGGATTCTATATATGAAGGTGGAGGCAGCTCTCATTCCGGTGGCAGTAGTGGAGCTTCTTGTCAACATTAACCAAGTGATTTTGAATGTAGATTGTGGTCAGTGGATGTTGATTTGGCTAGAAGTAAAAGTATGAAACAAACCAAAATTAATACAAATATAATGAAAACACTAATAAATAAGTTAGCAAAAGTGGTCTCTATATTGATAATATATGAGCGTCTTCCTATGAACTTATGCAATTCTCCATGGCTACACATTTCACTCACTGAAGCTGCAAAGTTGGAACTAAGAATTAAATTCCCTACTTCTTATGAGGTTTCAGAGGTTTACTTGGAAAATGAATATCAGTCTTTGAGACGGTATATAGATGATGAACTTAAAATAACATGGAAGGAAAGGGGGGTGACAATAATGTGTGATAGCTAAACAAATAGCATAAATCACATGCACATTATGAGTTTCCTAGTGTATTGCAGCAATGGAATAGTGTTCTTAAAATCTATTGATGCTTCTAATGTTCCCAGTAGAAACACTGATTGTTACTTTAAACTTCTTGATAAAGTTGTGGAAGAATTCAGAGAAAATAATGTTGTTCAAGTGGTCACCGATAATGAGAAGGCACTAAAAGCTGCTGGTTTAAAATTGATGGAGAAAAGACCATATCTTTATTGATCTGCATGTGTAGCTCATTGCTTGGATTTATGCTTAGAAGATATTGGGAAAAAATCTAATGTCGAAAAAATACTAGATGATGTAAAGAAAGTGACTTTGTTTATCTACAACCACATTTGGACAATAAATCTTATGAACCAGTATACAGGTGGCAAGGAAATTATTCATCCAGCAATCACTCATTTCGCAACACAGTTTTTGCAGGTTGAATCAATTGTGAAGCAAAAACATACTTTGAGGAATATGTTTGAGTATGAGGAATTCAGATAATCTAAGTGGGGAAAGGAGAAATTATTAGGACCTGCATATGAAGCTAAAAAAATTATTTTGAGCAAAGACTTTTGGAGTAAGACCAGTGATATTATAAAGGTATTTGAGCCAATTGTCAAGGTTTTGAGATTGGTGGATGGTGATGACAAACCAACAATGGGTTTTGTTTATGAAGCAATTGACAGAGCAAAGCAATCCATTCAAACAGATTGTCGTTACTACTCTCAATATAATGAGATCATTGATAAAAAATGGTTCTTCGTGCATTCTGACTTATATGCTGTAGGTATATCAATATATTTAATTTAAATATTTTTTCAAAGGCTTATATTTGATTTTGAAATGCTAATTATTATTATTTTATTCATAAGGTTATTTTCTCAATCCTCAATTTCAGTTTGGAGTTGAACATAGAAGAGATGTAGCAAAGGAAACCTTGGATGAAACTACAAAAGTAATAAGCAAATTGAAGGAAAACATTGATCATCAAATCAAAGCTATCAATCAGGTGAATCAATTTGCTTTTAAGATTTTGGAATATATCATAATTTGTCATCTAAGAACCAAACTATGATATATTAATGTTTAGAAACATATAGTTTTTGAAGACTTATATGGATCATTGCTGCTTATAGTTGTTACTTTTTTTAGATAAGAAAGAGACATTTGGTACAACACAAGCTCAAAGAGCTTAGTCACAAATGAATCCTGGTAAGATTTTATAGTTTTTGGTGTTTGATGTGTAAGTGCAAGATGTTTTCTAACTTTTATTTTTTATTAATATACATAATAATGGACAATCATTTATTTAATCAACTAAATGGTGGATGATATATGGATCTTGTGCTCCTAAACTTCAATGCATAGCTATAAGAGTTCTCAACTAAACAACTTCAGCTTCTAATTGTGAGAGAAATTGGAATAACTATATTCATACAAAGACGAGAAATAGATTGAAGTACCAGAAATTACAAAAACTTGTCTTTACATTTTACAACATGAAGCTGAGAAAGAGAGACTCTATGAGGAGAAGTCAAGAAGAGATTGATGCGGGCTTCAATCCTATTAATCTTGATTATATATTTCAGGAAGAAGATCCTTTATCTCCATGGCTTGAGGAGAGAGAGGGACCATTATTAGATGGAATCCAAAACTCAAAATGGCTCCCTATTGATTCTGATGATGATGGTGAAGGAATAGCTGGTGGGTATGATTCAAATTCAAGTGAAACACCTAGTCAAGGTCATGATAGTGGATTAAGTCCACCAAGTAATAACACTAGTAGTGGTGGTAATACAAAACAAAGTCAAGGAGGAGGTGAAAGGTCGTATCATTCTTTTCAAGACGAGCCATACTTTAGATGTGATCAAAATCTCATGATTGACATGACAAATTATAGGATAGATGTAGATTCTTCTGATGATGTAATCAGTGGTAGTAGTAGAAGTGGATCCCAACCTAGGAAAAACAGAAGGTGTGAAAATGCTATGTTGGATGATTCTTTGTAACATCCTCTCTAACACAATAGACTTAATCAAGGTTATAGAAGCTCGATAATACCAGTATAGGTTGCCTGTTAATTTTGGTAACTATTCGGGTTAGTTTGAGCATAAATCTATAACACCAAATGTGAGAAATAGCTCCTATAAACTTGGACTTTTGTGAAAATGGCTAAGAAAATAGAAATAAATGTGGAGGATTTATTTCTCAACTATGAATAATTAAGATGGATATCTGAAAGCTTCTTAATTCAATTTCATAGATTTAATTTAACCCAAGAAAGAATAATGAAGCTTAGAGACTGATTACACAATATAAGGAAAATGGTGGAATGATAATATAGAGAATAGAATGAAATCCTAGAATTTTATACGATACCTATGAAGGTTAGAAAATTCATTTATGGAAGCTTAAAGTGTTCTTAGAAAATATAGAGTTTCTAGCTGAATTTCATGTTTTAAAAATGCTCGTTACCTTCTCCACTATTTCATTCTACTAAACTTACCTAATATGTTGACTTTGGTGAGTGGTTGCTTTTCTCATTCTCTCTACTCTCACGTTTCCCATTGCTCACTTTCTCTGCTCTCTCGTTCCTACGTCTTAGCAGAAGGGAGAAAAAGAAATAGGAGTAAGGGGAAACAAAGAAGAAAGGAGAGACCAGAATAAGAAGAAGAAGAAGAAGAAGAAAGACAAGAAAGGGAAGAAGAAGGTATCTACAAGCTAGGTAGGGTTTTTCTTCACTTTGTTCATCTTTCCCTACTTTTTGAGAATAACGAATTAATGACTTTGTTGAGATTTTGAGTTAATGAATAAAGATGATGCTCTTATGTTTTGATTATGAGTTAAAGATTCAAACTTTGATCTTGATTCTTGAGGAACTTTGAGATTTGAAAAATAGGTATGAAACCCATATTTGGTTTATTGTTTTGAAAGTGTTTTGGATGCTTGAATAGGATGATTTTCATGTTGTTGTTGATGTTTATTAATTTGGATTAGGTTAGAATGGTTTAAAAGCTCTATTTTCTATACAATTCCATGTGGTAATCGATTTCCATGAGCTAGTAATTGATTATCAAGCTTTTAGGGTTACGAAATGAGTTTCTGGATAGTTAGTAATCGTTTACCAAGGCCTGGTAATCGATTACCAAGCTTCTGGATAAGTGGTAATCAATTATCACATCTTGGTAATCGATTACCAGGGTTCTGCCAAGCTGGTAATCGATTACCAAGGCCTGATAATCGATTACCAAGCCTCTATTTTGAGGTTTTTCATCCTAAAATGATGAAAATAGAGTTCTTTACCCCATGTAACCTAAATAAAAACCTTAAACCTTAAAGTGGAAGATTATGATTCATTTAAATGTGATATGATTATGTATCCAAATTTGAGAAATGATTTTATGATGTTATTGAATCAAATGAGTTTGAATGATGAATTTGAATACCTATGATGAGAAAAACTTTTATATGCATATTATTGCATGTATGATGAGATATTGATGCATTATGCTATAAAATGAGATGATATGATGAAATATCTTAATATATGCATGATGAAATTGATGGTTGAAATGATCAACCTAGAAAAATGTTTGATTTTCAAGAGTAACCCATTATCTAGGATATCCTTGGACCTAGGGTGAGACTTGGATAATGATGATTGAGGATGGGCATTCCCTTACCACCTAAGTAATTGAGGCTAATGATGGACATTCTCTCCCTCTTTACCTGAGTTCTCCTTAGATGAAATGTAGTTAAGGATGGACATTCTCTCTCTACTTGAGGTATTCCTAAATTAAAAATAGTGTGAGGAAGGATGATACCCTCCATATCAAAAGTAGTTGAGGATGGACATTCCCTCTCTACTCACGACTATAAAGAGGATGGACATCCCTTCATTTGTTGTGGCTGATTGGGTTATTTAAAGTAGTTCTGTGTAACAAGAAAAACTATTATAAATAGGTTAAAGTGCACTAACCTGAAAGAAGACTACTGACAGGTGAACAGTATTATGAGGATGGACACTCCCTCCATACCATTTTGAAAAAATACAAATGATGAATATTGATGATTGACAAATGATGATTATTGATGGATGACCATTATGAGATAGCATATTGCATAAGTCTATCATAGATTAGATTCGTGATATGATATTGAGATTATGATGAGATTTGATGATTTCTTTGATTATATAAATGATTTTGTTAAATGTATAAAATGAACCTCTATTTCTAGAATAAAAAGGACTTGATTTAGCTTTGTCCACCTTTCTACTGATTATATTTTAATGATTTGAAATGATTTTTTCCCGAAACAGTTGGAATGCTTATGATGACACATTTTTCATAACTGTTACTGAGAATTGTGAGATTTTCACCCCATTTACCTGATTTCCATAATGATTCCAAGACGACCTCCTGCTGATCATAAAGGAGAAGAAGGACTTGACCTTAAAAAAGATTTGCTTCTTTTTGTTTTGATAATTGTACATGGTTGTATACCATTTTTGTGCCTTAGTGACATATGATATATTTTATGTATTTTGATGTACAGTTTATAAAGAACATAGTTCTACAGATATGTATTATGTACTTCAGCTTCAAGCTCATAATTTGTATATTATATATGTACTTCTTCCAAAAATTTGATATTGATCTAAGTGGCATACTCTAATATGATTGCTAATGCATAATTCTAGATATATCATTAATTTAAGTATTAGGACGTTACATTCTTCCTCATCTAGTGTATCACAATCCTTTGGTGATTTTGGTATTGGTGCATCATCTGAAGGCAGCCAAGGCAACTATCCATCATATTAGCAGCATCCTTCTTACATGTCTCATGTGTACTATCCACCTTTGCCAGCCCCACCATATTATCAACCTTCCATGAATTACCAAGAGCCTTATCAGCATCCATCATCAAATGTTTCCTATGATCAACAACAACAAATGGAACCACCAACAAATTCAGAATTTCTTGATTATGTCTTTGGTGGAGCAAGATATAATGATAACCAAAGTGAAAATGGAGGTTATGATCTAGCACGTCATTCTACCATGTGGTGAAGCAATCACTCATGCATGAACTTTGTTTAATATATTAGTAGCTAATGATTTGTTTATGTTGAAGTTGAGATAATCACTCATGTATGAACTTTGTTAAATATATGAGTAGCTATTGATTTATTTATATTGAAGTAATCACTTATGTATGAACTTTGTTGAACATATGAATAGCTACTAATTTATTTATATTTTAATATTGATCAATTAATTTATTATTTTTTGATATCTCTTATTAATGAAAAAAATTATAAATTATTAGTTATGATACATTGTACAATAAAATAGATAATTTAATTTAATTTGTGTCAAGTTATGAAAAATTCACGCTACAGCAACTACAATTCGCATCGCAGCACTTACAACCCTCGCAATTGCAAAAACCACAACGCGACTGCGACCACGACCTTGACCGTAATTTAAAAACTTGTTTACAATTAATGAATTTTAACACTTGTCCCTATGAAGGCATATGTTGCGCACTTGGTTCCGTCTTTTAATTTGGCAAAGGTGGTACCAAAGAGGGTCATTTTAGCATTTTACGTTGTTTACATGATTTCATCGCCAGGTGCGGATGGTTCAAGCCACATAGAGGCCTTGGTGGAAAATTCTTATATCCTCCCAAGGAAGATCTTCCTCCTAAAAGTTTTCTACCATTTATTTGTTGATAGGACTTTTAAGGTTGGTAGGATCCACCAATATTTGACGGTGTTAATCATTTTTTGGAGGAAGAATCAGGAGGATAAAAGAACTTCTACTTTTGGGGTCAGCTGGCTGAGTTAGAGATGACAAATGGAGGACTCTAAGTGGTCCAACTAATAAAGCTGGAAGGGTTTCACATAAATAAGGAGATATGTAAAGGTATCAGTGAGAGAGAAGGAAAGTAACAGAGAGCATTTGAGTGAGTGAAACTGAGTGAGAAATTGTGAGATTCTCGTTGTGATTAACTCTAGGAATTACAATATATATACATGATGCTAACCACTAATTAGATCAGCTAATTACATCAACTAATCATAACTGAATTCCTAATTGAGTTTCATGTCAGCAAATTACTTTCACATCAGACAGTTAGTTATAACTAGTTTTCCTTTACAAGATTCTTACATATTCTGATAGTATTACATTACTCTACTAAAAATATTATACAACTCTATTAAGAATATAATATATGCAATTATATAACTATACACACCGTTGAATCAAAAATAAAATATTATGAAATTAAATTTAAACAATTATAAAACTATCCATAGTATTACTCCACGACACAAGTATCTTACATTTTTTCCTAATAAGTGCATTAGCTCCTACTTTATTAGTGTAGTTTCGATCCAATAATTTGGCTCGACACAAAGTTAGTTGGGTCGGTGTCAAGCCACATTTCATGGTGGTTTAACTCGACCCAATATCATATAATATTTTAAGATTTATAATCTTTTAGAAAATTATGTATAAATTATAAGATTTTTTCACTTAAATTAATGTCTTATAATATTTTTATATTAATACAATTTTTTTTGGAAATATATATTATAATACATATTCTAATTTTAATTTTTTACTTTTAAGATTTTATGACTTGACTATAAGTATTGGCTAAATTTGTACATTTTATCTAAATCTCGAGTCAACCTAGTCTCAATTTAATCATTAATCGAGGCATAACTAGGTTAGGATTGGGTCCAAAAAATTAATCTATCATAATATCATATCAATATCAAGTCAAGTTAGATACGAGCCAAACCCAGAGCAACCCTAGTTGCATTGTAGCTCCTCACCATTTAAATTTAGGTTAACTTTGACCGTGGCATTGACAAAATGATATTCTTGTGCTTACGCACTTAACAATATACACGATGTTGCATGCAAAAATAATGTGTGCCATTTAAGATTTATGTAACTATAGGTTAGTAGAGGCAGCACCTGAACTCCACATTTTTTAGCAACTGCATGTCTTTCTTCATATGTATAGAAGCAACCTCCAACTTTGGTTCTAGTTTATAACAAACTCTAAATTATTATATAGCAATTGAAAATTGTCTCCTTATTTTGAATGTGAGTGACATTTTAAATCCCAAATTTTCGTGTTGCTTGATTACGTGGGTTTTGTAGTCTAGTCTTGGTTTTGTTCTTTTGGTGTTTATCCTTATGTTGGCATTTTTCACTAAATGTGCGCATTTATACTCTGAGTTATTTTAGAGGAATTGATTTTTTAAAGTACAAATGGTGAAAAATAGTCGAAGTTTAACGAAACTTCAAAACTCAATGGGATCCTTGATTTAGTTGTTAAAGTCAACATGTGTTGATTTAAGTGCAAGGGAATCGGGTCCCTTAAGCATGTAATTCTGGATTCAATCTTAAGATTCATATGTATAGAAATAACAACGTTAAGGGAGCCTCTGCTTAGGCGTCTAACCGTACCCTAAGAGATTATTTTCTCACCTATCAAGTGGGGGATACTCTAGAAAATAAAAAAAAAACTTATTTAATAATGATTTGTTTGTGATCAAAGAGATGTATGAATTTTGATATCTCGTAAGGTTTGATCACAACCACACTTCAGGTTTGGTATGGTTTAAAGGCAAAATAATCTTTTCATAAATATGAGAAATCTTAATTTAGCGTTATTAATATTGTTTATTGTAACACCTGTGAAAACTATTAGACTTGTATATGATTATAGAGGTAGCCTATTATTAGTTTGGCAAGTTTGTTAAGTTTTGTGATCGTCTGAGTATGTTTAGTCACTTTGTTGTAGCTCTTTGTGCGGAATATAGCTGTTTTTTACTCAGGATTTGACTTAAACTGCTTAGTTAATAGAAATAAGTATGAAGAACTTATTTCTAGGTCATAAATGCGTGGAAGTAGATTTAAAGTTTGAGGTTAATCGAAGTTAGTTTGACATTTTTAAGCATATTGGTTGTGTGTTTTCGTGCCGAATTGACCCCCACCTGATATGGAAATATCAGTTTTTGGTGAAATAGAATTTTTAATGAATCTTAGGATTTATTTTAAATATGTTAGAAGTTAGGAAGCTATATTTGGTGAAATCTAAGTATTCATAGCAAATCGGGTTATATCATTTGATCACTTAAGTGACCAAAGTCACTCACGGTAGCCTTGTTATTTAAAGGCATGAGATGAGATATTTCATCTCATTTTCACTCTCTTCTCTCACGGCTGTAGCTACCAAGGAAGAGCCAAAGGAAAGCTAAGCAAAGAAGGAGGAAGAGGAGGAAAGGAAAAGGAAGGGGAAAGTTAAGGCTTCATCATCCTCACCATCTTTGATCCAAGAGATAAGGGTTTGTGCTTCTTTCATCCTCTTTTCTCCACTTTTACCATTTATGCATTTGTGAGGCAAAATAGGTTAAATTGGTTTCTAGAGATGTTTGAAGTTTTTTCTTACTTGATTAAGTTTCCTTGGTTGTTTAGGACTTATTCATATAATAGGTTTATGTTAGAAATGTAATACCTTTAGTAACATGGTAGACTTGTATATGGTTACAAAAGGTAGCATATTACTTGCTTAACATGCCTGTGAAGTTTTGTGACAAACTGAATTCATTTAGGCACTTAGTTGCAACACAGAAGTTGAAAAGTAACTTAAAATGACTCAGATAATAGCATAAGTTGCTAAGTGAAGGGAAATAAACACAGATGGGGATCTAGATGGGATCATTAGTATATGTTTCCTAACATGTGTTAAGCCACAAATGGGGATAGTTTATAAAGAAAATTATCACCTAGTAAGTAAAGAGAAAGTATAAGGCCTTTAAGCAATCTAAAGTGAAGGATTGCCCTAGGTAAGAACATAGCACCTTAGGCAACTTAGTGTTGCATTAGATATCACTTAAGATGTGATGAGATGGTGCAATGGAGATAGGTATACTAAGATGGATTGTAGGGTTCACTCTAGTAAGAATAAGGAAGGTATGAGCCTTAGGATATCCAAGAGTAGTGGATTACCTTTGGATGGTACCTAGAACCATAAGCAACAAAGAGTTGTAAGTAAGAACCATTCTTGAGTTAGATGCACTAGAGCGAAGATAAGGTTGTGTATTTAGTTCCAAAGAGGGGATGTTATGTACTAAATCTCTAGTTAACGGGACTTTGTGCATTGTAAAATATGCAATAGGATGAATGTTGACTTGTAAGCTTGTTTTATTCATTAGGTATGCAAAGTTATAGTGAAATGCTCATTTATTTCTTTAAGCAAGGTTGAATGAGGCATTAGTTAAGATAGACTCCTTCACTAGGATGAGTTAAGTCTACAGGAACGTTAAGGTGGTGTTTATGTAAGAGGTAAACATAACACTACGCTTTTCACACACTAGTTAGTTAATCTAGTTTGTGAAAGCTAAGAATCTAAGTGCAACCAAAAGTAAGGGTTTGCTATAGATAAGTGTCTATCACCTATGGTAACTTTTGTTACTTAGCTTCACCATATATGTGATGATGAAGGGTGTTAAATATAAGTAAATTAGGATAAGTTGGCATTGTCTACCTTTTAATGTGACTTATATGACGTGAGGTCATTTAGCCAAGAAGGAAGGGAGTCAAGAAGTTTCTAAGGGGACAAGTATTCCTAACTAAGTGCTAGGGTTGCATGTAGTATGGAATTCAAATTTTTTCTATCTACAAGGAGGTAAACATGAGAAGTCAGAATTTCTTAGTAAAACATACCTAGATCTTAGATGACCTAAGTATGTAAGAATGATGTAAGTATGTGTTCGCTCTTTTTCTTACCACAAGTGCATGAGTCGTGCTTGCAATATAGCCTAGAGTTAGATATCATTCCCACAGAGAAAATACTATTTCTTATAAAACCAAACATTAACCAATAGTCTAGTTTATCCTATCCAAGAATATCAAATTTATAAAAGTTATTTAAAAGAAATATAAAGACTGAAAAATAATAAATCTAAGATAAATAAATAAATAGATAGATAGATAGAGAATACTTTTTCACCTCCTACTTCAATTAATAGCATGCAATCCTTATGAATAACATAAATGAAATGATTAGGTTAGCTTGAGAATCTGATTTAGTTAAAAGCCTATGTCTAGGTCAATCAACCATAGTTTCATTTACCTAACTCCTTAGTTAGAACCAAAATCCACTCATGAACGATCTATTCTCAATCACATACTATACATGGCTATGAGGTATATTTCTATCCAATTAGCGAATCAATTTATCTAAGCCAGTTGAATGAAATCGAATATGTATCAATCATACATGCGATCTTAAATCCAAATCCCTATATCTAGGCTCATCAGATTTTATCAAATCACTTAAAAGTTGATCAAACAATCAAGAGCATTAAGAACAATATGATTGAACAAAACCAAATCATGTATATAAACTCAAAGTATTACATAATTAGTCAATATCCATAGGAGAATCAAAACAAAACTCTATACATAGCTTAGCTAGCCATGAAACATGAAATACAAACATATATATCATGTTCATGAAGCAATAAAGATAGAAAAAAGAAAGAAAAAGAAGGAAGCTCATTAGATTTCATCTTCTAAGCTTGAATCACCCTCCATGTAGAGGATGGCTTCCAACCTTGACTTCTCTAACTTTCTCTAGGTCTCAAAACCCTAAAACTAACAACTGCTCTCCAAAAATGATAAAAAATCCCATATAAAACTAATACAACAGTATTTATAGGCTGTAAAAATAGAGTCACACCGCAGCATTAAACACATCACGTCGCGACCCGCGTTCAATTAGGTCACAGATGTCGTGGCGTCTAGTTCTTAGCACTGCAGTACTTTAGCCTCTGGTTCATGTACTGAAGCAGGGGAAGCACAACGTCGCAGCATTGAACATGCCTGCGTTGCGGTATTTAATGTTGGTCTTCAATTTTGGCTTTCTCTTGAGCTTCCTGATCAAAAGCTTGTCCAAAGTCTTCATTTTTATACTTGCTTGGAGCCTTGCATATAATAGAGAAATTATCACATTAAAAGCAATTGCAAATGCACTCAATTTATTAAAGTTTTGGAAGTATTTGCTCAAAATCATAATGGAAGTCATTAAAATGAAATCAGATGAATATGATGCTAAAATCTTCCACTCATGCATACAAACAAGGACTAAGTAACTAATATAGCACAAATATAGGGCATAAATAACTATATTTTGTGGAGTTATCACACCCCAAACCTAGATTTTTGCTAGTCCTCGAACAAAACAAAGTACACTTACAAAAGATCAACATTAATAACCTGCATTCAGCCACATTCAACATTCCTCTTTCACTTAAACCAACTAGTGTGTGATGATTGCATAAAACCTCAAAGAGTGCATATGCCTCACAATCAGTTTCACACATACAATCCTCATCGTGCTAACATTCATAACTTTCTTTTATACAAGATATTTTTTTCATAATCATGTAAACAAAACTTCTTCCATTCTCTTAATATTCACCCAAATGAGGTTATGAGCATACACATGAATATAATTCATATAATCCACAAGATTATAATACAACTCTTTCTTCACTAATGTAAATCACACAAAATTGAGGATCAAAAGAGACTTTATTAGCTTATAATGTAAGGCCAAGGGTACTGCGTAAAAAAATAAAATGATAGGATTTAACACAAACATTGAGAAACATAAACATGTTATTCTAAGTCTTGAGCCTCTAACTGATATTAGCAGGATATTCAACAGTGAAAATAGAAAACTGGCCAAAACTATTTTGATGCTTTTCGTACTTTTCTTTTCTTATGCTTTGCTTTTCTTTTTCTCTTTTCTTTCTTTCTTTTCTTTTTTTTTTTCTTTTTTTTTTCAAAGCAATGCTATTTTCATTTTGCAAAACATTGTTTCTTTTTTTTGACTGCATCTGGTTCCTTCAGGCTCATTTTATATTGAATCATTAATACCCCTAATCACAAGACTCATTTCAAGAAATAACATATTATGTGCTCAACAAACAATGATGGTAGGAAGAAGATGCAATGCTTTCACATGCATTAGAATGGTTAACAAGTTAATGAACACAATGGTTATGAAAAATATATAAAGCCAAACATATATAAAGCTTCAAAAGGGGACCAATGATAAAATTATTCAGGATAAGCTTGAAAAGCTCAATCAGTCCAAACAATGTCCTAATCATTTCTTCAATCATGCATAACCTAGGATTTCACCTCAAGAGAATTAAAAAATAATTTCAAGGATAATTGAATTTTCCACATGTATCGTCCATAAACTTTCTCTAGACAAACATTCTTATCCTTTTCAAAGTTAAGCAAGCATGAAAGTGAGAAACGCATCATACATAAAAAGAAACTAGAATGCTTCAGCATGCGCCAAAGATTGCATATGGAGTCACAGAAAAATGAAGGTCAATTTACATACATATCTATCATTGGACAATCATACACACTAGTTTTTGGCTACATGATATTCTTCAAAAAAATTTCAACATTACAACATGAACATCATGCATACATTGCAACACATGTTTTGAAACAGAATAATAATTGTATCTTGAATAGGATTTTCAAAAACTTTTATCAAGATGCTTGCTCCTATGGTTATTTACTACACTAGTAAATAATAAAACACATACATATACTACATAAATATGGCACTAATATAAGCATAATACTAAAACACATGCATATTAACATAATAGTACAAAAATATAATAAAACTACCGCATATAAAGTCAAAACATAAAGTCAAAGACACCCCCTAAACCTAGGGGAAACAATGTCCTCACTGTACAAAAAAAAAAACATACAGATATATATAAAATGAAATACAATGAAAGAAAGTAGCTTGAATGCCAAAAGACTAGATGAGTGGATCATCACTGTCTGTGGTCTCAGCATCTGCCTCGTCATCATCTCCATCCTCTCCAGCATCATCATCAGCATCTTCATCATGTCGTGCTCCTAAAGGCCTAGCCTGAGAGGGATCAGCGACAGTAGTGGGCTGGAAGGTAGGAACTGGGAAGTCCTCCATCGGAAGTCCTAGACACTCCACCATCCATCTTTGTGTCTACATCATGTATGTCAACATAGCCTCTATCCTGGCACGCCATACTGTATCATCAGTAGGGGCTGCTGGTACTGGAGCAGGTGCTGCTGCTGCTAGATCAGGTCCTACTGCTCTGGGCTCTCTACGTGCTTGCCTCTGTTGAGTTGGTACGGGGTTGCTAGTCCTCTCAACTTCTCAATGAAATACTCATTAAGAGGTTATTTAACGTTCGTCTTCTCCTCTTGTGGATCAGTCTGTATAGCCTGCCTCTTGTATAGGGCATGAATGAGCAACAGGAAGGAAAGGCTCCTAGCCTCCCTGGCTGCTCTGCTCATCTGATCATGGATGATCTGAGCAACATATATGGATCGATGCTCTAGAATAGCATATATCAAAATAGCTCGATCCCAGGTCACCTCCGATAAGTTGTTCGACGGGAGGATCTTGGCAGATATGAAGTGGTATCAGGCCTTTGCCTTCGGCGTCAAACAAGCTCTGGTAAAGTAGCAAGGCCTGTTCATCTGTATACTTATGGTCCACTGCACTAGTTGAGATTCCGCAATACAAATTATGGCATCGACCACGCTAAGATTAATACCCTCCTTGGGCTCCCAGCGTAGGAACTTCGTGTACTCACATAGCAATACGGGGGGCTGTAGTATCATCTCAGTGTGAATGTCCTCCACAGCATAGGAGACCTGACGTCCCCTTACCATGACAGTAGTGGCACCTGGTGCGGCAAAAGCCAAGTTCATATAGAACTCGCAAACTAAAGGTAACACTACCACCTCCGGGTGTTTAGCGAAATAGCTCCATCCCAGCAAACGGATGGTCCTTTCTATGTCCTAGTGAATGGTTTCCTTAAAGGAAAATCCACGCTCTATAATTACTGGTTTAGTAACCAGTGTTGTGTATTTCTGAGTGGCTGCAACTGAAACAAATCTCCTCTGATCAAACACTGGAGGAGGAGATGGTGCTCTATTGCGCTGGCTGGTAAACCCCCTTTGGCACTTATGAGCCATAGGTACCTGAAAAAGAATTGCCAAATGTTAAAATTAAATAAGCAAAAGTGTAAAATACTTTAAAAATAGATCAATTCTAGAAATTCTAGGTCCCAACGCAGTGACATTCAATACCACGTTGTAGCATTCAAACTATTCAAAACAACACTGTGACATTCAAACCAACGTCGTGACATTCAACATCAATGCCACAACGTGTATAGCAATTTATCCCAGAAACATAGGCATAGCAAGTTTAATCTAACTTATATGGATTTCAGGCACACATTCTAACCAAAAACTAATACAAACTTAAATTAACTAACCTAAAAACTAACAATTCATCACAAAAACAACAAAAAATACGAATAGAAATAGAAATAAAACAACCTAAAGCGAGAACATATACTATTAATTTACAATAATTAAAATAAATATATACATGCCTTAAAGTAAAGAAGGCGTAAATTGAAAAGAAGATAGTGGGGTGGAGAAACAAAACTAAAGGGAAAGGGAGAAACAGAGGAGAGGCAACCAAGAGGGAAATGGGAAAAATGAGAAGGCTGCACGAAACATCGCGGAACTTAACCCTAACTGCCTCTACGTGCCGCAACATTGTCTACATGGCGCCGCGGCGTTCATTAATTCCCACCAGATTTAAAATTTAAATAATTACTAATTACTATTTACTTTTACATTTTTTTTAACTTGCGATGTTATAAGCTTGCCGCGACGTGAGGAGTCTGACAGCAGAATTATGCAACAAATTCACTATAGCTGGGACTTTTGCTCAAATATGGCCTTCAGCACCTGCAAAACATGCCTATAAGGTTAAATTACCAAATGTAAAACAAAAATATACAAAAACCTAAAAATTAATATATTTACATATTTAAAAATTAAAATTTTGGGTTCCCTCCCAAAAAGGGCCTAATTTATAGTCCCGACAGGACTTTATCTATTGTTCCAAATGCATTACTTGAGGGAGGAAGATGTTCCTCTTGATTTTTAAAATTAGCTTGACACATTTGGAATGGCATGGCTTTAAGCTCTAAATTTAGAGCTTGGTCAATAGGTGCATCAAGTAAATTTACCACCATAGCCGATTTGAGCTAGTCCAGCTCCACATTTTCCAATTTCCTTGGATGTCATCCCATCAAATATACTCACCATGGCACAATCTTCATAATGTTGAGGGCTTTTTATTGCATTGAAAATATTGAAAATGACCTCTGATTCTAAACCCTCATAGTGAGTTCTCCTTTCTCCACATCAATCAGGGTTCTTCCTATTACTAGGAATGGCCGACCCAATATCAAAGGGACTTTGCTATCCTCCTTCATATCAAGTATGACAAAATCCGTAGGGAAGATAAACTTATCCACTTTAACTAATACATCCTTAATAACTCCCTTCGGATGAGTCAGGGTTTGGTCCGCCAACTGTAATGTAACTGAAGTAGGCGTAACTTACCCCAAACCTAATCTTTGGTATATGGAGTAGGGCATGAGATTAATACTGGCTCCTAAGTCACATAAGGCCTGGCCAGTGAACTTCTCACCAATTGTGCAGGGTATAGTGAAGCTTCCTGGATCTTTAAGCTTGGGAGGAAGTCTGTTTAGCAGAATTGCACTGCACTCCTCCGTCAGGGCAACAGTTTCAAATTCACCAAGCTTTCTCTTCTTTGATAAAATTTCCTTCATGAATTTAACATAGCTTGGCATTTATTCTAAAGCTTCTACAAATGAGATGTTGATGTGCAGCTTTTTGAACACTTCCAAAAATTTTTGGAATTGGTGCTCAAGCTTTTTGTTGACTTGCCTACTAGGGAAATGTAGAGGGTGAACTTAAGGCTTGAATTCCTTCTTTTGGTTCTCACCATTCCTCTTGGCAATTTCTTGATTTTGCTTGACATCCTTGCTTATTGCCTCCTTTTCTTAGACAACTTCAGTTTCCTATTCAAATAGCTTTGTTTTCGGATTCCCTTCAATGTTCTTGCCACTCCTAAGTGAGATGGCATGGCAGTGCTCATTAGATGCTTTAGTGGGATTGGGGACAATGTCACTTAGAAAAATGTCAGGGGGCCTATTATTCATTGCTTTTGCTAACTGCTCCACCTGTGCCTCCAATGCTTTCATTGAAGCATTTTGGCTCTGAATCATAACATCTTACTTTTCCAAATGAGCATCAATCTTCGTGATATAGGAGTCCATCTTAACCATCAGCTGCATATACATGTCTTCGAAAGAGGGTTTCCTATCTTACATCTATTATCTTGATTGGGAGGGGAATCCAGAAAGATTATAGGGTTTGTCATTCACTGGAGCTGATGAGGAGGCTCCTTGATTATCCCTCCAGGAGAAGTTGGGATGGTTTCTCCATCCTAGATTGTATTAGTTCAGTATGGATTATTTTGTTGTGGGCGATAATTACCAACATAATGTGCACTTTCTGAATTAGAAGGGCACCGATCGCTTGAATTGTTGTCTCCACACTTGTCACACAACACAAATGGGCTTTGTTAATTGCTATTCCCCAAATGATCCAACTTACTTGTTAATGCTGCCACCTGAGCTGATAATGATGCCATTAGATCAATATCATGCACTCTAGCCACCTTCTTTGAAGTGTTTCTTTCAGATGGCCATTGGTAGCTGTTGGCTGCCAATTCCTCAAGTAGTTGAAATGCATCATCAAATGATTTGCTCAACAAAAAGCCTCCAGCAGCTGCATCTACTATAGGGTGATGGTGTGGCAACAAGCCCTTGTGAAAAGAATAAACTTGGTGCCAGGGTGGAATCTAGTGATGAGGGCACCTACGAAGTAGATCCTTGTACCTCTCCCATGCTTCGTACACGTTCTCAGATTCAGATTAGGTGAATGATGTAATATCATTCACCATCTCAGCTGTCTTGGCCGGTGGAAAATACTTATTAAGAAATTTTCTATAGACATCGGTCCAAGTGCTGATGGATCCCACAGGCAGAGACTGCAACCAACTCTTTGCTTTATCTCTGAGAGAGAAGGGAAAGAGCCTTAAGCGAATAGCATCTTCAGAGACATCATTGTGCTTGAAGGTGTCACAGATCTCCAGAAAATTTAAGAGATGCATATTGGGATCCTCTCTGGGTAAACCGGAAAACTGCACAGATGTTTGTATCATTTGAATGATGGCCAGTTTGATTTCAAAATTATTGGCACGGATGGTAGGCCGTCTTATACTCGACTGCAAGTTCTCTATTTGAGGGGTTACAAACTCCCTCAAAGGCCTCGTATGGTTGTGATCTCCTGCCATCTTAGTACCTATGTAACAAAATAGTAAGATAACTTAAATTAATATGTACAAAACAAAAACTTGAACTAAGATTAACTAAACTCATTTTTAATATCAGCAAAACAGAAATAAATGTAATCCCCAGCAACGGTGCCAAAAACCTTGTTCGCTCTTTTGGTTACCGCAAGTGCACGGGTCGTACTTGTAATATAGTTTAGAATCAGATATCGTTCCTGTAGAGAAAACACTATTTCTTATAAAACCAAATATTAACCAATAGTTTAGTTTATCCTATCCAAGAACATCATATTTATAAAAGTTGTTTAAAAGAAATATAAAGACTGAAAAGCAATAAATCTAAGATAAATAAATAAATAGATAGATAGATAGAGAATACTTTTTCACCTCTTACTTTAATTGATAGCATGCAATCCTTATGAATAACATAAATGAAATGATTAGGTTAGCTTGAGAATCTGAATTAGTTAAAAGCCTATGTCTAGGTCAATCAACCATAGTTTTATTCGCCTAACTCCTTAGTCAGAACAAAAATCCACTCATGAACGATCTATTCTCAATCATACACTATACATGGCTAAGAAGTATATTTCTATCCAATTAGCGAATCAATTTATCTAAGCTAATTGAATAAAATCGAACATGTATCAATCATACATACGATCTTAAATCCAAATCCCTATGTTTAGGCTCATCAGATTTTATCAAATCACTTAAAAGCTGATCCAACAATCAAGAGCATTAAGAATAATATGATTGAACAAAACCAAATCTTGTATATAAACTCCAGTATTACATAATCAATCAATATCCATTGAAGAATCAAAAGAAAACTCTATACACAGCTTAGCTAGCCATAAAACATGAAAATACAAACATATATATCATGTTCATGAAGCAATAAAGATAGAAAGAAGAAAGAAAAGGGAGGAAGCTCATTAGATTTCATCTTCTAAACTTGAATCACCCTCTATGTAGAGGATGGCTTCCAACCTTAACTTCTCTAGCTTTCTCTAGGCCTCAAAACCCTAAAACTAGCAGCTGCTCTCCAAAAAATGATAAAAGATCCCGTGTAAAATTGATATAACAGTATTTATAGGCTGTAAAAATAGAGTCACGTGGTGGCATTAAACACATTACACCACGGCGCACGTGCAATTAGGTCATAGACAACATGGCATCCAGTTCTTAGAACTGCAGCACTTTAGCCTCTGGTTCATGTACTGAAGCAGCGGAAGCACAACGTGGTGACATTGAACATGCCTATGCGGCGACGTTGAATGCTGATCTTCAATTTTGGCTTTCTCTTGAGCTTCCTGGTCCAAAACTTGTCCAAAGTCTTCATATTATACTTGCTTGGAGCCCTGCATATAATAGAGAAATTATCACATTAAAAGCAATTACAAATGCACTCAATTTATCAAAGTTTTAGAAGTATTTGCTCAAAATCATAATGGAAGTCTTTAAAATGAAATCAGATGAATATAATGCTAAAATCTTCCACTCATGCATACAAACAAGGACTAAGCAACCAATATAGTACAGATATAGGATACAAATAAATACATTTTGTGGAGTTATCAGTATGCAAATGGAAATGGTCTAGTAGTATTAATCTTAATGAGTATCCTTTGATGTTCATTCATGAAGGCCAAGAAAGATTGAAGGGTGTCTGATAGACTCAATTGAGGAAGGACATAACTTTGATATTTCGTTAGCGCTAAGACCAAAGGAGATAAACGGGAAATTCAAAAGCCTCTTTGAGGAAGGATGAAGACCGAACTTCTCAGTGTGCCAGGATATGTGTGATGTGAGGATGAGCTTTCCCTTTATTCTTCACGGGATAATATACTGAACTAGTTCCTAATGAACTTCTTGGTTTTCAAAATAAATCCTTACATGTATTTCAAAACAAAGCATTGCACAAGCATATCTTTAGGATCTTTCTTGAGCATAATCTTATTGCATATCATTTACATTGCATTCACGGACAGTTGTATGGGCATTGTCTGTTGCTATTAGTATTTACAATTGTATGGGCAGTTGTCTATATTTAACGATTTGTAGGCTATCAGATTAAATCACACTATATAGTAATGTGCAGTTATGAGAATTAGTGAAGGAAACTCCTATATTTATAGTTACAGCAATTGGTATATTTGTTATACAATGTTATAGCTAGCTGGTATTGGAATTACTTTTACTGAGAATTTGTAATTCTTACCCCAGTTGTTCTTCCATGTAAATCCAGGTACAGACCCTGTTAAGGGAATGAAGGTGAAGCATGAAGACTAGTATAGTTTTATATATTTGTCTAGACAGAAATTATGTATACAGTTTACATCTGTTTTGTATGTATTACAATATACCCTTTTGTGGCAAGTATTGTATATATATGTATGAGTTTAAGTTTTTCCGCATTCTCTCAAGACTTTCTATAATTACTCAGTTGTGATTATAGATATATGTTGGTATGTAGTATGTAGAAGTGACGTCTCTAGTACCGGTTATCTTTATATATATCTGTATATCTAGGATATATCTAGATATCTGTATTAGGATGTTACATTATGGTATCAAAGCAGTTCTTCCTGTTGAGTCGGGGTATGGACTGACTGTGCTTAGGCATAAGTAGTAGTTTAGTAGAATGTTATGCATTTTTTTATCTCTTTATGAGATATGCAAATGGAATTGCATGACTATGCTTAAGTATGGATCCTACTGGCTACTGTTACACAGTTACATGATATTGAGCTTAGCTAACTCAATATGTAATATTCTGTGTGTACAGGAAACTATGGCAACTACCGGATAAACCTATGAAACTAGGAGACTAGTTAAGGAGGAGATAACCAGAGCTCTTAGAGAAATGGCTACTGTTTTGAGAAAGCAGACTGCCATTTGTAGAAGTCTATCAAAAGCGATAGAATAGGACTCGCATAGTTAGTTGTGGGAATGAAAATGAACTTATGAGAGATCAATATTTCTCAGATTTCAGGAAAGTTGCTCCTTTGTTTTTCAATGGAGAGTTTGGTTCAGTCAAAGCTGAAAGATGGCTTCAAATGATGGAAGAGATCTTTGAGGTCATGGTGTGTGCTGATGGATAGAAGGTGACCTTGCTTCGTAAAGGTTAGTAGGAAGAGCCGAAAGCTGTTGAAATGAAGCAGAGAGGTTACTAGAAGAGGTTTGTACTCGAATCACCTGGTAGGTGTTTAGAGCTACTTTCCTAGACAAGTATTATTCCCTTGAGTTATGGAAGGTAAGAGGAATTTAGAAATTTCTAAGGTCTGAGTAAGGGGATATTATTGAGGACCAGTATGCGGAGTAATTCAAGGAATGCTAGGAGTTTTTTTTTTATTTACGTCCAATCCAAATAAAGACTAGAAATGAGTAAAATTTGAAGTAGAACTTCGAGAAGGCGTCAAAAGGGTGAAGCAAAAATGAGGTTAAAGACTTCTTTGCTATAGTTAGTGAGTGCAGAGGTGTAGAAGCAGATAATCTTATAGTCTCGATGGAACAAGAGTTAGAAAGTTCCCTAAAGAGGAAAAGATCAAATGTTGAGATCAGTGAGGGTGCCTCTTAGTCTCAATTTTTTTTTTCAGGCAAAGGAACACAAGTTCAGGTGGTAGCTTGGGGTGATGATGAGTATGAGTAAAGTGCTTTTAAGATGAGAAACCTTAAAGGAAAGAGGTAAATCAGACTCCAAGATACTAAGATGCGCAAGCAGAATATAGATCAGAGTGCGCAGTGGAGGCGATGAAATCTTCCAACTTAGTATGAGGTAAGAGCACATGTAAAGAGAAATCTTTTAAGGTGTGTATAAGGAGAGTATGGATTTACTTTGTAAATCATGTTGGTTTACTTTGTGAATCTAGTTTGCTTACCTAGTTGGTATGGTTTAGTTGCTAAGAGAGACAAATGATGTTATGTTCTTGTTTAGTTTAAGTGTGAGACTGTGCTCATGTTAGGCAGTCGAACGAAGGAACTATCGAGACTAAATGTCTTTGTCTAGAAAGGATGATCGGGTTGATCAGTTGAGAGAAACTTTGGATTTTCTCATAAGATATTCTAAGACTTGGTTGTCAGAGAAGTAAAGTTAAGAAGAGTAGATTTCTAAGGGTTTTCCAGGATTATGAAAGGACATGTAGAGTGTGTCAAAGGTAATTTTTGGAAACTTCTGGAAAAAAAGTGGTTAGGTTCCAAGTAAACCGAAATTTAGTTTTGGGTTGCAAGTGGTACAGTTTAAGGGCTATGTAATTTCTAAAGGAAGAAATTGCAAAGAACCCTAGTAAAGTTTAAGCAGAGGTATAATGGGAAGAGTAACCATTGTGACCAAAGGCAGAGAGTTTATTAGTGGACTTTCTCAGTTAGTGCTACTCAACTTAGGCCAGCTAAGAAAGGTAGTGCTCAGCAGTGTTCTCTGGAGAATGAGTATGGTTTCTAATAGTTGTAGAGGAGTTAGTGTTGGTAATTTTAGATTCCTGTGAGAACTTTGAGGTAGTCAGTTATACTTCGAAAAAGGGACTGAGGTGTGTTCAGATGCACTAGAGGTAAGTAGACGCCTACACATCAAGGCAGTTAGATCTGCAAGAGAGGGACTACCCTAGGTATGATTTGGAAATTGGCACAGTGGTGTTTACCTTATAGTTTTGGAGACATTGCTCATAAGGAGTCTTGTTCGAGGTGTTCAGTGATTATGATAGTTCAAGAATGCTTATTGATTAGAGGAAGTTGAACATAAAGCAGAATAGATGGATAAAGTTTTTCAAGGCTTATAACCTTGAGTTATGATATCATTTGGGTAAGACCAAAGTAGTGGTTGATGTACTAGGTAGGAAATTCCTACAAGTTTCCCAGGTGATAGTCTAAGAGAGAGTGAATTTCTTGAGATTTTTAAGAATTTGAGTCTTACGGTGACTATGATTCCAGATAGTCTCTCAGTGAGCAAGGCGGGCGTAGTAAAAGGCCTAAGGACTTAAATTTTTTTATTTGAAGCTTAGAGGATGAATGAAACTCTAAAGGACAAGAGTGAACAGATCTTCTAAGGAACCCTAGAGGATTTTGTTATAACTAAGAGGGAATGACGAGGTTTAGAGACAGGCTTTGTTTTCCAAGAAGGTCAAACATCAAGAAAGAGATCCTGGAGGAAGCTTACAAAAGAAAGTGTACTATCTATCTAAAGGCTACTAAGGTTCTTCAAAAGTCAAGGAAGATTTATAGTAGCCTAGTATGTTAAAGAACATAACAGAATATGTTAAGCTGCAGGTAAGGGTGGAGAGGTTAAGTAATCTGCCCACCCTTTTTTAAGTGAAGTTAGTTATTTTCTATATAAAGTGGTTCAACTACTTTTGAAAGAAATAGTTAGGATGCATGGAGTTCCAGTGAATGTAGTGTCTAATAGGGATACTAGGTTCACAGTTGGTTTTGGAAAGCCTTACAAGAAGGAGTTCAAAGCTAAGTTATGTTTTAGAACAGTTTACCATCCATAAACAGAGGGGTTAAGAGCTTAGAGATAAGCAGATTTCTTCTGATAGAGGTGTAGTTGGGAGAAGCTGGTGCTGAAAAAGGATTACATGGTAGTAAGAATTCCATGTTAAGAGAGTTACCAAGAGTTGTTTGCAAGAGGTGAGCAATTTTGGGGACAAAATTTTAAAGAGGAAAGGAAAAATGTAATATCCTTAGTAACATGTTAGACTTGTATATGGTTACAAAAGGTAGCATATTATTTGCTTAATATGTCTGTGAAGTTTTGTGACAAACTGAGTTAGTTCAGACACTTAGTTACAACATAGAAGTTGAAAAGTAGTTTAAAATAACTCAGATAATGGCATAAGTTGCTAAGTGAAGGGAAATAAACATAGAGGGTTTTTTTCTAAGTCACAAATAAGTGAAACAAGATGTAGTTAAAGTTTCAAGATAATCAGAGTTAGTTTAGTATATTTAGGCATACTGGTTGTGCTTTTAATGTCGGATTGACTACCAGTAGATATGGAAAAAAAGAATATAGGTGAAACAATAATTTATATGAATCTCATGATTTATTCTAAAGTTGTTGGAAGCTAGAAAACTTGAATTAGCATAATTCGGGTGTTCTTAGTAGAAATAAGTTCCAGAACAGGAACTTATGTTGTTTTCCTTATTTCTTTCTTTCTTTCGGTAGAGAAGAGAAATAGAGAAATGGAGAAGAAAAAAATGAAAAGAAGAGAAAAGAAAGAAGGGGAGAAAGGAAGAAGAAGAAGAAAGAGAAAGAGAAGAGAAAAATCAAGATCAATGATCAAAGCTTGAAGATTGATCATCCAATCAAGAGGTAAAGGGTTTCTATTCATTCTCCTCTTTGATTTTCATTGTATGAGGTTTAGGGTTTTTGAATGGGAATAGGGGTTTGGAGAGCCAAATCTGAGTTCTTAGCTTGATTCTTGATTCCAGGGATTAGATTAAGTTAGTTTAAACTTAGTAAGTGTAAGATAGTCATTCATAGCTCAAGATCAACCATTAGGATCCATAGATTTAAGAATTAGACAATGGTTGGAGTTATGTGATTTGGACCTATATCTTTGCCTAAGAGAATCTATAGGTTGTAATTAAGTTACAACAAGTTTAGGGGCATGGATGAGTATTAGAAATCACCAAGAAACTAATTTTAGATGATTGGAAGTGAGATTTGAACCATGGAACAGTGCCACGGTTCCGCAGAATTATGTAGAACCTGGGTTCTGCCATGTGCGTTGCAGTGTGAGAGATGTCGTGCCGCGGCGTGAAGATGAACTGCTTGAGTGTCGTGGCTTGAGAAGGTTACGCCGCAGTGTGAGGTCAGTTTTGCAGCACGCGTCGTGGCATGAAGAACGTCGTGCCGTGACATGAAAAAGATGCTGCATCAGTACTAGAACCCGTGGCTTGGGCGACGCAACGTGCCTAAGTTAGTGCTGCAGTGTTAGCACTAGATAGGCCAAAAATGACATTTTTGATGTTATGGAGCTATGGACTAGATGGGATCATTAGTATATGTTTCCAAAGATGTGTTAAGGCATAAATAGGGATAGTTTATAAGGAAAATTATCACCTAGTAAGTAAAAAGAAAGTATAAGGCCTTTGAGCAACCTAAAGTGAAGGATTACCCTAGGTAAGAACATAGCACCTTAGGCAACCTAGTGTTGTATTAGATATCACTTAAGATATGATGAGATGGTGCAATGGAGATAGGTATACTAAGATAGATTGTAGGGTTCACTCTAGTAAGAATAAGGAAGGTATGAGCCTTAGGATATCCAAGAGTAGTGGATTACCTTTGGAAGGTACCTAGAACCTTAAGCAACAAAGAGTTGTAAGAAAGAACCATTCTTAAGTTAGATGCACTTGAGCAGAGATCAGGTTGTGTATTTAGTTCCAAAGAGGGGATGTTATGTACTAAGTCTCTAGTTAACGGGACTTTGTGCATTATAAAATATGCAATAGGATGAACATTGACTTGTAAGCTTGTTTCATTCATTAAGTATGCAAAGTTATAGTGAAATGCTCATTTATTTCCTTAAGCGAGGTTGAATGCGGCATTAGTTAAGATAGACTCTTTCACTAGGATGAGTTGAGTCTATAGGAACGTTAAGGTGGTGTTTATGTAAGAGGTAAACATAACACTACGTTTTTCACACACTAAAAGTAAGGGTTTGCTATAGATAAGTGTTTATCACTTATGGTAACTTTTGTTACTTAGCTTCACTATAGATGTGATGATGAGGCATGTTAGATATAAGTAAATTAGGATAAGTTAGCATTGTCTACCCTTTAATGTGACTTATATGATGTGAGGTCATTTAGCCAAGAAGAAAGTGTGAATGCTTATGTCCTGTACATGTCAAATAGTTTTTTATGATAACAAAGCCAAAGATGAAGATCAAGTGCAAAAGAGAAGATCAAGATCAAAGAAAGAAATAAAGAGGTTTATTTAGACATAGGCCTTAGAACATCAATGTTAAATGCTCTCAAGATATCTCAAATGGTTTTTCAAAGATGTTTTTAATCAACATGTTGTTTAAAGTTCATATTCTAAAAAGATGTTGATCTTGGATCATGTTAAACATATAGCAATATTGTTCAATCCAAGTTTCTTAAAGTTAGAAATGGCATGGATCCTCAATTGGGCTTGAAAAATGTGTTCAAAGGGCAAGGTAATTGATTACACACTTTTTGTAATCGATTACAAGATAAACAGAGAGTTGGTAATCGATTACATTAAGCATGTAATCGATTACACCAAGTGTGGTAATCGATTACAAGTCTGACAGAGGCCATGTAATCGATTATACAAATCTGGTAATTGATTACATCATATCCAGAAAGCCAAGAACACGTTCAAACAGCCATGTAATCGATTACAGAGATTGTGTAATCGATTACCAATGGTCTAACAGCAACCAACAACTATTTTCTTGGCATTTAATGTTGTCATAAATGCTACCCAATGACTCTCTAATGTTGAAAACTTATAAATACACATCTTGGGGCATCATTTGTGGCTAACCAACAACTGAGAAACATATTTCAATCACTATAATCTGAGAATCATCTTTGAATCATTTGTGCTCTATTTTTGTAAATACTTGAGATATTCTTGAAGAGCATTATAGGACTTCAAAGAATATCTCAAATATTTACAAAAATAGAGCACAAATGATTCAAAGATGGTTCTCGAATTATAGTGATTGAAATATGTTTCTCAGTTGTTGGTTAGCCACAAATGATGCCCCAAGATGTGTATTTATAAGTTTTCAACATTAAAAAGTCATTGGGTAGCATTTATGGCAACATTAAATGCCAAGAAAATAGTTGTTGGTTGCTGTCAGACCATTGGTAATTGATTACACAATCTCTGTAATCGAATACATGGCTGTTTGAACGTGTTCTTGGCTTTCTGGGTATGATATAATCGATTACCAGACTTGTGTAAACGATTACATGGCCTCTGCCAGACTTGTAATTGATTACCACAGTTGGTGTAATCGATTACATGCTTAATGTAATCAATTACCAACTCTCTATTTATCTTGTAATCAATTACAAAACGTATGTAATCGATTACCTTGCCCTTTGAACATATTTTTCAAGCCTAATTGAGGATCCATGCCATTTCTAACTTTAAGAAACTTGGATTAAACAATATTGATATATGTTTAACATGATCCAAGATCAACATCTTTTTAGAATATGAACTTTGAAAAACATGTTGATTAAAATCATCTTTGAAAAACCATTTGAGATATCTTGAGAGTATTTAACATTGATGTTCCAAGGCCTATGTCTAAATAAACCTCTTGATTTCTTTCTTTGATCTTGATCTTCTCTTTTGCACTTGATCTTCATCTTTGGCTTTGTTATTATCAAAAACCATTTGACATGCTACAGGACATAAGCATTCATATTCTCCCCTTTTCTTTATGATGACAAATTAAACATTGAGAAGAAGAGATATGTATATCAGAGATTTAAGCGCAACTTTCCCCCGTAATGTATACACAAGAAATGGTTAGTGATGTGTCGATGTAAAAGCTTAAACCAAGCTCCCTCGTATTTATGCAATCACTAATCTCTCCCCTGTTGGCTTTATCAAAAAGACATAAGCATTTCAAATTGGATATAATCATTTTAGCCCAGCAGGATCAACATCAGAGTATAAACCGTTTAGCACATCAATATGTGATACCAATAGCAAATGCATATGAAGAAAATCTTAGATAGTATTTATCATTTATGCCAATAGAATTCAGAGTCATATACAAGAGCAATATGGGGTTAGATAAAGATTAAGCATAAGGAAAGCATCATGAAAGAACAGAATGTAACACCCACCGTAGGGTATCACATTTATGTTACTTATTTACCAATTTACCTTTTTTTTGAAAAATGTGCTTTGTACTGTAAATACGAGTTGTAAAATTTCTTAATAATAATAAGATAAACTTAATGAAAAATAAAAACATTACAACATCATCACAAATAATTTACATCATATACACAATCTTAGTACTGTCATATTTAAATATATACATACCAGGTTTTCAAAACATTTAAACATTACTTAAAACTAACATACTGCCCAAGTACTACTAAACAGCAGAACCCTCAGACGAGTCCTCCTCAGATTCCTCAGCAGATAGGAATCCAAACTGACGCGAAGTCCTACGGACAGGTGTCCACGCAGACGACACAATACTAATCGCACTAGGAGTACGGTAGTAAGCTCCCCAATACTGCCTAATAGACAATGGGAACTCTAAGTGTACATTAATATTTACACTAAAGTAAGGGTGTCCATGATAAAGTCTACTTAAAACAATATTTAAGTCTCCTATGTAGTAAATACGCTCTCTTTCCAGATCAACGTGTCACGCTTCTGATCCTCCACGAAACGTCAATCTCATATATCCTAAGAAACTGGGCATCTCCATTTTCTCAGAACTCAGCTTCTTCTACAGGAATCTACTCCTCCTCAGCTTCTTGCTCAAGTCCTTGCTCAACGTCTTTAAAATTATAAATACAATACAAATAGGCATACAAAGAGGTGAGATCACCTACGCCAATACCACTATAGTAGCAATTGATATAAACACATACAATTAATCATACAGATACATCATACCATAATTGCAATCATGCCATCAACATTATTTATCATCACATCAAATGTAATAAACAATTATTACGATCATGCCATCAAAATTTCAAATATTCAATAATTCAAATATCACATCGATATCAATATTCAATAATTATGCATATGCACATAGACTCTGTAACACCCTTGTGGGGATGCCACATTTATGAATGCAATGAAATAAATTAAAATAAAATTCTTACCCAAGTTATAAAACTTTTGATACTTACATAAAATTTGCGGAATATTTTTTTTTCTTTTTATAATTATAACATTAAATAAAATAACATGAAACACAAGATATAACAAACGTAAACTCACCATAATATACATATGATTCTCTTTTGGTACAAACATAATTTACAACTACATGTATTTAATAAAACAGTAAAGAGTTGACACAAAGCTAAAACATAGTACTGCCCAAGTGCATCCCAGTAGATATCAAACCTTCCGATGAATCACCATCCATCACCTCTAGAATAACCATCGAAAAGTGTGCATCTATGAGATCTCACAGCACTTCGGACACGAGTCCGAGCTGTCGACTCGCTACTCAACTCACTAGGCGCCTGGAAAACTCCCTGCCAATAACGCCTAATGGTCAAAGGTAACTCTAAATGTAAATAAAGCATAGTAGTGAATATGACCTCCCCGTCATACTCCCTACATAGGGACACAGTCAATCGTCCCACATAAGCTACTGTCCCTCGGTCAGCATGCATACGCCACGCCTCGGAACCCCCGTGAAACTCCAGTCTCACGAACCCGAAGAATCCTGGCAGTGCCATGATCTCAAGATCAGTCTTGACGATCAGCGTGATCAACCGGTTCCTCCTCTTCGTATAAGTCGCCCGACTGTTGCTCGTCAGGGTACTGTACCTCAAGAGGCTGATCCTCCTCTACCTCAAACTCTTTACGGAAACAATATAGTAATATCGAGAAAACATATAGAGAGGTGAGACAATCTACATCACTACCCGCATGGCAATAAAGAAAACGACAGTACAAAACAGTTATCACAACAGTACATACCAATACATCATGTACAAAATAACAAGTGGTATATATATATAAATAACACATATAATAATATCATGCATATTATAATAAAACATTTAATCATACAATTTATCACAGATTATGATAAACAATAAAATGCAGATAATGCATGAACATTTAAAATGCAGATGATGAATGATACACACACTGACTCGTTCCTACTCCATGGAGCTAAACACGGATATCTGAGAGAATGATCCAAATAGAAACTAGAAATACTTTATGGCTGCCCAACCAAGCTATTGCACTGTCAAACGTTGTGTCTATAGCCCACAGTCCAAAACATCGTGTAGCAGTACACAGTCCAACGCCGTGTAACACAGGCATAGTACTTAATAGTCCCCTCTAGATCTTGACTAAGAATAGTGCTTGTCAAGATCATTAGTGTGTTGCCCGTTACCACGGCCCAGAGGAGCAACCCACTGTCCGCATGTGGAATTCTCCGCACACTAATGTCTCCAAGTTCATAAATGAACCACACTACGCTTATCACACCAAACACGGTGTAATTCGCCTCGTCAATCAATCACCAATTATAACCTAAATTGGCACAACACTCTAAACATGAGCTAAAATTATAGAAATACCCCTATTATCCAAATTTTACCATATTTATGAGAAATTACCAAAATATCCCTAGTCACCAGATAACAAAGTATAGTACGTCCCACCTGACAGTACTACACTACAACATGTCTGGGTCCACCACTTTGGCCCGACAGCAAAACTCACAGTATTGTTCAATCGCGTAAGAATTTTATCGCATTTTCACAATCTCATCATTTTCACAAACGTTTTTAAATTGCGTAAAGACATTTTGACGTTTTTAAATGTCATAAATTGTTTTTGAGTTATTTTCTCAATCACGTAGGATTTTTAATTCATTTTCTTAACCGAATAGCTTAAAATTGTCATTTTTAATATGTGTAAAACTATATCTAGTACTTTTAAAATACGTAATGTATTTTCCTTGTGTTATAAATATAGTATGGAATCTTTTCATTTTATGCGTTTGATTTTAATAAATTTTGGCAGCATTTTGCCTATAAAATCAGTATAAGGTATTTTTAATGTTTTCCTCTAAATATAGTTTATTTTATTTTTACCCAATAATTTCACTTTGAAACTCACTAACGCGCTTCAAAATTTATAGTATGAGCTCTACGTTAGTACTTTTCAAGTGTCTGATTAATTTCTTACTTTAAACTGAATTCTGCTAAGTTAAAATTCTAGAACAGAATTAATTCCTTTGATTTTCTTAATGATTCTTTGGAATCAATTTATGTTATAAAACAATTACCTAACCTATCTTAGTAAATAAAATGGCATGTTGGTCAAATCAAAATAAAATGGCATTTGGTTATACACTAAATGGCATTTTGGCCACAATTAACTTAAACCATTTTTAACTTTGATTATTTTACTTAAATTCCTTGAATCAGTTATTTAGAAAATTGCTGAGAACATTTTGATTCTCTTTTTGGATGTAAGGCCGTGAGCCTCATAGTGTGTTCTTTGGAACACTCATGCATTTCGTACATGTTATTCACATCCTACTTAAATAATTACATAATTATAAATACATACAATTATATAACCACATATCAAACACATACAACATAATTATAAATACATACAATTATATAACCACATATAAAACACATACAATATATTTAAAACCATAATCATGCCTAGCAAAAATAATAAAACTATAATCATGCATAGCAAATTAAGATCACAATTAGTAAAGCATTTAAACAATCAAAAACAATAAAAATCACAAATAAACCATACAACCGAATCCTTATGGATTCTACACACAAACACAATCCATTTTCTCATCACCACTTAGGGTTGATGAGATTAAATCTCCCTCTTACCTCTTGTAAACAAAACAATCGGTAAGATTCCTTCCTTTTCTCCAAATTTCGTACAAGCTCCAAAACAATTCCTAAAATTCTCAAACAATTAGTAAATACACATACAAGGTACAAAATAGCAAAACCATGGAACAATCATGGTTAGAAAAATTAAAAATTCAGTTTTGAACCATAGAAACCAAACTTACCCTTAAGTAAGTAAGCAAGAAGTGGAATTTTAGGCAAGATGGAGTAGGAATTTGGGAAAAGTTTGTGAATGAAAGATGCTTAGAATGGTATTTGGGTTCAAGAAATGTGATGATCTAAAATTATGAAGGTCTTGGTGTGGTTGGATGAGGGCTGGCCGAACCTAGTGAGAGAAAATGGGAGAGAAGTGTTTGCTTGAGTTTTTGGTATTTTAGAGAGAGAAATGGATAGTTAAAAGTGATAAGTGTGAAAAACTAAAGTGAAAGTGAATATGAAGTGCAGCAGCCGTGTGAGAGAGTGTAGAGAGCTTGAGTGTTCAATTTTGCATGCAAAAATATCACCAAGTGTTCACACTAGGTGCACATGGCTTTGTCATGTTGGATCCTTCATGAACCATGTAGAACCAAGCCACCTCCAAGCCCACTTGTTGCTGCCAAAACCGTGCTCTCTCTCCTCTCCTTAATGTCTTAATTGTCCTCCAATTACACCTAATTATATGTTAGTTAATTAGGCAATTAGTTAGGTTAATTATCCTAATCATTCTTAATTAACATACTACTAACATAACTAATTAACTTAGTATATATTAACATATATTATATCCTTTAATCAATATTAATATAGCTAATTAGTATTTAGATTATAATTAATTCATAACTAAGCTAGTTCACTTAGTATGCTAATTAAGTAATTAGATTAGTTAGATTAAGCTTAATTAGGTTACTAACCATTTTCAAGCCTACAATCTTTGACTCAATCCTAGCCCTTGATTCATCTTTAATTCCTAACCATTGATTAGATCTAGGGTAGATATCACTTGGTCATAAACTTATCATTCTAATCTCACCATTGATTAGATCAATGGCTTACATTAAAGGCTTCATCATTAAGTCTTCATCCAACGGTCCAAATGAAAACACATGCTCCCTTAGGTGTCCAATTCCTATTGGTTTAGAAAGTCAAGCCTACCTTTGTTGACTTGCTCTCATTGGTTAGAAATTGTACAGTCAAGACACTTGATTGATTGTTTTTCCTACACGCGGTTCCCACAGCACTTTTAAATATCTGTGGTCAAACCGAAGCGATTTTTCTTGTTTTTGAGACAAGTAGGAATCTTGTAATATAAAATAATATTATAAAAATATAAAATTATTTTATTGCACAGTTAAATCCAAAAAATTACGATATTAATTTATATATCAATCAGAATTGGGTTTAGTAAGATCCCCCAGCTCCAATTAATTAAAATAAGATTTATCCGGCCAGAAAATTATTATTTTCTTAGGTCGGAGCAAATCACATACAACAGTCAAGTACACTCACGGAACAGTCAAATTAAATTTACTGCTCACAGAATTCACAAAACAGTACAAATCGGGACTATATTGTAATTATCCTAAAAGTTGGGGTGTTACAGACTCAATTTCCTACTCCATGGAGCTAAAACTCAGGTCGGAGAGAGTGATCGAAAAGATCTGTCTTTACCAACATGCCTCAGACCACGTGCTCAAATTTGCACATCTAGCATATACAAGACAGTCTTTATCAGATCTTGACTAAGAATAATGTCTCGGTCAAGATCATCGGTGTGTTGCATCGGTCAAACCTACGGTACAGAAGAGCTACCAACTGCCCATTGTAGGCAACTCACACCCCAATGCCCCCAAAGTCAACAAGTGACTTACACTACGCATATCGCACCCACTCAAGAGGTGTATTCTCTCCTAGGCAATAAGCCTCATATAGTCCATCGGACCTTTCCAATGCATGCACAAATGCACCATTCTCAGTTCAAATTCATCATCTCATAATTAGATTTCACACACTAATTCGATAATATCTTTACTGTATTTTCATCACGAAATCATATTTTTGCGTTTTCTCAATCGCGTAAAATATTTCTAACATATTTTAAATCAAAATACGATTTTTCTCATTTAATACCAAAATTTGACTTTATTTTTTATATTTGCATATTAGTCCCTCTATAACATAATACTTACGTTATAGTCCCTCTCTTAGAAAATATTTACAATATAGCCCCTTATTTATAAAATATTTGCAGTATAGCCCCTCTTTAAATAATAATTATAATATAGTCCTTCTTAAAATAATAATTACAATTTAGCCCCTCTAAAAGTAAAAATTATAATATAACCCCTATAAAAATTAGTATTTCTACTGTTTCCCAGAAAATGGCAATTCTTTCCTTTGCTTAAAATATTACAGCTCAAATTTTCTCAACGCACTTCAAAACTCATAGGGTGAGCTATACGTTAGAAAACTTCAAGTATTGAGGTTAAATACATCATTTTGTTTTCCAAAAAGTATTTTGCTTGCCACTAGATCCAAACTCTTTCAAACTGCTTTCCTTTTCAATTAACCCTTTAAATCTACACTTGATAAAATAATTTGGTTCTACATTATGAAAAATGGCATGTTGGCCAAATTTTCATTCTTGCTTTCAAAACTCATTGTAATTCATTTTTCTAATACTTTAAATCCTTGTAAAACACCTTAATTCATTTTAGTGTCATGGAACCTTTAATCCTCAATTTAAAATAATCATTTTAGGACTCTTGGTTCTCTTTAAACTAGTGAGGCCGTGTGCCTCTAATCTCTTTGGAGCTCTCATCTAATCTTTCCATCATGTTATTCACATCCTAATTTACACATATATTTGCATGCTTCCAAAATCATACATACAAGCATTTTATCAAAACTATAACTATACGATCACTCATGCAATCACAAACACTAAATCATAAACAACACAATCACAATCAAAGAAGCATTAAACAACAAGTGAATAAACCCTTATGGGTTTTTCACCATACATAACCATCTTCTCACCATCAACACTTGGTTGGTGAGGTTAAATCTCCCTCTTACTTCTTGAAGACAAGATCTTCAAACTCCCTCCTTCTCCTTGATTTCGTGTGAACCCAAACAAAATCTCTAAAATTCTTAAACAATTACCAAAGTCATACTCAAGGCTTAATAACAAAGAACCATGGAACAATCATGGTAAAGAAAATCAAAAACTCAATTTAAAATCAAAGAATCAAAAGTTTACCTTTAGGGAAGTAAACCAAAGCTTGGATTTTGAAGCACTAGGAGTGGGATTTTGACAAAACTTTCTAAATGAAAAGTGTTTAGAATAGGGTTTAGGTTTAGGAAATATAGAGAAGTAAAATTATAGAAGATTGGAGCTAGGGTTTAAGAGGGCTGGCCGAAACTCCAAGAGAAAAAGAAAGGAAAAGTGTTCTTCGTGTTCTTGGGATTTTTGAGAGAAAAGGAAAGCTTAACTTTTAGGTGAGAGAAAAGTGAATATTGAGAGTGAAAGAAGAGAGTGCAGCTGTGTGAGAGTGTATAAGAGAGATTAGGAAATAAACTTGATAGTAAAATATCATGTTGTGTTCACATTAGGAAGGCACATGGCCTATGTCACCACTTGGTCATCTAATGGTCACAAAAGACCATTCAAGAAGGTTTGAGAAGCCTCCTTGGCCGTGTAGCCTTCTCCAAAAAGGTAACTAAGTTTGTTTTCTATTTTAATCTAGTTACACTTTAAGCAAATAACAATTAACCAGATTAGGTTTTCTAGTTACACTTAATTAACTATCTAGTTACATAGCTAACTAATTAATTAGGTCATGGCATATGTCATGCCTAGTCATGACTTCTAGATGGAATTAGGATATTTAGATAGTAACTAGATCATAATTAATTAGTAACTAGGTTAGTTCACTTAGTTCCTTAATTAGGCAATTAGGTTAACTAAATTAGGTTTATTTAGTTACTTAGTAATTAGTCAAGCCATTATTATTGACTAAATCCTAACCACTGAAATTAACTTCATCTCTTAACCATTGATTTAATCTAAGGTGGATATCATAAGTTACTTTATCAAGATTGTTCTCACACCATTGATCAGTTCAACGGTGATGATCAAAGGCTTCTTAATCAAGTTTTTCATCCAACGGTCTACAATAAAGTCTATGCCACTATATTTGACCAATCTCTATTGGTTTAGAAAAGTCCAACCATCATTTTTGACTAATTCATATTGGTTCATTTCAAATTAGGTTACAGAAAATATTCTAAACACATTTTTTGTCAATTAAAATATATCGGGTCAAATAACTTATAGCAGAAACTACTATAAATAAAACAGCAGATATTTATCTGTGAAATATTTTTATTTCATAGGTAAATTCTAAAAATTAAAAGATTCTTTTCTGTGTCTCTCAGATTCGGGTTTAGTAAGATCCCCCGTCTCCGAATAATTCAAATAAGATTTTCCCCGACCCGAAAATTATTATTTTTCTGACCCGGAGCAAATCACACAAAACAATCAAAAACCATCTCGGAATAGTCAAATTAATTTTATAACACACAGAAAAACACAAAATAGTGAAATTCTGCTATTACTGTTAACATAGTCAGAATTTGGGGTGTTACAACTCTCCCCCTCTAAAAAAAAGTTTCATCCTCGAAACTTGATCTCTCATTCTCAAAACAAATATGGATACTGGTCTTTTATCTTATCTTCTAATTCCCATGTAGCTTCACCGCTTACATCGTTCCAAACAACTTTAACCATTGTGATTTCTTTACCTCGAAGTTGCTTTGTCCTTCGATCTTCAATCTTGACTGGAAATGTTTCATAGGTTAAGTTTTCCTTCAGTTGTACAGTGTCTGGTTCGATGACATGAGTAGGATTAGAAATATATTTCTGTAGTTGTGATACGTGAAATACATTGTGAAGATTTGATAAAAAAGTTGGTAGTGCAATCTGATAAGCTACCGGACCTACCCGACGGAGTATCTGATACGGCCCGATAAACTTCAGAGTGAGTTTCCTTGACTTGATTACTCGTCCAACTCCAGTCACAGGTGTCACATGTAGAAACACATGGTCATTGATAGCTACATAGAATGCAGTTATTTATGCCCTATCCTTATGCTAGAATGAATGCTTAGTCCTTATTTATAATGCATATTTGAAGGTTTTGTGTTTATATTTGATATATTCTGATTCTGAACCTTTCTTGTATGTTTTATAGCAATCAGTGCTTAAATGATCATGGATTAGGTAGATTTATATATGTTACTGATTTGGTATTTTCTCTATGTTAGGAAGGGTTCCAAACAAGGTTAAATATGGAGTAAATGAGCTTAAAGAGGAAGAGGAAGCCAAATTAGTAATTCAGTGGTCAACGCCGCGGCGCAAGGCAGAGCACGCCGCGGCGCTGAGAGGATTTTCAGCCTGGCCATACTTGGACCCGAGGCAAGAGCGTCGCGACCTAGTGAAGTGTGCGCCGCGGCGTAAATAGACCGACCCATTGGGCGTCGCGGCGTGGAGGCGGCCAGCTGAGCCTATAAATAGATTTTCATGCATTTTTCTCATATTCTCTCTTAGTTTTTTAGGGTTCTGGCCGTTTTGGTCATTTCCATTTCTAGTTTCTCTCTTTTAGTTAGTTTTAGGTTAGATAGCTTGGCTAGATCTTCATTGCTGGTGGATTGGAGGCAAAGATCAAAGGATTGAAGGAGGATTCAAGCTTCAGAGACAAATCAATGAGCTTCTTTCTCTCTTTTCCCTTTCTCTCTTCTCTTCCTTATCTTTTGTATAGCTAAGCTTTATTTAGGAATACTTTGAATCCTTTTATTTATATTAATGATGTGTTCTTCTCTAAGTTTGTGTGGATGTTTGATTATGGTTCAATCATTATCTGTGTTTAATGCTTGTTCTTGGTTGGCCTCGATTGCATGATCCTAATATTGGCAAATGAACTAGACATAGGGATTTGTTGATATGGATATGGTATGATTGATGCATGTTCGGCGAGTTCAATTGGCTTGGATGAGTTGATTCGTTAATAGGATAGAAATATACCTATTGGCCATGTATAGTGTGTGATTGAGAATAGATCGTTCATGAGTGGAAGTTGTGCTAGCTCTCAAGGAAACTTAGTGAGTTGGGCAATTCAAACCATGGTTGATTGACCTAGACATAGGCTTTTGACTACATCAGATTCTCAAGCTAACCTAATCAATGCATTTGTGTTTATGAGGGGAATTGCATGTTGTTGATAGATGTAGGGGGTGAAGGAGGATTTCCTGAAACCTAACCGCTTTTAGGTTTATTGCTTTTGTAGGTTAGATAGTTTTTATATTATTTTCCTATTTTTATGTCCTTGTCTAGAATTGATTAAGCTATTGGTTGGTACTTAGCTTTATAATCGAATATCCTCGTGGGAATGAACTTTTACTCTGTATCTGTATTACTTGTGCAACCCGTGCACTTGCGGTTAGCAAATGGGTAAACACGTTTTGACCCGAACAGTCACCTTCTTCAAACTCAAGCGATCTTCATCTTTTATCAGCATAACTTTTTTACCGAGTCTGAGTCGTCCTCATCTTGTCTTGAATCATCTTCACTTTCTCAGTTGTCTGCTGTACAAATTCTGGTTCTACTATAGCACTTTCACCATCATGGTACCAACATAACGGCATCCTGCATCGTCTCCCATAGAATGCTTCATAGGGTGCCATCCCTATGCTTGAATGAAAACTGTTATTATATGTAAATTCTATCAATGGCAAAAATTCATCCCAACAACCAGTTTGTTCTAGAACACAAGCTCTCAACAAGTCCTCCAATGACTGAATTGTCCTCTCTGACTGACCATCTGTTTATGGATGGTAAGCAGAACTTAGACGTAGTTTTGTTCCCATCGCTTTTTGTAAACTATTCCAAAACTCGATGTAAATTGCGGATCTCGATCAGAAATAATACTGGATGGTATACCATGAAGTCTAACAATCTCATTGATGTACATTTGGGCTAACTTTTTCATTGAGTATTTAATATTAATCGGCAAAAAGTGCGCTGACTTTGTAAGCCGATCAATAATTACCCAGATAGAATCGTGATCTTTTCGAGTTCTTGGTAGTCCGGTTACGAAATTCATCGCTATGTAATCCCATTTCCATTCAGGAATAGGCAAAGGTTGCAACATTCCCGATAGTCTTTGATGTTCCACCTTAGCCTTCTGACAAACTAAACAGGATGATACATATTCAACAACATCCTTCTTCATTCCTTGCCACCAATATAGCTATTTCAAATCTTGATACATCTTTGTGGCTCCTGGATGCATACTCAACTTACTTTTATGAGCTTCATTCAAAATCAATTTCCTAAGTTCTGGATCGTTTGGTACATAAACTCTCCCTTTAAACTTCAGAATTCCATCAGCACCTTCGCTAAATTCCAATTCTGCCCTTTGACTTCTTGCTTCCTTTGCTTTTTACAAATACTGATCACTATTTTGTCCTACTCGTATTCTATCCGTTAAGTCATTTGAGATGGTGATTATGTTTAAACATGTCTTCCCCGGTGTCAACTTCACAGATAGTCACATATCCCAAAATTCTTTTATCAGTTCTTTCTCTTTAATCATCATAACAGAAGTACTAAGCATTTTCCTACTTAAAGCATCCGCTACGACATTCACCTTTCTGGGATGATACTGTAACTAACAGTCATAATCCTTCAGAAACTCTAGCCAATGCCTTTGTCTCATGTTCAACTCTTTTTGGTCAAACAGGTACTTCAAACTTTTATGATCACTAAAAACAGTGAACGTTGCCCCATAGAGAAAATGTCTCCACACTTTCAACGCAAACACTACAACTGCCAGCTCCAGATCATGAGTCGGATAATTCCTCTCATGCACTTTTAACTGCCTCGATGCATACGCTACAACCTTACGGTCCTGCATAAGTACACAACCCAACCCTTGGTACGAAGTATCACAATATACTTCGAAAGATTCGTTTGAATCAGGTAGAATCAAAACTGGTGAAGTAGTCAGTCATCTTTTCAACTCCTGAAAACTTTCTTCGCATGCTTCAGTTCATACAAATGGTTGATTCTTTCCTAAGTTAGGTAAGAGGTCCTGCTATCTTCGAAAACCCCTCAATAAAACGTCGATAGTAACCAGCTAATCCGATAAAACTACAGATCTCTAATACAGTTTTAGGTCTTTCCCACTCGACAACTATCTCCACTTTCGAAGCATCAACTTCAATTCCTTCTTCTGATATAATGTGTCCTAAAAATTAAACTTCGCCTAACCAAAATTCACATTTGGACAACTTGGCATATAACTTATTCTCCTTCAGAATCTGGAGAACCCTTCTGAGATGCTCAGCATGTTCCTCCTGACTTCGAGAATAAATCAAAATATCATCAATAAAGACAACAATAAACTTATCCAAGTATGAACGAAAAATTCTGTTCATAAAGTCCATAAATATGGCAGGTGCATTAGTCACACCAAACGGCATCACTTGATATTCATAATGCCCATAACGTGTCCAAAACGCAGTTTTGGGAAAATCCTCCGCTTTCGCACGTATCTGGTGATAACCAAAATGTAAGTAAATCTTGGAAAATATTGTGGCTCCTCGCAATTGGTCCATCAAATCATCAATTCTTGGAAGTGGATACTTGTTCTTGATCATAATCTTGTTTAATTGTCGGTAGTCTACACATAGACGAGAAGTCCCATCCTTCTTCTTTACCAACAATACTGGAGCTCCCTATGGTGATATACTTGGTCTCACAAATTACTTTTCCAACAAATCCTCCAGCTGTTTCTTAAGCTCTGCTAACTCTACTGGCGACATCCTGTAAGGTGCCAAAGATATAGGTCTAGCTCCAGGTACTAAATCAATAGAGAATTTGATTTCTCTTTCCGGCGGTAGTCTAGGTATATCTTCAGGGAATACTTCAGGAAATTCATTAACTATGAAAATATCCTTCAAAACATCTTTACACTGAACCTCCAAAGAAAACATCAACAAGAACCCTTGATCTCCTTCCTTCAAACAAGCTTCTACTTGAGTAGCCGTTAGGAATTTAGAATCCTTAACCTCAGGAAAAACTAACGTCTTACTAGAACAATCTATCAGGATATGGTTAGAAGACAACTGATGATCACATATTTGATACATTAATAAGCTTTCATTCTTAGTCATTTACACTCTCTATGTACTTAATTGATTGAGTTTTATTATCTTTTGTAAGTTTGGACTCAAATTGGACTTAATTGAATTTTTTAGCATGATTCATGTCTTACACTGTTTCTGTATTTGGGCCATATCTTGGGCTGTAGGTGGTCTTTGGAGGTGATTCTAGTGGCATTTGAAATATAAGAGAAATTTCTACAACTTTCAAGAATACCTCAAAGGCCCAATCACACGAGCAGATAACTCAAATTGGGGTTGAAACAAGAACTAGAGTGCTGTTCTTGATAGCTTGACCTATATGCACTATTCATTCCATATTTCAGGCTAGATATTGTCAAATGGGCTGAAATTTTGATGCCGAATACTTGAGACCTATATCTACAACTTGCATGTTGAAAACTTTTCAAGAATCGGAGGTCTAGTAGGTGATATTGGGCTTGAAAGTCAGAACAGAGGTGCTGGAACTGGGCTTGAACACTCTGTAGTAATTAGCCCATATCTTGGGCTATAGGTGGCCAAATAAGGTGATTCTAGTGTCCATTTTGAATCAAATATCAAGCCCTACAACTTTTATGAAGATCACATTTGCTCATTCTGACGCATTCAATAACTTCAGAGCTAAATGATTTCGGAGACAAGGAATCTCCATAATTTTCTACTCACCAAAAGTCATTTGGCATTTTTCACTCATTTTCCACTCATCCACTCACTAATGACTCAGCCCTCTTGTCATTTTGTATTTCTAATCCTCTATAAAAGGGGACCTTAGCAGATCATTGAGGGTGTTAGGTGTTAGTTACCAAAATGATGTCATTTTGTTACTAGGTTTTCTTGTAGTAATTTTCCTTTGTTCTAAATTAAAGTCATGTTCTTCTTCTTCTTCTTCTCTCTTTCTTTCTTCTTATCTATGAGTAACTAAGTTTCATTTTACTTGGGTGAAAGGGTGAAGCTCTTGGTAATAAAATAAGGTTAGATTTATTCTTCTCTTGTGCTTAAATGATTTATATTTTCTAGTAACCATTATACGTGTTATAATTTGTTTCTTATAATTTAGACACCATCTTTATAAAGAGGAGTTCTTGATTTGTTGTAGACAAAATATTGGCACAATGAATGCTTTAATCCATTTATAAGTGATGGTAATATTTTTAGGAAACATAATATAATTACGTATATTATTTTAAATAGACTTTTAATGTTGTATTTTCTGATTAGAACCTCCATGTTGCGAGGATTCTAATTGAGTTATAAAAGGAATTAATCTTACCTTTACTTTATTTACTAAGAGCGAATCTTTTTACCCAAGTAAATAATTTTTACCATAGTAACAAAATTTTTACTTCACCTTAATCTTCAACAATTCCCTGTGGATCGACCTCGGACTCACCGAGAAATTTATTACTTGAGACAACCTGCACTTGGGTTTGCAAATGCGATAATTAAAAAGTGTGTATCAAGTTTTTGGCGCCGTTGCTAGGGACTTGATTTGAAGACTGAATTTCTGGTGTAAAAATTTTGTATATATACTAACATACTAACTAGTGGGGGAACCTCTTCCTTTTTAATTTCTGTGCATACTAACTTGTGGGGGAAACTCTCCCTAATTTCTCTGTAATCTTTAATCGTTAATGAAATAATCTTTCTTCTTTTCTTCTCTCTCGCTGGAGCAAAAATCGGCTTGCTAATTCTCCGTTTTCATATTTTAAATTTACTTTACGTACTTTATTTTCTCGTATTTATTTTTTGTCATTTTTTTTGTTATGTATTTTCTGTCTTTTTTTTTTGTTTACTAATTTACTAACTCTCTTACTAACTATCTAACTTTTTACTTTATCATCTATCTAACTTTTTACTTTATTTGCTTCTAACATTTTAATTTATCTGCATACTAACTTTTTAATTTTTATGCCTATTAACTTATTTGGTGGTTAGTTTATACCACACCTTTGTTAATATTTATTTACTAAGTGTTAATATATATTTGGTTGGTTTATACTGCTAGCTTGTACATTTTATTTTATATTTTAAGTTACTTGTTTATGCTTAATTGGTATCGTGATTTAAAGTCTAGTCGTTTGGTTAGAGTTAATCTAAGTACTTTACATATTGATTTGTTTGAATCACAATCACACACATTAAGCACAATGGCTGAAAACGAAATTGTGCATGATGAACATGAAAATCAACCATTGCGAACCATGTGTGAGTATTTGCAACCATCTCGAAATTCTAGTCCATTATGTTTTATCTTTCCACTCAATGCCAACAATTTTAGATTCAAGGCAGGTATGATTTCTTTACTTCCTAATTTTCATAGTTTAGAATCTGAAAGCCCATATTTACATTTAAAAGAATTTGAGGAAGTATGTACTACTTTTCATGATCAAACTTGCACTGAAGAGGTTGTTAAGCTTAAATTGTTTCCTTTTTCTTTGAAAGACAAAGCAAAAACTTGGCTTAACACTTTGAAACCAAGATCAATTGGCATATGGCAAGAAATGCAAGGTGAGTTTTTGAAGAAATTTTTTCCAACACATAAAACCAATGCTTTGAAAAGACAAATCCAAAATTTTTCCCAAAATTCCAATGAAGCATATTTTCAAAGTTGGGAACGTTTTAAAGATTTGTTGAATTCTTGCCCACATCATGGTTTTAAAAAATGGCACACTATAAGCTTCTTTTATGAAGGGTTAACACCTAAAACTAAGCAATTTGTGGAAATAATGTGCAATGGTGAATTTTTTGATAAAGAACCCGAAGAAGCTTTAGACTATTTAAACCATTTGGCTGAAAATTCTCAATCTTGTCATAGTACTAATCCTTCTGAAAATTCAATTAGATATAACCTTGCAAATGCTAGTAAAGGAAAATATCATCTTAGTCAAGAAGAAGATCTAAATGCTAGGTTTGCTAGTTTGGCTAGAAAGGTTGAAGCCATGGAATCCGGGAAAATAAAAGAAATCAAATCTATGCAAAATGAAGAAATTTATGACATTTATGATGAATTAGGACACTCAACAAATGAATGTTCAAAAATTCTTATGTTTAAAGAAGTTGTGCATGAGCAAGTAAATGCAATGAACAATTTTAAAAAGCCATTCACTTCTTCTTTTTCAGATACATACAATCTGGGATGGAGAAATCACCCGAACTTCAGTTGGAAGAATAGCAACCAGGCACAATTCATGCAACTACCACCTCCTCAGGTACAGTAAGATTCTCAAAATCCTCAAGGATATGCACCCTATGTCCCACCATAGAGGAAAAATCTTGAAGGAACATTGCATGCATTCATGGAAAAATAAGAGGCCATCAATCACCAAAACACTCAAGCCATGATTGACATAAAAGACATTCTTGCTAAACTTTCTTCTGCACTTGCCATTCATGAGAAAGGAAAGTTTCCCTCTCAACCTCAACCAAATCCCAAGGGTCAGTTTAGCCTAAATGAGGGTAGTTCAGAAATTCAAAAAATAAATCAAGTCAACTCAGTGATAACTCTTAGGAGTGGAAAGGTTGTTGAAAAACAAATTCCTGAACTTTTTGATAAAGATGATAAGTCAATTCCCAAAGATGAGGAAGGGGTTGATAAGCCACCTAGTCAAAAAGAGACCAAACCCTCTCTTTCACCCCCATTTCCTCAAGCATTAAACAATTCAAGTAAAGTGAATCATAACAGTGACATTTTTGAAATTTTTAAACAAGTGAAGGTCAATATTCCTCTGTTAGATGCTATCAAACAGATTCCTTATTATACCAAATTTTTGAAAGACTTGTGTACTGTTAAAAAGAAATATAATGTGAAAAAGAATGCCTTTTTGACTGAATAAGTAAGCTCCATTATTCAAAACAATAATGAGTTGAAATATAAAGACCCTGGTTGCCCTACAGTTTCATGCATTATTGGAGAACATAAAATTGAACGAGCTTTACTTGATCTTGGTGCTAGTGCTAATTTGCTTCCATATTCAGTTTATCAGCAACTCAATCTTGGTGAGTTAAAACCAACTTCTATAACTCTTCTACTTACTGATAGATCAATTAAAATTCCAAAAATAATAGTAGAAGATGTGTTGGTACAAGTTGATAAATTCAAATATCCTGTGGATTTTATTGTCTTGGAAACTGAACCTATGGTTGATAGTTCTAAGTCAGTTCTTGTTATTTTGGGTCGCCCATTTTTAGCAATATTTAATGCTTTGATAAATTCCAAAAATGGAGTGGTGAAGCTAACATTTAGAAATATGACATTGGAGCTTAATGTTTTCAACATGTGCAAGCAACCACATGAAGTTTATGATGACAAGGAAGAGATTGAAGGGATTGAGGCCATTATAGATGATCATCTTCAAATCAGGAGTTCTTCTAACCCATTAGAAATTTGTTTAATTAATTCCTTTGATTCAAGTACACAATTAGATGATGATATTTTTGAAGTATGTTCTTTACTTGATTGTTCACAGGTAATGGAATACAACGGATTGAAGCAGAAATTCGAAGAGATAAAACCTATGAATGATGATACCCATGAAGAAGTACCCACACTGGAACTAAAGTCATTACCTAATGGGTTGAAGTACACATTTTTTGGGAGAAGAACAAAGCTCTCCAGTGGTAATTTCCTCATCCCTGACTAAAAAATAAGAAGGTAGGTTGATAGAAGTACTTAAAAGACATAAAAGTGCAATTGGATGGACATTAAAGGATATAAAAGACATTAATCCATTAATCTGTACACATAGAATACATTTAGAGGATAATGCTAAAACATCTCAACAACCTCAAAGAAGATTAAATCCACACATGAAAGAGGTAGTTAGAGCTGAAGTTCTTAAATTACTTGATGTTGGAATTATCTATCCTATCTCTGATAGCCAGTGGGTAAGCCCTACACAAGTTGTGCCTAAGAAATCTGGAATAACAGTGGTTAAAAATGAAAAAAGAGAATTAATACCTACCCGAGTCTCATCTAGTTGGCGTATGTGTATTGATTTCAGAAAATGGAATGCAGCCACTAGGCAAGACCATTTTTTATTGCCATTTCTTGATCAGATTCTGGAAAGAGTAGCAGGAATCCTTACTATTATTTTCTTGATGGTTATTCAGGGTATAATCAAATACTAATTGCATTGGAGGATCAAGAAAAGACCACTTTTACTTGTCCCTTTGGCACTTTTGCATATAGAAGAATACCTTTTGGACTTTGTAATGCTCTGGAAAATTTTCAAAGATGTATGCTAAGTATTTTCAGTGACATGATTGAGCATTATTTAGAGGTTTTCATGGATGATCTGACAATTTTTGAAAATTCTTTTGAAAATTGTCTTGATAATTTAGAAAAAGTTCTTAAAAAATGCGAAGAAAAAATATTTATGTTAAATTGGGAAAAATGTCATTACATGATTACCTCAAGAATAGTGTTAGGTCATGTGATATCTTCTAAAGGAATTGAAGTTGATAAGGCCAAAATTGAATTAATTGCTCATTTGCCTTTTCTAAAAACAGTCAGAGAAGTTCGTTCCGTTTTAGGACATGCAGGATTTTACAAAAGATTTGTAAAGGACTTTAGTGCTATATCTAGACCTTTATGTAATCTTCTAACAAAAGATACACCATTTGATTGGACTCAAGATTGTCAAAAATCTTTTAAAAAATTAATCGGTCTTTTGACTTCTGCTCCTATTATGCAATCTCTTGACTAGTCTTTGCCTTTTGAGTTGATGTGTGATGCTAGTGATTTTGCTGTTGGTGCTGTTTTAGGCCAAAGAAAGGAAGGTAAGCCTCATGTAATTTATTACATAAGTCGAACTTTGAATAGTGCATAAATGAATTACACCACTACTGAAAAAGAACTACTTGCTGTAATTTTTGCATTGGACAAATTTTGAGCTTATTTAATTAGTTCATCCACTGTTGTTTTCACTGATCATGCTACTGTTAGATATTTAATGTCTAAACAGGATGCCAAACCTAGGTTGATATGGTGGATCTTGTTGCTTCAAGAATTCAACATCACAATAAAAGATAAGAAATGAGTTGAAAATGTTGTTGCATATCATTTGTCAAGGCTGACAACAGGCTCATCTTTTGATAGCACACTTATCAATGATTCTTTTCCTGATGAATTTTTATTTTCTGTCAATTCTATGCCTTGGTTTGCTAACATTGTCAATTTTCTTGTAACAGGTAAGATGCCACCTCAGTGGACACACCAAGACAGAAAAAAGTTTTTAATTGAGGTGAAAATTTTCTTTTGGGATGACCCATATTTGTTCAAATATTATCCTGATCAAATCTTTTGGAGATGTGTACCCGACAATGAGGTAAGTAGTATCATTAAACTTTGTCATTCAGAAGCATGTGAAGGTCATTTTTCTTCAAAGAAAACAGCTGCAAAAATCTTGCAGTGTGGATTTTATTGGCCTACTTTATTCAAGGACGGTTATACTTTTTGCAAAAGTTGTGAAAGTTATCAAAAATTGGGGTCCATTTCTAAAAGAAATATGATGCCTTTGAACCATATCCTTGTTATTGAAATTTTTTATTGTTGGGGAATTGATTTCATGGGTCCATTTCCATCATCTTTTAGATTTGTGTACATCTTGGTTGCAGTTGATTATGTCTCAAAATGGATTGAGGTGATTCCATGTCTACATAATGATTATAAAACTGTTCTAAAATTTTTAAAAGAAAATATTTTGAGTCGATTTGGAATTCCTCGAGCTATCATCAGTGATGGGGGAACACATTTTTATAATAAACCATTTGAATCCTTAATGAAAAAATATTGCATTACCCACAAAATTGCAACCCCTTATCATCCTCAGACAAGTAGACAAGTTGAATTAGCAAATAGGGAGATTAAACAAATTTTGGAAAAAACAGTTAACCCAAATCGTAAAGATTGGTCTTTAAGACTAAACGATGCACTTTGGGCTTACCGTACTGCTTTTAAAACATCTTTAGGCATGTCTCCCTATCGGTTAGTTTATGGAAAACCTTATCATTTTCCTGTAGAATTAGAGCATAAAGCATTTTGGGCCATTAAAGCTTTCAACTTAAGTCTTGATGATGCTTCCATTTTACGCAAATTGCAATTGAATGAACTTGAGGAATTAAGAAATTATGCATATAAAAACTCAAAGATTTATAAAGCTAGAACAAAAGCTTTTCATGACAAATCAATTTTGAGAAAAACTTTTGAAATTGGTCAAAAAGTTCTGCTTTATAATTCTCGTCTTCACCTATTCCATGGAAAGTTGAGATCTCGGTGGATTGGTCCTTATATTGTCAAACATCGTATTCTTATGGGGCCATAGACATTGAGAATCCTAGGAATGGTATTGTATTTAAGGTCAATGGACAAAGACTCAAACCATTTCTGGAACATCAAGTTACTGAGGTAGAATCCATTTCTCTTTCTAATCCTTGTTATGAGTAGAATTTATTTTAATGTTATTTCTTTCTTTTTGAAGTTCTTTGTGTTCCCGGTTAAATGGCGGATAATGGTACTCCGTGACTCTCAAGTCGATTTGTTTTTTAGTTTCCCATAATAACTGATTTCTTCTCCTTTTAAAATGGATGTCATTCTCTCAAATCTAAGAAAGCATTTTCCTTCTCTCCCTCTAAATGCTCTAACAAAAGTCTACGAAGCTAAGTGTGAAAGACTGAGACTGTTAATGTATAAGGGCATCCCAGAAAATATACGCTGGATAATCGAAGCAAAGGTTCGTTTAGCTGGTAAATCTTCAGATTCATTTGTTCCATACATGCCTAGTCTCGGTAAAAGATCATTTTCAAAAAGGAGAAGAGCAAAAAGAATGAAAGTTTGTTACAAGTGTGCACAATGGAATTGCAACACGCGATGTCGCTCTTTGGGGATGGTTTCTGTAAACAGAGAAGATAAAATATTCTTCATTAAGAATGGACTGAGTAAGGAATCATTAGATAATATCTTATTGACTCTTGAGATGCATTCTTGTGGAGTTGTGCAGCGTGAACTTTTTAGTTTGTGGAATCTCTTCAGGGACGAGCAAGAACATTATAGTCTTGGGAATCTGACTCAAAAAGACCCTATTTGCCAATTTATAAGAAAATTAGATGGGAAGCTTATCCTTGACTCATAGAAGACGTTTAAGCCGTTTCTGGACATGAAACCAGAGGAAGATGTGAGCCACAATCACAATAATATATATATATTATCTTGTACATCTTCAAAAAAAAAAAAGAAAAGAAAAGAAGAAAAAAAAAATATAAATAAGAAATAAATAAAATAAAATAAAAAGAGGCGAAACTTCGGTTGTACTTGGTCTTTAATTAGATTAGGAGCCCCTGCCAATGGCAGACTCGTCATTGACTCGGGTGAACCTTCGCACGCCGGTCGGTAAATAAGGTTCATGTGCCATGCTCTGTAGACAGCCGCGCAAGCATTCCCAGGTTTTAACCGTAGGCTCTGCTTGCTGATGGACAGATAGAAGCATCCCGTGTTTGCATTCTCGCGTGACAATGCCTCTAAACTGGATCCTATGATTTAATGCCATGGGCTCTCCAGCGACCTCTCACTGGCTATGGTCACTGGTCATCGTATTCAGATTTTCTCTCTTTAACTAGAGGGACGATGCATAGGCTGGGATATCCCACAAGCGGGAAGGAGAAGAATGCCCAGATTGGCTGAGCCGTCTTAGTATTACTGCACTCATGACGCGCAGTATAAAGATCTGTCATGAAACCTATACATAAAGGTATGTAATCATTTGTTATTATTATTTTATCTTTGTATGATTTTGTTATATTTGAATTTTGGACAGACGATCCTTTGGGCGGGGTCCTTCAGGGGTTTCTAGACTTCTTTACCCTGATGGTTTTCTTGAAGTCTAAAAATAATAATAATAAAAATAAAAATTAAAAAAAATAAAAAAAAATTCTTAAATTCAAACTTTTCTGACAACAGTCAACCTACCCATATAGGAGCTATTATTACTTTTTCTATTCTCTTCCATATTTAAACACTCCATTTTCTTTACTTTTCTGTAACTCATAATCATTCAAAGAGAGTGAGTGTAGAAATGGAGGGAGCTTCTTCTTCAGTTCGTATATTTCTCAGTATCTATGTATTTTGTGGGACAAGTTATGGGAAGGGTTTAGAGTTTATAAACGCAGCAAGCACTATTGGTAGAACACTTGCTGCGAGGAACATTCGTGTTGTATATGGGGGAGGTAGCATTGGGTTAATGGGGGCTGTATCACTTTCTGCACATATAAGAGGTGGTCAAGTTTTAGGTATCATTCCTAAACCTTTAACTCGAAGGAACATCATTGGACGGACAATTAGGCTAGAAATTCAAGTATCATCTATGCATGGACGAATGAGGACAATGCTTGAAAACTCTGATGCATTCATTGCTTTACCGGGTGGTTTTGGTACTTTGGAAGAAGTTTTTCAAATTATTTCTTGGGCCCAACTGAATATCCACCATAAACCCATAGGTTTGTTGAATGTTAATAATTTTTTTGATAATTTGTTATCTTTTGTTGACCATGCTGTGGAACAAAGCTTTATCACACCTTCAGCAAGACAACTCCTTATATCTGCTTCTACTGTTGATGAATTAATTGATAAATTATAAGCTTTTGTTTATGAACCTGAACCAGTAATAGCTCAGATAGATTGGTCAGAAGGTAACAACAATGGAGGCAGCAACAAGGGAGGCAGCAAGGAACAAGAGTGTAATCTGGCACTTTATCTTTAACTTTCCTTTATCTTTGGTTTTATTTATTGTCCTTTGTTTTTGTTTTAATTTGTGTAAGGTTTCACTTTTCAATAATTGCAACAATAGGTACTATCTTCTATCCTTTACCTATCTATATTTTGACATTGAGGACAATGTTGTGATTGGTTGGGGGAAGGATAGTTGGATAAAAAAAATTTAAAATGTATATATTATGTTCATATTTAAAAAAAATAAAAAATAAAAAAAATTAAGAAGTGTGTTTATTAATATGTTTATTGTGTTTACATGTTTGTCAGCAATTTATTGACAACAAAAGTAATTAGGGATGGCAGAGTAAGGAGTAAATTATTTACTCTTGAGACGCATCAAAAATTGGTGGCAGAGTAAGGAGTAATTGGGTAGACAACTAGTTTGTGTGGAAGTAGCAATTCAAATTCAGGGAAATTTGCATGATTGAGTAAATTGTTTTCTTTCTTAAAATTCACATGCTTAGTTATGGATGTTGAATTGGTGGACTGAGAATGATAGAATTATGCTTTGTGAGATTTTGAGCCTATTAATGAATGGATTGAACATTTGTACCATTCTCTTCTTTCTTGTGTGAATTTCACTCATGGAATTGTTACTCTACAACTTGCTTTAATTCTTTTTGAGACTACATTTCATATGCATACATTAATATGATTGAGGCATTTTTCTTGAAGTAGCTACTTTAATCAAATAGTCAATCTTGCTTAGCAGTATATTGTCTCAATATGATATCAAGTACTCTTATGACTTCTTGAAAATTCTCTGATTCTTGCCAACGTAAAGCATTAGAAATGACCTATTTCCCCTTGCTTAACCCCCTTTGAGCTTATTTGACCATTCTTTGTTTCGAACTCATTATGTGCCTTAAATGAAAAACTATGTTCTTACCTTACCTTAGGGAATAAGAGAACATTAGTTTTGTCATTCGATGAGTTCTTGAACAAGTGTGGGGGTGTGTGTGCAGAATGGTATATATATATATATATATATATATATATATATATATATATATATATATATATGATGTTCTTTTTGTAAATAAAAAATAAAAAAAATCAATAAAAAAATTAAAAATCAGAAAAAAAATGTAAAAAGAAAAGGGTCAACAAGGTAATAAAGGAAAGGAAAAGAATATGTAAAGGGAATTTGTATTAGGTGGAGTTGGGATGAACTTTCATGCTTGTTAATTGAACTCAGCTCTCATGCTCTTTTATTCTCTGGTATTTAACTTGTCATATCCATATTACCTTCTTCTTTACCTTGACCCTATTACAACATTGAATAAAGTCCTCATCATTTGTGTGTGCATGTGTTCTGAGTAGTGGAGAAGTAGAAGATAAGCAAGCTTATGGTAGTGCAATTTTCATGGGTTGAATTGAGTGAAATACCTACCTTTTAAACACTTGAGGGATTGAGAGTGAATCTTGTGAAAATCTATCATTCTTGACTCATACTTTTCAATTGAAATATCCTTGCTTATTGATTTGAGATGTGAAGATATGTTACCTCATGAATGTTTTGATTACTTGAATGATTGATTGCTCTTCATTTTTAAATATTATTAGAAATTGAGTCTTTTAGAGTGTTTAGCTTTTGAGTCTGTTTCGTTTTTTTTTGTGAGTGATCTTATGTGTTTTGCTCAGGAGTGCAAAAAGCTAAGTGTGGGGGAATTTGATGATCATATATTTGATACATTAATAAGCTTTCATTCTTAGTCCTTTACACTCTCTATATACTTAATTGATTGAGTTTTATTATGTTTTGTAAGTTTGGACTCAAATTGGACTTAATTGAATTTTTCAGTATAATTCATGTCTTATATTGTTTCTGTATTTGGGCCATATCTTGGGCTGTAGGTGGTCTTTGGAGGTGATTATAGTGGCATTTGAAATATAAGAGAAATTTCTACAACTTTCAAGAATACCTCAAAAGCCCAATCACACGAGTAGATAACTCAAATTGGGGTTGAAGCAAGAACTAGAGTGCTGTTCCTGACAGCTTGACCTATATGCACTGTTCATTCCATATTTTGGGCTAGATGTTGTCAAATTGGCTGAAATTTTGATGCTAAATACTTGAGACCTATATCTACAACTTGCATGTTGAATACTGTTCAAGAATCAGAGGTCTAGTAGGTGATATTATGCTTGAAAGTTAGAACAGAGGTGCTGGAACTGGGCTTGAACACTCTACAGTAATTAGCCCATATCTTGGGCTATAGGTGGCCAAATGAGGTGATTCTGGTGTCCATTTTGAATCCAAGATCAAGTCCTACAACTTTGATGAAGATCATATTTGCTCATTCTAACGCATTCAATGACTTCAGAGCTAAATGATTTCGGAGACAAGGAATCTCCATAATTTTCCACTCACCAAAAGTCATTTGGCATTTTCCACTCATTTTCCACTCATCCACTCACTAATGACTCAGCCCCCTTGTCATTTTGTATTTCTAATCCTCTATAAAAGGGGGCCTTAGCATATCATTAAGGGTGTTAGGTGTTAGTTACCAAAATGATGCCATTTTGTTACTAGGTTTTCTTGTAGTAATTTTCCTTTGTTCTAAATTAAAGTCATGTTCTTCTTCTTCTTCTTCTTCTCTCTTTCTTTCTTCTTATCTATGAGTAACTAAGTTTCATTTTACTTGGGTGAAAGGGTGAAGCTCTTGGTAATAAAATAAGGTTAGATTTATTCTTCTCTTGTGCTTAAATGATTTATATTTTCTAGTAACCATTATATGTGCTATAATTTGTTTCTTATAATTTAGACACCATCTTTATAAAGAGGAGTTCTTGATTTGTTGTAGACAAAATATTGGCACAATGAATGCTTTAACCCATTTATAAGTGGTGGTAATATTTTTAGGAAACATAATATAATTACGTATATTATTTTAAATGGACTTTTAATGTTGTATTTTCCGATTGGAACCTTCATGTTGCGAGAATTCTAATTGAGTTATAAAAGGAATTAATTTTACCTTTACTTTATTTACCAAGAGCGAATCTTTTTACCCAAATAAATAATTTTTACCATAGTAATAAAATTTTTACTTCACCTTAATCTTCAACAACTTCCTGTGGATCGACCTCGGACTAACCGAGAAATTTATTACTTGAGACAACCTGCACTTGGGTTTGCAAATACGACAATTAAAAAGTGTGCATCAACAACTAATCCATTCCTAAGATTACATTAATCTTGGAAAGAGGCAAACAGATCAAATCCACATGAAAGATTCTATCCCTAACACATACAGGGCAATTCAAACATACTTTTGTAGTTATCACAGGCTTATCAGTAGAAGTAGCAACACTCAAATCATAAGGCAATGTAGTCACAGTCAATCCCAAATGCTCCATACAATCACATGAAATGAAAGAATATGTTGCTCCTGAATCATATAACACTGTTAAAGGATTACTTTCGATGGCACACTCCTCCATAATCAAGTCCTCAAATTTCATGGCTTCTTCCCCGCTCATCGTATACACACGACCACGCACCTGTGGCCTTGATGTACGAACACTTCCCACTGATGGTTCCGCCTTCAGTTGATCACATTCTCTAGAAAAATGTCTAGGCTTCCCATATCTGTAATAGATCACCCTTTTATGGTGACAATCTTTGGTGAGATGATTCTTCCTACACTTGAAACATTTAAGTGTAGAAGTCCTAGCTTGACTCGCCTTGCTGTCACTAGAACTTCCTCCAAAAGATTGTTGTCAGTTCTAACCTCCAGCTGGTCTGGTATACGGTTTCTGCTGATAACGGTTGCCAGTGCTACCCTTTCCCCTTTGGAACTGTGTAGGTCCAAAGTTCCTGTTCCTTGCCTCACGTTGGTTATCAATCTCTTCAACTTTATGACACTTGTCCAACAATGCTAGAAACTGGTCGATATCCACTGTTGCTAAAGCTCGCTTAATATGAAGCCTCAACCCCTCTTCAAACTTTCTGCATTTCCATTCCTTATCTGGGTGCATTTGAAAATATCTCAAAAACTTAGACAAGCTTTCGAATTTTGCAGCATACTCACTTATGGTCATCGCTTCTTGTCTCAAACTAGGGAATTCCATCTCCTTAGCAAGTCGAACACTCGCTGGAAGATACTTTCCCATAAATTTCTGTTTAAAAAGCTGCCACGTCACAACTCTCCACTCAACTTGAATCAATCTCCGGGCTCCTGCCCACCAAGCTTCTCCATCTCCTACTAACACAAATGTTGCAAAAGTCAACTTCCTCTCCTCAGTATAATCCATACCTTCAAATATCTTTTCTAATTCTTTGATCCACAGATCAGCTTTCTCTGGGTCAAACTCTCCATGAAACTTTGGTGGATTGTTTCGATGAAATTCCGACAAACTGTGAGCATCTTCAGTTGCGCTTTGATTTTGCTGCATGACAACTTTAGCCATTCGTTGCATTGCTGCTACAGCTGCAGCCAGATTTTGGTTATCGTCTCCAACATCTCCAAATCTTGCTCTAGTATTCGCGTGTCCTCTTCCTCTTCCAGCCATTACATTTTCTCAAATCAAGCTGAACAACACAAGGAAGAGTTAAAGTCAATCTTCAAACAATATTGTTTTCTTTCAAAAAACAAACACAGAGAATCACACAACTTAAATAAGACAAACCTAACCACAAACCCAAAAGACTTTACCTTGGCCTCTGATACCAACTAATATAACACCCACCGTAGGGTATCATATTTATGTTACTTATTTACCAATTTACCTTTTTTTTTGAAAAACGTGTTTTATACTGTAAATACGAGTTGTAAAATTTCTTAATAATAATAAGATAAACTTAATGGAAAATAAAAACATTACAACATGATCACAAATAATTTACATCATATACACAATCTTAGTATTGTCATACTTAAATATATACATACCAGGTTTTCAAAACATTTAAACATTACTTAAAACTAATATACTGCCCAAGTACTACTAAACAGCAGAACCCTCAGACGGGTCCTCCTCAGATTCCTCAGCAGATAGGAATCCAGACTGATGCGAAGTCCTACGGACAGGTGTCCACGCAGATAACATAATACTAATCGCACTAGGAGTACGGTAGTAAGCTCCCCAATACTGCCTAATAGACAATGGGAACTCTAAGTGTACATTAATATTTACACTAAAGTAAGGGTGTCCATGATAAAGTCTACTTAAAATAATATTTAAGTCTCCTATGTAGTAAATACGCTCTCTTTCCAGATCAATGTGTCATGCTTCTGATCCTCCACGAAACATTAATCTCATATATCCTAAGAAACTGGGAATCTCCATTTTCTCAGAACTCAGCTTTTTCTACAGGAATCTGCTCCTCCTCAGCTTCTTGTTCAAGTCCTTGCTCAACATCTTTAAAATTATAAATACAATACAAATAGGCACACAAAGAGGTGAGATCACCTACGCCAATACCAGTATAGTAGCAATGGAGATAAACACATATAATTAATCATATAGATACATCATACCATAATTACAATCATGCCATCAACATTATTTATCATCACATCAAATGTAATAAATAATTATTACGATCATGCCATCAAAATTTCAAATATTTAATAATTCAAATATCACATCGATAACAATATTCCATAATTATGCATATGCACATAGACTCAATTTCCTACTCCATGGAGCTAAAACTCAGGTCGGAGAGAGTGATTGAAAAGATCTGTCTGTACCAACATGCCTCAGACCACGTGCTCAAATTTACACATCTAGCATATACACGACAATCTTTATCAGATCTTGACTAAGAATAGTGTCTCGGTCAGGATCATCGGTGCGTTGCATCGGTCAAACTTGCGATACAGAAGAGCTACCAATTGCCCATTGTAAGCAACCCGCACCCCAATGCCCCCAAAGTCAACAAGTGACTTACACTACGCATATCGCACCCACTCAAGAGGTGTATTCTCTCTTAGGCAATTAGCCTCATACAGTCCATCAGACCTTTGCAATGCATGTACAAATGCACCATTCTCAGTTCAAATTCATCATCTCATAATTAGATTTCACACACTGATTCGACAATATCTTTATTGTATTTTTATCACGAAATTATATTTTTGCATTTTCTCAATCGCGTAAAATATTTCTAACATATTTTAAATCAAAATACAGTTTTTCTCATTTAATACCAAAAATTGACTTTACTTTTTATATTCGCATATTAGTCCCTCTATAACATAATATTTACGTTATAGTCTCTCTCTTAGAAAATATATGTAATATAGCCCTCATTTATAAAATATTTGCAGTATAGCCCCTCTTTAAATAATAATTACAATATAGTCCTTCTTAAAATAATAATTACAAGTTAGCCCCTCTAAAAGTAAAAATTACAATATAACCCCTCTAAAAATTAGTATTTCTACTGTTTCCCAGAAAATGGTAATTCTTTCCTTTGCTTAAAATATTACAGTTCAAATTTTTCCAACGCGCTTCAAAACCTATAGGGTGAGCTATACGTTAGAAAACTTCAAGTATTGACATCTATTTTCATAACCTAATTATTTAATTACATCATTTTATTTTCCAAAAAGTATTTTGCTTGCCACTAGATCCAAACTCTTTCAAATTGCTTTCCTTTTCAATTAACCCTTTAAATCTACACTTGATAAAATAATTTGGTTCTACATTATGAAAAATGGCATGTTAGCCAAATTTTCATTCTTGCTTTCAAAACTCATTGTAATTCATTTTTCTAACACTTTAAATCCTTGTAAAATACCTTAATTCATTTTAGTGTCATGAAACCTTTAATCCTTAATTTAAAATCATCATTTTAGGACTCTTGGTCCTCTTTAAACTAGTGAGGCCATGTGCCTCTAATCTCTTTGGAGCTCTCATGTAATCTTTCCATCATGTTGTTCACATCCTAATTTATACATATATTTGCATGCTTCCAAAATCATACATACAAGCATTTTATCAAAACTATAACCATACGATCACATATGCAATCACAAACACTAAACCATAAACAACACAATCACAATCAAAGAAGCATTAAACAACAAGTGAAAAAACCCTTATGGGTTTTTCACTATACACAACCATCTCCTCACCACCAACACTTAGTTGGTGAGGTTAAATCGCCCTCTTACCTCTTGAAGACAAGATCTTCAAACTCCCTCCTTCTCCTAGATTTCATGTGAACCCAAACAAAATCCCTAAAATTCTTAAATAATTACCAAAGTCATACTCAAGGCTTAATAACAAAGAACCATGGAACAATCATGGTATAGAAAATCAAAAACTCAATTTAAAATAAAGAATCAAAAGTTTACTTTTAGGAAAGTAAACCAAAGCTTGGATTTTGAAGCACTAGGAGTAGGATTTTGACAAACTTTCTAAATGAAAAGTGTTTAGAATAGGGTTTAGGTTTAGGAAATATGGAGAAGTAAAATTATAAAAGATTAGAGCTAGGGTTTAAGAGGGCTGGCCGAAACTCCAAGAGAAAAAGAAAGGAAAAGTGTTCTTGGTGTTCTTGGTGTGGAAATAAGTTTGCCCCAAATGGTTTTATATGTTAAGTTTTGATGATGACAAATACAAGACAAAAAGAATATCTTGCTTATACTATTTGTTGCATTCTATATAGAGCATATCCATTAATATTTAATAAATATCTTATTTGGATGTTTCTATGAATGTCTTATATGCATGTTAAACTAACTAAAGCTATATATTTATGATTTATGCATATGAAGATATTAAATTATGTTTTTTGGACTAACTATGCTTGTTTAAGTGAGTGATACTTTGTAGGATAGTCCAAGTACTAATAGTGAGCTTGCAACAAGAAAGCAAAAGATCTCAATTAAGCTCAACACAAAGGAGAATGTGAATGCCTATTTCATAAAGGTATTGATAAACATCAAAGTCATGTCAAAGACCAAGTCCAAAGGAAGATTAAATGGTATAGCTTATAGGACTTAGTGTCTTTATGTACGAAGCCTTATGGATATCTCAAATATGTTTTTACAAATGTTTTTCGTATGCTAAAATACCGAACAAACAAGTTTTGAAAAGTTATTTATGGTGGTAGTTCAAATTTATGAAAAATAGCAAAGTTTGGGTTTTGCAAAACTGACCTTTGGTCACTCTTTTAATCATATCTTTCAAAATACTTTGAGTTTTGTTTTGAAACTTATTTCATTTGAAAATAGACTCAAAGATCTTTCCAATGACTGGTCATTTGCTTTAAACGGATAAGAAATGAAGAAGTTATGACCGTTTAAAGTCAGTTTTCAAAATCTGAGTGGTTTATTCGAATAAACCAAATGTTATTCGAATAACACACCACAAAAATCATACCAGAAACGAGTTTTTAGTGGTTTATTCGAATAACCAAAAGGCTATTCGAATAACATGACCCATAAAACGTTCCAGAACTTATTTTTGAAGGTTTATTCGAATAGTAAACCTATTATTCGAATAAAGACTTTTAGGAACGTATTGTTTGAAGGTTTTATTCGAATAGGACTTCGTTTTATTCGAATAAACTCGATCCTGTTTTACGCAACGGCTATTTTCAGAGGCTTTAAATGTGATATTAAATTATACCCAACGGCTCTTTTTCTTATACCACTATAAATACATGTTTTTGGGACATCTTTGACACACACCCATTTATCTGAAATGATTCCTTCTTGCTTTATTTTGTGATACATATTTTACCAAATTTCTGTGCTCTTTTTAGCCAAAATTTGAGATATCCTTAGAGAGCTTCATAGAGCTTCAAATTGTATTATTTACTCTGAGTGAGAGTTTCTCTTCATCTATATTTCTATTCTTCTATATTGAGGGTGAGGTATCCTTCAAGGTTTGTAAAGGGGTGAGGTATCCCTCTAAGGTTTGTATAAGGGTGAGGTATCCCTGAAATTGGTGAGACTTTAGCACAAGGGTAGAGTTTCCTGTGTGTGAAAAGTGCTCTTTCATGTAACGGTTGCAAGCACCTATTGAAGTTTGTACATATAGTGAAAAATCTCGAGCTTGTGTTTCGGGGACTGGACGTAGACCACAAGTGGTTGGTGGTCGAACCAGGATAAATATCGTGCCTGCTCTTCTTCTCTTTATCTCTTTATTTTATGTAATTTATTTTATTGCACATTTACTTTCCGCTGTTCTTAAAGTTTCTTTTCTTCATCACGTTCCTTCTGTGCGTTTATTTAAATAGCTTAAATATTTATATTTATTTTAATAGCATTTGTGAAAAAGTTTTTATACCCAATTCACCCCCCCTCTTGGGTAATGGTTGCCATGACTAACAAGTGGTATCAGAGCTTCGTGCTCTGGTGAAAGCTTAACCGCTTAGAGTTAAAGATCCTTGTTGGCAACCTTGAAAGTTTTTCAAAATGGAAGGTTTTGAAATTGATAAACCACCATTCTTTGATGGTGTGTATTTTGTTTATTGGAAAATTAGAATAGAGTTTTATATGCAATCTGTTGATTTAGATTTGTGGGATATTGTGCTAAATGGATTTACTTATAAATCAAAACAAACTTGGAATAGTTTTGATAAAAAAATGTTTTTCTTTGAATATTAGAGCTATGCAAATTTTGAGAAGTAGTTTAAATGATGATACTTATCTTGAAATTAAAAATTGTTCTTGTGCTAAAGATATATGGGATGCTCTTAATGCTATTTATCTTGCTAACGATGATTTTGTGCATAAAGTTGCATATAGAAAGCAAGAAAGAGCAAACGCCATTAGAGGAAGCTTGTCATGAAAAATATCCTCAAAGAGATACTCAAACTATTGAAGGGAGCCAAATGCCACTTGGTAACAATGATGCTCAATTTGAAGAAAAGGCATGGCAAAACAAAATTGATGAGGAAGAATGTGATTCTCTTAAAGAGGCAAGTACCCTAGAAATTGACACTACTTCCCATATGGCTAAAAAGGACTTTGAGGTAAATAATTCTAAACTATATTATAGTCCTTCTTATGATGAGTTGCAAAGTGCATATAATGAATTGTATGATGGTTTGTTAAATTTAGAAAAGAAAAACTTATCGAGTTTGGAAAACATTTCCTCTATTGAAAATAAAATTGAGTTTTTGAAAAATGAATATATTTTTCTTAATGAGGAAACGCCTTTGAAATATGAAACCTCATCTTCTGGTGAAAAATACATTAATTTAGAAAATCAAGTTGAGGACTTATATTCTAAATTTGCCAAAGCTAATGATTGTAATTGCTTGAATTCTATGCTTGTTAATGAGAATAAAATTAGTGTTATTCCATGTGAAAATTCAAGCAAGACTTATGGCAAAAATAATTTAGAATACAAAAATAACAAAAGGCTTAAGTTTTTTAAAAATGATATTCAAATTATCAAACCATCATTAAATTCAATTGTATGTAATTTTTGTGGTCATCTAGGACATATTTCTCATTTATGCAATTATAGAAGAAATCATTATATGAGAAATTGTATGGTATGGGTTCCTAAAAATCCTAAAGGCCCTAATACTAATATTCAAGGACCCAAAATGAAGTGGGTACCAAAGTGTCCTCCTAGTGTTTCAATTATGCAGAATATTTCTCAAAAGGATGGACAAATTGGTCAAAAGAAAGAGGAACCATCAAGGAGAATGCTTCCAAAGCCCAATGGTAGAAACTTTGGTTAAAGAAGGAAGATGGCTTCAACCAAAGCTTCTCAAGTACAAAATGTAGAACTTGGAAAGTTCAAAACTTTAAAAGAGAAGCAATGGGTAAGGAAAAGAGTTCCCTTGTTTACCAAGACCAAGGTATCAACAGTTTTTACCTCTCATGAGCATTTACATGCAAAGTCAATAAATTTGAGGTATATTTCTTGTAGGTCTTAGGTAGAGGATAGAATCATGTGTATTTGATAAAATTTGAATATTATATTTAACACATGATTATGTTCATTCTTATTATATTAAAATTCATTAATTTGTTATATCTTGGTACATAAAGTTCTATAATGCTTATGTATGCTTTATATGCTTTAAAACTGTCTATGTATCATGAAAGCCAGGATGTTATCGGTTATATGCTTAATAAAAAAATGATTATTTAATTTATTGTGCTCAATTTACATATTATGAAAAAATGGATCTTTATGAGAGCATAATAGATTAATAGCCAAAAACTAACACACAAGGACCCAATAAAATTTGGGTACCAAAAGTCAAAAATTAAAGTGTGTTGTAGGTGTGCTTGAAGGCCAAGAAGTGACTTTGACATCTTGAAAGTGGCTGCTCCAAGTACAAAGACCAAAAATAATTTCAAGCTATCTTCCTTGTCTTCATGTAGTTTGGACTTACAATTTTTGGATAAGTTAAAATTTTTATTATGCTTTTCTAGCCTTATAATTTGAAAATATTTCTACATGTTAATATGCTAGATAAAGTATAATTCTGGTTTGAAATGACATGTCTAAATGATAATATCATTGAGCATGAGTTTTTGTTTAATCTTAAGTTTTTGATCAATCATATATATAATTAAATATTTGAATTTATATGATTATGATCTCTCTTTAAATCACATCTATGTATATATGCTTTGATTTCTTGAACGTATGCATCTCTGTGGTTCTTTGTCAGCTTATAAGGTTTTTATTCGAATAAAACTCGTTACTGCTTGTCAAATAATGTGCTGCATATCAGCTTTATTCGAATAAAACATAGTTTATTCGAATAAACTGATTCCTGTGTTAAAACCTGCTTGAATATCATCTCTGTTTATTCGAATAAATATCTGTCTATTCGAATAACCAGAAGCCTTCGTCTATCAGTTTTAATATCTGCCCTCTGCTTATTCGAATAGATCTCAGGCTATTCGAATAGCCAGAACCTGTTCTTTATCAGTCTTGACTGATGACTTTCAGTCTATTCGAATAACTTCCACAGTTATTCGAATAAACCCTGTTATCTTGCCAAAACACTTGCCTTCCCAGTTCTCCTATTCGAATAAAACGCAGAGCTTCTGCTATTAGAATAAAACCCTTTTCATTCGAATAAACTTGGGTGTTTCAAAACAAAAGGTTCTGATATATATGCTTAATCAAATTGACTATTCTTTTGATGCTTATATATAATTGGCTTGACTGATCATGAAATATCTTTTGCCATTGTGAACTTATTTATTGTTTTGAATGCTTATTTGTTTATGAGTTTGGCATAATAACTAACCTCTATGGATCCAAAATTGATGGATACCAAAGAAAATTGTTTGAATTGTGTTGTAGGGTGATAACTACCTCAAGCAAGCATTTTAAATGGAATAAGCTTATTCAAGTTGAGGATAGTAAAAGAATTCAACTTTTGAAAGGGGTGCAAAGAATCTCTATTCCCTCGTGAAAACTTGAAGCCTGGAAGTGAGAGTCATCTACAAAAATTCAACGACTACACTTTTGGTGATATCAAACTATTATTTTTTTTTATACTTTAAATTGAATATCATGTGATATTTAGATAAGTAGAAATTTGTTTTTATGCCTTAACATGTTTTAAGTTGTGCTTTTCTAGCATTATGTCTTGAAAGTATCTCTACATATGCTAACATGCTAGATATGCATATATTTTTGCTTGGCATGACATGCTATGGTAATATCTTTGTTATTAAGCTTGTGATCAATTCTCTATGTTTAAATATGTCAATTCACATTCTCAGAAGCCATTCTAATCCTTTCTCCTTGATGCCTAATTGTCTTATATACTTACTTGGAAATTGAAAAGTAAAATGTTACATGTCTTCTTGTTTAATATGTTAAAATTTGAAAACAAGAGGTAAATGATTTCAAAAGTTATAGCTCCATGGCTTTTCAATTCTTTCATTACAATAAGGGACTTTTTGTTCTTGGTATGTGTGAGTACTAAAATTCCTTACTTGATATTACATGCCTAACATGATCACTGTTTGCCCCAAAATGCTTATATAAGTTTTGATGTTGATCATGTATTTCTTAATAAACTTGAATCATGCCTTAAAATGCTTAAACATTTTTTTTCTGGATTCAAGTACATATGTGCTTCATGCATTCTTGTTAGAACTAATATTGCATGGTTGATAATGTGATACATGCTTTAAATTATATATCAACCTAATTTATGCTTGTAAATGAGATTAAATGATATTTGATGCTAACCTATGTTTTAGAGGACTTTTAAAGTTAGCTTTGCAAGTCTCTCTATGTGTTTCAAATATAGCCATCAGATTTTTACATACAAGCATAAACGAGAAAAGCTGAATGGAATTCATATGAAGAGGAAGATAAAGAAGACTTTCTTCTAGTGCAATGAAATGTAGAATTCAAAGGAAGAAAGCTCAAAGTTAAAGGACCAATAAAGAAGGAGCATCACTCTTTATATGACTCAATAAGTATCTCTATCCCTTAACTTTTATGGTATTCTATATGTTATGAATTGTATGATACTTATTGATAAATTAATGTTAAATTACTAGATGCTTCCAAGGAATATATGGCTTTTTATATAAAATATCTCTACCTTTCTAAAATGCTTTTGAAAATATAATGTGCTCTTGTAAAATTCTTTTTGAAAGGGGGAGAAGTTTTTAAAGTGTTTTTTTTTTATTTTATTGAAGGATTAAGAAGATGTAATTTTGATAATATGCATATTTTGAGGGGGAGCCTAGCTCTGAAGTTGTTTATATCTCTTGCCTTACATCTTTATTTGATTATATAAAGTGTTTTATTGCTATCATATGTTAAATGTTGACATACAACAATATGACAAGCATTGCATGAATAATCTTCTATATCTTAAAAGCATGTTTATTTCATCTCTCTTTGAATCATGAGTTTTATCTATAAGGGGAGAGAAAATTATTATCTTTCCTTCCTAAGTCTTTTTGTTGATGTCAAATAGGGGGAGAGAAAATTAGAAAGAAAAATATGTTCTTGTGCTCAATTGCTTGATATGCTTACATAAATATCAATTCTTGTATATTGCTCAATATATTTTTCTTTGGTGATTTGTCATCATCAAAAAGGGGGAGATTGTGGAAATAAGTTTGCCCCAAATGGTTTTATATGTTAAGTTTTGATGATGACAAATACAAGACAAAAAGAATATCTTGCTTATACTATTTGTTGCATTCTATATAGAGCATATCCATTAATATTTAATAAATATCTTATTTGGATGTTTCTATGAATGTCTTATATGCATGTTAAACTAACTAAAGCTATATATTTATGATTTATGCATATGAAGATATTAAATTATGTTTTTGGACTAACTATGCTTGTTTAAGTGAGTGATACTTTGTAGGATAGTCCAAGTACTAATAGTGAGCTTGCAACAAGAAAGCAAAAGATCTCAATTAAGCTCAACACAAAGGAGAATGTGAATGCCTATTTCATGAAGGTATTGATAAACATCAAAGTCATGTCAAAGACCAAGTCCAAAGGAAGATTAAATGGTATAGCTTATAGGACTTAGTGTCTTTATGTACGAAGCCTTATGGATATCTCAAATATGTTTTTACAAATGTTTTTCGTATGCTAAAATACCGAACAAACAAGTTTTGAAAAGTTATTTATGGTGGTAGTTCAAATTTATGAAAAATAGCAAAGTTTGGGTTTTGCAAAACTGACCTTTGGTCACTCTTTTAATCATATCTTTCAAAATACTTTGAGTTTTGTTTTGAAACTTATTTCATTTGAAAATAGACTCAAAGATCTTTCCAATGACTGGTCATTTGCTTTAAACGGATAAGAAATGAAGAAGTTATGACTGTTTAAAGTCAATTTTCAAAATCTGAGTGGTTTATTCGAATAAACCAAATGTTATTCGAATAACACACCACAAAAATCATACCGAAACGAGTTTTTAGTGGTTTATTCGAATAACCAAAAGGCTATTCGAATAACATGACCCATAAAACGTTCGAACTTGTTTTTGAAGGTTTATTCGAATAGTAAACCTATTATTCGAATAAAGACTTTTAGGAACGTATTGTTTGAAGGTTTTATTCGAATAGGACTTCGTTTTATTCGAATAAACTCGATCTGTTTTACGCAACGGCTATTTTCGAGGCTTTAAATGTGATATTAAATTATACCCAACGGCTCTTTTTCTTATACCACTATAAATACATGTTTTTGGGACATCTTTGACACACACCCATTTATACGAAATGATTCCTTCTTGCTTTATTTTGTGATACATATTTTACCAAATTTATGTGCTCTTTTTAGCCAAAATTTGAGATATCCTTAGAGAGCTTCATAGAGCTTCAAATTGTATTATTTACTCTGAGTGAGAGTTTCTCTTCATCTATATTTCTATTCTTCTATATTGAGGGTGAGGTATCCTTCAAGGTTTGTAAAGGGGTGAGGTATCCTCTAAGGTTTGTATAAGGGTGAGGTATCCCTACGGGCTGAGACTTTAGCACCAGGGTAGAGTTTCCCTGTGTGTGAAAAGTGCTCTTTCATGTAACGGTTGCAAGCACCTATTGAAGCTTGTACATATAGTGAAAAATCTCGAACTGTGTTTCGGGGACTGGACGTAGACCACAAGTGGTTGGTGGTCGAACCAGGATAAATATCGTGCCTGCTCTTCTTCTCTTTATCTCTTTATTTTATGTAATTTATTTTATTACACATTTACTTTCCGCTGTTCTTAAAGTTTCTTTTCTTCATCACGTTCCTTCTGTGCGTTTATTTAAATAGCTTAAATATTTATATTTATTTTAATAGCATTTGTGAAAAAGTTTTTATACCCAATTCACCCCCCCTCTTGGGTAATGGTTGCCATGACTAACACTTGGGATTTTTGAGAGAAAAGGAAAGCTTAACTTTTAGGTGAGAGAAAAGTGAATATTGAAAGTGAAAGAAGAGAGTGCAGCCATCTAAGAGTGTATAAGAGAGATTAGGAGATAAACTTGATAGTAAAATATCATGTTGTGTTCACATTAGGAAGGCACATGGCCTATGTCACCACTTGGTCATCTAATGGTCACAAAAGACCATTCAAGAAGGTTTGAGAAGCCTCCTTGGCCGTGTGGCCTTCTCCAAAAAGGTAACTAAGTTTGTTTTCTATTTTAATCTAGTTACACTTTAAGCAAATAATAATTAACTAGATTAGGTTTTCTAGTTACACTTAATTAACTATCTAGTTACATAGCTAACTAATTAATTAGGTCATGGCATATGTCATGCCTAGTCATGACTTCTAGATGGAATTAGGATATTTAGATAGTAACTAGATCATAATTAATTAGTAACTAGGTTAGTTCACTTAGTTCCTTAATTAGGCAATTAGGTTAACTAAATTAGGTTTATTTAGTTACTTAGTAACTAGTCAACCCATTATTATTGACTAAATCCTAACCATTGAAATTAACTTCATCTCCTAACCATTGATTTAATCTAAGGTGGATATCATAAGTTGCTTTATCAAGATTATTCTCACACCATTGATCAGTTCAACGGTGATGATCAAAGGCTTCTTAATCAAGTTTTTCATCCAACGGTCCACAATAAAGTCTATGCCACTATATTTGACCAATCTCTATTGGTTTAGAAAAGTCCAACCATCGTTTTTGACTAATTCATATTGGTTCATTTTAAATTAGATTACAAAAAATATTCTAAGCACATTTTCTGTCAATTAAAATATATGGGGTCAAATAATTTATAGCAGAAACTTCTATAAATAAAACAGCAGATATTTATCTGTGAAATATTTTTATTTCACAGGTAAATTCTAAAAATTAAAAGATTCTTTTCTATGTCTCTCAGATTCGGGTTTAGTAAGATCTCCTGTCTCCGAATAATTCAAATAAGATTTTCCCCGACCCAAAAATTATTATTTTTCTGACCCGGAGCAAATCACACAAAACAATCAAAAACTATCTCGGAATAGTCAAATTAATTTTATAACACACAGAAAAACACAAAATAGTAAAATTCTGCTATTACTATTTACATAGTCAGAATTTGGGTGTTACACAGAACATCAAGATTAAGCAAAATTATGAAAAATAAGGTTTTGTAATCGATTACACTTTTATTATAATCGATTACATGCGTTCTATTTTTCTTGTAATCAATTACAAAGTTTGTGTAATCAATTACATGCTTTCTGACTTGGCTTGGAACGCTTGACAGAGCCTTTGTAATCGATTATGATGGTCTTGTAATCGATTACCAGATTACTAAAGGAAGTCAAGAAGTTCCTAAGGGGACAAGTATTCTTAACCAAGTGTTAGGGTTGCATGTAGTGTGCAATTCCAATTTTTCCTATCTACAAGGAGGTAAACATGAGAAGTCAGAATTTCCTAGTAAAATATACCTAGATCTTAGATGATTTAAGTATGTAAGAAAGATATAATTATACAAATGGAAATTGTCTAGTAGTATTGATCTTAGTGAGTATCCTTTAATGTTCATTCATGAAGGCCAAGAGAGATTGAAGGGTGTCTGATGCAGATTAAAAGTTACAAACTAAAGTGCAGGTTGTTTCAAGTAATAAATTCTCGGGAGTCCGAGGTCAATCCACAAGAAATTGATGAAGAAAAATTCTTTGACGTAAGGTCAATATTTTGTCACAACAATAAAAGTAATAAAACTTAGTCACAAAGAAAAAAGATTTACTTGGATTAAGAGATCCACTCTTAGTAAGTAAAATAAGGACAAGATTAATTCTTTTTATAACTCAATTAGAATCCACACATAATGGAGGTTCCAATCAGAAAATACAACATTCAAAGTTCATTTTAGATTATATATGTAATTATATTATAATTCCTTTAATCATCTGTTAACACCACCACTTATAAATGGGCTTAAACATTCATTGTGTCAATATCTTGTCTACAACAAATCAAGATCTCCACTTTACAAGAAGGGTTTCTAAATTGATTAGAAACAAAATACAACACATATAATGACCACTTGAAAATATATCATTTAAGCACAAGAAAGAGATTAATCTAACCTTATTTCATTACCAAGAGCTTCATCATTTCATCCAAGTAAAATGAAAATTAGTTACTCATAGACAAGAAAGAAAGAGAGAAGAAGAAGAAGAAGAAGAACATAACTTCAATTTAGAATAAAAGAAAACTACAACAAGATAAACAAACAACACAATAGCATGATCTTGGCCTCTAAGACTAAGACTCCTAAATGAGCAGCCAATAGTGCATTTTATAAAGGATTAAGGATACAAAATGTCAAGGGGGCTGATTAATGAGTGAGTGGATGAGTGGGGGAATAAGTGAAAAATGCCAAATGACTTTCGATGAGTGAAAAATTATTGAGATTCTTTGTCTCTGAAATCATTCAGTTCTGAAGTCATTGCATTCGTCATTTTCTCACCAAGTGGTCTTCATGAAAGTTTTAGGCCTGGATCTTAGATTTCAAATGTCGTTAGTTTAAGTCCAAAAGCATTCCTGCAACTCAAGATATGGTCTGATTACTGCACACTGCTCAAGCCCAGTTACAGTTCCTCTATTCTGATTTGCAAGCCCAATATGACCCCTAAGCAATCTGATATGGGTCTTGTGTTCTTCATGAAAGTTGTATATATGGGTCTTAACTTGCAGATATGAACAATTCATCCTAATCCAGATCTTACAGCCCTAGTTATGCTCTAATTACTGCACACTGCTCAAGTTCTAATCACAAAACTCGTATTTTGACTTCCAAGCCCAATTAGTTCCACTAGATGTCCGACTTTGAGCTAGAACTCTAATGAAAGTTGTAGAGGTATCTCTTATCTTTACAACAAGGTAAAATATATAATTTTTAAATATCTAGAACTCAAGATATGGTCAAAATACAGAAACAGTGTAAGAAGTAAATTTTGCTGAAAAAAATCAATTAAGTCCAATTTGAGTCCAAACTTACAAAACATAACCAAACTCAATCAATTAAGTACATGGAGAGTGTAAATAACTAAAAATGAGGGTTTATTAATGTATCAAATATGTGATTATCAAATTTTCTCACACTTAACTTTTTGCACTCCTAGGCAAAACACAAAAGACCAAAACTAGGGAACAAGGAAAAACTACACAAACTCAAACTAAACACTTTAAAGACTCAATTTCTAATAATATTTAAGAATGAAGAGCAATCAATCATTCAAGAGATCAAAACATTTATGAGGTAACTTTTCTTCATATCTTAAACCAACAAGCACGGAAACTTCAATTGAAAAGTATGAGTCAAGAATGATAGATCTTCACAAGATTCACTCTCAATCTCTCAAGTGTTCAAAAGGTAGCCATTTCACTCAATTCAACCCATGAAATTGAACTACCATTAGCTTGCTTATCTTCTACTTCTCCACTATTCAGAACACACGTACACACAAATCATAAGGACTTTATTTAAGGTTGTAATGGAGTCAAGGTAAAGGAGGAGGTAATATGGATATGACAAGTTAAATACTAAAGGGAATAAAAAAGCGTGAGAGCTGAGTTCAATTAACAAGCATGAAAGTTTATCCCAACTCCACCTAATACAAATCCCCTTTACATATTCTTTTTCTTTCCTTTATTGCCTTGTTAGCCCTTATTTACACATTTTTTTTTAAAAACATAATATATACATTTTTTTAAGTAAACATTTTTTTCAACCATTCTACACACACACCGCCACACTTGTTCAAGAACTCATCCAATAACAAAACTAATGTTCTCTTATTCCCTAAGGCCGGGTAAGAACATGATTTTTCATTTAAAGCACATAATGAGCTAGAAACAAGGAATGGTCAAATAAGCTCAAATGGGTTAAGTAAGGGGAAATAGGTTATTTCCAATGCCTTACATTAGTAGGAATTAGAAAATTTTCAAGAAGTCATAAGAGTGCTTGATATCATATTGAGACAATATGCTACTGAGCAAGGCTGCCTGTTTATGCGCTAGTCATTCTTGGCTATTTGGTTAAAGTAGCTATTTCAAGAAAAATGTCTCAATCATTTTTATGTATGCATGTGAAAATGTAGTCTAAAAAAGAATCAAAGCAAGTTCTAGAGTAACAATTTCATGAGTGAAAATCACACAAGAAAGAAGAGAATAGTACAAATATTCAATCCATTCATCAATAGGCTCAAAATCTCACAAGGTATATTTCTATCATTCTCAGTTCACCAATTCAACATCCATAACCAAGCATGTGATTTTTAAGAACGAAGACAATTTACTCAATCATGCAAATTTCCCTGAATTTGAATTGATACTTCCACATAACATAGTTGTCTACCTAATTATTCTTTACTTTGCCACCAATTTTGATACATCTCAAGAGTAAATAATTTACTCCTTACTCTGCCATCCTTAATTAGTTTTGCTGTTAGTAAGTTGCTAATAAACATATAAACACAATAAACATATTAATACACATACTTCCTAATTTTTTTTTTAGGTTTTTTATCTTCTATTTTTTTACACAACTATCCTTCCCTCCAACTAGATTACAACATTGTCCTCAATGTCAAAACATAGTTAGGTAAAGGATAGAAGATATTACCTATTGCTACAATTACTGAAAAGAAAAACTTTACACAAATTTAAACAGAAATAAAGTACGATAAATAAAACCAAAGCTTGTAATTATTTAAATAGTTAGAGTGTCTGATCTGGCTTGCTTTTCATACTGCTTCCCTCACCGCTTCCTTCTGACCAATCTATCTGAGCTGTTACTGGATCAAGTTCATAAACAAAAGCTTCTAATTTACCAATCAACTCATCAACAGTGGAAGCAGAGATAAGGAGTTGTCTTGTCGAATGTGTGATAAATTTCTGTTCCATAACATGGTCAACAAAAGATAACAAATTATCAAAGAAATTATTAACGTTCAATAAACCTATGGGTTTATGGTGGATGTTTAGTTGGGCCCTAGAGATAACTTGAAAAACTTCTTCTAAAGTACCAAAGCCACCCGGTAAGGTAATGAATGCATCAGAGTTTTCAAGCATTGCCTTCATTCATCCATGCATAGATGATACTTGAAGTTCTAGCCTAATTGTCTTTCCAATGATGTTCCTTCAAGTTAAAAGTTCAGGAATGATACCTAAAACTTAACCACCTCTTATATGTGCAGAAAGTGATACAGCCCCCATTAACCCAATGCTACCGCACCCATATACTGCACGAATGTTCCTTGCAGCAAGTGTTCTACTAATAGTGCTTGCTGTGTTTACAAACTCTAAACCCTTCCCATAACTTGTCCCACAAAATACACAGATACTGGTAAATCTACGAACCGAAGAAGAAACTCCCTCCATTTCTACACTCATACTCTCTTTGAATGATTATGAGTTACAGGAAAGTGAAAAAAATGGAGTGTTTAAATAGGGAGGAGAATAGAAAAAGTAATAATAGCTCCTGTATGGGTAGGTTGGCTGTTGTCAGAAAAGTTTGAAATTGTGAAACACAGTTTTTTTTTATTTTATTTTATTATTATTATTATTATTATTTACTTCAAGAAAACCATCAGGGTAAAGAAGTCTGGAAACCCTGAAGGACCCCGCTCAAAGGATCGTTTGTCCAAAACCAAAATATAATAAAATCATATAAAGATAAAATTATAACAATAAATGATGACATACCTTTATGTACAGTTTTCATGGTGTATCTTTATATTGTGCGTCATGAGTGCAGTAGCCTTCACTTTCTTACCGCTCATTGAAAGAGACATTGAATTCCCTTAAGCAATTTCAGACTTAAGGCACTGCTTCCACTTGTGGAATATCCCAGCCTATGCATCATCCCTCTAGTTAAAAAGAGAAAATCTGAATACGATGACCAGTGACCATAGCCAGTGGAGTTACGCTCAGGAACCCAATAAATCAATACCAGGAATTGAGCTCAGAGGCATTATCACGCGAGAATGCAAATACGGGACGCTTCTACCTGTCCATCAACTCCACAGTGCCTAGATGGTGAACATTGGGTTGTGGAGTGCGGCTTTCTACAAAGCATGGTACACGAACCTTTTTTAAGGACCGACGTGCAAAGGTCCACCCGAGTCAATGACAGGTTTGCCACTGGCAGGGGCTCCTAATCTAATTAAAGATCAAGTATAACCGAAGTTTTGCCCTCTTTTTTTCCTTTTTTCTTTTTTTTTTTTTTTTTTTTTTTTTTTTTTCTTTTTTTTTTTTTTTTTTTTTTGAATATGTACAAGATAATATATACATGTTGTTGTGATTGTGGCTTACATCTTCCTCTAGTTTTACATCCAGTAACGACTTAAACGCCTTCTATGAGTCGAGGATAAGCTTCCCATCCAATTTTCTTATAAATTGGCAAACAGGGTCTTTTTGAGTCAGATTCCCAAGACTGTAACGCTTTTGCTCGTCATTGAAGAGATTTCACAAACTAAGAAGTTCATGATGCACAACTCCATAAGAATGCATCTCAAGAGTCAATAAGATATCATCTAATGACTCCTTACTCAGTCCATTCTTAATGAAGAATATTTTATCTTCTCTATTTATGGAAACCATCCCCAAAGAATGACATCGCTTGTTACAATAAAATTAACAATATTAGCAAACCAAGGCATGGAATTGACAGAAATAAAAATTCATCAAAAAAATAATCAATGATAGGTGTGATATCAAAAGGTAAGCCTATTGTAAGTATGGACAAATGATCTGCAACAATATTTTCGGCTTCTTTCTTATCTTTTTATTGTGATGTTGAATTCTTGAAGCAACACAATCCACCGTATCAACTTAGGTTTGCAAAAATTTGTTAAGAAAATCAACAAGTGCACTAAATTGTCAAAGAAATAAAGTAGTTGATTAAGAAGGAAAAAAACACTAAAACTCACAAAATTAAGAGGGAAAAGAGAGAATAAAGCACATGAATGCAAAACACGTTAAGGATGTAAACACATGGAATTAAAATACTAAGGATCTGATTTCACTTGATTCAATAATCTATCATAGACAATAGAGTAGCTTTGGGACCTTCATTCTAATTAATTTCTAATCATTCAATTGATGGGGAGAATCCAGTAATTAATTAAAACTCAATTCCTTGGTCTAAACCTTAACTCTTAAAGGCATGACATTTACTCTATGAATTTTCATGGAAAATACCACAATTCTCTCACACAACTTATAACCTTCATTCCTAGATTATCATAAATCATGGCACTCATTATTTATGGTTTAAATCATATGCAAACTTTCCGATTCTACATACACCTCACTAGATCAATTTATGAGTGGCCAATTCATAAAAGCATTAAGAATCATAATAAGCACTCAAATTGAATAAAAGAGAAATTAATTAAAATTCCAATCTTTATACATTCGATTGAATCAAATTACATATTCACCCTAGAAACACATGAATTTAACTACACATGACAAAAGAGAAGAAGAAATAGGAAGAATAAAATAAAAATATATACAGAGCTCAACCTTCCATAAAAAAAATATATTAACAAGTAGGCAATAAACCTGCCATGGTAAAAAAAATAATATTAACAAGTAAGAGGTATAAATCGGCTATTAAATATTAATAAGGATGTGGTATAAACTAGCCACTAAATAAATATTAATAAGGGTGTGGTATAAACTAACCACCAAATATATATTAACACGTTGCAAATAAATATTAAAAAGGGTGTGGTAAAAACTAACCACTAAATAAATATTCACAAGGGTGTGGTAGAAACCAACCACCAAATAATTTAATAAGTTGATAAATTAAAAAGTTAGTAAGCTGATGCATTAAAAAGTTAGTAACAAGTAAATTAAAATGTTAGAAGCAAGAAAATTAAAATGTTATAAGCAAGTAAATTAAAAAGTTATAAAGTTAAAAATTTAGTAAGAGGGTTAGATAGTTAGTAAGTTAGTAAACAAGAAAATCAAAAAGGTTAGTAAGTTAGTAAACAAGAAAATTAAAAGGTTAGTAGATTAGTAAGTTAGAAAGTTAGAAATAAAATACGAGAAAATAAAGTATAAAAAATAAAGTATAGAAAATAAAGTGCGAGAAAGTAAATTACAGAAAATAAAGTGTAGAAAATAAATTTAAAACATGAAAATCGAAGAATCGGCAAGCCGATTTTTTGCTCCGACAAGAGAGAAAAGAAGAAGAAAGATTATTTTATTAATGATTACAGATTATAGAGGAAGAAAAGAGAGTTAGTACGTTAGTATGTACAAAGAAGAAAAAAAAAAGTAAAAGAGTAGAAAAAAAAATATATATATATACAAAATATTTACATAATAAATTTCTTCATCAAATCAAGTCACCGGCAACGGCGCCAAAAACTTGATGCAAATTAAAAGTTGCAAACCCAAGTGCAGGTTGTTTCAAGTAATAAATTCTCGAAAGTCCAAGGTCGATCCACAGGAAATTGATGAAGAAAAATTCTTTGATGTAAGGTAAATATTTTGTCACAACAATAAAAGTAATAAAACTTAGTCACAAATAAAAAAGATTTACTTAGGTTAGGAGATCCACTCTTAGTAAGTAAAATAAGGACAAGATTAATTTTTTTTATAACTCAATTAGAATCCACACATAATGGAGGTTCTAATCAAAAAATACAACATTTAAAGTTCATTTAAGATTATATATGCAATTATATTATGATTTCTTTAATCATCTATTAACACCACCACTTATAAATGAGCTCAAGCATTCATTCTGCTAATATCTTGTCTACAACAAATCAAGATCTCCACTTTACATGGAAGGTTTCTAAATTGATTGGAAACAAAATACAACACGTATAATGACCACTTGAAAATATATCATTTAAGCACGAGAAAGAGATTAATCTAACCTTATTTCATTACCAAGAGCTTCACTATTTCATCTAAGTAAAATGAAAATTAGTTACTCATAAACAAGAAGAAAGAAAGAGAGAAGAAGAAGAAGAAGAACATAACTTCAATTTAGAACAAAAGAAAACTACAACAAGATAAACAAACAACACAATAGCATGATCTTGGCCTCTATGACCAAGACTCCTAAATGAGCAGCCAATAGTGCCTTTTATAGAGGATTAGGGATACAAAATGACAAGGGGGCTGATTAATGAGTGAGTGGATGAGTGGGTGAATGAGTGGAAAATGCCAAATGACTTTTGATGAGTGGAAAATTATTAAGATTCTTTGTCTCTGAAATCATTCAGTTCTGAAGTCATTGCATTCATCATTTTCTCACCAAGTGGTCTTCATGTAGGCCTGGATCTTATATTTCAAATGTCGTTAGTTTGAGCCCAAAAGCATTCCTACAACTCAAAATATGGTCTGATTACTACACACTGCTCAGGCCCAGTTACAGTTCCTCTATTCTGACGTGCAAGCCCAATATGGCCCCTAAGAAATCCGATCTAGGTCTTATGTTCTTCATGAAAGTTGTAGATATGGGTCTTAACTTGCAGATATCAAAATTTTAGCCCAATCCAGATCTTATAGCCTGAGTTATGCTCTGATTACTGTACACTACTCAGGTTCTAATCACAAAACTCGTATTCTGATTTCCAAGCCCAATTAGTTCCACTAGATGTCCGACTTTGACCTAGAGCTCTCATGAAAGTTGTAGAGCTATCTCTTATCTTTTCGACAATGTAAAATACATAATTTTTAAATATCTAGAACTCAAGATATGGTCACAATATAGAAACAGTGTAAGATGTAAATTCTGCTAGAAAATATCAATTAAATCCAATTTGAGTCCAAACTTACAAAACATAACCAAACTCAATCAATTAAGTACATGGAGAGTGTAAATGACTAAAAATGAGGGTTTATTAATGTATCAAATATGTAATTATCAGTGTCTAATAGACTCAATGGAGGAAGGACATAACCCTGATATTTCGTTAGTGCCAAGGCCAAAGGAGATAAATGGGAAATCCGAAAGCCTCTTTGAGGATGGATGAAGATCAAACTTCTCAGCATGCCAGGATATGTGTGATGTGAGGATGAGGTTTCCTTCTATTCACCACGGGATAATATATTAAACCAGTTCCTAATGAACTTCTTAGTTTTCAAAATAAATCGTTGCATGTATTTCAAAACAAAGCATTACACGAGCATATCTTTAGGATCTTTCTTGAGCATAATCATATTGTATATCATTTGCATTGCATTCATGGACAATTGTATGGGCATTGTTTGTTGCTGTTAGTATTTACAATTGTATAGGAAGTTATCTATATCTAACGGTATGTAGGCTATCGGATTAAATCACATTATATAGTAGTGAGCGGTTATGAGAAGTAGAAACTCCTATGTTTATAATTGTAGCAATTGGTATATTTGCTATATAATGTTATAGCTAGCTGGTATTGGAATTGCTTTTATGGAGAATTTGTAATTCTCATCCCAGTTGTTCTTCCATATAAATCTAGGTATAGAGGTATAGACCTTATTAAAGGAATGAAGGTGAAGCATATAGACTAGTATAGTTTTATATGCTTTTCTAGATAGAAATTATGTATACAGTTTACATTTGTTTTGTATGTATTACAATATGCCCTTTTGTGGCAAGTGTTGTATATATATGTATAAGTTTAAGTTTTTTCGCATTCTCTCAAGGCTTTCTATAATTACTCAGTTGTGATTATAGATATATGTTAGTATGTAGTATGTAGAAGTGACGTCTCTAGTACTAGTAATCTTTATATATCTCTGTATATCTAGGATATATCTAGATGTTTGTATTAGGATGTTACAAGAAACCTAGAATTTGACATTTGAACCTTGAACCTAAAAGTGAGAAAAGTTAGGTTTTAATTTGTGATTTTGATCATAGAATCCAAATTGGAGATTTTTGTTAGTGATTAATGATTCCTATATATTAGTAAACTTGTTAAGGACCTTAAATCACATAGAAACTGAGTTGGAGAGGCAAAATCTGTGAATTGTTCCAAAGGAATAGTACTCAGATTCTACAGAATTCTGTAGAATCCATGTTCTGCTTCTCTCACTGTGGCATAAGGTGTTGCACGCTACGGCATGCAAGTGATGAACTTCCAATTTTGGAACTCGAGAGCAGGGCACCGTGACGTGGCTGTTTTTGTGCCACGACGTGATAAAACAAAGAGCCCGGAGCCACAGCATGGCCATGTGTGCCGCAATGTGAGAGGGGGTAGAGTCCAGGACGCTGTGGTGTGCCGCGGCGTGAGCTCCAAAACCTTTTAAGAATTATGTTCTTGATGTGTTGGTATTTCCAATGGTTGATATTACTCTTTTATACCTTTTTAAGTGTGTTGAGGCACCTATGGGAGTATTTCAATGAAGAAATGAGTACCTTGCACCTGTTAGGAAAAGTGTGAGTCCTTAGGCAACCAATGGGTTGGAAATGCCATAGGGTAACACTTAGGTTTTTGATCCATATGAAATTGTTACAGTATCTTTTGTGATACTGTTATGTGATGGGAATGACACATAGTGCGAGTATATGGGTATTCCTATGTTGATAGTTAGAATGCCTCATGGAAGAGGATAGACACGTTTACGAGCATTGGTTATGACTTATGTAAGAGGATATCCAATGTGGCATTAAATATGTATGATAAATATCACTTTGCATATTTTGTCACACACTTGCTATTTTCACATATCTGTGAATAGTGTATGAGATAATGAACACTGTTTGTTAAGAGGTGGAGTAGACCATTCATTACCAGGTAGTGATTAATTGTTAGAGCCATACTACTCAGGGAAAGTACAAGGAATGGAGTTCCTGAGAATAGTCGAGTTTCATGACATTGCACTAACACTATTTTAATATCATTGCATAATCATTGTCTTAGGACATGCTAGGCATAAACATTCAACATAATCATCATTGCATTTGCATGGTAATTTTATGGGCAGTTACCTATTCAATGATATATACAATTTTATAAGCGATCGTATAATATTGTTGTTAGTTTTCTTGTAGTGCGGGCATAGGATTAAGGTTTGCTTGAGAATGTTACATAGGGTTGCTATGTGAGATATTCTTTAGGTTGTAAGTAGTAGTTCTTATACCCATTGTAAACTTATTCTTGATGTTGGTTGTTGATTTATTCTTTGTGAAAGGATAAATAATGGTTTTGAAATACTTATACTAAGAAATTGTGATTTCTTACCCCGATTGTGTTTTCATGTAAATACGGGTGGAAGGGTTTCAATATAAAAGAGAAAGGCGCATGAAGACGCATAGTATAAATGCTCTTTTAGGTTGAGCTTGTATTTCTTTATTTGCTTAAGTAGTTTAAAGCTATGTTTGACTATTTGCCTTTTTAGGATGATGTGTGTGTATATATATATATATATATATATATATATATATATATATATATATATATATATATATATATATATATATATATATAACTTTTGTTATTGTCGCTCTCCATATTTACTCATTGTGCATGAATGATATGAATTTAGTTTAGTTGATGTATGTTAGAAGTAGCATGGCCAGTATTGGGCTATTCTTTTATATGATGATATATCTGGATAGTAAATATTGGACTGTTACATTTTGATATTAGAGCAGTTTATCTTATTGAGCCGAGGTATGGACTGACTATGCTTATGCATGTGTAATGATGGTTATGCATTTCTTATCTCTTACATGTGATTATTTGAGTGGAATTGCATAATTTGCCTTTGATATATCTGTTTTAGCTATTGTTACACGGTTACATGATATTGGCATTAGCTACCTCAATATGGATTATTCTGTGTTTACAGAAAACTATGGCAGCTCGAGGGTGACCAGTAGCAGGAGGGTGACCACGAGGGACCATGAACCAAAATCCTGAGAATGAAGGCACCGAGATGGCAGTAGCTATGATGGGAATGGCCAACACCATGAGGTAGTAACTAGAGCAGGCAGCTGCAACTGCTAGAGTGCTAGAGAGGTTGGTACCTCAGCAACCAGTACCACCACTCGTACCACCCCCAACACAAGAGGTACCAATTAGGAGAAATCATAATTTTCTCGACATTTTAGAGTCCAGAAAGATGAATCCTCCAGTGTTCAGAGGCAACTACGATCCGATTAAAGTGGAAAAGTAGTTGACCGAGTTAGAGAAAATCTATGAGGTCATGGTTTGCTCAGATGAGCAAGGAGTTTCCTTTGCTTCCTTCATGTTGGCAGGGGAAGCGATGCAGTGGTAGTAAAGTACCAGGAGACTGCTAGAGACAGCAGAGACTTTGATTACATGGGAAGTATTCAAGGAGACCTTTTTAGAGAAATACTTTCCTAGAAGTCTGCAAGATGATAAAGAAATGGAGTTTCTTAGTCTTCATCAAGAGGACATGATGGCTGGACAATATGAAGTGAAATTTCATGAGTTGTCCAAGTTTTCTACTTAGTTTAGACTCAATCCGAATGAGAACTAGAAATGTGTCAAGTTTGAGTCCGGGATGAGAGGGAATGTAGAAAGGGCTGTGAGACTGTTAGAAATCAGGGATTTTCCATCCTTGGTAAACAAATGCAGAATTGTGGAGTCTGATAATCTCCAACTTCAGGTAGAGCGAAGTTTACAAAATCTTCAAAAGAAGAGAAAGTCAGATGATGGATCTAGAAAAAATGTTTCTAAATCCAATCACCCATAATTTAAAGGTGAGGGAGTTCATGTGGAGATTGTGAAGCCTGAATGCTCTAAGTGCGGAAGACCACATGGTGACAAACCTTGTGCGGTTTGCTATGTGTGCGGTCAACCGGGACACTTTGCAAGGAAATGTCCACGCAAACAAGGAGATACACCTAGTTCTAGACCACAAGCTTAGGGAAGTGTGTATATTCTGAGAAAGGACAAAGAAGTGTAACCTTCTGACCCTAAGTCAGGTAACTTGTGAATATAAGTTTATGTTTGTTTGATACCTCAGAATTATTGGATCAAAGAGACTAATTTTGGGGACATAATTCTAAAATGGAGGGGAGTAATGTAATACCCGTGAAAATATGTTAGACTTGAATATGGTTATAGAGGTAGCCTATTATTAGTTTGGAACGTTTGTTAAGTTTTGTGATCATCTGAGCATGCTTAGTCACTTTGTTGTAGCTCTTTGTGTGGAATATAGTTATTTTTGACCTAGGATTTGACTTAAACTACTTAGTTAATGGAAATAAGTATGGAGAACTTGTTTCTAGGTCACAAATGTGTGGAAGTAGATGTGGTTAAAGTTTGAGGTTAGTCAGAGTTAGTTTGTCATTTTTAAGCATACTAGCTGTGTGTTTTAGTACCGGATTGACCCCCAACTAATATGAAAATATCAATTTTTGGTGAAACAGAATTTTTAATCAATCTTAGGATTTATTTTGAATATGTTGGAAGTTAGGAACCTGGATTTGGTGAAATCTAAGTGTTCGTAGCAGATCGGGTTATATCACTTGACCACTTAAGTGACCAAAGTCACTCACGACTACCTTGTTATTTAAAGGCATGAGTTGAGATATTTCATCTCATTTTCACTTTCTTCTCTCACGGCTGTAGTTACCAAGGGAGAGCCAAAGGAAAGCCAAGCAAAGAAGGAGGAATAAAAGGAAAGGAAGAGGAAGGGGGAAGCTAAGGCTTCATCATCCTCACCATCTTTGATCCAAGAGGTAGGGGTTTGTGCTTCTTTCATCCTCTTTTCCCCACTTCTACCATTTATGAATTTGTGAGGCATAATAGGTTAAATTGGTTTCTAGAGATGTTTGAAGTGTTTTTCTTGTTTGATTAAGTTTCCTTGGTTGTTTAGGACTTATTCATGTAATAGGTTTGTGTTAGAAACCTAGAATTTGACATTTGAACCTTAAACCTAAAAGTGAGAAAAATTAGGTTTTGATTTGTGATTTTGATCATAGAATCCAAATTGGAGGTTTTTGTTGGTGATTCATGATTCCTATATATTAGTAAACATGTTAGGGACCTTAAATCACCTAGAAACCAAGTTGGAGAGGCAAAATCTGTGAATTGTTCCAATGGAACAGTACCCAGACTTTGCAAAATTCTGCAGAATCCATGTTCTGCTTCTTGCGCAGCGGCGCAAGGTGTTGCACGCCACGGCGTGCAAGTAATGAACTTCCAATTTTTTAACCCGAGAGTAGGGCGTCGCGGCGTGATACAACAGAGAGCCCGGAGCCATGGCATAGCCATGGTGTGCAGTAGTGTAAGCTCTAGAACCTTTCAAGAATTATGTTCTTGATGTGTTGGGATTCCCAATGGTTGGGATTACTCTTTTATACCTTTTTAAGAGTGTTGAGGCACCTATGGGAGTATTTCAATGAGAAAATGACTACCTTTTACATGTGAGGAAAATATGAGTCCTTAGGCAACCAATAAGTTAGAAATGCCATAGGGTAACACTTAGGTTTTTTTTATCCATATGGGATTGTTTTAGTATCTTTTGTGATCTTGTTATGTGATGGAAATAACACATAGTGCGAGTATATGGGTACTCCTCAGTTAATAGTTGGAAAGCCTCGTGGAGGAGGATAGACACGTTTAAGGGCATTAGTTATGACTTGTGTAAGAGCATATCTAACGTGGCATTAAATGTGTGTGCTAAATATCACTTTGCATGTTTTCTCGCATACTTGTTATTTTCACGTATCTGTGAATGGTGTATGAGATGGTGAACACCCTTTGTTAAGAGGTGAAGTAGACCATTCATTGTCAGGTAGTGATAAATGGTCGGAGCCATACTACTCAGGGAAAGTACAAGGAATGAAGTTCTTGGGAATAGTCGAGTTTCATGACATTGCACTAACATTGTTTTAATATCATTGCATAATCATTGTCTTAGGACATGCTAGGCATAAACATTCAACATAATCATCATTGCATTTGCATGGTAATTGTATAGGCAGTTACCAATTCTATGATATGTACGATTGTATAGGCGATTGTATAATATTGTTGTTAGTTTTCTTGTAGTGTGGGCTTAGGATTAAGGTTTGCTTAAGAATGTTACACAAGGTTGCTATGTGAGATATTCTCTCGGTTGTAAGTAGTAGTTCTTATACCGATTGTAAACTTATTCCTGATGTTGGTTGTTGATTTATTCTGTGAAAGCATAAATGATGGTTTTGAAATACTTATACTAAGAAATTAATTTGTCACCCCAATTGTGTTTTAATGTAAATCCAGGAGGAAGCGTTTCAAAAGGAAAGAGAAAGGCGTATGAAGATGCATAGTATAAATGCTCTTTTAGGCTGAGCTTGTATTTCTTTAGTTGCTTAAGTAGTTTAAAGCTATGTTTGACTATTTGCCTTTTAGGCAGTGATGTGTGTGTGTGTGTGTGTGTGTATATATATATAGGAGACATATCTAGTGAGAGGAGTTTTTATTGTGAGAGGGTGAGAGGAGTAAATCTTGACCATACAACCATACATGGATGGTCAAGATTAAAAGTTACTTGAAGGTCATGTGATCACTTAAAAAAGTCACATGCATTTATGTTCTAATCTTGACCATTCATGAAAGATCCAATGGTCAAGATTCACTCCTCTCACCTCTCACAATAAACACTCCTCTCACCTGAGTAAAATCCTATATATATATATTATCATGGCTCTTTATATTTACTAATTGTGTATGAATAATATGAATTTTGTTTAGTTTATGTATGTTAGAAATAGTATGACCAGTATTGGGTTATTCTTTTATATGACGATATATCTTGATAGCAAATATTGGGCTGTTACATTTATCACCAAAGTAATTCAATCATCAAAAGCTCAAAAGGAAATGGTTTCTCCTAAGGTTAGGACAATAATGGAAATTAGTTTACATAAATATCTACCCAAAGGTAGTTATTGTGTGAATTAATTTGATTAACATGGAGTTATTTAAGATTTGATTGAGAAATTCATTTGCTCAAAGGAGGTGGATTTTGATATCATGGTCTCTTTGTGCTTGAGATTTGGTCAAGAAATTCATCTACTCAAAGGTGATCATTGTTTCGTTTCGAATCCTAAGAATATGAGAAATTGTAATGAGGACTGATAAGGTAGTGGTGCTCTTAAAACAATCACATAAGTGCATTATTCCTTTCTACAGTACTACTAGACTTTGATTATTGTGGACTTGACAAATAATATTTGTGATTATGGATAGGATTGTGTTAAAGATGCTATTTATGGACTATTATTTTTATACTGAGCCCATGAAGTTTCTTTCTTGGTGTTGTAACACCCTAACTTTTGGGATAATTACAATATAGTCCCGATTTGTACTGTTTTGTGAATTCTGTGAGCAGTAAATTTAATTTGACTATTCCGTGAGTGTACTTGTGTTGTATGTGATTTGCTGTAAAGTAGGATAAATCTTATTTTAATTAATTGAGCCGGGGATCTTACTAAACCCAATTGATTGATATATAAATTAATAGCGTAATTTTTCAGATTTAAGCGTGCAATAAAATAATTTTATATTTTTATAATATTATTTTATATTTGATACCCTCTTGTCTCAAAAACAAGTAAAAATCGCTTTGGTTTGACCAGATCTTTAAAAAGTGTTGTGGGACCCGCGTGTAGGAAAAAGCGGTCAATGTCTTGTTGTACAATTTCTAACCAATGAGAGCAAGTCAACAAAGGTAGGCTTGACTTTCTAAACCAATAGGAATTGGACACCTAAGGGAGCATGTGTTTTCATTTGGGATAGTTGGATGAAGACTTAATGATGAAGCCTTTAATCTAAGCCATTGATCTAATCAATGGTGAGATTAGAATGATAGGTTTTTGATCAAGTGATATCTACTCTAGATCTAATCAATGGTTAGGAATTAAAGATGAACCAAGGGTTAGGATTTAGTCAACAATTGTAGGCTTGAAAATGGTTAGTAACCTAATTAAGCTTAATTAAACTAATCTAATTACTTAATTAGCATACTAAGTGAACTAGCTTAGTTATGAATTAATTATAATCTAACTACTAATTAGATATATTAATATTAATTAAAGGTTATAATATATGTTAATATATACTAAATTAATTAGTTATATTAGTAGTATGTTAATTAAGAATGGTTAGGATAATTAACCTAACTAATTGCCTAATTAACTAACATATAATTAGGTGTAATTGGAGGACAATTAAGACATTATGGAGGGGAGAGTGAGCACGGTTTTGGGCAGCAAGGAGGCTTAGTGGGCTTGGTTCTACAAGGTTCAAGAAGGATCCAACATGACTAGGCCATGTGCTAGCTAGTGTGAACACATTTGTGATATTTTTACCAAGCAAATTCACTCACTCAAGCTCACCTAAAGGCACTCACGGCTGCTGCACTCTTCATTTACTCTTCACTTTAGTTTTTCATCTTTATCACATTTTGGCTATTCACTTCTCTCTCTAAAATATCAAAAGCTCAAGCAAACATTTCTCTTCCATTTTCTCTCTCTATTTCGGCTAGCCCTCATCCAACCACACCAAGGCCTTCATAATTTTAGATCATCACATTTCTTGAACCCAAATACCATTCTAAGCATCTTTCATTCACAAACTTTTCCCAAATTCCTACTCTAACTTGCTCAAAATCTCACTTCTTGCTTACTTCCTTAAGGGTAAGTTTGATTTCTATGGTTCAAAATTTAAATTCTGATTTTTCTGACCATGTTTGTTCCATGGTTTTCCTATTTTGTACCTTGTATGTGTATTTGCTAATTATTTGAGAATTTTAGGAATTTTATTGGTGGTCACACGAAATTTGGAGGAAAGGAAGGAATCTTACCGATTGTTTTGTCTACAAGAGGTAAGAGGGAGATTTAATCTTCAACCCTAAGTGGTGATGAGAAAATGGATTGTGTTTGTGTGTAGAATCCATAAGGATTCGGTTGTATGGTTTATTTGTGATTTTATTGTTTTTGATTGTTTAAAATGCTTTAATAATTGTGATTTTAATTTGCTATGCATGATTATAGTTTTTATTATTTTTGCTATGCATGATTATGGCTTAAAATATATTGTATGTGTTTTATATGTGATTACATAATTGTATGTAATTATAATTGTGTATTTATTTAAGTAGGATGTGAATAACATGTACGAAATGCATGAGTGTTCCAAAGAACACACTATGAGGCTCACGGCCTTACATCCAAAAAGAGAACCAAAATGTTCTCAATTTTCTAAATAAGCTGATTCAAGGAATTTAAGTAAAATAATCAAAGTTAAAAATGGTTTAGGTTAATTGTGGCCAAAATGCCATTTAGTGTATAATCAAATGCCATTTTACTTTGATTTGGCCAACATGCCATTTTATTTACTAAGATAGGTTAGATAATTATTTTATAACATAAATCGATTCCAAAGAATCATTGAGAAAATCAAAGGAATTAATTTGTTCTAGAATTTTAACTTAGCAAAATTTAGTTTAAGTAAGAAATTAATCATACACTTGAAAAGTACTAACGTAGAGCTCATACTATAAATTTTGAAGCGCGTTAGTGAATTTTAAAGTGAAATTATAGGGTAAAAATAAAATAAACTATATTTAGAGGAAAACGTTAAAAATACCTTTTACTGATTTTATAGGCAAAATTTGCCAGAAATTTATTAAAATCAAACGCATAAAATGAAAAGATTTCATACTATATTTAGAACACAAGGAAAATACATTACGTATTTTAAAAGTACTAGATATAGTTTTACACATATTAAAAATAACAATTTTAAGCTATTCGGTTAAGAAAATGAATTAAAAATCCTACGCGATTGAGAAAATGATTCAAAAACAATTTACGATGTTTAAAAACGTCAAAATATCTTTACGCGATTTAAAAACGTTTGTGAAAACATCGAGATTGTGAAAACACGATAAAAATCCTACGCGATTGAACAATACTGTAAGTTTTGCTGTCGGGCCAAAGTGGTGGACCCAGACATGTTATAGTGTAGTACTGTCAGGTGGGACGTACTATACTTTGTTTTTTGGTGACTAGGGGTATTTTGGTAATTTCTCGTAAAATATGGTAAAATTTGGATAATAGGGTATATTTTCGTAATTTTAGCTCATGTTTAGAGTGTTGTGCCAATTTAGGTTATAATTGGTGATTGATTGACGAGGCGTAATTACACCGTATTTGGTGTGATAAGCGTAGTGTGGTTCATTTATGAACTTGGAGGCATTAGTGTGCGGAGAATTCCACACGGACATAAGTGGGTTGCTCCTCCGGGCCGTGGTAAGAGCAACCCACTAATGATCTTGACAAGCACTATTCTTAGTCAAGATCTTGAGGGGACTATTAAGTACTATGCCTGTGGTACACGTTTGAATTTGTGTCTTGCTACACGATGTTTTGGATTTGTGGGCTATAGACACGACGTGTTGACAAGTGCAATAGCTTGGTTGGGCAGCCATAAAGTATTATTAGTTTCTATTGGATCATTCTCTCGGATATCCGTGTTTAGCTCCATGGAGTAGGAACGAGTCAGTGTGTGTATCATTCATCATATGCATTTTAATGTTCATGCATTATCGCATTTTTGTTTATTATAATCTGTGATAAATTATATGGTTTATTGCTTTAATATATTATGCATGATATTGTGTTATGTATTATTGTTGTATATTGCTTAATATATGTCTTGTTGTGATAATTGTTTGTACTTGTCGTTTTCTTTATTGCCATGCGGGTAATGGTGTAGATTGTCTCACCTCTCTATATGTTTTCTCGATATTCTTGTGTTACTTCCGTAAAGAGTTTGAGGTAGAGGAGGATCGGCCTCTTGAGGTACAAGACCATGACTGACGAGCAACGGTCGGGCGATTTATACGAGGAGGAGAACGGAGATCATACCGATCGTCAAGGCGATCTTGAGGTCATGGCACTTTGGATTCTTCGGGTTCGTGCGGACCGGAGTTCCATGGAGGTTCCGAGGCATGGCGTATGCATCTTGACCGAGGGACGATAGCGTATGTGGGACGATTGATTTGTGTCCCTATGTAGGGAGTATGACGGGAGGTCATATTCACTACTATGCTTTATCTTCATTTAGAGTTACCTTTAACCATTAGGCGCTATTGGCAGGGAGTTTTTCACGCGCCTAGTGAGTTGAGTAGCGAGTCGACAGCTCGGACTCGTGTCCGAAGTGCTGGGAGATCTCATAGATGCACACTTTTCGATGGTTATTCTGGAGGTGACGGATGGTGATTCATCGGAGGGTTTGTTATCTACTGGGATGCACTTGGGCAGTATTATGTTTTAGCTTTGTGTCAAATCTTTACTGTTTTATTAAATACATGTAGTTGTAAATTATGTTTGTACTAAAAGAGAATCATATGTATATTATGGTGAGTTTATGTTTGTTATATCTTGTGTTTCGTGTTACTTTATTTAATGTTATAATTATAAAAAGAAAAAAAAAATATTCCGCAAATTTTATATAAGTATCAAATGTTTTATAACTTGGGTAAGAGTTTTATTTTTATTTTATTTCATTACATTCATAAATGT